>OZ007589.1:69813293-70448878 GCA_963931845.1 Maratus michaelseni
CTTAGATAACGAAGAAAATTACGAGAGTAATTTAATCCCTGTTCTATAAATACATATATTTTAAAACAAATGAAATTAAGAAGAAAAAAATATATATATGTTTTCTTGTGTTCACCTTCAGCGTATCGTAAAGGAAAGTTAAATTTGATACCATGTAAAAAAAAAAAAAAAAAAAAAAAAAAAAAAAAAAAAAAAAAAAAAAAAAAACTCATTCGCATGCTAAATAGTAATTGATATCAAAAAATGTAGTTACGCATTTCATTTTAAATAGGATTTATATCAGAGCTCAATTTTATGTCTGTGTCGTGAATTTTCTCTGTTCTTCCGGGTATGAAGGTATCAAAATTCTGAAAAATGTTTCATAACAATTTCGAAATATCATATACCTATACATCTACAGTCCCTGGCCAAATTATTAGACGCAGTTGTTTTTATTATAATTTGTTAAATATCTGGAAAGATACATCAGGAATTATCTTGAAACTTTAGGAGTGTAAACAACATGATAAACGTCATATATTTCCGAGAAGATTTTTTCTTGAAACCCCATAAGGGGCCATTAACAAATTGAAGAAAAACGAATATCTTTTGGATAACCCTGTAAAGACTAATATCACAAAAGCGTTGAAACGGTATCCACGCTTAGGAGGCTTATTGTAATAATTTGGGTTCATTTTTATGAAGATAGCATGTATACTCGAAGAGAAATTCAGGTTTTTATAAAAACAGTCCCAAATTTTGCTAAGTTTTTTGCTTATAATTTGCAGAGTTTTAAATATAAAAACAAGTTATTTTCAGAAAATATAACAAACAAAATTATACACAATAACCTGCAATCAGAATTTAAAAATAATAAAAATTGCATGAAAAAGGAGCAGGTTTACTAAATATTTTTTCACTGCGCATGCGCGAATTCATTCAAAATATACTGTGCATAATATATTAGCTAAATATATAGACCAACTTTTATGAAAGTCTCAAAAACATAGCTTGAAAATTCTGATAGTGATCGTCGATAGAATAAGCTCGAAATTCGCTGTTTCCAAAAGGAAGCAAAAAGATGAGGGGTTGTATCCAAATATACTAGCTTTTGAAAGTTGACATAATAAGAATGAAGTGTCTCTCATTCTATATTTGATACAACCCCTCATCTTTTTGCTTCCTTTTGGAAACAGCGAATTTCGAGCTTATTCTATCGACGATCACTATCAGAATTTTCAAGCTATGTTTTTGAGACTTTCATAAAAATTGGTCTATATATTTAGCTAATATATTATGCACAGTATATTTTGATTGAATTCGGGCATGCGCAGTGAAAAAATATTTAGTAAACCTGCTCATTTTTCATGCAATTTTTATTATTTTTTAATTCTGATTGCAGGTTATTGTGTATAATTTTGTTTGTTATATTTTCTGAAAATAACTTGTTTTTATATTTAAAACTCTGCAAATTATAAGCAAAAAACTTAGTAAAATTTGGGACTGTTTTTATAAAAACCTGAATTTCTCTTCGAGTATACATGCTATCTTCATAAAAATGAACCCAAATTATTACAATAAGCCTCCTAAGCGTGTGATACCGTTTCAACGCTTTTGTGATATTGGTTTTTACAGGGTTATCCAAAAGATATTCGTTTTTCTTCAATTTGTTGACGTCCCCTTATGGGGTTTCAAGAAAAAATCTTCTCGGAAATATATGATGTTGATCATGTTGTTTGCACTCCTAAAGTTTCAAGATAATTCCTCATGTATCTTTCCAGATATTTAACAAATTATAATAAAAACAACTGCGCTAATAATTTGGCCAGGGACTGTAACTATTGATCTTCCTCTCTCTATCTATGTACTTGTACATATATGTGTATGTATCTAATGTGTCATAATATCGGTATTCACATAGTTACAATTTGTTTTCCAAAATCACAATGCGAATCAAAACATAAATGGAAAACACCCCAAGTCTGACACTTAAAATTTACTCTTACAATCAAAATTTAAACCAAATAAATAAAGTACTTTTGACTCGTTACAGCCATATCCAGAAATAATCCGGATTTGATTTAAGCAAAAGCATAGATGAAAGAAAATAGGAAGTATTGAGTTATAATAAATCATAACAAACATTTTGATTACACGCTGTCGAGAGGATTTATTTCTTTGGAGCAACAAAACATATTCTCATTGTAGAACAAGAAATTTTAGAAATAAAAGAATTTATTCAGTTTGTGGAAATGGAAAATCGTATCAAATAATATAAAATTTAAATATTAAGAATCAGTGGGATCTACTTCGGGATTTTGTAAATCACAAATAAATTGCCGCAAATACTTCCAAAAATATATAATCAGTTATAGGGATAATTGGATTCACAATATTTTTAACAAAATGCACGTGTACGATTTAAACAGGAATAAATAAAATATAAAACGAATAACAAAAACAAATATTGAAAAAAGGATTATTTCTTTAAAAAAAAAAGAAACTTGATATGGAAATTTCAGTTTTATCATTTTAAATTATTACTTTAGTGTTACACAAGATTAAGTTTAAAAACATTGCGTTAATGGTCAATCTGTCTGTTTTCAAAACTTTATATATATATATATATATATATATATATATATATATATATATATATATATAATTATAATATCTATGATTTTCAAAAAACATATCAAGTTCTATTATCATTCTACTTAAATCTCCAAAGAGATAATTAATGATATTGTGTATACAGAATACCACATAGCTAATAATTAACATGTGCAAACATAATATTACCATAGCTTGTGCTTCAATGGTAATTGGCCAAATTTTACTCATACCTAAAGAATATTGAAAAAAGAAAAAAGAAATAGAGAGAAAGGGAAAAAAAATTATAAATTGGAGTTGCAATTAAGTAAATACAAATGGATTAATAAATTAAATATGAACCATATACAATGGAAAATTGGATCACATGAGAATTAAATATGAATTGGATATGAAAAAACACATGCACATGTACTCATCAGCCTGGATGCACCCACATGTGTTTTAAATAATAATTCAGTGTTTCATAATTCTACTGGCATAATGCTAAGATCAGTAGAATCATCCAGGTACACTGAATTATTACCAGACAACAATTGGAAATATTAAAATTTGGAAATATTTAAATAGGAAATAAAAATTTGGAAATATTTAAATAGGAAATAAAAACCATTAAGAATATACAATATATTTCACTCACATCGATTATCCCAAAAACTGTATTTAACACCTCACGAAATTACCACGATATAACAGTTTTGAAATAATAAAATTGGAAATATGAACGCGTAAAGTGTAGATAAAATATTTTACTCACAATAATTATACAGAATACTTAAAATGTCACAACTTCTGCATAATATTCACATCCACATGGCAATGCATCATACATGTTGACTAAGTCGAGTTGAGAGAAATGATTTGAAAGACAAGTTGAGAGCACACTTTTTTTAAAACACAACAACATCGATGCCACCCAAACACAAAATGATTCAAAAACACACAAAATAATTCTGGTTTTAATAAACTTATAACAAAATTATATCCGTGAATATATATTACTCCATCCAATTTTAATTCCTGAAAGTAAAATTAATATACAATCAATAGCTCCCTCTATAGTTAAATTAAATATAATATTAACAATATTATCAACAACTACCTGAAAGGTAAAGTGTCGCCACAGCAAAAACAATTTTAATTAAAATAATATCTCTTTTACATAATATATACTTGTTAAGAATATCTGAAATGCTGTGCAAGTTGAATTAATTCTGTGTAGATTTATTCATATAGTAGTATTATATTTTATTTGAATTTAAAGTAAAACTACAAGTTAGTATTGTTTTTTAAAGTTTATTTATATAATTAAATCTAATGAAGTGAGTATGTAACTAATAAAGTGGATATCTAACTAAATATTAATTATGAATTATTAAGATACCAATAGATGGCGACACTTTACCTTTCAGGTAGTTGTTGATAATATTGTTAATATTATATTTAATTTAACTATAGAGGGAGCTATTGATTGTATATTAATTTTACTTTCAGGAATTAAAATTGGATGGAGTAATATATATTCACGGATATAATTTTGTTATAATTGTATTAAAACCAGAATTATTTTGTGTGTTTTTATATATATATATATATATATATATATCTGACATTAAACCAGGCTCATTACCGAACGCT
Organism: Maratus michaelseni; assembly: GCA_963931845.1. Taxonomy (NCBI): domain Eukaryota; kingdom Metazoa; phylum Arthropoda; class Arachnida; order Araneae; family Salticidae; genus Maratus; species Maratus michaelseni. The sequence continues at coordinate 69,817,524 of OZ007589.1, forward strand.
GTTCATGGTAAGCTATAGAACCTGTGCATATTTTGACACAGACGAATGCAATAAGGGACTTATTTTAACTGTTTTAGTAAATAAAATATAGAGTTATGAAATACTTACAAAAGTCATACTTACAAAATTCATAAATGACTAAGTCAAAATAAGATATTAATTAGAATATGGGTCACTAATATGGGTTGTATTACTTCAAAGACAGGCTGTAGGTTAAATCAAACAAACATTTAATCATAAGTTTAACATTTCAGAATACATTTCAAATATTTGCATACCACGATATGTCAAGAGGTTTTTCGCTAGACTTTGCATTTTAAATGGAAAGAGAAGCAAATAAGTAAGAAAAGTATGTTTACATTTTTTAAGTGTGCCACATTACTATAGCTTCTTGCCGACATTTTAACGTGATATTTGACGATATTTATCAATATAATGACAATTTTACATAATCGTACGTGTTTGTCTACTTATGTCTACGAAAACGTGTTATTGTACGTAAGTATGGAGGGTGAACACAAAGTCTCACCCTAATTACCAAACATTAACACAAAAAGACTGTTGAAGATATTAATGGATTATTGTTTTATCGGCAAAAAAATTACGCTACCTATTCATACATTTAAGCAATGAATCAAAATTCGATTTTTAACGAAACAGCTTCCCTGTAGAAAAAGTGTAATGCGTATTGTCCATCCCTGAAACCAAACATGTCTTTTAAACACGATTTTAGAAATGGTAATGGACATAATCGTTCAGATGTCATGGCTATAAAGCAATGAAATGAAAAGTTTAAAGTAACTGGTAACATGTTTTTCATGTTAACGATTTGTAATCAGGAAGAAATTTTTTACTTACACTGTATATTACAGTGAAAAATTTAAAATTTACAGGATTGCAGCAATGAACCAAGAGATGGTATTTTACAATTCTCTATATTTTTTAATATATCAATATTATCACAAATGTAACAGCATGGCGCCTCCGTTCTGTCTAATAGACAATTCTTTTCTACCTTCGCGTAGTTTTAATATTTAAGTCACATTCTATATAAATAATGAAAGATTTGATATGACGTGGTCATTCATAAAGAATACATTTAATATGATAAGGCTATATTTTTATTCTGAAACTGTTCACTCTAATCAGCGTATTTTACCAATTTTTAATTTGTTTTAATAAATTCAGTATGTAGCGTTTTGATATGTTTAAGTTTGTCAGTGTCTTATCCCAAAAAAGTGTAGTAAATTAATTAACCGTGACACTGATGAATTATGAAAAAAAAATTAAAACATCATACGGTGTATTGGTACACATATAATGCTATGCTATTTTGTTTAAAAATAATAATTTGATTAGCGTGATCCTATTAAGACTTTATGCTTAGACGTACTTTAAAGTACTATAAAAGAAGGCGTGTTATAAAATTTAAAATTTTATTTTAGAGTTTTTATTTAGGTAGTTTTATTTCATTTTAGGAGTTTTATTTTAGAAATTTTTTTCAATGATAGTTATATTTGCTTCAGTGTCCATATTAGAATTGATTTGGGAGTATATAGAACTAGATTGTTTTCTGTTAAAACAACAGACATATTGTACAGAAAAGTGTCTGAATAGAAAGTGTCTTCTTATTCAAATAAAATACAAAAACTGCTAAAAATATATTTTGATAAATTTTGAAACTACCAAACAGATGGGAATTTCTTATGTAATTTAAATTATTAAAGAATATTTCATCAAATTTCGTAATATTCATTTCTGTTTAATTAATGCCAATCGAAATAGAATTTGCATAAATAAAGTTTCTAATGCCTGAAAACAGCTTTTAAATTTTCATGTTTTAAAGGATGTGTTTCGTTAATTGAACCTGAAATGCTATTCTGTATTTTACACTGAGGATATTCTTTCATGCGTAAATTTCACTAAATATATGAATGTTTAAAAAAAAAATACGATTTTTTTTCGCAATAAACATTTGATACGGGAATATTTCACATACAAATTAGTCCCAATTGCTTTAAAAAGAAATGAGTCATATATCTTTACTCTCTTTCTTTTTTCATATAATATGATATTCATATATAATCTTTTTCACTCGTACAAATTCATGCTTGCAACAAAACTCTCTGTGAATAAAGATAAATTTCAAGTATTTACAAAATTATGCACATTCCAACCATTTAACTCAAAGATAATTACAATTCTATTTTTTTAATAAACTGCATAATATATGACAAACCGAAATTTATGACATTTGTTTCATTTTGAATTAGAGCGGTTATAGGGCATATGTACAATAAATGTGTTGTTTTGTCTGCTCGTTTAGTAAATCACTAAATTAATTTCATAACATAAACAAAAGTTAAAGATCTATTCAAACATAATTACATATCTAATAATTTCTAACAGATTTAATCAAAATTAATTACAAAATAATAAAACATAATTTCGATGCTCTTTGTTAACCACACAAACCACATCTAAACACATTATGACACATATTTTATCTTGCATCAAAGAAGACGGCAGCTATTGATTTACAATATCTGTGGGTTGATCTTTATATCTCGGCTTCATAAAATCAGTTTTTCTATTACAGCAAAAATAAAGAACCGTTGAACATGAAAGGATTTTATTATAATTTTGCTCATCAAATGAAAAGAGATCACATGATAGAGTCAGAAGGGTATTTTGTCCCCATAAAACCAATTTTATATTTCAATTAATATTCTTTTGAAAGTAAAGTTAAAGATATAGTATTTTAAATTTTGATTTAGAATTCAAGGAAGGCATAATTACATATGATAGCATGTATTCATAGAAAACCTTTCAATATTGCATAAAGCATACGCAGGAAAAATGATTGTTTTCTTATTTGATATATTATTTTATTATACATATGAAATTCGGTCGTTTTTATTATTAATAAATGTTTCTTTTCCGCTTGTTTTTTTCTTGAAAATTGTTGTTATGGTTGTCGCATATAATAAACTTGTTTTAATATTGATTATCTTCTAATCAGTATGATGCTTGTAATTCGTATATACAGATAATTTTATACAAGGAAAAATATTCATTGAAAAATAAATTTTATGAAATGTATTTGAAAAAATAGAACAATAAAGTTTGAGAAATTGGAAATATGGAAGTATGCAAAACATTTACATATAGTGTGGAAACTAATGTCAGGAAACTGTAAAATGACATTTAAGGGGTCTTACTTTTTCACTGAGGTGCAATTTGGCATCATGTCACATTTAATTTTATTTTTGGCTTCTAATAAACACAAATGTATAAAAGATTTAGAACTGACAGCTTAATGTCTGTGCTATATATCATAATTATTTCAGTATTATACAACTGAAAATTTACGTTTTTTTTAATGTTTCAATTTGTTAAAAATTCTAAAATTGTTTTTTTTATTTGCATCCACTTCGCGCAAGACTGTAGCAAAACGTTTGGTTCCAAAGTCCCAAAAAATATTGATAATGATGTAAAACGAATACACCTTGAACGTACACTTCATTTTTAAGCAATTAAAAACTGAATTGTTTTTTAATTTAAATTTAAATTATGAAAGTTTTAAAAAATTATTTTTTTTGTTGAAAAAATGCTAATTTTAAATAATCAAGGCAGTTATAATACTAAAAGTTATTCCTTGCATCAAAATGAATATATCTGCCAAGTTTCATACAAATAGTTTTATCCGTTTTTGCGAAATGTTGTGCTCAATACATGCAAATAAAAAATTTATATATATATATTTTATATATATATATATTACAAAATTTAAATTTTTTCCGCAATTATTCTATAAAATTTGTCCATTCAATAATATTCGGTATATAACCCAGCTTATTAAAATAATTCTCATTCTTAAAATAGCCTTTTACTATCCATATGTAAAGCCAATTATTCCTAATCCATTTAATAATATTTATTCGAATGTAGTTATTCTAAAAATGGCGATAGCTTTTTTAATTTATTCTTTAAATAGAACATCTTTATTTTAATCCATTATTAAAATTCATTAGTATTATTCCCGTGTGGTCAAATTGCTATAACTTCTTTATTTAAATGCTAAAATATCGTATCTCTTAAAATATTCCGCTCAAAAAACCTTATTTCATAAAGTTATCCTATTATTAAATATCAAATGTCTATTAAAATATTTCCGAAAAACTTTAATTCTTTCTTTTTTTTTTCCCTTTTATAAAGATTCATTTTCTTTTCTTCTTATTATTTTTATTACGTATTAAATTCGAAGTTTAGCTACAGCCTCAAAAACAGATAAGCTCGTTTGTTGATATGACAGGCATCTGGTACGAGATTATGGAATATTCTGGATGGGCGTAGAAAGTTTTTGCATTTTACAACAAAATAAATCCGCCGGAAATATTGATAAAGTTCCAAAAGAGACCTTTTGATTCGATAGAAGTGGGTCACGTGACGTATTCTGTATTATTACGCAAGCTAGTTTAAAAACACGATCATCCTGATTCGGAGAGGATTTTTTCGACGCTGGTGTTTGCTAAAAGAATCGGGACGGATTCTAGAAAATAATGGAACGTTGTATTTTTTTTCGTTTAGCGTTGGCTAATGAGCATTTTCCCTGAAGAGATGTCTTAAACTGGAAATAAAAGGTTCTTCGACAAAAATATGGACTGACATTTCTTGTTGTTGATGATACCACCCGGCCGCCTGATGCGAACTAAAAGGGAAACCAATAACATCGCTAACCCTATTTATCACGAGCACGACTGCCTTTTTCCCGGATTTGAACTTGGAAACACGACATATACATATTATATATATATATATATTATTATCATTTATCATATTATTATTTCATATATATATATATATATATATATATATATATATATCATATATATTATTAAAAATTAAGTAAGTAAAATATCAGTTATAAAATATTGAAATAACTATGATGCATAGAATAGGTATTAAGCTGTCCGCTTTATACATTTGTGTTTGATAGAGAATCATGAATAAAATTAAATGTGACTTGATGCTAAATGGCACTTTCAATGAAAAAATAATACTCCTGAGACCCCTGAAACGAATAAAGCTAGAATTTTGGAACATGTGTCTGCATAATAGTAAATTGACGATGCGCTACCATATGAGAGGAATTTCAGCTCCTCCTAGTTGCAAATTTTGGAGTTTATCTGACATGTCTAGAAAGCTATTACATATACCTAAAAGAAGACGATAACAAAAATGTAGAGAATTGTGGATTTATGACGCCTTACATCTAACAATTCCTTTATTAGAACCTTTGAAATATAAAAATTTCAATATATAATATTTTGCTTAAATACATACTGATCCCAAGGAAAAACAAATTTAAAAACAGACGTATGGGAAAATATTAGAATATAAAGCAGGGCTGGTGATTATTCCAGAAGCAGAACCTGATTAAAGCATGAGCGTTTGCTCCCCTTTCCCGGAATTTAGGAGGCCCCAAATTCGGTGTGTAATTTTAGTAACGCTAATATTTTAAATCTTTTTTGGCATTGCACTGATTATAATCAATATTTTGACCTTTTACAGCACGATAAGATTTAAAAAAATGCCTATCTAAAAACTAAAACATCCCAATAGCGGCACCTCTTGACCTTAGAATTCGTGCGCTATTCGGAGGTGTCTGCTTTTTAGAGGTTAAAAAGTATGTAAATATATGTCTGTTGGGAATGAAAAATAGCGTGTTCGATAAATAGAGGTGTCCGCTATTCGGGAATGTTTGTTATGGAGGTTTTACCTTCACATCGGAGTGAAACTTCCAAATCAGACACCTCTATTTGGTGAACTACTTTTTCAATTTACAACACATTCATATTTACATGCTTTTACTTCTGAAAAGCAGGCACCTCCGAGTAGCGGACAAATGTCACGGCACAGAAGTGTCCACTATTGGAAGGTTTTACTGTTTTCCGATTACAAAAAAATGTTTACAATCTTATCTTATTGTAAAAGTTCAAAACATTCAATATATAGATTTAAACTATCAGCTTTACAAAAATTACATATCAAATTTGAAGTCCCCTAAAACCGAGGCGAGGGGGGGGGGGGGCACAGGCTGTACCATGGCCCAATTTACCCATGCTTTAATTAGGTTCTGCTTCTGAAACAATCATTAGCCCTTCTTTAAATTCCAATATTGTTCTATTTATTAAGGGTTCAGTGTGGTCAAATATGGCTGCCTTTAATATTTTTTAAAAATGTGGTCAGAAATGACTGTCTATTGTGACAAATCAGAGCACAAAAATGGCCGCGATTCAGACGTTTAAAATGTCTGAAATTCAGACACGAATAATTGTCTTAAAATTTTAAGACTCTTTCAAGTGTCTCTTTTTTGAACCATCAGTTTCAGACACTTCGCGTAAGGCATGGTGACGTCACGGCGACGTCCCTGTGAAGTCACACTGTGACTTTCTGACAGTCGTCGTGACGTCAAGTGACGTCGATGTGAAGTCACTGTGACCTAAATGTGAAGTCGTTATGGCCGCTTTCAAGGCTTTCTGTGACCTCACAATGTGACTACATCGGGTAGGGTGACCAGATTTTACCCGAATCCTATCCGGATTGTTCGGATCGACATTTTTTTATGCTACATGTTTGTGACGTTTGTGACGACACTGCACCGGGTCGGGTGACCAAATTTTACCCGAATCCAATCGAGAAAGTTCGGATCGATCTTTTTGGATTTGTTTGGCTACAGAATAGATTTGGATTAGTGGTCGAATCTCGGGTGACCTAATTTTCGTGAATCCGAACTGACCCGAGTCGGGTATAATGTTTTTACTGTAAGTCTTGTTCGGAATAGAATCTTGCTTACGACAGAGTAACCAGATTTTATCAGAAATTGTGTTACGACACAATTTCTGATGTCGGCTTAGATCTAGAGTCACGCACGAATCCGGTTATATACTTCTTGAACATGGTTGAATGTCTACTTGAGCATGAATGATGATTGACTGAAATTATATTTTAATTCAACCCATATTCTTACCCTAACCCAACAACAACAACAAAATCTGTAGGCCCACAACCCAACCGAACTTGATAAATGATTTCGTATAGATTCGGATAACAAGATTTTACCAAATCCGGATAAGATCGATGATAACGATTGGATCGGCAATAATTTTTTTTTATGCAACTCGTATTCAAATTAAAACTTTGCATCTGATTGGGAAACCGGCTAATGTAGCCGTTAAGCAAGACAATTATAAATGTAAAAAACGCAAGATGAATCCATTAAAAATTATAATAAAAGTAAATATTTGAATAATATGAAATTCTATTGTGCAAATAACAACTTTTTAAATTCATTTCTACTTCTATTTGTTTCATGTAACCACGAAAAATATTGACAATGATTAAAATTATGCTATTGTGCTGCTAAGTATTGAAGTCTTTAAATGTGTATACTTTCCCATATTTCCCTTCTCTCAGTATCACGAAACTTTCTGACACATTTATGAAGAAATTTTTAAACGCATAATAATCACTTTAATAATCAGGCACTTGCATGCCTGATTATTAAAGTGATTTGGAATGAATAGCGTTTTCCATTTTTTAGACGTTATTCCATTTTTAGTCCTCCTATAAGTACCAAAATATGACACACACACACACACACACACACACACACACACACACACACACACACACACACACATATATATATATATATATCACACACACATACATATATATATATATATGTATATATAACAAAATTTAAAATTTATCGCGATAAACCAAAGTATTTTTATTCCATCCTAGTCTAACTTACTCTATAATATTTATTTCCTCCATTTATTAAAATATTTTAACTCTATGTATTCCGAAAAAACCCCATATCTAAATTCAATATTTCAATGGCTGCTAATTAGTTCAATAAATCGCGTCTTTATCTTTAAATTATAAAACTCCCTAATATTCATACTTTAAAAAACCCGCATAATTCCCTTTAATTGTCTAAATTCCTAAAAAGACTGTATTTATTTTAATCAGTTCCGATATTAAAAATAATTCGCCAGATCATAAAATCTTTTTCTTATATTAAAATGTCAAAGCATTTATTCTAATTCTATTCGGCTATGTTCCAAATTCGATAAACCATTTCTCTTTTTCTTTTTTTTTTCTTTCCCTAAAAGTCAAAATCATTCCATATTCTCGAACCAATTAACTAACGATAATCAATTCATCTAAAACACTCTGGGTCATAGCTAAATCATCGAACATCATGGAACTTTCGAGAATTTTCTTTCGCGCCAAAAATTAGCGGAAACCATTTTATTACCATATTCTGGAGCCAGCGCAAAGAATCCCAGCTCACGATTGGCGCACGTGACCATGTATTCCTACTCTTACTGAAAGAATATATCGTCGCCTTTTCCGTTTCGGAGAGCATTCTATTCTATTCGGAGATCCGAAGATGTGATGCACTGATGAAAGCTCGAATAGAGAGACGCTAGTTCGAAGTTTGATTTGTTAGGTTAATGATGGAATCTCTGCCTGGTATTGGCGTGGAGTCCAGTATGTTTTTCTTATATGCTTGCGGAATGTTTATTTTAAATAAATGGCAATCGTGCTCTGCAGTAGTGGGAGCCGTGATTGAAACGAAAAGAGGACTCGAGTGAAAGCAGATTCTTCCCTGATGTCAATTTAAGTTTGAGAATAAAAACTTCTGTGTTCTTGAATGAGATGCTTAATTATGATTACTTACACACGCGATCTAATATGGAGTGCTGGAAATTCCTCTTCGGTTGATTATGTGAAAAGAGCCCATCTTATTTTCAAAAAAACATTTATTAAAAAATGTTACTACTCAAGCAACTCGGCCTTAAAAATCACCACAGAATTATTTTAGTCGGACAGGATTTTTTTAATCTGTGTTTCAATGGATTTCGAGTTTAATTTTTGAAGGAATTATCGAGTGATGGAACATTTTCATACTTTTGTTCTGACCGGAGACGTCTTTTTACAGTAAGCCAATGCACGAAAGTTTCGGTGATAAAAAGATTTCGTAAAGTTGATCCTAAGGGATTAGGAAAGTGTACAACTTGGTATTGTCAGGAAATCTTCTTGTGAAATATGTCCAGAATGACTGTAAGTTGGTATTTTTATTTATTGATATTTTTATATGTTGATATTTACTACTTGTTATTTTTAAAATATTTTATTTTTCTTGTTCTTCATTGTTTATTTAATAGCAAACTAAGTTTTAATCTACTCTGAAAATTACAGGGTTTAAATGCTATTATATGTTGATTAGATTACTGTTTTAAAAATTATTTCTGTTGCAAATATAGTTGTATATAAATATTTAAGTGTTGTTAAGGTTAATTTATTATTTAGTAAGATACGTCATATTTTCATGTTTTAAGAACAGATATTCTTAAAAGAAAAAATCTATTATTTTTAATATGTTACTGAGATCTGATCTGTATTTTATAAAGAGACAACTTTTATCCTAAGGAAACATTCCTGGCACCATGCCAAACCTAAGTTACAAAACAGCTATTATGAGGAGAAATAAAAAAAAAAAATCTGTATGTTGAATAATAAGTGACTGGTGGTTTGAATTGTAGGTGAATTAATGAGCCACTGAAAGATTATTTATGATGTAAATATGTAAATAGAGTGTTAGTATTTTACTGTTTATTTAAACTGTGAATATATAAAAATAATTTTAGTATGTTATTGTTTATTTTCATTTAATGTAGGATTTATGATGCATTACCAACTTGCTAAAATATTTAATATAGAGACTTTGAAAATTTTTGATGGTGTTATAATATTAATAAAATGTTTAAATAAGATGCTAGGTCAGGTAGAAATTAATTTACTGGAACATGTAGACATTTAGCACTATGTTAACCTAGCTGAATTGCTCTATTAGGTAATTTTGAATTTTAAATAATCTTAAGCTGACCAATGGGGATTTTTTTTTCACCTCATTTTGTCCATAGCTTAGGTAAAAATAAGTTCATTATTTACCAAGTTCTCAGCAGTAATAAATTTACTAGAATTGAATACTCAGAATAATTATGATGTGATGATAGAATTAATACGTGATGACGATCAATATGAAGATAAAGTCATGTTTTCCTTGATGACAAATAATAAAAATATTTAGAAGAGAAATTGGAAAATGTAGGTAAGTTGCATTCAAAAAATTCATGAGGTATGTAAATAAAATTTTGTTGATGATGTTGCTCTTCTTATTCTTTTGCTGATGATACAATTGTTATTATTATTATTACTATGATAAAAAAGTTATTCTAAGGTAATTAATGCAACATATTAAATTTAAATTTAACAAAAATAATAAATAAAATTTAGGAGATTTTTATGTATTTTATTGAATAAATGTTCTGGTTAGTGCTTAATTTGGATTCACAAATTCTTATAATTCTTAAAAATTCAATAGGAAGGGTTTGAATTCAGTTATGTTTCTGTCAGAAGGGTATATATGGTCGTAATTTGGAGACATGGAACAATTTGCACCATATTTTGCACCAAATAATTTCAGACTATTTCATGAGCAACCCAAACAACAATCAAAACCACCACAGACATCACAATCACTTTCACAAAATCAAACTAAAGTAAAAACAATAGAGTAAATTCTAATTATTTAAATATCTCTTATTACAATAGTTTTCAACATTATCAGGTATGTTCTTGGTGCGCAACGAGAATATTACTTGTTTTTGAGAGTTTTTGAGGTTGAGTAGACACCGTATGCAGGCATAAGATGTGTATTTTGATTTTAGGAATTGTCAAATTGATGTTGAAAAATGAAATTAAATGTTTTAATTCTATATCAAAATAAACTATTTTTACTTTATTTACTTTTTCTTAAACCAATTGTTTCAAAAATTTAATATTATGTTATTTACTTCAATAGATAATCAAATAGTAACCGTTTATAAGTATTTCTATAATTATATAAATGATTGGATAGTGATGATGTGATTTTACAGTGATTGTTTTGTGTGACAATAGAAAATTAAGTATTTAAACAAAATTGCCTTTGTATTCCAGTTCTCAGCCAAAATTAACATCTTTTATTGTTATGTATTGTCTTTATTTATTCTAAGTTTTCCAAAAAAAAAAAAAAAAACTCTCTGCATTTAGGATATGAATACTTATAACTTAACAGTATAATTTTGTAAAAAGGTATCAGAGGAAAAAATTATTATAAGGAACTACTGGTTGAGAGTTCAATTTCTAAATATTTAGATTTAAATTTATTTAGATTTTGAAATTATTATTATATTTTTTTTGTATACTTTCGACTGGCAAAAATACTTTCTTATATGATTAAAAAATAAGAAATTTATTTATTTGCTATGTAATTATTTTATTCCTCAACCAATATTTTCCCTAACAATAAATATACAAACTGTGATATTTTCTTAAATTATACAAATGTTATTATAATATTATTATTTCTACTATTGACTTATATTATGAATTACTACATATGTTGAGAAGTATTAGTTATATTGAAAGTTATTATTGTTATGTTTATGAATTGAATTTTATTATAGCATTTATTTATATTATTGAAGAGTTATATTACTTATTAGTGAAAAAATGTTTGACAAAAATTAGTTAAAGATGTTGGGATCCCAACAGAAATATAACAAATCCCAACAGAAATATAACAAATCCCACAGGAATATAACAAAGATAACGTATTCCAGGTATGAAATAAATGACCAAGAAAATAATTTGATAAACAAACCTTTAAAGGTAGTTTCATATTACCAAAAGACATGCTTATTATGTAGAAAAATTAATGTGATGCTTAAGAGAAGATGTTGTGACAAGTGCTAGCATTATACAGTCATTATAAAGTATTGGTAAAAATGACTATAGTTTTAAAATTTGATGGAAAAATGTCTCTATTTTCAGCCTTTACATAAAAACTGTATTTTTAAGAAAGGGACTGCAGTAACCATTTTTTTTTAAACAAAATGAGGACTTATCACGATCCAAGAAAGAGACTGAAATAAAAAGTTGGATTTAATGAACTCAAATTTGAATGAAGTCGAATTTTTTTTAACTTTGTTTTAACACTTTGCTAGGGACTACTTATTCTAAGGCTTGTGAACTTGGTAAAAGCAAAATTTTGTTACTATTATTATCCTGTTTTTCTTGTTTATTAATATTTATTATTTATTCTTATTGTATTTTTCTTGTGCACTTACAAATGGTAAGTGAGATTGTAACATTTTTGTATTTCAGGGAGATCTTCTTTCACGTCCTTCTTCAAAATTGTTAACTTCCAAAATTATTATACTTCGTTCTTTTTAAGTTCTTCTCTTTCGCCAATGCCAGTGCAGGCTCACTCTAAACAACTTTAAAATTTAATTTTTTTTCTCGTCTGAAACCGCCGTTTATAAAACAGCTTGTTCAGTCAAGAGTTTTTAAGGGGGGGGGGGGGATAATATAACAAAATTTTAAATTTATCGCGATAAACCAAAGTATTTTTATTCCATCCTAGTCTAACTTACTCCATAATATTTATTTCCTCCGTTTATTAAAATATTTTAACTCTATGTATTCCGAAAAAACCCCATATCTAAATTCAATATTTCAATGGCTGCTAATTAGCTCAATAAATCGCGTCTTTATCTTTAAATTAGAAAACTCCCTAATATTCATACTTTAAAAAACCCGCATAATTCCCTTTTAATTTTCTAAATTCCTAAAAAGACTGTATTTATTTTAATCAGTTCCGATATTAAAAATAATTCGCCAGATCATAAAATCTTTTTCTTATATTAAAATGTCAAAGCATTTATTCTAATTCCATTCTGGCTATGTTCCAAATTCGATAAACCATTTCTCTTTTTCTTTTTTTTTCTTTCCCTAAAAGTCAAAATCATTCCATATTCTCGAACCAATTAACTAACGATAATCAATTAATCTAAAACACTCTGGGTCATAGCTAAATCATCGAACATCATGGAACTTTCGAGAATTTTCTTTCGCGCCAAAAATTAGCGGAAACCATTTTATTACCATATTCTGGAGCCAGCGCAAAGAATCCCAGCTCACGATTGGCGCACGTGACCATGTATTCCTACTCTTACTGAAAGAATATATCGTCACCTTTTCCGTTTCGGAGAGCATTCTATTCGGAGATCCGAAGATGTGATGCACTGATGAAAGTTAGACGTATTCGTATAAGAACATTCGAATAGAGAGACGCTAGTTCGAGGTTTGATTTGTTAGGTTAATGATGGAATCTCTGCCTGGTATTGGCGTGGAGTCCAGTATGTTTTTTCTTATATGCCTGCGGAATGTTTATTTTAAATAAATGGCCATCGTGCTCTGCAGTAGTGGGAGCCGTGATTGAAACGAAAAGAGGACTCGAGTGAAAGCAGATTCTTCCCTGATGTCAATTTAAGTTTGAGAATAAAAACTTCTGTGTTCTTGAATGAGATGCCTAATTATGATTACGTACACACGCCATCTAATATGGAGTGCTGGAAATTCCTCTTCGGTTGATTATGTGAAAAGAGCCCATCTTATTTTCAAAAAAACATTTATTAAAAAATGTTACTACTCAAGCAACTCGGCCTTAAAAATCACCACATATATATATATATATATATAATCCTACCCTAGCTTTGATCGACACATTACCAAATAAAATGGAATCTGTCTGACACTCCAAACATTCATATGCATTGACTACATTCAAGAAAAAGAAAAATCATTATCATCAACCTAACCAAATTTTACTGCTTTTTTCTGATTATTTGGCTATAATGTTTGATAAATTAATTAGAATTGAACAAACTGTATTGCCTGATATTTTTAATTAAATTATCTTTCCAGCGGTATAAAGCTTTTATAGTATAACTAAGAAATATTGGGCGTTATGAACCATCAAACTTAAAAAAAAACACTGTTCCCAAAAGGTTTCCACAATTTTGGCCACTACTGTATATACAGCTAGATAAGAGATTCATTGGCGATTTCAGCTGTTATGTGACATGTTTTGTTATTCTAAAATCATCACATTTCTGGAAGATTCAGAATGGAAATTGAAAAAAACTATGAATTTTTTGAAGGGTCTTATGTTTTAAGGTGAAAAAATTATAAAGGATTTTTTAAAGCACTTAAGTTCTTCTTGAACTGCTTACATATCATATTTTCTATGTTAACATTTTAATGGTAGACACTGAACATGAAAATATATAAAGAAAAAAGTATCAGAATGCAGCCATTACATTTTGAATATATTATTTTATAAATTAAATTTCAATTTTTCCAATTTGGAAAAATTGTAAAATACCCCTTCGGAAAAAACGGAAAAAACCAGTTTTTTTTCCCAAAGTTTCCGTTTTTTTCGAGTATTCCCACCTCTAATCTTATATATTTAATTAATAAAAATATCCACACAATGTATTCTCCCATATTATTCATATTCTGGGGTCCAGGTTTTAGATGATATTTTTAAAAAATAACGATACTTTTAATTTATTAAGGATGATTTTGGAAAAATATTTGATTAAAGTTGCCATTTTTGAAAGAGAAAAACAAAAATTTAACCTACAGATCAAAATAGACTATTATTTATAATTATATTTTAACCCTTTGTGGCTCAACAACATCGATTTGAAAAATATATACTCACATGATAGAATACATCATTTTAAGCAAGCAAAAAATAATTTAAAAAAATTAAATCATAAAAATAAAAATTATTGGCTAAAAGAGTCTTTTTCATATTTGTAATAAGCAGAAAATTACATAGATACTTCTCATAAATATTGTCATTTTTTAATACAAAATTCTAAAGTGTACGAACTTACCTTTCTAAAAAATCTATTATTGAACGTCTCTGGACTTTTATATGCAACAAAGTTTAGTTTACAATAACGGGGTGAAACTGTTCAAATGATAAATAAGACTTTTATATGAAAAATTAATTTAGCATTGTCGTATGTTGAAAATTCTGTGAACAATTTATATTAACTTCTGGGTTGAAAGATAACAGTCATAAATAAAATCGCCTTTTTAAGCTCACTGTAAAAAACTTTGACTTTTGGGTACGTTTACAGATATGCAACACGGTGATACAAAGGGTTAATTCATTTTGCAACAGGGTTTGAATGCAGTAAAATATATTACTTAAAAACAATATTTTGGTTATTAAAAATATAATTTTATTAATTGATTGTCAAATTTATAATTTTATGTATGAAATTATATATTTATATAAGTAATAGATCTTACTAGGGATTATTTTTTGAAAACACAGATCATAATTGTTTATAATGACACAGCACCACACCTACTCTGTTTGGCGTCTAATGTGAGTCATTTTTTAACGTTTTACTGCATATTTTAGATGCATCGATAGTGATACATATATGTATCATATGACGCCGATGAAGGATCTATCTGGTTTGATATTTGGTGACGGGACAATAACCACAATAACCTTCTGTAATTCTGATATCACCATCAACAGAACAAGTCGATTTGACAGAATCTGAATAGACAGAATATGACAGAATATGATAATTAAAAATAACATGCCCCTGTTAATAATAAATGTTTAATAATAGTGCATAGATATTTTGAAATTTATAACTATAAAATGATTCAGGTAATGAAACAGTAACATTGATCATCTGATTAAAATCGTTGACATACTGCTATTTATTTTAAAAAAAAATAAACATTCTAAATTTAATAAACTTTATTTTTATAAAAATTAAATTAATGAAATATATAGCTTTTGTAAAAAACTCATATGGAATTAACTGAAAAAGTTATAATTTAATAAAAATATAACAAGTAAAATAATATTTCTTCATACCAATTTTCCTTTGTCATCATTTTCAATATTCTGTTTTGATGTAATCCAAATAACGAAAGCTTCTTTCGGCGAAAATAATTCGTCCAAATCTGGTACAGTATCATTGACCGGACTCAAATTTCACCGCGCCAATAAAAACTGTACCTTTCTCGAACGTAATTTTCTATCAAATATGTATATGCGAAGTTCTGTACAGGTTTTTCTATTGTCCAAGTACTTCATTCTCCTCCCACTTCCATCCCTACACTGTTATTTTTTACTTATTAAGAATTTCGTACTCTGACGTCGATCTGCAGACGATATTTTCAAAACATCTGCCTGCTTAGAAGGGCAGATGATTTTTGTTTCTTATTATAAAGTTTAGGTTAGAGTAGAAAGTTAAATACGGAATATTTTTTTGAGACTCTCCAATTAAAATTTATTATTTGAAGAAATATTTTTTATGCATTTGATCTTTTTTTTTTTTTCGATTAGTTTCACAATAATTTCAATTTAAATGATTTGTAAGTTCCTTTTTTGTAAACTGAAACAATGCTATTATAATATTTATGGCATATCAAATAAAATATTGTTTAAATTTTGGAGTATATAATAAATATTTTAATGGTCAATAATGCAAGATCGTTTAACAAAAACAGTAACATTTGTATCACGCGTAATAAATGCAAAATATGATCATAAAAAATTGAAAAGGTTATCGCGGAGAGGGGAGGACGCATTTTTTTCTTTTCCAACCTTTCTTTTTTTATTTATTAATATCCTGTAGAATAAAACAGCTTGTCAAATAGCAATATTTTTTTTAAATAAATTTCTGATAAATGAAAAGGGAAAACATAAATAATTATTTATGTCATGCGTTTTGCATACGTTTCGTATATTTCATTTTATCTTCGGAAAATGTTAAATATATTTAAGAAGTATGAAACAAGTACCAAAATATATATTGGCAGAGGTACTTAATCTACTTAAACACTAACAGAAAAACAATTATTATTGGAGATATACAAGTGTTTTTATTATAATAAATGTTTGTTTATCACAACCTACCTCCCTTCACAAAAACAAATCTTTAATTACCCCATCTGTATATTATTTTCTGCCGTAATTTACAATTGACACAAATAGGGGATCCAACCCGGGTTCCTCGGGTTATAGAATATAGCATATATATAGATATATATATTCTTAAATTGAAAATTCTAATTTTGCATTTAATACTTTTTTTTTTATTTTACATTTAATACATTATTTTATATTGTCCACTAACAACACCAAAAATAATTTTCATATGAAAAATATCAATTATGTATTTAAATAAAGTTTTAAAATTCATTAGTGATACTTTCGTATTAGTCGCATATCAAGTTTTAATTAGTCGAAGATATCGCCACCTCTCTCTCTCTCTCTCTCTCTCTCTCTGTATATATATATATATATATATATATATAATTTTTTTTGTTTGTTTGTTTATTCTAATAGTTTTAGTGGTTTAAGCGAATAGTTTGATTTTATGTCTATTAAATTTGTGTTTTAAAAGAATATGAATTCCTATTTTTTATGAAGTTTTTAATTTCGATGTTGAATATTAGTCGGAAATAAACGCTGAATTATGGGAAATTTATTATTGTAGTATTTTGTATTTAAATGGAAACATTTTAATCTGTTTTGATTGGAATGCCCTCAATAGAGCGAATTAAAAATAAAAACATGTTTGAAAATTATTTTAAAACCATAAAGAATAGTAAATTGAAGTACAGTTTCAAGCATATTGCATTTGAAAGAACATTTTTTTTCCGACGATTAAATATCGAAATTGTGCAATGTTTTGTAGTTAAAAAAAATCACAGTAAAAGCGTTATTTAATGTTCACTTGTTGCCACCGTCAACATACCGTCATTGTTACTCTAATATATGATTTCGTTCTATAAAATAGATTGCTGTTCTAATTTTAAAAAAGTTGTTAGTTTTTCACATAATATGAAAAGCAAATGAAAATGTGTCTTAATTTTAAAAAATTGTTCATGGAGTACATGCAGAATTATGTTTGTATTATAATTTATAATTTCATATTGATTGAAATTTATCTATTTACGAAGTATTTTCCTGTAGGTCGATAAATAAATAAATAAATAAATAATTTTTTAGGGGTCATAAAATCACTCAGAATCAGACCTTTTAAGTGCATTGAGGCATTCCTGATTAATA
Source organism: Maratus michaelseni (assembly GCA_963931845.1). Lineage (NCBI taxonomy): Eukaryota > Metazoa > Arthropoda > Arachnida > Araneae > Salticidae > Maratus > Maratus michaelseni. The sequence goes on from OZ007589.1 coordinate 69,835,615, forward strand.
TATTTCTCCTCTTTTTCATATATATATTTCAAATTCCCATTTTGGTCAAACTGTGACTTCAAAACATAGAGGTCTTTTGACCACACAGGTGACGTAACGTTTGTGACTTGCAGTAACGTCACAGTGACGTCACAAAAATAAAAGAAAATGTCAGAACCATGTGTTTTACATTGAATATTTATTTTGTAGTGTTTTTGTAATTTTTTTTAAAGTTTCTAAGCAATTCACATTTTAGTCACAGTGTGACTTCACTGAATGGTGGTATTTCAGTCACATATGTGACGTGACGTACGTGACTCACAGTGACGTGACTGTGACGTCCCTGTGAACATACATGCTATACGGGTTAAGTGTCTGAATTTCACACATTTCAGTTTACAGTGAATTAAAAAATATATATGCAGAAAAAGGAAAAATACTTATTGAAAATGGACTTTATTACAATCGACTTGTACCACATTAATTTCTCTATCAGTATTTATAGTAGAAGAGGTGATTTTTAAACTGAAAAAAGTTCATTAATGTAATGATATATGTGATAAAATCAAAATGCCATTGTATTTATCTGATTGAACAAGTGCTTCACACACGTTCATCTGCGCTGTAAATAGTACCTGAACCGAGTCATTTTCAGATAATGCTACATTATACATAATTATTGGCTGAAACTATGAATTAAACTACCGTAATTTCCGGCGTATAAGCCGCAGCTCAAAGAGTCGTTTTTCGACCCAGAAATATTATTTTATAAAATGTAACTTAAAAGATCGCTGTAAATATTTAACTACAATTATTGAATAAATTTTCTGGGTCGAAAAACGACTCTTTGAGCTGCGGCTTATACGCCGGAAATTACGGTACTCGAAGCATAAATGTTTAAATTTTTAGCAATTTTTTTTCCAAGCATTTCGTTATGAAGTACCTTAAATGTATTTAAAAAAATTAAATTTAAATATTTTAAAATACGGAAAATGCCATTAATAACCTATTCTTGTCCAAAGTACAAATTTATTAATTGAAATCCACTATTTTTAATGAATTAGAGCAATGATTATCTGGATAGACTTAATTTCTCTTTTTTCATATATATTTGGCATTTTAGACATAGCAAAATACATTCCTATGAATTATTTTTATTTAAAGTATGTAATATTTTGAAAACTGCTACAGTAATGTTTTTTTCAGATTTTCGATTTTAAGATAGCGTTTTTGTGCTAGCAGCGTAGTTTAACCGTACAACACGAGATGTTCCTACAAGCAGTGACGCTTTTTTCTTTATTTAAATGCATAAGTACTACTTCATCTGGTTCCTCCTGTTCCAAAAATTGAGTCTGTACATTTATTATGTCTTATTACCAAGTTTTTAATTACTGAACGTCACGTTTAATAATTTACCAATGCTCATTTACAAAAAAAAAAAAAAAAAAAAAAAAAAAAAAAAAACGTTTTGGACTGTTTTCAGATCAAGTATGCAAGCTTTTATTTTTTACAGATTACACTCAGAAAAAGAAACTCATTAAAACTACAAAACATATTTTTTGAGTACATTTTGTTGTTTTAGCAAAATTGGAGTAAAATTGAACCATTTTACTTCAATTAACAAAACATTTTTGCTGACGATACATTTTTTTTTTTTTTGAAATTGCAAAAAAAAAAAAAAAAAAAAAAAAAAAAAAAAAAAAATGTTGATTCAAACAAAATTTTTATTGACCCATATTTAAACAAAATTTTGTTTAAATATAGGTCAATGGAAATTTTGTTTGAATCAACAAAAAAAAATTTTTTGTTGAAAACCACTTTTTTTTTGCAATTCAAAAAAAAAAAAAAAAAAAAAAAAAAAAAATTGTATCGTCAGCAAAAATGTTTTGTTAATTGAAGTAAAATGGTTCAATTTTACTCCAATTTTGCTAAAACAACCAAAATGTACTCAACAAAAATGTTTTGTAGTTTTAATCAATTCCTTTTTCTGAGTGTAGACCTAAAGTATGCTTAAAAGTTACGTAAGTGTTACGTAAAAGTTACGTAAGCGTAAGTCATTGCCAAATTGTTTCGCATTTATGATAATGACGTTTCGGGACATACTGATGACATTTATTTTTTATTTTTAAAAGAATGTATTACTTGTATTACTTTTGATGAGCTAGAAATACCACCATTTTATCGTATGGAATAAGTTAATTTAAAATCGATAATTAAGACAATAAAAATGGTCCCAAAAAGCATATATATACCGTTATCTGAGAATGACATTATCAACTATCCATTAAGTCGGATATGTGTACTGTTCGAAAAGATGAGTTACACCCGGAGCAAAGGGTGTTCCTATGAATTTATATATCAGCTAGTTTGAGATCATTCATAATACAAAATTAAAATGTATATATATGCCTCAATTAAGTAATATTATCACAGAAATGTAAAAAGAAAAATATTTTTTATGATAATATATTTTAGATAAAGCAAAACTCTTCGTATTCCCATATTTTAATATTTCAATTTCAAAGATGATAAAATCGGAAACCCTACTTTGCATTTCAGTCCATCTAAAATTTATGATATCTGGAAACAACACTATAATTACGATAAAACTAGATTTAACAATTCGCTACAATAGACAAAGTTACTGTGTTACTCTACAAATATGTTTACATGCTCAGAACTATTCTGCTATGTTACAAAGTGTCATATATTAACTTATTGAAACCTTATTAAACATTCATTAAGAAAATTATTCTTAAAACAAATTAACCACAGAACGATTAGCTTTAAACATTAATAGTTAATTTAAACAATATTCAATAATAATCAATACCGGTTCACTGTTTATTCAGTTCAGGGCACTAAATTAAGCAACAGATGTCGCTAAACGACTTCTCAACATATTATCCAGGTACTCACACGCAAGTATATTTCATATTTAAAAATAATTTTTTCGCAAGTTTATACCTCCGTATTTAACCGATCTCAGAAATTACTTACTTCGATAGTGAAGATATCTTGTATTCCAAATTTTTATTTTTAGGAGAAACTTCAATTATTCACGCTAAATATCTCCTCCTGACAATGTGACTGATTTGTTTGAAAAATCAATTAACAACTCTGATTGTGTGCAATTTTTAAACGAGAATACATTAGTAATAATAACATAACTGGATATGACAAATACATAAATGTAAATCTTCTTTTTCCTCCCATCTGTAGGCAAACAGAAAAGATTTATATCTATCTACGAGAATAAACCTAAAATCAATTTACTTATAGAAATAATAGTAAATTCCACTATTAATTAATTAATACTACATTTTTTGAAATGCAGATTTATACTTGGAACGTATAAATAAAAGAGACATTTGGCTGAAGTATGTAAAAAATAATAATTTAGCTGAAGCATATAAAACTGTATTAGATTTAAAACCTTAAAAAAAAATACATACTTTATTTTTTCTCATTCAGGTAATAATAAAATAAAATAAAATCCTTCAATATATCAAATTTCAGAAATAATATTATGTTTTATAAACGTGAAACAATATAATATATATATCACTGACATTTAATTAGACGACTGTTTTACAAGTATCCATTTAAGTTAGAAATTTGCTCAAGAGCCACATTAATGAAACTGTTTTCTTATCTTGTCTTTAATAAATTCAATTGCGTTCAGCCGTATTCTTATCTTTAAATATTCATTATTACATGCCGATGCAGATTTCTTTAGATAAAGGATAGTTATCGTTGAAATTCGAAATCTCTTTGAAAAGAGTATTATCTTATTACTAACATAAAATAGAGGATAGAATAGAATACATTTTAATATCTGTGTTATATTTAATTATTTATTGATAATTTCGTTTTTGTTATTTCTTTCTGTATTGTTATATCGTAAATATTTAAGGCATGGACGTCATTTTATAGTATTTTTACGTACATATCCTTAAAATACGGATAAAAAATATCATTTTTAATATATACTGTAGACCTTCGTTTTAAGGCTTTCTTTTTAAAATTGATACCTCCCGAAAAATAATTAGTTATATATTAACCGACAGTTTTTTAAAGAATAGAAAAATCTCGGACACTTCGTGTCCACAGAATATTTTACTATCCACAGTAGTCTGTTGCTCAGATATAAAAGACCCAAAAATGTTGTCGATGGAGATTGAAAATGTTTTCGCTAAATGAGGTGCTCGCTATTTGAGAGTGTGTACGGATGTTTTTCAGTATTTCGTTTTAAATTTCAGTTTCGGAGAATCACATTTGTAACTGAATAAGGTAATGCATAATATGAGTGTAAACTGACGTTAATACGGAAAATTATACAGAAATATTCTGATATGTTATAAAGTGCCCTATGTTAACTTATTGAAACCTTACCAAACATTTATTTTGCGAAAATTATCCTTAAAAGAACTTTTAACTTTAAACATTAATATTTATTTTACTCAATATTCAATAATATTCAGTACGAGTTCGCTGCTAAAAATGACTTCATGGCAAAAGATTAACCAACAGATGTCGCTAAACCACGTCTTTAACATATTGTTCAGTTAATATAAATGCTGGACGATTACACCATGAAACAGTACTACATTAAAGACGTGAGTATAAAATATCACAAATTTACTAAATGGTGTATACAAATGTCAAATTTAAAACTTATACATACATTAAAATCAAATTAATGTTTTGTAGTAATGTAATTTCTGGACGGTTTGTTTTTCGCTTTTGAAACTTTAGAAGCAATGTAACAACTATTTTCTGAGGGTGACCATAGAAGTTTGTCGAAACGTTGATATTTTTAATTTGATTTTAATGCATGTATAAGTTTTAAATTTGACATTTGTATGCACCATTTAGTAAATTTGTGATATTTTATACTCACGTCTTTAATGTAGTATTACTCAGTTAGTTACACACACTTATGTTTCATATTTCAAAATTGTTTTTTCGCAAGTTCATACCGCCATACTTAACAGATATCAGAAAGTCAGAACCGATCTCAGAAAGAAGGTGACAGATTTGTTTTAAAAAAATCAAGTAATAACACTGCATGTGTTGAATTTTTAAACGAGAATAAATTCATGATATAAGAAACTAAATGGAAATGACAAATACATAAATGCACATATGATTTTACCTCTCATCTGGAAGAAAAAGAAGATCTACACATATCTACTCGAATACATGAGTGTAAGCCTACAATCTATTACTCTATACAGCTATTAGTAAATTCCAACGTCATCTAATTAATACTACATATTTTGAAATGTATATTTATACTTTGAATGCATCAATAAAATATATATCTGCCTAAAGTATATTTACAAAATAATAACTTAAATGAAGCAAATAAAACTGTGTTAAATATATATATATATTTTTTAATATTATCATCATACTTTATTATTTTTATTTTGGTAATCATATAATAAAAATATCTTTGAATAAAATATATCAAAGTTTAGAAATAATCTTCCGTGTTATAATCATGAAACTTTTTATATATCACTGACATTTAATTAGACAACTCTTTTGCAAGTATCCAGATTTGTTAGACGTTAGTTCAAGAGTCACATTAATGAAACTATGTTCTTATCTTGGCTTTAATAAATTTAATTCCGCTCAGACATATCCTTATCTTTATATATTCATTCTTACATCCAGAAGCAAATTTCTTTATTTAAAAAGTTGATAATCGTGGAAATTCGAAATTTCTGTGAAAAGGCTATTTTCTTATTACTAACATAAGATACAGGCTGGAATAGAATGCGTTTTAATATATGTGTTATATTTAATTATTTATTCGTAATTCCGTTTTTGTTATTTTTTCTGTATTGCTATATCATAAATATTTAAGGCATGCACGTCATACTGTAGTATTATTACATAACGATGCTTAAAATACGGAGAAAAAATATTTTAATATATAGTGTAGTCCCTCGTTATAATGTTTTTTTGTTTAATTTTCATAGGGTGAAACCACCAGTTATTGACACCTAACCAGTAACTGACACTTGAGCAAAAATCTAACTCAAATAAGCATTTTGTAGAAAACTTCTACAAAGTAAATTATTTAGTGAGAAATTAGACACTTATTTTTATTTTGGAGTCAATTTATTCACCACTAGAAGTCCAAGAACATATTCAATGAGAAAGGAACTTTTGAGAAATTAAAAAGCATCCTAATGCAACAATCCTAAACTTTTTCTTAAAGTTATAATTGTAGAAATTAGTTAAAGATGCATATGATACATTAGGATCATGATTTAGGGTTTATAGTTATTTAATTTAATTTAATAGGGGGGGGGGTGACAGTTATTAGTGCTTGGAATTTCATTTCACCAGTCTTTGACAGAGGTGTCCGTTAGTCGTTATATTAAAGAAAGTTGAAATATATCATTTAAACCGTTTAAAAATGCATAAGAATAAATTAAATTTATCTTATATAGTAAACATCATTAAAATATGTTTTTTTTTTTTTTTTTTTACCAGTGTCTGACCCCACATGTCAGTTACTGTTTCATAAATGTCAGTTATTGGATATCCGCATTACTAATAGTTTAAAACACCTGAAAAAAGACAAATGCATCTGTAGAATAGCACACATAAAATAATATAAACAGAAAAAAGAAGGTAAACCAAAATAACGAAGATAAGAAGCAGAAACAAAAGATTGAGCATGAACAGAAAAAACACACTACAAGTAGCGAAAAAATAGTGATCGCTACATTTTACAGTAGTTTGTAATGTAGCACGCTATATTTTGAACAATGTGGTATAGCGCGATAAAAAAAAATCTGTAGTTGGTAGTCAGGACAGCGCTACTTTTAATGGTGTCTTAGGTCTTAAAAAAATGCACCATTCTGCAAATCGCGTCGCCGAAACTTGCTTCTTCTGTGCAAAATTGAATTTTATCAATGATTTGTGAATCTCAACTGCAGTGTACATAAATGCATCGGATAAAGTCAATAGATTTGTCCCATTAACACTTACTGCTAAAATCAAGTATTGATTTACCAAAGAATTAATTTCCTTGTTGGCAACACGTGTCTACTCATTATTAGGTCTTCATGTTTTAAGATGGGTTTCTTATTATTCCGAATTATATATTGTTTACATTTAGAGTTGTTTTTCTGTAATTTTCTAAATTATAATATATTACTTATTTTGTTACGAAATTTGCAATGTGTGCATAAATGAAAAATTTAGAGACAAACAAGAAACATTTTCTTGCATATTATCGGTCTTAATTTTTTAATTCCCTCTGTGATGTCGCATTTATTTAATTGTATCCTCGCCGGTGTGATATAACAAAGGGTTGCTTTGTTATTTAATCTGTGTCTTCAATTTCTAGTACAAATTGAATCCTTTGGCAAAATCTAAAAATAGTGACTACTTTTAAAATGTAACAAGTAGTTGCAGGTATAATTAAGTATGTTTTCAATAAAGTAGTTGTAAATAAAAAATAAACAAGTATATAAAAAATAAAAAAGTAGTTTTTCCGACACTTGCTAAGAATAAAATAGTGTTTTATTAGCAAGAAAAAAGTGAAAATATAAATCTTCTTTATCAGAATCCAGTGAGAGTAAATTAAAAAAAAAATATTGTATATGAAGACACTTAGAACCTGAATTCAAATCAAGATCTGGATGAAGACACAGAAAAATCTTGGACTAAAATAAAATATAGCATTCAGCTGAAGAAAGAATGCTGTTATGCTGTGCATTACGATGAGAAGTTTAATACTGGACGTATTTTTGAAGACAATAAAGAATATTGTACAGTAAAATTTCTACGAAAAAAAAAAAAAAAAAGGAAAATTTTTATCTATGGTCACTGAAAACAGACAATGCTGTGCTAAAAAACTGTTAATATTTTTATAAACCATTGACTCTTAAAAGTAGTGATATTTTGTTGTTGTTGTTGATATAGCTATAATTAGGAAGATAAAGATAGCCTATCATCAAAAAAAAAAAAAAAAAAAAAAAAAAAAAAAAACACTGATTGATATCTTTTTTACATAACATTTCAATATAATCATTGTGCTTGCTTAACAGAAAAGATTCTATGGTTACTAAGTCTAAGGTTACAGTTGTTAAAATAAAAAGCATATTAAATGATGTCAAATGTTTATTTCCTTTTTTTTAATTTAAAGTAAAGCACTTAAAAATTATAACTGTTTGCCTCTTTTAAAATTTAAAGCCCACTTTTTATAATAAATATTAATGTTTTTTGTTTTTATAACAAGGAATAAAATTTTTTAAAAGCATTTTAATCTTATGAAAGCATCTCTTCACTTTGAAGTGACAGAAGTGTTAGTTATTGTTTATATTAAAGAAAGTTGTAATCTATTATTTGAACTGATTAAAAATGCATAATAAAGAATTCAATTTATCTTGTAATGGACACCATTAAAATTTAAGTTGATTTACCACTGTCTGATACCAGATTTCAGTTATTGGATAATAAATGTCAGTTATTGGATATATGCATTACTAATAATGCAGTACGAAATATTACTCCTATATACTCTTACTATATACTCTGCATGACTAGTGATGCAGTACAGCTTACTAAATCCCATTTTATATAATAAATATTAATGCACTTTGATTTTATAATAACGAATAAAGTTTTTTTTTATAGCATTTAAATCTTTTAAAATAAAGTGTTCGTCACTGGTTCACTTTGTGTCAGTTATTGGTGTTTCAAAATAGGGATACTGTCAGTTACTGGTGTTTTTGACCATATTTATGATAAAAATTAATTTTTAATAATAAAACGTATAATTTTTCAAAATTTTGCGAATAATATTTTTAAATATATCTCTACTATCCTTTCAAAAACAAAGGTACGTATAAAATATATTTAAATGTTTGTAACAGTGATTTGAACAAGAAAGAATCCTTAAAATATCAGTTACTGGGGGTTTCACCCTACCTCCCGAGTAGAATAAGTTGTATATTAACCGAATGTTTTTTTTAAAGAATAGGAAAATCTGGGACACCTCGTGTTCTCTATTCAATGGAGTCTGCTGTTAAGACATAAAAGACCAAAAATTGGGACGATGGAGATTGAAAAAGTGTTCGCTAAATGCGGTGCTCGCTATTTGGAAGAGTCTGTAACGGCAGTTTCCATTTTTTTTTTTTTTCAGTTACGGAGAATCGTATTTCGAAAACGATGTGTAATTAAATAAGGTAATGCAAAATATGAGTGTAAACGGACGTTAAGATGTTCCTTTTCCATATGCAAATATTTATAGAAAAAAAGTAAAACATTATTTTTGGTTCTATAGTTCTTTGTAATAAATTAGGATTTTTACAGATAAATACTTTATGATTAAATCTATTTTAGGACACATATTTAGGCATGTAAGGTTACGCTGTGATTATGTATAAGTCGTGTTTTACTGTACAATGCTTTATTAAACTGTAACAAAATATATAAATAACTTAACATAAAAATTATAAACATAACTAATAAATATAATGCTTAACAGCTGTCCTGCAGCCGTTCCCAAAGACAAAAGAAGAACTCAACCCTTCTTTACATAGTATGAAAAACAATTATAAAATTATCAGCATTTAACAAATAGAAATCACTTTTATAAGAAATAACAACAAAATTAGCATAAATACCGTGCACATACAACAAATCCTTTATTTAAAATATAAAATTCACAACAAAAAGTTAAAGTTAGAACTGTACCCATTTGCTTATGAGAAAAAAAAAACAAAACATTAAAAGCTGTTCAGATGTTAAAAGCTTTAAAGAAAAATCGCAACACTGCAAACGTTTTCAACAGAAATACTCGGTCGCTTCCGGGAAAACACTTTTTATTAAAAAAGCTTTTAAGATCTGGTGAGATTTCAAAGTTTCTTTTTTTTTCATCTGTAAGCAAATGGGTACAATTGTAACTTGCACTTTTTATTGTAAATTTTAATTATTTATTCAAAGTGAATTTTACACTAAATTCTAACTTCTTTTAAAATATAAAACTGGTCAAAAACCATTTTTTGAATAAATTTTGCGGAAGCCGTCAAATTCAAAAATAATGGTGCCCAAATGCAAGAAAAAATGTACCTCTTTCGTGCCGTTTGTCATTGGGTTAAGTATATATATTAGGGTAATTTCTATAGTTCTTTGTATTTACACCATTATCGATAGAAAATTTCATGGTTTGATTTCCTGCCAAATTTATATTTACAGTCCATTGATTCCGTAGGTAATGTTTTTACTGTGAAAAGCTATTATAACACAATTTGTCACTTTTAACATATTTATACGAAGACTATTTGCAATGGCTTGCTATTGTAACAATATTTGGTCTCTGAGGAGAGAATTTTAGCAATACAAATAATTTATTGTGTCAATGTCAATGTCTAAAATGATAGAGATTTTTTTATTTTATAAAAGTTGAGTTTTAAGAAAAATATATGTTGATTTCTTCAAGTATAAATATTTTGTTTATGATTAGTATTAAATACATATAAGATACACTGTAATAATAAACCCTAATGGTGATTGAATATTTCCTGCTTTTATTTATTCTTTTCCCCCTAATTCACGAACAATACTCAAATTGAAGTTAAAATTAAAATCAAATTTCTGAATCTAAGATTTATTTTTACAAATCAACCAGGATTGACAAATGTATCGTCACTCCCCCCCCCCCCTCCCTCCGTAATTTCCAAATCGTCCATTTTTTTCCCTCACATCACCGAATATTTTTCAATCGAAGTTAAAAAGAGTCAAAAGTTGTGCATTATAAGCTAAAATTAACCTGAATATAAAAAAAAAACAAATCCCCAAATATTCACTATTTAATTAAACTTTGATTAATGAACACTAAAACTTTGTTTCTGTTATTTGTAATTTTACAGGTGTTTTACGGGCACTGTTTATTTTATAGATATAATTTATTCTTCATTCATTCTATCATCACTTACTACAAAAGATTAAAAAAAAAATAGTGAGCATTTTAACAAGTAAACACAATTTCTGAAAAGAAAACTATACATAAATTAACATAAACACTATAGGCATACACCATGCCGTAACTTAAAATATCTATTTGCGTAATTAACATTTTATTAAAAATGTTTAAGTTTACGGAAGCGTGATTATTTTTTCTTTCATACACTACATTTTTTTAAAAGATGTAATTTAATATTCAACTATTTTAATCTTCAGTTGATTAACCTGGAAACATTTTAATTCCGAAGGAATTTAAATTAAGCTGAATAATCTCAAAATAAATTAAAGAAGATTATACTTTTTCCACTTGAATTGTAATTACCGGGAGTCTAATAACTTCTGCTATTTATTTTAATTATTTTTAACATCCTAAAATAGCATTTTATATATCACTATTATTTTTTTTCAATCTAGAAAATTTGAAAGATTTTTTATATGCCAGCTCGAAGAGCAGATTTTCACAGAAGAAAAGGGCTTGAGGAAAAGCGAAAGATGGTCTTTTGAATTATGCCTTATTATTATGGTATTTTGCTATGCTATTTGTGCAATATGTTTTGAGTTACTGAATTAGCTGTTTATGTTCCTGCCATGAGTTTTAACAATGCGTAAAATGAAAATCTAAACGATTACTTAATTGTTATAGAATGATTTGACTGTTTAATATATCCTCTTATCTAGTTATAAGCTGCTCGTTATCATTTGTTATTTTAGCATTCTAACAAGAAATATTTATGAATCATCAACACTTATTGGTAATATTTGGAAATGAAATACAAAATATTAGCATTCCAAACGTCACACATTAATGTCCTACAACAATAACTTCAATAACTGGAACCATTTACTTGTAATTTAATTTTCAAAAGTTATTTCATTTTAGCACTCCCTGTAAAAATGGAAAGCATCATTTATTAAAAAAAAAAGACTTTTAATCTGGTTGCAATGGCATATAATATTATTCTTTAATATAAAATAAATGCCATCAAATCAATTTTGTATTACATTAACCTCTATTTCTGAAAATATTACAACTAATTTCACTATTTCGTAAAACTTGCATAAACTATTTAATAATGTATCGCACAAATATCCTCCAAAGTTATGTGCAATATATCTTTAAAACCTATTCATATGATATAAGGAGAGATATTTCTGCACTTCTCCCTGCTAAAATAATATTTTGCTTATTATTTGGAAGATAAAATCTCAGAAACTTGCATTTTCTCATAAATCTCCTTATAAATTTCCTATCAAAATATTCACGCCTGGAAGTTTTTCAAATTGTATCTTATATCTTACTACTTGGTTTATACTTTGTGACTTAAATTGGTCTGCTTTTTCTATGAATAAAAATAAGTTTCTACCATAAAATGCACATTACAGAAATACTAAAACATGAGTTAGGAATATTAATCAATGTACGAAATTTGAATAATTCTTCTGCATTTAAATAAGAGTGTTTAAAGGATTTTTTCTCAATTAATTTGTATAAATCATTAATTGCAGCTAAATAGAAGTATTCTCTATATAAAATGAAATTATTTTGAAATTTTGTTTTTCAAGCATGAAAAAATTATAAAAAAAGGTGATAATAACGGCTAAAACATTTTTACACATTGTATGAAGATCGTGTAAGAGAAAAATACAGTAAAACGTCTGTATAATGATAACAATGAGAGCACAAAATTTGTCCACTATTTGAAAATGTCCGCTATTCAGAAGTTATAATGTTCAAGTACAAAGATTTTTGTACTTTTCTTTTTAGGAATACATTTACGATATAACAATTTGAAAAAAATAAGCTGATGGAGTGTTTGGTTTTGTTTTGGCAATATTTTGGAACTTCTAAATGAATTCTACAATTTGTGCTAAATAAACTCTAAATTTCTGTCCAAATTGTTAAAATGATGTCATTATACATCTGTCTGTCTAAACTGCTTTGTAATATTCAGGAAATATTGCTAATTGTTACGTGTTTGAAAAATGATATATGTTTCAAACTTTAGTATATTTAAAGTGTATTGTATTATATATATATATGTTACCTTTTAAGTTACAATTCGATAGTACTTTGGGTTATTTTACATGTGCCGTTGTTAGGCGTGCACGTGCTCTGCGGTCAAGTGGGTTTTTACACGCGTTTCTGTTTATCTATACTAACCTTTGAATTAACCGATTTTTTTTCTTTTCGTTCGTTTTAGCCTCTCGTTTTTCGAGTGTTTTTTTTTTTTTCAAAAGTTAAGACGTTTTTTATTGTTATGGTTGAATGTAAATGTTTTGTATAATTAGAAATATTTGTGATATTTAACGAGATGTTTTTTTCTTCAGGGATAGATGTCCTTTTATATTCATTGATATTACTTTTAGATCACCATAATCTGTGTCAGCTTCCCTGCATTTTTGACTGAAGAATGCATATTTTGCAACAATGTCCAACAATGGTTTTGTAATCCGGAAAATATTTTTCTTGAAGTGTACTGTCACCGCTCGCATATTTTCTCCACATTAATATAACACTCTAAATATATATAAAATTAATTTTTTTTTTATAAACTTTAGTTTTTTTATAATAAAATATAAAATAAAATAAACTTTTTTCTATGGTTTTTTACTCATTCTGACAGATACTTTTCTCTCTTTTGGAGGTAACAAAACTAATTCCTTATTAAACAAACGTTACTTAGTCAGTACTCGACTCAATGTCATTAACAAATTAACATGATTAAAGAGGGAAATAATTGGTCTCACTGCGTGCTCACCACATCGAGTTGAAAAAGTGTATCGTTGCTAATGCTCATGAGGTCTCATGAATTTTTAATGAGAAAAATTACAAATTTATATGTTAGAATAACAAAAATAATTAAATAATTAAGAAACGCAAATGTTTTCAGGGAATTCTGTATATAAGCATAGTATGCATACTTAATTATGAAACTGTACTGATTTTAACAAGATGGTTAATTTATAATTCAGAAGTACGTATCTGGTTTTAAACATTAAATATGAAAAATTAAATATGGATATGTTAATCCATTTTTTTTTCTATTTTTTTATTTTTAAATCTACATTGTTAAACATTTGCAGCAAACTTTCCAGTCATTCGACGTTTTTAAAGAAAATTGTTACATAACCGTAATTTAACCATATACTGATCATAATATGGGGAATAATATGTTCAGAGTAGAATTTAATTACACTTATGTAACCGGTTTCTATAAAATCGGTCAAAAACCTGGACAGTTTGCTGCATATGTTTAACAGTGCGCTATATATATAAAATGCAAGCGGGAGTTTCATTCCGGCTGCTTAGAACTTGAGATCTGCTGCATGGATTTTGATGAGGTTTGCACGAGATAATTTTTCAGAAAAGGTTTTAGTACATTGCATAGCACTCTGCGTTGCTTGATCATATAATTATGGGAGAAAATCCTATAATCAGGAGAATTAAATTATGAAAGATTAGCCTTTTAAAAAGGATCTACTGGACGAATTTTGATGATCCTTGCATTTTTCGTTAGATAATTTTTCCAGTATATGTTTAGTTAATTGCATAGAATTATATTGTTATTTACCAAATCCTACTGTAAATTATCATTTAAAAGATTCGGGTCTTAACATTCTCACAGCCGCGAACTGATATATCCGTTCAAGACACTGTTAAAAATTTGCAGAAACCTGTCCAGTCATTTGACAGTTTTTTATAGAAAATGTTTGCATAACCGTAATTTAACTATATTCTGACCATAACATGGACAATAATATGGTCAGAACAGAGTTAAATTACGGTTATGTAACCGCTTTCCATAAAAACGGTCAAATGACTGGACAATTTGCCGCAAATTTTTAAGAGTCATTGCATGAGCATATCAGGCAGGGGGTTTCCATCACAATCTCAGAATTTCTTTATTTTTTTTTATTGTGTTGTCTTGTCCAAGGAAAGAACAAATCTCAAACACTTTTGTTATATTTCTTTTAGTTTTGGAGTTAGGGGAGGTCAAACTTCCCTAGACCAGGGCGTAGAAATAATTTTGTGTCATTTTTGCCACTTTATTCTCTCAACTGTAACTGGCTCTGATGTGCTTCAGAGATTTTTTGTTCTCTAACTGATACTATACCTTGAACATTAACATCTCAAATTGAAAATTCATTTGAAGATGGTCAGCAACCCCTTACAGGGCACCCCCCCCAAAAAAAATACCCCTAATTTCGTAAAAAATTGGTTTTTAAGAATGCTTTAAATCTTGGCTCTGATGTGATACACAGAAAATTTTTGCACAATGTACTTAGACATTTCCATACAAAATGAATTTAAGCTTAATATTTTTTGAAGGTCTCCGGAGCCATTCGGTATGGGGGCCCAAATACGGACCTGAACGCTAATTTATGTAACTTCAAAGCATTGGTGTAGCAGGTTCTGACCTCCTACATGAAAACTTTTTACATGGAGTTGTAGCATTAACATAGTAGTTTCATATTATGAAAAAATATATTTTGAAGGTACCACCATTTTCAAGAAAAATCCAATAAAGTACACAGGTTTTGGTGGGATAATTATGTGTTTAAAGCTTTTTTTTTTAATATAACTATCAAATATTTAGTTAATTAACAAGAATAAAACTATATATTTTGTAAATGTAGAAAAATATAAATGGCAACAGTGTTTACAAGAATAAAAATAATTATATAAATGTAAGAAACTGTGTGGCAATGCTGTTAAGTGGTGGCCATTTTGAAATCTTTTGTTATGGTCGCTTGGTTATTTTGGTGAGAAAGACTGGCTTAGTACATTTTAAAAGGTGAGTTTTAGAAAGTATATCTAGCTTATTACCTAAAACACTTATTCAGGATAAAGTTTTTGCATGTTTTTGTGTTTGTTACAGAATTAAAAGATAAATTTATATTTGGAATAAAAAACTATGTTAAATAAAACAGTTCTATTGTTAGGCTTCACAAATTTCAAACAAAAAAGTATTACCTTTATTAACCTACAGTCAGTATGAAAAATACTTCTAATTAGTGAAGGTAATTTTCAGTTACTCCTGGGGGTTATTTTCAATGGAAAGTTGCATTTTTTTTTTACATAATTCAAAACAAGTTTCAAATTGCATTATAAGTCCCAATTTACATTGGTACTTTTTGGTTAGCTGGGCGCCAGTTATATATATATACATGTATACACACACACGCAAACACACACATATATATACATATATCTACACATACACTGGTGTGCAAAAATTAAGGACGATAGGATTTCTCGAATATAACGTCGCGCAGAAGATTTCCACATCGAACAAAATCATACCATAAGATCTTCAAGGTGTGAAAATATGGGACAAGTGATAAAAACCATCTAAACAGAGAATCAAAAGGATATGAAAGCATTTTATTGAAAAGGTCACTTGGAGCACAAATGCAGAGAAGACAGAAACATTCATCTTACAAGCACCTGGCAGGAATAATTCAGTCTATAATACACTGTTAGAAATTTCCGTAAAATTCGGAGATTTGGCCGTTAATTTTTACGGCCATCTCCCTTTTTTGAGAAAAAAGTCCAGTGCCCGTTATTTGTAACAAAGTGCTGTAAAATTCGGAGAGTTGGCCGTATATTTAAACATCAGTGTCATTTTTCTGGAAAAAAGGGCAGAGGCCGTAATTTTTTCCTTCCGAAGAAAATATCTTTACCATGAGCACCTGCCATTGGCTGTTAGATATCATACGTCATCGCTACTACGTCGCGTCGAAGGAGGAAGGGTGGAAGGGAAGAATGCAAATGGCGACGTTCGCGTGCAGAATGTTTTTCAAGTATCGGTAATTTGGGTAAGTGTTTTATTGTATACTTTGTATAGTATTCTGATAATGTATTTTAGTTTAATCATTTGTATCTTGTTTATATGTCAGTATAACAGTGTAAATAACTGCATTCCGGCCCTGATTATTACCAAATAGGCACGACAAGGACATTTGTTGTTGCACATGCTTTCCTTAGAAAATTTGGCTTCAGAAGTTAAGCGGGTCCTGATTGAATTATAGGGTAGATAGATGTACCAGTAATGCAGACGTTTTAATGTGAATGTTTGTTTATAAAAAAAAGATAACCAATTAAAATTTAGCTCTTATTATTTTTTGATAACTTTCACTTGCATGTTTTATAATCTGGATTATTGTTTACATTTTTAATCAAATCAATCAGGAAGCAGAAAATAATGTTTCAAAATTTCACTATCCAGTAATATATCCAGAAGTTTCGGCTAGTTTAACTGTTAAAAATAGTGGGGATTTAAATGAATGTATGAACTAATATTCGAAAACTTTTTTTTTTTTTTTTACCCCGCTAGCCCTCCCTCCCCCCCCCCACTGTTTCAATAATTTGATAACTGTAATTCCCTGTCATTTAGTATTTTAAACCATTTATCTAAAATAATTAAAATATTGAACTTGTGATAATCACAATAATTAATTTAAACAGTGAATTATTATTACAAATATTTTTTTAATTATCAATATCCTAATTATTTAAATTTATTTGAAAATAACTTGTTTCATTAGTATGCTTTCATTAAATTCTGGTTCTAAATAATACAGCCCCCCCCCCCCCAACCCCACCTTTTTTTTTTTTTCGTCATTGTTTCTTTTGACACATTTCTTTTATTAACCTTTTTTAAGTGCATAGCTTCCAACTCCCCCCCCCCCTTTTTTTTTTGGTACTTTTCGGTTAGCCGGGTGCCAGTGATATATGTACATGTATAAATATATATGTATACACAGGTATATATATTCATACATGCAGGGGTGGGGAAATACATGTTTTTACTCGCTACTGGCGAGTGGATTTATTGACAAGGCGAATGTTTAGGAAATCTTTGAAAAATAGCAGACTATAGAAGATATGACAAAAACTTTATTTTTTTTTTAGTTCACTATATTTTGTAACTTTCAAATTTACTGTGATATAAGCATGGTATTTACTATGTTCAATCCTATACTAAACTTTTCTCTGTTGTAGGGTAGATGTGCCAGTAATGGTCCGCCTTCCAGTAATGGGCCACCTTCAACATTTTTGGTTTATAAAAAAATAACCAATACAAATTCAGCTTTTTTTATTTCATTAATATGCTTTCTTTAAATTCTAGTTTTAAATACAATCATAATATCAGTTACTTTTTGTAGGGTGTCCATTACTGGAATTTAGGGCGTTTTGATTTATTTCTGTTATTTACAATTAAATTTTGATTCACATTGGGAAATGTGACTATGAGCATGGTTAAATATTGTTGGTAGATTAATATAATATTAAAAAATGTGGAATATAACAATTATAACTATTAATTTAAAAATAATTTTTAAAGAAATTCCCTAAGGGTGTCCATTACTGGCATATCTACCCTATATATTTCTTAATTTTATCGAAAAAAATATGAAAATGCATTGTAGCAGTGTAATTGACTATTTTTGAAGTCATGTACTACATTGTTATAACAATTTTCAATTCTATTCTGGCTGGTAAAATAAGTCTTTGGCTGGTAAGATTTTCTGAAAATTCCCCACCCCTGCATACATGTATATGTGTAGATCAGTGTTCAAAATTAGCAGTCATTAGTTGTCAAATGAGACTACATTATAGCATTTGACGACAACAAAATTATTCCTGGGCATCAAATTTGACGCCTAGCTTTTTATAACATTTATTTTTTGCTTAACTTAGTCAATCACCCTCTTTTGAAAATCTGGTCTCGAACCAAACATAAACTATAATGTGAGACAGTTTAGCAGAGATTTTTAGCAAAGTGTACAAATCCAAATGAATATATTAATTTATACAAACTTCTAAACTTTATATTGAACTTGCCATTTAGCACTGCTGAATGTGAAAAGGGATTTATTTAGTCAGTTTAATTTACTAAAAAATAATACACGTAACCATTTATCCACTGATACTGTTAATGATTTATTGGTGGTAAAACTTAGACCCAATTTAGCAGATTTTTATCCAGGTAAAGCTATAAATCCCTGAGAAATAATATAGCTGAAGGACAGTTAGACATCCTGATTTTAGTATCTACCTTTAATTAATTACTTAAAATTAGTGGGTATTGTTTGAGTTTCACCTTTGCAATCTATATGCAGTCAAGCATTGTTAGCATTAAATCGCTTAATATGAATTTTTGCTGAACATGAATTAATAATGCAGTCCCAACAGATAAGATGTACTATATTATTTTTACGGTTAACACACACAAAATGTGGTCCTTTAGATTTCATTTTAACAATATTTCTCTAATTATATTATATGTATAGTTTTTAAGTCTAATTATCAACACTGGGTAACATTTTTTTAGGTTTAATTTTTTTTTTTTTTTTTTTTTTTTTTTAACATGGTTAAGTGCATTTTTCTATTAATTTCTAAATGTAGTAGTAATTGTAAATGTGTTATCAGTTTTACAGTTGCTTCAATTATTATAATATTGCAGATTCAATAATTTAAATAAAAACAAAATATTCATGCTTTTCTATAAAGTAGCATATAATGATACAGTTATGTGAATTTTAGAAATTGCAACTAGAAATTTTCATTTGACGCCTAAGATATTTACAGTAGGTGTCATTTGACGTCTACCTTTCATGTCCCAATTTCTGTCACCGGTGTAGATATATGTATGTATGTGGCTGAATTTTGGCCAGTGACAGAGTATAAGTAGTAATGTCAGCTGCACTCTGAATAAAGGAATGTCTAGCTCATTGTTGTTTAGATATGAATAGTGGAAATTTCCAGCACTTATCGTGATTCACAGAAATCAAAGTAACTATCTTAAAAATATAGTTAAAATATCTTCAATATTATTAAAGTAACAAACGTAAATTCAAATTTGATCTGCAGTGAGATGCATTTTATTTTTGATTGAAAATGAGTGTGTTCTGACTCTGGTTTCCTGAACAAAAATTGTCTGTCTTGATGTCTATTATCACCTGAGAAAGTTTTTTTTTTCCATTTTGTTTAGAAACATGATGTTTGTGAAAAAGCAAGAAACATATTATTTACTAGACAGACAATAATCATGAACTTGCATTTATTTGTACATCATTAATTCCTATGAAGGTTATCATTAATGGTTTATTTTCTTAAATGATACTTTCCAAACCAAAATAGTTCGAATACCGAATATTTGGTGCATCCCTAATGAAAATAAATTTAAAAAAATGTGTTCATAATTAAACATGTCTTAGTTACAAAACATTTTTTTACTTTTCCTTATGTGCATAAAACATTTAGACAACCTCAGAACCCCTTTTGGTTGAGAAAAGGCCTTCAAGTATGGAAACTGTATTTTTGAGATTCTTAAAAACACATTTTACTTACTCATCATACGTAGTATAGGGTAAGTCTTGTAATAGTTTTGAAAATCGAAAAAAAAAAATTGACTGATTTACACGTTTCAGACACTAGAGAATCCGAAAAACATATTTTTAGAAAAAAAAAAATTGCCGTTCGTTTGTCTGTGTGTGTCTGTAAACGCTCTATCTCCCGAACAAATTGAGATAGAGACTTGAAATTTGGTATGTACTTAGTATGTGATAATGGGAAGAAGCTTATTGAATTTCAGTAACCTTGATTAACCGGAACTATTTTTTTCGAACTCTCGAAATATTCATTCTGATAAAAGGTATATAAAAAATTTCGAAATTGGTTATTTTAAGGCGTGAATATAAAAGACAATAAAAAAACATAAATTTTGCATAAAGAATGAAGTCTATCGGATAATGAGTTGCCGAGATATTTGTAATCCTATTTCCCACACTCTTCCATTTTTCATGACCCTGTATTTCATTTCAATTCAAAAATATAATTTAATTGGAAATGAGACGCTTAATCCGACGCAGTAAACCGTTCGTTAATATGATTATCATTTTAGGAGTTATAAGGATATTTCTTTTACGCAATTCAGCAATAGAGCATTTAAAGTTTAGGACGTCATCAAGCCACGATTTTATTCAAATTGCAATGCATTTTATAACTAGTTTACACATTTTTATTTTCATATTTTATATTATACATATCCATGATGGGTAAGTAATACTATGGCCCCCAACGACTAGTTTTATTTTAAAAACATTTTTAAATTTTAAAAGTCATAGCATTCTTTTGATGCGACGATTCAATAACTGTATAATTTTTTAAGCCTTAACATGAGACACGATTTTTTATTAGTTGTAAATATCGATTTTGAATAATATTTTTCTTTTATCTCTTAGTTTTAAGTAGTCTGCTTAGAAAGCTATATAGTAAAATTTTTTTTCAAAGAAAGGCCCATTTACATATTTAATACATAAACAAATAATACCTCAAAGGCACCTTTTTGACTGAGAGGCAATAAGGATGCTGTTTTTCGCTGTTTCTACTTATTACATTTTAGAATGCAAACATTTTGTTCATACATTCAGTTTTGTCAGTGTTTTAAAAAATATACCATACTTTTTTTTAAAGTTTTGAATATTATAAAATATTTGAAATTTTGTTAAAACAGGCATAGTATTATTATTTTTTTTCTTTTTATGAAGAAATGCACTAATGATAAAAGTTTTTCAATTTTAGCCTGTGTAGTTCTAAAGTAACAGTGCGTGTAAACTCAAAATTTGCTAAATTGAGAAAACTCATTTTAAAGATTTAATATTCATTCGCCTTCAAAAATACTCCTATTTACTTGTTCATAAGTAAAATGCTTTACATGCATATGCAAGAGCTTCTTTTTCATCTTGGGGGGGGGGGGGGGGGGCAATTAGACCTTGTAAAACAAACATGATTTTTTTTTCTGACACAATTTGTTGTTTATCGAACATTATGAAATGCAGCGCACATGTTGCAAACTCTTGGTTCATCAACAAATCAACTAATTTTATGTTTAAAGTTATTGTGTTTGTTCATTCATATTTAAATCTCTTCATTCTTGCAGGAAAACAAGCCTGGTGGATATATATGAAGAGGCATCATTCATTGCATGTATTGGTAAGTTCTTCTTTACTTATTAATATTATTAATATTTGTAGTTATGTTGCAATGAATAACAATTAACAGTGATTTTTGCATTTTTTATGAATTTGTTTACATGCAACTTTTAGTGTTTTTTTTTTTTTTTGCTTCCCACGGCCATATTTTGACATTCATATAAAAAATTCGGTTTCATTCTTTTAGCCTAATATAGTAAATTTTGTAAAACTTTTATTTTTTTCTTCCGTCGTGCGACAATTTATTGCTGTTTACAATGTTTTAGCCCACTATAATAAATTTTGCTCTCTGCAATTTTAGAATTTCTAGCTTTTTGCTTTGTGGTGATTTTTACACATTAGTAAAAGGAATCCAATTTTAATATTTTAATCGATAAAATGTTTATTTTCAGAAAAGTTTATTCAAAATTCGTACAACTTTTTTTTTTTTTTTTTTTTGCGAATTTTTTGATGAGATTGATTTTTAGATATTTTTCATGTTTTGCGGTAATTTTTTTACATTCATAAAAAGAATTTGATTTCAAACTTTTAATGTGAAATATTAAAATTTCTCCTCTGAATTTTTTTTAAGTTTTTAGCATTTTTTTCTTTTAAGGGAGGCATTTCGCTATAAGTTTCGTAAAAAAATGCTGATTAAGGAAACGTCCGGATTTTGAAAAATGCTGTATTTGAGACTTTGCACTGTACAAAAATTTTTGTCAACACGGTTTATTGCATTTTCTAAAAAGATTTGTATGTGATTAATATGTAAATAAATAAAAATGTTCTCAAATCAAAAAAGTCAACTTTGACCAAAAGTTGTAATTCATTTTTGCTTGGAAATACATGAAATTAGCAGGTGTTGTTATTAAAAAATTATGTGATTGAAAGACTTTTTCCATTTTTTGGTGAATACAAAAGATCTTTCAGAAAATACTGTCAAAATTGACATTTTGAACTGAATTTTCAGACAAAAAGAGTAAAGCCAGCCAGGCAGGAGAGAACAGGTTAGCACATGACCCCAAAATCACTTATAACTCAATAAATAATTTATCAAAAAATGGAAAACGTTTTTAGATTCTAAATCACTTCCATAGTCAGCCCAGCGAATTTTGTACCATCATGTTTAAAAATGAGTCAGTAAATGTGTCAGAAAGTTTCATGCTTGTTGATGAAAGATTTAAATGTTAATTCTTTAATTTTTACATCCTACCATTTATTAATGATTTAATAATTTTATCCAACGTATAAGATAGGGCTTGAAGAAAATTGGGGAAAACTGTACAGTTTACATATATTAACTGTTAAGTTGTAATGTGATTGTTCTTATGCAAATATAATTGTTTGATTTTTGTTTGTAGTTCACAACTGCAATTATACTTTTATTTCCTTTCTTCTAGGAAATCCTTTTGAGCTGGCTCCTGTATACCCTGTATTTGTTGAGAAGGAGCCGTTTGAAGCCAGTATCCCGTTATAGGCAGTTCTCGTGTGGTTCTCATTTAAAATGTCCTAAAGAATGCTGTACTACACAGGAATTTATTCAGAGGTATTATATATTATATATATATACATACTACTTGGAATTTGTGTATGCATTCATTTATTTCTTCTATTATATATTGTGGAGTTCTGGTAGTTTTCTTTATCACTTGGTTTATTTTTATGTATGTGTCAGGGATGAGATTTCATAAATGTTTATTGGGCAATTTGCCAACAAAAACTAGAAAAAAGGGCTGGATTTAATAAATATACTAAAATAATATAATTTTGTGTACATTATAATTGAGACTTAAATCAGAATATTAATTGGATATTTCATTAATATTATTTTGATTAATTAAATAATTTTCATTGATAATAGCAATCGAAAAATAAGTACAACATAATCAATTTTGTAAATAAATTTGTGTGATGGAGACATGAAGTAAAAATCCCCCCCCCTCAAATTAATGTAGTAATGTTGCCTTTGAAAGTAATATACATATATATATATATATTTATATATATATAACTTAATTCAACAGTTTCTACATTTAAGAAACATATAATTAAAAACAACATTAATAGTACATAAACATTTGTCAAATCAATCTTCATTTTATTTTTATTTGAGCCTCTAGGTATAACTTTTACAAATAATTTATTACTACAAAAATCTTTACAACAAAAACTTTAAAATCCTGATAACTTTTTTAAAGAGTTATTTGAAAAAAAAAAAAGGATCTAGTTAGGTTATGGTTAGGTTATAATTAAGTTATGGTTATGGCACATTTGTGTTATGGTTAGGTTTTTTACCGCAGGATGAACATTATTCATATTTTGATTTTAAAAATATACTTTTATTTTATACAATAGCACCAAAATTTTAATACTGTATGCTAAACTTTCAGCTAATGATCGAGTATCGATTTGATCCACATTTAGTCAGATTTAGGGATGATATATAATCAGTTTGAAAATTAAAAAAATTCACTTAGGATTTCGATGTGAAATAAAATTTAAATGTATAACAGTGATTTTTAGTTAAATATCAATATTTCACTAGATTATTTTTAACACAATTATTTCAAATTGGTAAAGCAGTAATACAAGTTGTAATTTTCCAACTGGATGAAAAATGTCCGGGCCAGGATTCGAACCTGGGATCTCTTGGCTGAAGCCGCAATGCTCTACCAACTGAGCTATCTCGGTTGAATCTGGAGGGCCTAATTCATCCAGTTAACCTTCCAGTTCGCCATCGTGAAACGTTGATATATTTTTTTTAAAGATTAAGACCAAAACACATAACAAACATTATTGTTATCTTTTAATAAGATTTCAGAATGATCTGTTTAACACAGCAAACTATTAAATATATTCGAATAGCAATGTTATTCGTAACAGTTTTAACCTGATAATTTTATTTCACATAGACTGTGATTTAAATATATATATATAAACAAATATTTGAAGTGTGTTTTGATTTTTATAGTGCAAAATATTCTCACAAATTCAGATTTTCTTTCATATGTACTTTTGTCTGGCAGAATCAAAATAAGAAATATTGTTTTTCTGGCATTCCCCGCTATCATGATTGCTTAGTTTATACATATTTTGGTACTTTTCGGTTAGCCGGGCGGCAGTGATATATACATATACATATATTTACATGCATATATGTATGTATATGCAGATAGATATGTGTTTATATATTTATGTATATTTTTGTGAACCGGTTCACTGTATCAAATTGATTTTTGTGAAGAGGCCCATTTTATCAAATTGATTTTTGTGAAGAGGCCCATTTTATCAAATTGATTTTTGTGAAGAGGCCCATTTTATCAAATTGATTTTTGTGAAGAGGTCCATTTTATCAAATTGATTTTCGTGAAGGGGCCCATTTTATCAAATTGATTTTTGTGAAGAGGCCCATTTTATCAAATTGATTTTTGTGAAGAGGCCCATTTTATCAAATTGATTTTTGTGAAGGGGCCTTAAATAGGCCCCAAATTTTCCTGGATCGACCCCTGCTTATTCTTGCTTGTTACTGAAAAGATTTTCTTTTCTTTGAGTCATTCTGCATTTGTGACTGTTGCTCATATATGAAGGTACAAACAGGGTTCGTATGGCTCCTAAAATTTTGCAACCAGAAAATTCTTTGATATCAGTATTTTATTACAGGAAATATCTCCTTAAAAGAAGACAAAGTTTCGCGAGTTTAATCTAGATTTCTTTTTCTATAAAGAAAATACTGGTGAAACTCCTGGAAAATTTCCTCATCCGTACGAACCCTGTACAAAGTGTATGAGTAGTTTTAGTCATACGTGTAGAGTTTTGAAAATTATTGGTAGATTATAGTCTTAAATATATTTTTTTTACACTAATACGCGTGTATCTGTGCATAATAGAAAATGCTTACCAATTTGATGTTGCTTTTTAGATTTTCTTTTAAAGAAATTAAACAGTTTCATCTTATTAATGAACTCACAAGAGTTAATTAAAAAGGTAAGACAATGCAAAAATTTGAATGTATAGCACCATTTATTAAAATGATATACTCTACATTATTCCCAAATCATTTGTAATAAAAATACAACAAAAATTGGCTTAAAATGTCTTTTTTGGAATATGAATTTTTTAAATCTTATTTTTGTATTTTAAAAGGCTTTTTCGCTACTAAAGTTAAACTGCTTAGCATTTTAATTTAAATATTGAACCAAAAGGGAAAGAATCTCGTACTGTTGTTTATTTCTAACAAAAGAAGAAAAAAAAGATATCTGCTACAAAAAGACACATTAAAAGTTTCATAAAATATTAAAGCAAAAAACTAAACTTTTTTCATATACTTGAGGAAAAGAGTGTTTGTTCACTTATAGCAATTGGTGAGGTTCGAATCTGATGAGTTCATACAACTTGAGGCCTATGCTTATAGTTGTTCACTTTTTTTATACATATATATATAAGTTTAGAAACACAATTTGCCATAAATAAAAATAATTAAAAATTTAATAAATTAATACATTGTATTTTGCAATATTCACTTTATGATGGAAATTTTAACAATGAGTTAGAGTAATAAATGTATAATATGGCCTTAGAATCTTATGCCGAATGTACTGCTGGATAATCACAATATCCGGCTACTGCCAAAGCTCATTCTCACATTTCCAGCTTTTCTTAAAATGAATCAGATATATAAAATTTCGGATTTTTTTTTTTTTTTTTTTTTTTTTTTTTAATATAGGGATTGACAGTATGTTGTAATCTTTTAAGTGTAACATACTGAGTTAAAATTACTTTTTCCATAAACAAATCTGAAAGTCATGTACCTCTTATACTCAAAGCAGTCACTTAATTTAAGAGCTCTGTTTGTGTAATAGTATGCATTTAATTTGTTTGTCTTTAATTCTGTTTTAAGATATTCAAGCCTGTTTATTCAGTCTCATTGTATTTTCTTTATAGAGCATTGTTTGGGATAAACCCACATTCCAAAGGCTCCAAGATGGAAAAGATATTTGGAAAAAGAGTTGACATCCACCCTAAAGTCCTTACACGGATTAATAATGTAAAAGATTTTTCATCCAAATGGATTCACTTCAGAAGATTTTATTTATTTATTACTTGTAAATACTTGTTGCAATAAATGTTTTTTGTATTTTTTTAAATTAGTTGTTTTCTTTACTGTTCATATTTATAGAAATGTTACTGCTTTTCTAAAAGTAATTATTTTAAACTAGATAGTACCCATCAAGATTTGACGGTGAACTACTTGTAAGTTTCATTATAAAAATTTTTAGAATTTTATTTTGTTGCTTTTAAATTGGTTAAGTATTGAAAATTTGAAGAATTGTTATATAATGCAATATAAGGTGATAGATAGCGCTGCCAGTTAAAGATATTCAATTAATGAAGTGAAAGAATTTTAAAACAGGAGATTAAAAAGTAATTGAATGAAGAGGGCATTTATTTTTACTTGCTACAATCTCTCTCTCTTTTTAAATAACAATATTTAGTATTTTGTCATTTTTTTTTTAAATTACACGACCTTTAAATTTTTTTTATTAATTTTATTTTTAACAGGCTGACAAAAGAACTTAAACTTTGCTGTTTGCAGCAAACGATTTATAATATATAATTTTTAAATTACTTGAATTTTATTTTACATTTTCATACATTTTTTATATATTAAACCATGGATATCAAGATGATTTCTTTTATAGTTCTTGTATTAATTTTTTTCCTTTCTTTTTTCTGTTTATATCTTCTTGATATATTTATATACTATATTATAGTACATAATAGTGATACAAAATATAAATAAAAGTTTACATCAATTTATTTAATCTATTACTACATGAAAAATCTTTTAATTTAAATATTTTTAATATAAAATTAGTAATTTAAAAAAAATATTGCCACTGTTAAATTTTACTTAGTTATAAAGTACTCAAATTAAAAAATATATGTACAAATTATATAACTTCTTCTCCTGAAGTTACATATGACATTATTAAAATGAATGAAGTGGGAATCGAACTGACAATTTCGCACTTGAAACCCAGCATATTAGACCACTCACCTTGATCTGAGTTACTCTAAAACTAAATATGTTCTACATTTAATTTCATGCATGCACACAATTTCGCTAAAAGAACTCTCAATTGTTTCTTGCTAATTATCAAGATATATTTTCTGCGTAAATATGTATAAAGTATATGGCTGCAACAAAACACTTTTTTTTAGATTCAAATTTTTAAATCGAAACAATTTTTGTCATATAAAACAAATTATGTAGGAATGCAAAAAAAAAAAAGAAATTTTTGTGAGTGGATTAGTAACAATATCTGATTTTTAATGCTATACTTAATCTTTTCTTAGAGGGTTACCTACAATTGAAAATTGTTTCAAACTCAAAAATCCTCAGTACTAACCCATCATATTTAAATTCTACATGAAATTTTACCCCAGGATACCAAATTTCAAGTCATTTTCATCTAGTTATTTATGAATGTTTCAAGTTTGGAAACTCTCATGTTGAATTTGTTATTTATCATGGGAAAATTGTAATATGGATAGAATTTTTAAACCACAAAAATTACTGACATTTTTAATTTGCATAATTGAAGCTTCTAGAAATATATTTTTTTTTTATCAAGCATTTTATAAGTTACAGTTCAAATACTTTTTGAAAATATCTGCTTTTGGAAATTTTGAAAGAAGCATGAATTGTCACATATATATTTTACAGAAATGGATTTTTAGAAGCTTTAAATATACAGATTCAAAATTACAGCTTACTTCATCCAGTAGTTTTTTAGTTATGTTTAAAAAACTATGTACTTTGTAATCGGTTTTCCAACAATAAATAACAAATCTAACATTGTTGGTAATCCATTCATACCAGTCATATATTTATACGATGATATGCAGCAAAGAATAACTGCTTGAACAAGTAGGCTGAACAAAGCCCGGGTTATATCCCGTTAGGGGCAGCAGAGTCCCCAAACTACCCATTGGGGTCCCTGAACTGCCCAGGTGAAGCCCGGCTATAGGTCCAATGACTTGTTAATTTTACGGGCAGTAATATTAAATTTATAAGGACCATATTAATTTATGGTCAGTGGACATAAAAAATGAAGGAAACTTTTACGAGCATAATGTTAATTTACGGTCACTGGACATTAAAAAATGAAGCTATCTTTTACGAGCATAACATTAATTTACGGTCACTGGCCTTTAAAAAATGAAGCTAATTTTTATGGGCATAACATTAATTTACGGTCACTGGACATTAAAAA
This sequence comes from Maratus michaelseni, assembly GCA_963931845.1. NCBI lineage: Eukaryota > Metazoa > Arthropoda > Arachnida > Araneae > Salticidae > Maratus > Maratus michaelseni. The sequence continues at coordinate 69,864,849 of OZ007589.1, forward strand.
ATGAAGCTATCTTTTACGAGCATAACATTAATTTACGGTCACTGGCCTTTAAAAAATGAAGCTAAGTTTTACGGGCATAAAATTAATTTACGGTCAGTGACTTTAAATTTTACGGGCATAAGTTTACGGGTAAACTTGTATTTTTATGGTCATGATAGCTTTACGGTCATAACATTAATTTTACGGTCAGTGACTGGCACACTTTTTGCCAGTCACTGACCGTAATTTAGCAGTGAGATTTCTTAGAGTGTAGGGGATATGGTCACCCCTGACTGCGGTGCAGGATTTGCAATATCTGCCCATGCTGAGTACAAGGTTGTCTAGTAGCTCTTGAAGAATTGAGTCCCATTCCTCTTGTTACTCCGAGCTACTATAAGCAATACCGAACTCTTGTGTCACACTTCGTCCTTCTTCAAACTTCCCAATGATTCGACCTCGTGTAAGGTCATCCAGATGACATCTTCTGGATTGTCTCTTGGCCATATCACACAATAATAGCAAAAAAAGTCACTGAAATCACATTACACAGTGCAATAGATTTTACCAAATTTCTGAACGGTCACCGCCTCTGTGCTTTTATCCCCTTAGCACCTCCTCCTTTTACGCCATATGCCATATACGGGCATGTACTGCTGCATTTGTTTCAGGTCTATCCACTGATTCGTCTTTCATTTAGTTCTGTTGCCTTTTTTGGCTTTTATGCTAATTTATCAGCTCCGTCCTTAATTTTTGCACACCAGTGTATCTATACATATATACACATATATGTATGAATATATATATATATGTGTGTGTGCACTTATATATTTATATATGTATATATATCACTGGTGACCGGCTAACCGAAAAGTACCTTTACATTTTTTCACTGAAATTGTAGTTGAAATGTAAGAAAAAATTACTAATCCTTTGAAATTTCTTTTCTGAAAAACATTAAAACTTTCAGAAAATTAGTTGTAAATGGAATATGTGTATACATTATAACAATTTTTCTCCACCTGACTCAACCTATTTATGTGTTTGTACAAAATGTACCAGGGATGTCAGGGGAATATCCCAAGTAGGTAGGTACTTTATTGGATTTTTCTTGAAAATGGTGGTACCTTCAAAATATATTTTTTCATAATATGAAACTACTATGTTGATGCTACAACTCCATGCAAAAAGTTTTCATGTAGGAAGTCAGAGCCTGCTACACCAATGCTTTGAAGTTACATAAATTAGCGTTCAGGTCCATGTTTGGGCCCCCTTACCGAATGGCTCCGGCGACCTTCAAAAAATATTAAGCTTAAATTCATTTTGTATGGAAATATCTAAATACATTGTGCAAAAAATTTCTCTGTATCACATCAGAGCCAAGATTTAAAGCATTCTTAAAAACCGATTTTTTACGAAATTATGGGTATTTGGGGGGGCCCTGTATGGGGGCTCTGAACATCTTCAAATGAATTTTCAATTTGAGATGTTAATCTTTAAGGTATAGTATCAGTTAGAGAACAAAAAATCTCTGAAGCACATCAGAGCCAGTTACAGTTAAGAGAATAAAGCGGCAAAAATGACACAAAATTATTTCTACGCCCTGGTCTAGGGAACTTTGACCTCCTTTAACTCCAAAACTAAAAGAGATATAACACAAATGTTTGAGATTTGTTCTTTCCTTGGGCACGGCAACACAAGAAAAAAGAATAAAGAAATTCTGAGATGGTGATGGACACTTTTTTCTTTTTTTTGCTTGATTGGCTCATGCATTGACTCTTAACAGTGTATGCGGTAGGTTTCGTTACAATGCTAGCATTATTTAAATTAATATATTTCTACAAATATAATTCAGTTTTAAAACATTAAGTAATGATTAATGGTCTCAACGATTATATTCATACACGTAATTAAGAATTTTATATCATGTTTGAAATATCATATTTGTTTAGCATTTTTTAAATAATTACCGAAAAAACAACATTACAATTTTCCCGCTTTGCCTGGCGGTCAAAGCGTTAAGAGCTCAAATTTTGTCGGATACATTAGAAAATAAAATAGGGCAATGGCATTTGGATTCGTTTCAGTAATGTGGATGGATATTCCAGGTAAAGGTGTTTATTGCTTTAAAACACAAAATCAGATTCACCTACATATTTCGTTACAAGGTTAGTTACGAGAAGCCGACATAATCATATGTTTTATATTTTATTCTAGTTAAATCAATTACTCTTAGATTGTAAAATTTGTAAATTATGCATCATTTATAAATATGTAAATTTTAATGAGATGATAGATTTTACGAGCCACTTATTACTTTTATCAGAGTTGCGTTTTTTTCAACACTTTCCAACATACTTGAAAAGTGTTTATGAATTCGGTTCGTCTGTCTGTCTGTTTGTTTCGCCGTCTGTCTTTCTGTCAGCACTATAACTCGTGTAAATACTGTCGGATTGTCATGTCCATTGTCAATTCATTTCAATGTACAAAAAAATTACAATATTGTTAAGAAAAGTTCATGGCTATTTAAAATAATTAATCCAATCTTTAATGGGTGGTGGGACACAGCAACATAAACAATGTTTTCATAAGGCATCAATTTTCGCAATCTATTCACTAATTCATCAGTACTGGTTGTGTCATGGAAATCAAAACATAACTGTTGTTCACAATTTTAACAAAGAAAATATTCTATTGAAAGTTTCAACAGACGTGCCTTGCTTTATGCCAAACGCACTAACATCATAAAACTGCATGTATACAGTACATGTAAAAACATGTATACAGTATTTTGGTCAGTGATATTATAATTAATGTCATTTACAGTTGAAAATTTTAAATATCTATTTAGACGCTATGTTTTATGTCAATAATAGCCATTACTATGAAATCCCGTGATAGTGTCAAATTTTGTACAAACACATGTGTGTTACAATATAACACATTTATTTAAAACTTTTGCTTTATCATTTTTCTATCAGAAAAAAAAAATATATATAAATATTACGAGTAAAAACGCTTAAGAGTTTTCTGGACGTTTGAAAGTTCACGAAATAAAGAGGTGAAATTAACAGAAAAGCATGTTTTGAAGAAAAGATTCTATCATGTTTGTGAAGAAAATGAAGTAAGTAAAAATTATAATAATTTAAATGTGGCAAACTAAAAAAGGTATATTTTACTTCTTCAATTTATTTCGGGATTACAGAGATTAAACATATTTTGAATTAAAATATCTTTGATTTAATCAAGTGAGGCTTAATTTGTTTAAGTATTAAATTATATTTTGTTACAGATCTAGACTACGAAAATAAAAAAAAATCATGCTTCATAAATTTCAGTAGTATGAATAAAATTTTGATGAAATACTATTTAATTAATTTGATATTTTACGTTCGTTGTTTTTTATATGCCAAGTATGATTATATTAATTTTTAATGGTACTCCATTTTTTAGAAGCAATGTGTATTTGTTTAATGCAAAAAAAAAATCACTTTGTAAATGATGGGGTGATTGAACATAAATATTATTTTCATTTAAATACGGTGTACGTTTATCCTTAAAAAATCTATTATTTGAATTCTTAACGTAGGCAGTACCGGGAAATTTAAATGAAAAATAGTTAAATAAATATAGTTAGTTAATAGTAAATGTAGTTAATTAATAGTTAATTAAATAGTGAAAAAGAGTTCAACTAGTTTAAATAAAATTTCGATTGGTGGGTCATTTTGGTCATGGGTCATTATGGGTCAAGCTATTTTTATCTTAAGAACGGCTCAGATATTTGAACTAAATTTTATATCCTACGGTTTTGGGGCACGAGAAAATCATTGGGCTGGATCACATGCTCGAGAAAATCCGATTAGTGGGTCATGCTTGGGTCACTGTGGGTCAAGCTAATTTTATCTAAACAACGGTTCAGACTATTTTGACTAAATTTTGTATTCTACGGGTTTCGGGCACGAGAAGACAATTGGGCTTGGTCACATGTTCGAGAAAATTTAATTAGTGGGTCATTTTGGTAATGGGTCATGATATTTAAACTCAAAGCTACATTTGTCCCAGCGTAGCTCGGTCTTCCCTGCTCGTTAATAAAATGTAACCCTCCTTGTTTGTAATAGTTATATGTTTGCAATCATTAAATAAAATTTTTGGTTGAAATATGTATTATTGACATCAGTAAAACTGGAAGGTTGGAACTATGCATGTATATCCCAGATGGATTTTTTCAATAGCATTTCAATACTAGAATTCTTTCAATAGCTTTTTGCTAAATGTAATATCTCGTAAATGTTTTTACCTATTTGACGGACAAAGTAAAACTGTGTTATAATATAACGTATGAAACAACCAAAATGTTACATGGAGTGATATGCTATATTTCGTTCATGACCATAAGAGGAGTTTTAATACAACTTTTTACACTTCAATTGGGCACACCAGGGAAGGTTTAAATATAAAAATAGGTATATCATCGTATATGGAATTTTCAGGAAGGCGTGAATCTTTTTAATATGTAATTGTTTACCTTGTCGTACGTGAGGAATATTGGTCATTAGAGAGCCTTTATAAATAAGAGAATAGCGACATACGACCAATAAACTTGATTGGTCGATAGGATTTTCAACAAAAATATACCAAATTTGACATTATCACAAAGCTAATGTTTGTTGACATGTCTGACCCGTTTAAGATAAATTATCTAGGTGCCTAATCCCATGTTCTGGTGTATGGGTCGCGACAGTTTTTACACAAACTTCCAATATGATGATGCGCTGTATATGTATGTCGCTACTCTCTTATTTAAAAAGATACACTACTCGAAACAACATAGATTAAATTTAATGTGAAAAATAATAAAGGGTTGTGTCTGTCGTGAAAACCGTTCATGTTAAAATGCGTCGCATGCTAAATGACATTTGAAATTGTGAAAATTAAGCTTTAGCAGAAAATAATATATTTTTAAATAAAACATATTTACTCGTATTTGTCGTGCAGTTATTATACCAAAAATTATTTAAAAGTTCGGTGTGAGCATGATATACGAGGATTTTATATTTGAATGATAATTTAATATCGGATTCACCTAAAAGCAATCAAGATCTAGCACCTCTTGTGACTATGGGGCAATGTTTTCCATAGGAGATATCTCCAGCGACGCACGTTGTGACGAAGTGGCATTTTTACAGTTATTGACAAAGTGATTTTTTGCATATATATATATATATATATATATATATATATTAATATATATATATATATCTATATATATTAATGTACCAACGATTTTGGGGAATATATTGGGATCTTGATATTACAAGACGAATTTGTTGAAAATTATAAAAATATTACAAAACGTGCTTAAGTGTCATAGACTAATAATTAAAAGTAATATTTCTCAGAATATTGCTCTCAAGACAAAAGAAAATTTAAACATTATAAAACAAGTTTCAAATTACACGATAGACGTAACAAATGAGGTATGTTCGTACTATTACTAGTTTCAGTGAAATGAATTATGTCGTCTGTTATTATGATATGATTAATTTCCGTAATAAAATAAGTACATCTTAAGTTGACAACATTTATTCTTTTGTTGACATTTACTGAAAATTCCATTGAGAAACTTAAGTCTAGCTTTCAAATTTTCAGAACTTGAAATCCATATTTAGACTCTTTTTCCATTTAATATCTGTTTCACCGGAAACGTATATCCTACCAACTGTTGGTAGATTATATGATTGCTATAATTAAACAATTTTAGTATAAAAATTAGGTTTTTAAATTCAGTAATACGGAAATAATATGACTCCACCTTAATTAAGACGTAATAACTATGGCAATATATAATCATTAAATGTGATGGAATATCAATAACTTAATTCCGTATGATAGGATTTAACAGAATAAAGAATGTGACTATAGCTTGGTCACAGACGTTATAAAATGGCAATACGTCAAATATGACTAATAACGACATACATGTCAGATAACTTGGTGATACACCTCGGTCGCTTGACGATTAATACTTAGAAGCTGCTATAACAAGGAAGATCCTCTTTAAAAAATCAAATTACGTAATAAATTTTTTTATTAATATCTTTTTAAGTTTTGATACGATTTTCATAAAAATTGAAATGAATACACAAACATCTGCAACTAATATATATATATGTGTACATTATATGTGTGTTACATTTCAAACCATTCGGTTGGAAGTTTTTGCGCTGTTGTATGCGGAACGACGGACATACGGACGGACGGGCCAGATGATCACCGTAGGTGCTACGTATTTATATAATTTTTAGCGCACCTAAAAGTAGACTTGCATAAGTATTTGTTTTATTAGTTTCTCATCTTTGTTTGTCATCTGTTTTTATCACTTTTCCGGTACATTTATAAATATTGTACCATATTAATTAAAATTAGTAAATTGTATTAGAATATTATCTGGTTAAAATGTTTTCTAAAATTTTTATTCAATATTCTTTTTCGCAAATAAGTTCTTAAAACTCGGAAAGCGCGTGTTACATCAAGGCGCAGCATGCATGAGTAAATATGGTGCTACTTATATTAAAGTTACAAAAAGAAAATTTTAAAAGGAGTGAGTTTATTTTATATTTAAAATACAGATTTTTCGGATGTACTTAATACGACAGATTACGAAAAATACGGATTGTAGATAAAACAAACAATTTATTTACATTACCCAGAATAAACATTTCAGGTAAAAACAATTCTATATTTTATTTTAAAGACTACTGCCATAGCATTCGTAACTGAAACTTTAATAACTTGTGTAATACATTTATGATAAAATGTTATTTTTATGTGTGATACATTTAACTCGCAGATTCTAAACCAAGAAATAAAATATGACATGAAATTTAAAAGAAAAGTTCCAAACGTAAAAGTTGTGATTCTTGTAGTTCACTTTCCGAAACAATTTCATGTTTATAAACTTTACTATTTAAAAAATAAATTAAGTTTGTATTTTAGCAAATGTGAGAAAAAGAAATGCCTTTCATAAAAAGCTGTGAATCATAAAAGTTTGTTAAAAATTGTGGTGAAACTGTACGCATCGTGAGTAACTTATTTTATATATATTTTTCTTTTACTGTAAAATCTGAGTTCTAGAACGTCAAAAAATAATTTTCACAGAAATAAGCTGCATTACGGATACCCTATTTAATAAAAAAAATAATTAAAAAATAATTAAAAATATTTCATATAAAAAAAATGTCATATTAAAAAAATATATTTGCTTCGAAATAAGAATACTAATAATAGAATTGAAATATACGAAGCTTTAAATATACGAATCCAAAATTACAGATCATTCACAGGATAAAAATAGGACGTTATTCGGTTAAGTAATTTTGGAATTGTGAACATTTACATTTGGAACTTCTAATGTTAAATTCATTATTCATCGTTGTAAAACATATCGCAATGAGGCATAATTCAAAGGCATAATTCATACACTCCTTCCTGTCTGTACCGGAAGGAAAATGTGGCTTCCCTATTCCATGTTTATTAAAAATTATGCTAATTTAACTGAAACACGCGTGACTAAAATCCATGAAATCCGATTATAGAATATTATATTCCATTTTTCGTCAATACAGTATTCAGAATTTTCAATATTTTCAGCTATATCCAAGTTGGTTTCATTTATGCAAATTTGTTTTTGGTCGTTAAATTTGGCGCTATTTCACCTAGTATCACCAACGTTGATGAGATTTTTTGCTGGCTAAAGTGACTATGTAGATTTAGGTGTATGCAAGTAGTAACAATTGTTACAACAATTAAAGTAAATTTACAAAAAACCTGTTTTCTAAAGCTCATAAATAAAACCTGATTATGGAAAAATCACCCACTCTAGATTTTAAAATTGCTGTATATCAGCATTTTTTAAGGTATAGGCAATACTAGAATCCTTGTATTGTAATCCTGTGATTTTTGTATCAACACCGAATACTTAAGGGAACAGACTTTTTTGGATTTCTAATTTTTTTTTACATCTTTTTGAATTTGAAATATTTAATTGGCCACCATTTTGAACAAAACAGTGGCCTCTTTTTTTTTCAAAATGCTTGATGAAGCTTACCAACGAACTCGGTTCACACCTTGGGAAGACCTGTACGCAAGCTCAGACACATCTAAATCAGATGATAATTACGAGTTCTACTTCACAACAAATTTCAGCTATATATATATATATATATATATATATATATATATATAAATAAACATAGGGATGGAAGATAGTTTTGGGGTCTGATGGTCATGATCGGTGAAAGTATCTCCAAGTTTTCTGGAATTACTTTCCTTCGAACGACGAGAATACGTAGCTTCTTAGAATTTGTGATGGAATTTACTTAAAATTACTTGAAAGAATGAGCCGTAATTTTAGATTTGCATATTTTAATCTCCTATAAAGTATATTATATTAAACAAATAATAGATCATAATTAATATTTCACTTTTGTAAGGATTTTTTTTTAATGTAATCTATATTTTTTGTTACACCAATAGATTTCTACAAACTACGGATACACGAATCAAAATTATACCTAATTCCACCAAGTATTTTTTAAGTTATACTTAAAAAACTATCCAAATTCTATTCTGCTTTGGAACGGTTACAAATGAATTTAACATTAGAAGTTCAAAATTTCTTAACCACTTCATCGAATGACTTCACCTTTTGTAATACTAAGACAAAATTTACCAATAAAAAATTCAAATATTGTGTCCAATTTTTATTTAAAACTTTAAGGTTTGGTATATTTTTAGTATCATGAATACTTTCTAAGATTTTTTGTAAATAAAAATTTATAGAAAATTCTGTTTACAGTCGAATGGCTATTTACGGTTTTTTGGGACGAATTTGTGCATTTAAATATATTGGGATGTTCTTCTTTTTCTGGCCAAATATACATATACAGATATTTTCTTTGTTATAAAAGTTGTGCTGACATTCAATAATTGCTAATAAAATATGCAGTTTGTTGAAACTATTAATATAAGAACGGCATGAAGATTTTTTTTTCGATTTTACTACAGGTGAAGACATTTTTACACAAGTCCAATAAAGCTTATATAACATATGAATAATCTTATAATAAATGTATGAAATGAACAAAAATTTTGCTTGTTTGTAATGTTATACATGAAAATAAATTGAAAAATGTTATTATGTCAAATGGATTTAACATTTTAAATCGTTCGACATTTCTACATTTTTTCTTCATTTGAACGTTTGGTAACTTACATCGAAAATGATTGCTGTAATAGGGACTACCTTGGTTAGATACTCACCAAGGTATTAGGGTGTGTAAAACAGGGCTACCCTACCTGTCACCCACTGAATATCTGAAATTTCTAACAGATTTTTTTGCCATTTTTTATCGCAAATAGTCGGAGATTAAATACGACAAAGATTTCTGTAAGAAATTACTGGTATCCTGCCAGTTCGAACAGTCCTGGTATGAAGATAATGGCGGTTTCTGGTGTTGAATTTTTTAGCAATTTTTCTTTCGCTAAAATTTAATTGAATATTACTTTGTTGTATATTATTTTGAAAGCCAGTTTTACGTTTACCTATTTAGTATTATAGTTTAGTTATAAAAAATTATAGAATTAAAAACAAACTTCCTGTACCAATTCAAAATTGAACAAAGAGCGGTGGAAATGGCTGGAAATGTCAACTATGCATTTGTTCCAAGGGCGCGTGTTAAAAGTATAGTTGGAGATTATTTCTAGATATTTCTTCACAGTAATAACAGTCTTGCAAATTAAGAGGATATTGGATGAGATTCTGTCATTGACAATAATAAATTTAAAGCGTGAGTTGTAATGATTGTAATACGGGGAAACTCACAAGTTAATGTTATATCGATGACAGCGTTCTTTTCAAATATAAACTCTTTTTTTTTTCTTTTTAATTATAAATGAATTTTTTTAATAGGATATTATAGAATTCGATGTCTAACTGGGTACTATCATAATATAATGATTTCGGTGGCAGTTTTTTTTTTTAATCCTGAGGACACTTTCAATTTTAAAACCGGTTACGAAAGTGAAAGTTTCATCACAAAAAATCGTAAAAGTACTGAAGTACCTGATTAAGTATCTAATTCAGATATGTGCTATGTGCAAAACATTTAAAGATATTAAAATTCAAAATATAAATTTGAAAAAGAAACTGCCATTGTTCACCAGGTGATTTTGTGGTGGTTTCCTCCAATATTGTGATCTACCGCGTATCGTAACGACCTCTGTCGTCACGTCAGGTGTTCAACAGAAGTGATTCGCAGGTGGTGGTGCTCCTACGGGTCGCAGTGCATACGGGAAGCCTCTCCCGGTCGTGTGCGTTATTAGTCCCTCAGGACTTGGGTGCGACGGTTAACGTGCCTGACCGGTGCCACTCTGTTGCCTGGCGGCGCAGCTCAGCTTTCATATTAGCTTGCGAGTTTCTTCACATTACACAAGCCCAGGCTCCTATAGTTAACCCATGTATTACAATTCGAGAGATTATAGCTTAACTTGGAATTTTTTTTAAACTGCCTCCAACCAACTAATAGAAATTGTTAGAAAAGTTACATAACGGTAAACGTCATTCTTTTTTTATACATTCTTTTACATAAAATTTATTTTGTATACAGTTTTTTAAAAATATCATTAAAAAAATTAAAACAATTATAGATAACACATTCATTTTAATCACAAAGGAAATTTTTTCTTAATATCACACATACAACAGGCATTTGAATGTAATAAATCAATTTTTTTCAATGTTTACAGATATTTTCAGTGCAATATCTCTATACATAGAAAATCGATATATTAAGTTGTATTTCTAAATACTACTTTTGATTACTACTGATCATTTAGTTGCGTTATAAATTTAGAAAAACGATAAGAAGTTTTTATTAAATTTTCGTCAATACTTCTCGAATTAACTTGTTAACTTCTCAAATCTTTGTCTATATAAACAAAACTTAAATGACATATTATCATAAGAAGAAAACTCCTGACAAATACCCTATTTTTTTCGCTATCTCAGAATTAAACTCAAAGAAATATTTGAAAATACTCGATAGGACTAAAATAAAAGTCCATCTCTAGAGAATCTGCTAGAAGTACCACTTCTTCTTTGTTTATCATTCTGGGGCATTGATCATTTTTTACGAAAAATAAGAATCCATATTTAATACGTGGAAATTTTTTCATAGAAACTGTCTCACGCCTTTCATTCATAATATTCAAATTTTAATTGCTTAATAGACGTCTAGCCAACATTGTGGAAAAGTACCCAAGACGGGACTCGAACCGGGACCTCAGTACAGCGCACAGAAGTTCTACCAACTGAACCACTTGGGAACGATACTCAGCCTGAAACTTTCTCACTATAACATGTTGGCAAGGCTGCAAACGCAGCACAAGATCGAATATTTTCCGTGAGCCACCAACCATGGGGCAAACACGAAATCAAAGAAAATCCAGCATCGATTATTGAAATAAATTCATATTTAATACTTGGAGATTTTTTAATAGAAAATTTCTCACGACTTGCATTGTGCTGCGTTTGTAGCCTTGCCAACATGTGATAGTGAGAAAGTTTCAAGCTGAGTATCGTTCCCAAGTTGGTAGAACATATGTGCAATATACTGATGACCCAGGTTCGAGTCCCGGCTTGGGTACTCTTTCACTATGTTGGCTATACGCCTATTAAGCAATTAAAATTTGAATATCAAATAAGAATCCGACTTTAATAAATATTGGGTTCGGCAAAAACATGAAATTGGATTGTACAAAAGGATAATTTGATTCATTTCTTTTTCTTAAACTGAATATGTCATATGCCGTATATGCGGATATGTATAAAGGATAAAATAAATCTTGAAAGTAACTTGCTTGCGGTAGTTATTTTGAAGTAAACATTATTCTTACTTATATTTATTTTTTATAAGAATATTTAGTATCAAAAACATCTTACGGATTAATTTTTAAAAATAATTCCTTTATTACGTTAAACCGTTATAGAAACAGCGCAATGTTACAATTAAATAAGGTAATATTTAAATCAATTAATGACTTTTAGATGTGCAAACATATGCAAATATATGCAAACATATGACACTGTTATATATATTAATCGCTGAGATATTTATATTTCGGTAAATCAATTAGGATTTTCATTATCTATATGATTTAGTTATTTTTATGAAACGATGGGAATTTTTAGTATCATTGTAAACGTGTGGTATTGATATAACACGAATATTAATTTTGATTATTTTTTTTCTCTGCAATAGACATAAAAATGTCTTTCAAATTTTTAGTTAAGAATTAATTTAATTATAAACCTGCTTAAATAAACGTTAATTGTTTCACTGTGTTTAACCGTTAAAAAAAAAAAAAAAAATACACTAATGCATTTTGAGCAAACTCAGTATTAAAAGAGAAATACTATGTAATCACATAATAGGATCACAAATTATAATTAAAATGAAGATAAAATGCTTAAGTGATACTAAGCGAAATACAAAAAGGCTTATATAAACCTTTTAATATAAAGATAAACCTTTTAATATAAAGATCGAATATAAAAATCCAACGGCGCCATTATACAAAGTTAAACAAATTATTCTCACAGATTTTTGAAAATTAACTTGAAAACCATAAATACGAGATCATGTATGTAAAAAAAAGTAGGCTGTTTAAATAGTCAATTATAAACGTGAAAATTAATATTTCTTTATTGTCTTTTTTTTAAACTGAAACGTACCTCGTGCCAAATAATAGGTAATTCAAATGAGGCGGATTCATTGCAAATGTTTACGTTACACATATAGATTTCTATTAATTCACGGATAATAGATGAGAAATAAATTCGTGTTGTATAATTTATATTACTTTTTTTTGTGAATGAGTAATTTATATTACTTTTTTTAAAATCAATTTTTAAAGTGTCGGTTCTATGTAGTCCTGCCAATGCTGTATTACTTCTGTTATATTTGATATCTGCCATATGCTCTTTTAATCTTGTTTAAAACTTTCTAGTGTTCATTTTTAGATATTATTGCAATGTTCCATCTGCTCTGATGAGCTAGATTTCATAAACACCTGATAGTTGATATGACTCTATTGGGTCTATTGTCTTACAAACAACGCTTTATAAATTTTTATCAATATTTTAATGAGAAACCCTATGCTTAATTTAATTACATTATTATCTACATTATTTAATTACATTACTAAACTGAATTACTACTTTTTAAAACAGTAAAGTAAATAATTGATTAACAGAATGGTGAAGTGATTTTTCTAAATATATATATGTAATTCTGTTGATTTCAAATAAATTTTGTTACTTTAATATTTTGTTTTTCCCACAACTTATTTACATAAAGTGTATAAAGAACCTTGGAATGTTCCAACTAGCTTTTACAAAAATATACTTTATAAACATGTGCTTATGTATCTTAGTTGTTAAAAAAAATGTTGTGAAAATCAAATATTTTTCAATAAAGATTAATAAAAGGAATTCTGAAAATAGTATGTACATAAATTTATGTTATTATTCAAAATATTCTCGCTTTGCACTAAGAGTTGGGCATTCTTTACCGAATAACAATGAAAAAGTCTCAAGAGTATTAGCTGGAAATAGAAATTGACTTGTAAAAGATATCGTATCATTCAAAAGCAAAATAAAAAAATGTTTAGAATTATATAATGCTAGACTTTTGAATATTACATGAAAGATAGGCTTTAAATTTAAAGTTTGAATGAAAATATGATTCAGTTTGATTTAATTTTCATTGAGCGTTATATACGACGCTGGTTTCAAATCATTTCTTATATGTTTAGCATTCCTTGGAAAAGGCTTCAACATCATTAAAATAGACCAGAAATGCTTATAAGATGAATTCACTTTTAACTTATTCCATGATTGAGGTATTTGCAAATCGCATTTTAAACAGATACTTAAATCTTGCCTGGTTCGATTTCTCTAAAGATAAAGACGATATCATTTTCGTTACAGTCTCTTTAAAAAAACTCTTGTTTATCAATTCTGTAAACAACAATTTTACGAATTTCGATTTAGTAATTAAATTACGAGTTATTACATATAAAATGAACTGTTTCACATGACAGTGATAATCTTTCAATTTTTTTTTTATTTGTTTTTATTTACAAATATCGGGCATTTAAGTTTGAACTATTATCAAAATAATTTTTTATTACTATATTAGATCATTGTTTTAAAGTATTCTTTTAAGATAATTGTCATATTTCAATGAAATAAAAGATATATCGACCATTTTGTCCTGTGAAATTAGATAAATCCTCTACGTTATTTAGAAATATTGAAAGCAAAATTTCTCATTGGATAAATTATTCTTATTATTTTATAGTCATTCTTTATTAAGTTAATTTAAAATCTTCTTTTGCTTATTTTAAAATATATAAATGTTATATACAGAATGTCCTACAACGTGCTGTCCAGTCTTTTTAACAACAGAACGGCTTCAGCTATACTTAACCCTTTTAGTGCGGGAGTCGACTAATGTCGACATCTAGGAGTTGGGTGCTGTAGACTACATTAAGCGTCGACAAAAATCGCCCAGGCGTTCACGGCGTGTATTGTGCTCACTGTAGTGCGTCATGGGCCTAGCAGTGATGACGTATTGCGCCTGCGTAGTGCAGTAATTTGGCTATAATCAAAACCAGTAGCGTGCTTTTCGTATAACCATAAGATATAATTCTTAATTTTGTATTGGGTCGTTCGGAAAGTCGTGTCCCTTTGGGAAAATCAATTCGTATCAGAAAATTCTGCCCGGTAATCAGATAAATAATGTCGCTTTTTTGGTCAAAATATTCTGCACAGGGCATTAACCCCCCAAAAAAATTCCGCGCTATAAATGTTAAAAATGTGGTATCTATGCATGGGGCATATATGAGTTGGTTGTTTCTCTAGTTGCTATAAAGGTACGTTTTGTATTAGCGAGATTTATCCCCAATTTTTCATCTTATGTTGTTTTGCAGCGGGTATATTCCCCATAATCGCTTTGAACTAGACTATCTAATTAGCGTGTTTATCTCCCCAATGTTACCATGTTTTTTCTATGTATACATCAATATTCGTTACTTGTTATGTTTGTGTGCTGTGATTAAAATATACCAAACGGAAACTATAGTTCGTAATCTATAGAAACTTACACACAGTATTCAAGAATACATACAGAGATAAAATATTTTTACATGCAAGACATTATTTAATACTATATGCGCTACACGATGATTACAAGTAACTATGCGCTACTCTTACACGTTTACGATTTTATGTATATTTATGAAGTATTTTACGACGTATTACACTTACGATTACACCTAGCTGTAAACATAAATGTGAACTTGCCTTATAATGTAACAGTTTGATATAACATGCTGATATGATAGAAAATATTTACATTTCGGGGTTTCAAGAGTGTTCGGAACTTGTGCGAATGCCGAACGAGCTCCGCAGTTTTGCGGTCATGTTACCCAGCTGAGTTGGTTGTTTCTCTAGTTGCTATAAAGGTACGTTTTGTATTAGCGATATTTATCCCCAATTTTTCATCTTATGTTGTTTTGCAGCGGGTATATTCCCCATAATCGCTTTGAACGAGATTATCTAATTAGCGTGTTTATCTCCCCAATGTTACCATGTTTTTTTTCTATGTATACATCAATATTCGTTACCTGTTATGTTTGAGTGCTGTGATTAAAATATACCAAACGGAAACTATACTTCGTAATCTATAGAAACTTACACACAGTATTCACGAATACATACAGAGATAAAATATTTTTACATGCAAGACATTATTTAATACTAAATTGAGGACACGGTACAGCATTGTAATTGACACTCATTTTTTTTTTCTATGAGCCGCTGTAAACGATCTCATTCTGCAGCGCATAGTCCCATTACTATAACTGGATATCACGCTTATCAGTTTGGCTGGCGTCTCTCTGAAGTCAAACGGGCTGAACAGGACATTAGTGAACAACCTTAATATTGTTAAAAACTTCATTTTATTCATACAATATATGATATCTTTATGTATATTTATCATTTAGATATGTATAATATTGTTAATCAATAGAGTATTTAATTAATTACCTTTATACTTTAGTAGAAGTCACCAATTTTTTAAATGGAACTCTAAATTCATGACCTCTAAACTTGGTATACTAGGTAGGATAAGAGAAAAATATATAATTATGTCTAATCATATCTGATTATTCTGTAAGGAAGGATAAAATAAAATGTATAATCGCGGTCATTTATTTCTAATGTTATATATGCTTTCTTCTTAAAGTGTTTAGTACAAATTTGACTAAACGATTTCCTTGATTCTGTAAATTATTAAATAAAATAAATTGCCATAAATTCAAATAGTTTTACCGATGAAAATTTAATCTATTTAAGGTCATTTTCTATAATTAAATGCTACTTGTACAAGATACTAAGTTTATTTTTTTTTTTCAGATTAAATGCTGAAGGTGGCAAAACCTACTTTATGTAATTTTTCTTCTACTACAGGTCTGATCCTTTTTGTAATTATTTTTTTAAGAAATATGTTAGTCTATATTATGATACAAAACGTGCGATAATAGCTGAAATTATATTATTATTGTTATTGCTTAGCTTGTTACTAGTGTTCCTTATTTAAAAGGTAAAAACGGAACCATTATAAGATCATTTATGTGTCTGTCTGTCCGTCTGTCAGAGCCCTTTTTCTCTTAAACTATGGCACGTAGAAATTTGAAACTTGGAAAAGTTTTAAAGCCTTTATACCCACTTACTTTCAGATTATTAGTTATTCACAAATATGTTTAGGAAAAATTTAGGAAGCTAATTAAATAATTTGAATAAAATTTTTCTTTTTGTATATCGTGTGGGGTATCTTGTGAAAGATCTCGTAATCCCAAAATCAAAAATATATTTGTTTTAATTTCAGGCATTCTGTTTTTCAGTGCATTTTCGAGGAAAATGCACTGCAAAAATATGTCCCTTCCCCTCTATTTCCGAATCTACTGAAACTAAAATTATTTAAAAATAGGGGTAGTAGGAGTTTATTTAAACCTTACAGGAAAACTATAGCGCTTTTTCCTAAATAACATATTTTTTAAGAAAAAAGATTTTTTTTTCGTTATACGCAAACTTTACTTTTCGGGCGGTCAGCAGGGGAGTTGACGGGAGCTCGAGATATCTATCGACGCAGAATCATAATCATCCCAGGATATTTGTTAATGATTTTCGAAAAAATTGTCGGTAATTATGTGATATATTTATTAAGTTACTTGAAAAAATACCTTTTTATATATCGTGTATGTAGCAGTGAATGTTTCACCAGAATTTTTAATCTGTATCTATAATCTCGAGGTATCTATCGACGCAGAATCATCCCAGGATATTTGTTAATGATTTTCGAAAAAATTGTCGGTAATTATGGATATATTTATTAAGTTACTTGAAAAAATATCTTTTTATATATCGTGTATGTAGCAGTGAATGTTTCACCAGAATGTTTAATCTGTATCTATAATCTCGAGGTATCTATCGACGCAGAATTATCCAAGGACATTTGTTAATGATTTTTGAAAAAAATTGTCGGTAATTATGTGATATATTTATTAAGTTACTTGAAAAAATATCTTTTTATATATCGTGTATGTAGCAGTGAATGTTTCACCAGAATGTTTAATCTGTATCTATAATCTCGAGGTATCTATCGACGCAGAATCATCCAAGGACATTTGTTAATGATTTTTGAAAAAATTGTCGGTAATTATGTGATATGTTTATTATGTTACTTGAAAAAATACCTTTTTACATATCGTGTATGTAGCAGCGAATGTTCCACTAACATGTTTAATCTGTATCTAATTTCAAAATTAAAGGTTACATAGCTTAATGAAGCAAAATAGTCTAGTTGATTGAATTTCGCTGAACAAAGACAGAGTTAACTTGATGGAATAGGGATTCTTCCACGGAATTACACACACCCAGAAAAAAGTTTTCTTGAATCAACAAAAATTTGGTTGACCCAACAAAACTTTTCGTTTAAATATGGGTCAATGGAAATTTAGTTTTATTTAAAAAAAATATTGTTGATTTTTTTGCAATTCCAAAAAAAAAACTTTTGTATCGTCAGCAAAAAAATGTTTTGTAAATCAAGTAAAATGGTTCAATTTTATTTGAATTAACAAAATTCTTTTTGTTACATAGATATATTATATGTGTCATTTTAACAATCCACTTTCTTTTTTCAACAAAATATATTTTGTTTGTTTAAATAATAAAATATGTTATATTACGAACTTGTTTTGTTTATACTACAAAAACTTTTGTTAGATGAACCAATCTAAATATGCAATTTTAACTGTTTTTTAATTCATTTTCAGCAGTGAATTACGCCTGTAAACCTTGAATAATAACAAGTGAATTTTTATCCTGCTTTTTTTCAAGCGCAAAACGAAAGAGTGAAAATTGCCCAAACCCGGAGTCGATCCCGGGACCTCAGAACACGCTCTGAGGCTCTACCACTGAGCTATAAGGAACGATATCTGAGCTCGGCATTTCTCACTCTTATATATGTCGGAACGGCTGTAACCTCAGCACAAGATAGAAATGTCATCAGGAGCACGCAAATTTCTGCGGCAAACATGAGACGACAATACAAAGCCCAGAATACGGAAACACATTAGTTAATTTTTAATTCATATTCAGCAGTGAATTACGCCTGCAAAAAGCAGGGTAAAAAGTCACTGCTTATTATTCAAAGATTACAGGCGTAATTCACTGCTGAAAATAGAGCTATTTTAGAAATCGCGAAAAATGCAACATAGCAGCGCCACCTGTTGCGCGATTTAAACCAAAAACTAATCAGCAACAATTTATATCATGAAGTAACTGACTATAAAGTTTTATTAAATTCCGTGCATTAGTTTTTGAGATAGAGCGCACACAAAATTATTGTCACATACAGACAGATAAAGTCATTGACAGTCCTTTTCTAAAAACAGTCAAATCGTGTTCAGGACCTTCTAAAATCCATCGGAAACCGGAAGTCGAAAATTTTCATGATTCCAATATATTCTTCTTGTAAAGAAAGTAATAAATGGGACAGGGAGATTTTTAAAACTACCTTGGTCCGTCCCAATGAAAAAAAGTTTTAATTTTCCAAAAATTATGTTAATCCTTTAATTCTATAGGTATATAAGTCAAATAAATTGAGTTACGTGAAATAGTTATGGTTACTACACAACAATTTAAATTTTGCAAAAACAACAAATTTTGGAATTACATTGGAATTTTGGCTGGAATTACAAAATTATTGCAAAATTAAAAAAAAAAAAACAGATTTTGTTAATTCAAGTAAAATTGATGAAATTTTGTTAAAATTTTGTAAGAGTGTTAACAGTACTTTTTTGTCCAAGCAACAAAACCTATTTATATACTTCAACTAAAAATTTTGCTAAAACAACCAAAATGTACTCAACAAAACATGTTTTATTGTTTTAATCATTTCATTTTTCTGGGTGCAAGGTGAACATTAGAAACTCATCCAAAGTGAATATATATGTTATAGGCTACATACTTTTAGGCTCCATGTTCAAATTGAAAAATTAAAAAAAAAGATAAATATATATCGTTACATGCATAAGAGTAATAATGATTTAAATTATTTTTGTAATCTTCAGTGTGTTCAAAAATACATTTGAATGACACACTAATATTAAATAACTTCAATCTATATTAATAAAAGAAAGTTTCGCACTGTCTGTGTGCGTGTGTGTGTGTGTTTGTCTGCGATGGCTAGCAAAATCTAGCCCTCCTAGAAGTCTGAAAATTTAGGTGTAGATAGTCCAAGGTCTGACCATGATGTCTGGCTTCTAAAATGACATCTTTTAAATCAAAATGGCGAAAGAAACGAACAGGCGCATTGGATTTGCAAGCGGATATGAACGAATTCGAAATTATTTTACTAATTAGCGAATTTTAAGAAAACTAATTGAGATATCAATTTGAAAATTTCTGAGCATATGTAAAAAAAAAAAAAAAAAAAAAAAAATCTGAATCTGACTATGTGATTTTTGAAAAATTCGGTCGGTAATTCTTCTTAATTTATGCAAAAATCTGCCGGCGCCAATGAAAACAATTCGAGAAACTTTCAGACAGGGATCTGCTTTCATTAAAAACTGAACTACAAAGAGATTTGTTTCTCTGGCCGATCCCTCCATTTAGTTTGCGAAAATGAAAGGAAATAAATGCCAATTTTTACTAATGAACAAAAATTTAGATAAATAATTAAGATATAGATTTGAACCTGAGGATTGGAAGGGGTATCATCTGCCGGCTATTGTAGGATAGCATCTTCGTTATGTTCTAATTAACAGAAAAAATAATCATAATGTTCGCGTTAATGTAGGTGAAGGTGGTTTTCCTAAACAAATTATTCGTTATATTTGCGGGTATCGGAAGGGAAGGGGTTAACGCATTGCTCTGGTTTGCACAAAACAAATTCCATCTAAGAAATTTAAGATTTTTAGTTTCTAACGTAGCGGTTTATAAATGTTATGTATTGGGAATACAGGAAATTTCAAATAACGATTTTCGTAAAATTTAAATTTATGTTTCTAATAAAAGTACACAACCCTTATATACCTGATGGATACCCACAATCAAAGTAAATTAATTGTTGTTGAGCAATTTACCAAGTGACCCTTGGCGGGCAATCCTTCAAGTTTCATTATCTAACTGTGGATTTTTATCTCGGGTTCTATGGGCCCAATCACAACGGCCTTTGGATGACTCTACAGGCGCATTGGAATTGCAAGCGAAAATGAACGAATTCGAAATTATTTTACTAATTAGCGAATTTTAAGAAAACTAATTGAGATATCAATTTGAAAAATTTTGAGCATATGTAAAAAAAAAAAAAATATTTATCTGACTATGTGATTTTGAAAAATTCGGTCGGTAATTTTTCTTAATTTATGCAAAAAATTGCCAAAAATCTGCCGGCGCCAGTGAAAACAATCCGAGAAAATTTTAGACAGGGATCTGCTTTCATTAAAAACTGAACTACAAAGAGATCTGTCTCTCTGGCCGATCCCTCTATTTAGTTTGCGAAAATGAAAGGAAATAATAGCCAAATTTTACTAATGAACAAAAATTTAGGTAACTAATTAAGATATAGATTTGAAATTGAGGTCGGGAAGGAGGGGGGTCATCTGCCGGCTATTTTAGCGTAGCGTCTTCGTTATGTTCTAATTATCAAAAAAATGTAATTATTTTTTTAATGATCGCGTTAATGTAGGTGACGGTGGTTTTATTGAACAAATTATTCATTATATTCGCGGGTATGAGGTGGGAGGGGGTTAACGACTTTCTCTGAGATTGTAATTATCGCGGGCGGGTTAGCTAGTAATGAATAATAATAAAAAAACATTTTATAAAAATGAAACGCATAACATATAAAATTTTACGTACGCAATATATGAATTTTTCAGATGGTATTTTGTAGGATATCGGAACGATATTTTATATTACTTTTAGAATACATCAAATAAGTAAACGAATACATTACTAATTCGTATGATGAGCTAAATGGCAGAGGATAACTTCTTTTTATGTACTTTTACCATAATGGATTGACAGAAAGAAATTTAAGCTAATATAATTTAAGGTAAAATCAGACAAGGATTGTCCTTTCGATATATTGTACTGTATGTAATAGATTTTAGAAATCTATTCATGTTATAATAACGAAATGTACTACATATTATGTAAAATACTTATTATTTTATGAATAACATTTTAACAATTAAAAACATATATTTATTTACTTAAAAGGTGATAAAATATTAAAAACATATGTAAAAAGTTAGGTTTACATAGTAGCAAAAATTTTGACTTAGCATATTGTCAATAGGCACTATTTTGTGGTCAACCTATACATTAAAATGTATAGTTATCTAAAATATCTGAGACTCTTAAAATTAAATAGAATAAATTTTTCTACATAGTATTAAATAATCTATATATCAAATGTAAACAGATGGTTCTGTCATCAACATCTTAAAGTCGGCGAAAAAAAATGAACAACTCGTGTATTTTTATCACCAATATGTACAAGAAAAGAAAACTTAAATAGCCATGTGACTTTTTTTTAAAAATTTGTGTTAAAAAGAATAAGCTTTGGTGGTGATCTTGATACTGAACTTGTTCCAACCTCTAAAATTTTCATTACACACCTATTTTGGCATCATGTTTAGCTTTTTACATAAATTTTAAATTTAGGATATTAAGCAGAAAGACACTCGTTCAAGTAGCTTATGATGAAACATAATGTTAATATGATGTCAAAGTTAGACGTACAAATTAAAATGCTTGGAGTTTGATACAATTTCATTATAAAACTGGCTCCTAAGATAAGTTTTAAATAAATTTAAAAACAAGACCTAATTTCCAGTAGAAAGAGTATTTCTTGTTTTTCGTTGACAATTTAAAGATTAAAATGTATGAATTTTTATCGTATTTTTTTCCCTACCGTTTGTATATGGAAAGAGTAAGTGACTGTGATTTCCGGTTATTATATTCATTTTTATGCCACCCCCAAAAATGCAGTGGGTAGTCAATAGATATGCACTATACATTTTTAATGAAAATTAACATTTATAAAGGTTTACAATAGTTTTATTTATGAAGTGATAAAAAAATCTGATTGACGAAATTCTCATTTAGTCATTCCAAATTCCTGATTACATTCCTCTTTGTTCTTTCAGTTATATTTGTAAAATATTTAGACAGTTGTAACGAAAAGAAGCCCTTACACTGTCATTTAATTTATTGGAGACCATATTGTCATTAAAAACATAAGAGAAACACAAATTTCAAAAATATCCCATGTCCATGTAATATTACTTGCAAGTTGTTTCAGAAAGCAAGATATTTATTTCAGATAAAATGGTATTTATTCTAAAATTTACAATAGTAACACATAAATTTGAAATCTTCATTTTCTTCGCATTTGAAATGCATTAAAAAAATACAATTATTACACCAGTGGTTTTTAATAATAATATTTAAGTTTAAAACCATTTAATAACAAAAAAAGGGATGTTTTACATTGAAATATAATAAACTTCGCTCAATACAGTAACGTTACTTTCAAGGAAGTATTCCGTTTTTGTAGATGGTTGTTGTTTTTCAGTTAAATTTTTTAACACTTAAACAGATGCGTCAAGAAAAAAAGAAATTGCAGATCATTTATGAACAGTTTTCTGTAAAATCATATATTACTGCGTTACTAGCTACAACTAGATTTCCTACTTATATATGTTTTATCGCTTTTTCCGTGTTAGTTTTTAAAGTTATTTCTCATGATATGTTTACAAATAAGATTTCTACAATGAACATATATTTAGATAAGAAATCTATAAAAACAACCACAATAAAGGAACTGTAATTTTATTTAATAATAATTGCATATCTTGATTCGTTATATTATATATTTGAAGTTGTATTTGGCGATGCACATTTGGAGTAGGAATATACAGCACGAATGCAATTTTCATGTTTCTGTTAAATAATATATCGAGTATAGTTAAATATATTCATTGTCATAGAATCTATTCACAAAATATCTTCTATAAAGTAAATAACGAACGCCTCTTGCGCTATAAAGACAATACATTAAAAAATAACATTTACATTTAAAACGACTTACAGTGACTTGAAAAACATTTGTTAGAATAATCCAATTTTAAGATATACAAGATTATTTTTTAAATTTACTTATTATTATAAATATTATTTTAAAACACATTCAAAATAGCAGAAAATAAGATAATATAAATCGCTTGCAGCATCCACTGTTCAGCCAACTTTCCTATTTTTATTCATGTATGTTTGTTTTCCTGTGATATTTGCAAAACACTGAAATAAACGAAAAGAAATAATTCTCCTATTTCCCTTTCTGTGCATTCAAGTGCATGTCGTCTGGCAAAACGTGACAAAAGAAGATTTTACGGAATGTTTAGAAGTGCTCTCAGGACAGACTCAAAATAGACATTTCATCCTTTCTTTCGAAATGTCATTTGAAAGCATTTATATATATTTCCGAGTTTTAAAAGTAAAAAAAAAAAAAAAAAGTTTATGTTAGGACATTCCGAGAATTTTAATGAGGATTTTAAATGCAATTAGAAATTTAACGTTTTTCAATCACTGATTCTGTTTTAAGTGTAATCAAAGTATGAAACTGATTTTTTTAATGAAATGTACAGATGTTTTAACTTAGGTTATAGTTTAACGAGGGTTAAACAACGAAAAGGACGTTAATCATCAAAGAAGATGTAATTAAAATCGGGACATAAGCAATAAGAGCTTTTGGATGGTTTGCAACACCAATGTAACAAATTTTGTCATTTCCGGAATTTTCATGAGTGTAGATGTATTTGTTGTACAAGAAAATACATCCTGTTTGAACGTCACGGAGTCTCAAAAAAGACGAATACAATATTAAGACTGCAACTCTTATTTTGATTAACAAATGACTTTTGTGGTCAACTGATATTTTCTTATGCATGTCATGTCTTTCTTTCAGTTATTTAATTGAGTGACTTCGTGCAGGAAAAAGCTTGTCACCTAATACTGAATAAATAACAGAACATATTTTTCTGATTTTCTTCTTCATTATAATGGTAATATTAGATGGAAAATAAGATGATTACATGAGATTTATCATACTGTAAGTTTAATTTCTAGACTATATTTTCCAGAAAAGTATATAATTTTTAAAGCTTGCATTCTCTACATTTTTTATTTATATTTATAAATAAAACACGATTTAATATTAAGTAATAATTATTTTTGACGTAATGTTTTTGAATTATAAATTATGGAATAAACTTCCTTTAAAGTTCTTCTTTTGTGAATTAAAGTCTTATAAAAAATTAGTCTGTGATTTTATGGAGAGTTTATTTCTAAATTACTTTTTGCTTTTAAACATAAGATTAAATAAATACACGTTTTCTTTCAGTCAACCTCGGACAAAAAAAAATAGTTTTCTGATATATAAGACGCGTTATTGAATTGTACAACGAGATGCGTTAATTTAGATATCGTGTAATTAATTGTTGTTTTTATTTACTTCTATCTTTATAGGAAGAAAGTATTGTATCCAATGGTTGGAGTATCATAGTTGAGATTTGTTCCAACAGAGATAAAATATGCCGGGACCAGGACTCGAACATGGGTACTTTGGTTTGCCGTACCAACGCTCTCCCTACTAAGCTATCCCGACGATATACTGCACTGGCATATCTCACTCTTATTTGTTGGACAAGGCTGCTATCTGTAGCGCTAATTTCATTCATCCGAGCTATAACTATAGCATTTACATTATGAATCTTGAAATAGCGCGGAAACTCCTGTATATCATGTAATTAGGTCATAATGAATAGAGGAAAGTGTTTTCAACTAGGTAAGTTATATCCAATGGTTAGAGTATCATAGTTGAGAGTTCCTCTATTTATTATGAAGAAAGTATTGTTTTCGTAAAATATTCGAGTTCTAGTTTTTGACGGCCCTGTACGCTTTAGATGGTCCTGAACACGATTTTACACTTTTTATAAAATGATTTTCCATGAGTCTGTCTGCGTGTCTGTGCGTATGTGACACATATATTGTAGGTGCTCTATCTCAAGAACTATGCACGGAATTTATTCAAACTTCAGATTCAGTTACACATTTGCATTATTTGATTTTGATTAGGTGTTGGTATAAATCTCTCACGAGGTGGTGCTGCTATTCTGTATTTTTCACATTTACCGCGATAGATATAACTCGTAAAGTGCACGCAATTTATCAACAATAATAATCAGTTATACCTTGACATAAATATATCCTTATTGAGTTTGGGTGTATATCGCCCTACAGGTCTAGCTGCTACTTTCTGTTTTTCACAATTTTATCTTTAACTATATCTCGGAAACGAATAGATTGTCATTTAATTTTGGTTGCAGACGATTTAATTTATATAGAAGAATATTTTGTGTATGATGGCCACAGCATACTAATTTAATAATATTGATGTTAAGAAAAATGAAAACGTGCAAGCGAATACAATATAAATCAGAAAAGTACAAAGTACCTTACATATTATATTTGTGGTTTATTGGCTTTTAATTTATAATATTATGGACGGTATGGAGTTAAATATATGTAGGATTTGAGTTTAAACATATTCCATTTCCTTTATGACGTGCGTGATCATCAAATTAACTGACGCTCTAGTATTTTTATTATCCAGGATCTCAAAGCACGAGTTATAAAAAGTTTGGATCGCGAGATCAAGATTGGAATATCTTCAAAATCTCTATAATAAAACCGTAAGTCATGTGACTGTCATCAACAGTTCCGGGATGCCCACATCGCTTTTTCATATGCCAGTCGGCCATTTTTATTCAAAATTATTTTTCGAATAAAACTGCATAAGAGTTACATTTTTAGAAAGATCGTTCAAAATAAATTAATATTTGAAAGATGATTTACGTTCAATTATGTATATATTCCGAAATAACTTTATTTGAAATTAGCTTCGCAGTTCAAATTCTCTATCCATGAAAGTAAACAAAAAAAAAAAAAAAAAAAAAAAAAAAAAGATTCATTCGTCGTGAAGGTTTAAAATATTAAACCATTAAACCATGGAGATAATCGTTCGTAAAGTAAGTTTTCCGTGAATGATTTTTTAGAGCGCTGCCTGGCGTCAAAAAAATAATTCGCATCAGGACCTGTGAGACAGTTAGAGTTTACCATAATTTCGTATGATGAAGTGCTTATACAACTCAACTTCCTTAAAAATCTTTTTTTTCACGTAAGTTGAATGTAAACTAATACAACTCATGTAATAATATTTAATGAATCAAATTTTGAAGTAATCAGTTAATTTGGTATTTATGTATTATATGTGGCAGGAAGAGATATCACCGAAAATGATTGTTAATCGCCAATCATATTTACCATTGTTAATGACTAATCGCGTTCAAGACAGTAATTTAATATACATTTATGAAATACATAATATTATTAAGTACTTTTATGTTATTTGGGCGCAAATCTCGCCAATAGCATTTTTAAAATCGCCAATACCAGCTTTTATTTTTCGCGTGTGCAAATTAGAAACGATACTTTGATTTTGAAATCAAATGTTTTGATTTATGATATTATTTTTTATTTTTCTATTTTCAATTTTAAACTAAAAGTGTGAACGGCATGTATTTTAAATTCTAACAGCTGTCGCATACGCACCGGGGTTGGCACGATTTTTGTTTTGCGCCATTTTGGCGAGAAAACCCCATTTTCAGGTACCTGTTAGAGATTGCTAAAACAGCATGATTCTTTTATTTTATTATGAAATAGTTTATTTTATATTAAAAGACACAAAATTTTATTATAAAACACACACAAAGGTTAATTTATTCAACCAATAATTATATCGCCAAAATGACATCCAGTGCGTCTTCGACCACTGTACCTAAAAGGACCCATCATTAAAAAGGGTAAGTAATATAAAATCAAAGTAAAATAATACAAAAAATAATTTAGAGAAAAATTAAATAATGAATAAAAGTAACGTGTTACAGTGTTTAATGTACATTTAAGGGAGACCAAATTGGTCGCCAGTGGCGGCTAGTTGGAAAAAGAGCCAGTCTTATAATTTTTACACCGAGGAAGCGTCGAAGTTTGGAAGAGTCAATTAGGGCACTTCTATGCCTAATTGGACTATACGACAATAAGAATATTGTATGTTTTGAGTGAAAAATGTAAGATATTTTGAAGAAATAACCAACGAAGCGTTGTGGAATTGTTTTTCTAGAATGGTATTAAAGTTCACGCTTTTGTTATTTTGAAGTCTAGTTGTTCAATTAATTCAGTAAATTAACTTTTTGAATATCACCTTACTACATATATATAGCCATCGACAACTTTCTTTTACATTGCCCTTGAAGGAAGATCTTTAGTGAATATATTTGAAGTAATACTGTTGTTAAACTGTTGAAATGATTGACTGCTACCTCAAATTATGAACAAATTGATTTTAAACGAAATGAAGTCCTTTCTTCAGACTCATTATAAAAGCAAAAGTTTTTAAGAAGACTCTCGGTTCATGTTAGTGGTTTACAATTAATTTGAATTGATAAAAACAGTATACCAGCCCCCTTAAAATGTTATATGAAAAAAATTAGAGCAACGTGCGAAATATGTAGTCGAAAGTTGCCATTCTAGACCAGACAATTGAAGTCAACGAGTAGAAAACAGCGCATGTTCATACACGACTGTTTTCAAACTTCGGTTCAATACATTACTTATTCTCGTTCAAGGTTTGATGAAACACCACTCACTACATATTCCCATTTTCTGTAATTTTCCGTAGAAAAACACTTTTTATTTCTATCAATTTTTGATCATATAATTGACCATGTAACTTGCTAAGTATGTGAGATTATATTTGTAAATGTATTCAAATTTTATTAACTTATATGTACATTTTAAAATGAAGAAAATAAATTTTGTTTTAGAATAGCATGCTATCAATTCAATATAAAGTTCTATCGATTTTCTAATAGGTGTTTCGGTTAATAATGCCGATTTTGCTGTAAGATGGCGTTATTAACACATTTTTTGTATATATTTATGATGTCTATGACGTTTTGGAGGGTAAACATACGCTGTCAAAAGCCAGTTCGTTATTAACTGTCATTGGGCAAAAATCATAATTTTTCATATCTTTGAATGTGTAGAATTTTGTACCAGAGGGACGTTTCGCGGGGACCTACTTTCATTTCAAGAAAACGGCTGCTGAAATTTATCGATTGTTGGTTGAAGCTTATGATAAACATGCTTTAACCCCAAAAAACTTGTGAACGATCGTTTAAACGCTTTAAAAGTGGAGATTTTGATTGAAAAGACAAGGAGAACCAGCAAGCGATTGCAATGATTTATTCTACTTACCCTGCAACAATATGCACAGATACATGTTTATTCCCATTATGTAAAGGAATAGTTTTAAGATTTCTTTTGGTATTTTCAAAAAAAGGTCTATATTCCTGTGATTTATGTTTAACGCGGAAATTGCGTATCATTCTAGTGATATATATGTAGTATACCTGGTCAATAACATGTAAACAGTAAAATATAAAAACTCGTTCTCTGGTTAAACTATATACAATAGTATATGTTTTACGTGATAACATGTTTTCCTTTTATTCAGAGTCTAAATTTTCAGCAAATCTCTTAGCCAATTTTAAATTTCTAATTAAATCAGAATATGTATATTGATTGACACAGAGCAATCGTTAAGAAGGCAAGATACAGGGAGCCTCCTCCCAAAAATGATAAATCCTTTAAAAGTGGCTAAAATGCAAGTTTACTTGGCAAACGTTGAATGATTTTCATGGTTTTGTTTAAAAAAATATATAAAGTAATATCTATGAAAACGGAATCACAAGTAAAACAACATCTAGTGGTAAACAGTTATATGTCTTAGCAGGTAATTATTTATGGTATCACTTCATTTGGAATACTGAAAATGTGTCGTTTAAAACAGGTTGGGAACAGACACAGTTGACAAACTAGGATAACTTACTATATAATTTTAGCGTCCTCTATCCCAATATTTATAGCGATTGCTCTCAGTTAAGGGTATCATCGTCTAGATTACACCTCAAATCAGCAGCACGAGCATTATCTGAGTCACAATCAGGTGAGTCCGTAGATACAGTAAATTCTGCAAATTTATGAAAACTAAAGCAGTCTCTGTCCAAGACAGAGTTATAACTAATGAGGAAGGAGTTTAACTCCCGCAGATCCATTTTCAATTTAATAAACTATCCTTGAGGCGGAAAACTGCCATCGATGAAAAAAAAATTCGTAACCAATTAAACTTTGACAGAGTTTACTGTATGTCTGGTAACGAAGTTAAGATATTTGTGAATCGCATGAAACAAGTTGTAATTCTGGGAAATATTTGGGTATATAAACACTTTGTATCTTTCTAACTTCTAACCACTAACATCATAAAAACAAAAATGTGCCAAACCGACAAAATGGTAAATGACAATAATATTTTTGTCTTTTTTACGATTTATGGGGAAATTGTGCTGCCATTAATAAATTGATAATATTTACATTTGGATTATCATGAAATTAAGTTATAATTACATTCTATGTTTGAAATGTGATGAAAAGACATTAATTAAAAACAAGTGGGTAAGTGTGATCAAAGATCGCTCAAAGGGTTTCGTTTAATATTCCTTTCAAAACACTTTATCCTTTCTTTAATAAATTCAAACAAATTTCATTTAGCAACAACAAAAAAAAGTCATGTTTTTTATAAAGTAAAAATTTACCGGTCTATTTTTTCGTTTTTTCGAATATCTAAACCAGCCAGATAGCGGGCCAAGCCCGCTATTATATTCTGTCATAGTAATATCCGTCATACGGACTAAATGAAATATTTAAAAAAATAATTTCAAAATTAAACAAATTGTATACCTTCAAAATGTTAAAATATGCGAATATTTCCATAATCGGATTTTTATCACGATTCAATATGGTTCTGAAACTCATATATTTACCATTCTCTGTTATTTATATTGATACTCGCTTTGTATTATTCTCAAACATCTGAAAAATTCGTTAAATTTCCCATATGACGTCAGATTTTCTTTTTAATTCTCTAATGACGTGATAGTAATCTGCTTTGTTTACTTACTCATACTCATATACTCCTTGTATTATTGAGAAATCTTAGACATTTTCCGTTTTATTACGACTATGACGTCAATCAATTTTATTTCATATTTATCTTTTTTTCAATGGGTGAAACTTTTTATTTCCTTTTCCTTTTTCACGTGGAAATCGTCTGATAGAAAATTAATTATTGTGGAAATATTTTCATCGTGGATTTTTAATTTTTGGCATCTGCTATAATGGAAAATGTTTGAATTTAAAAGGAAAAGGCTGTTAGAATTTTGGTTTTTTATCTCTATTTATTAAAATAATACGAATTTTTTAAATTTTAATATTTTCAGCTCTTCACAGCTGATGTTCTGATTTATACACAAAGTTTCAACTCTGTAAGTTACATAGTTTTTGAGAATGGCTCTGTGACAGACAGACAACGGAGCGGGAGCAATAGGGTTTCGTGAGATGAACGAAACCCTAAAAATGAAGTTACAAAGCATGATTCTATCTCGTGGAATATTTATTTTTAATGCGAGAAGAATTGCTTTACTATGACATAGTAAACAAAAATACTACATTTTTTTAACGAAAAGTACTTTTCGAAATATATTTCGTAGTAGTTATTTTTATGAAACGAGTTAAGATCGTTCTTTATTAGAAATTCTATTTATGTCTAACATATTTTTCAGTATGTGAGATAAGTATTGATACGGGGTAAAACAAACAACCAAGTAAAGTAATAGTACTTAAAGTCTAAAAGTAGCACTTAATTTGTAGTATTAAAAGTGTTATAAAATGTCTAACCCCATTCATTTTCAGATGCGACGATCATGTACGCTAACGGCGCCCAGTGCATGTAAAATCCGTCGTGGGTGTAAAGTCCTCCAAGTTACCTGTGAATTACACCTCTGGGGGTGCCTAGTCGGGTGAAGGTCTCCTCACCAGATCAAGGTTCTAAATTACGAGACCATCTCGAGTAGAGATGACATGACGTATGAATGAGCGATGCAGCCAGGAAATAGTAAATATCCCAGCATCTCACATCCGTCCGGCATGACTTCGCTACACGGCGCAGTGCTGAACCGCCTCATCAAAAATCAATTAGCACCCGGCCAACTAAGAAAAAGCAATTAAAACAACAAGACGCACTGAAACCACGTCGGCCTATAGATTTAACAAACACATCTTCGCCAAGCGAAGAGCAGGTGAATTTTCGCCCCGTTGCCAGGTATCAACTCGTTAAGCTAGGCAAAAGCCTGGCAGGTAGGGGACTGTTCAGCGGTATAAAAAAAAAAGTATTGATACAGGAGATAAGTATTATGAAAATAACACATATTTTAAATTATTATGTTGCTACTACCGGGTGTCCCAAAAATGACTGATGGATTTTAAAATTCAATAACTAGCAAACGGTGACAGATATTTAAAAAATTCTTGCAGGTGGGTTATGTATGATGTCGGGAGTTTTTTTTACTGTGACTCTTGATTTTAGTTCGAATTTCAAACAATAGATGGCGCTGACAGCGGTTGGCGCTCATTAGAGGCCGAAACTGACGTCACTCAGCATTGATGTGAAGAAAGGAGATTAAGGCTATGGAGTGGGTCTCATTCGCCAGTACAATTTTGCTCTTAGGCCCCGATTCAGAATCCCAGATCACTCGAATGAGACCCACTCCATAGCCTTAATATCCTTTCTTCGCATCAATGCTCAGTGACGTCAGTTTCGGCATCGAATGAGCGCCAACCGCTGTCAGCGCCATCTATTGTTTTAAATTCGAACTAAAATCAAGAATCACAGTAAAAAAACTCCCGACATCGTACATAACCCTCCTGCAAGAATTTTTTAAATATCTGTCACCGTTTGCTAGTTATTGAATATTAAAATCCATCATTTTTGGGACACCCGGTATTTTCCTTTGTTTTGTTTTCCCTTTAGACAAAATTATTAAGTTACGGCATCAGGTTCAAATTTAGATAATAATCTTATTCCTTCTGTTTCGAGTTTGATAGTTACTCGAATAAATCTATTATTAACATACGGCTACCCGGGGACTATTTATACGAATTATTATACTGAATGTTATGATGTTCCATGCTAAAATTTACCGTATATAATGCATTATAACATCTAATTATATAATTAGTTAATTAGTCTATCATGATTAATAAAATTAAGAATTGATTATATTTTTATATAGCCATTTTTTTATTGCATGCGATGTATTTGAATATCTTTTAATTTCTTTTTATTTTCATTGTTGAAATGCGCTCTTGTAAGTTGGCATAAGTCAGATATGCACAAGTAATAAATGTAATATGCAGCTTCATATTATCATGCGTTTTACTTAGGGATATATTTATTGTGTTCTACATGATTTGTTATTATTATTCTTATAATTATTTTTTTTTTACCGTCTATCAATATTTCAATCTTTTCATCCATTTTCACACCATTTCCGTTTTTTATGTAAACATATTTCACTATTTTTTCAGCAAAATTTATAGAAACTAATTCACAACATCTTTACTATAACATTATATTAACTGTTCTACGACAAAATATCACTTAAAGTTTGTTGTCCAGTAGTTTTTAAACTATTATATAATAATCTATTTCGTCTATTAATTCGATAATTCTATTAGGCATAAATATATGTAGTGTTTTACATAATGACATATCTAAAGACAACAAATATATTTAATATCGCTTTTAAACATTTTTAATAGAAAATAATTTTGCTTTTTCTTTCCATATTAAAATAATTTATGCTGATGGCTTATTTGCGTGTATTCATATTAATACATAAATTTGAAGTTCTAAAAAATAGTTATTCATACATATGATATACAGTTAGTTGTAAGAATAAGATTAATTCAGAATTGTCTTAGAAAACCTCATTGTAATGTGCATGCATCCGAAAAAATCATATTTCATTAGAATGTTTCTGACAATTTGCTAAGTGGCGTTATTTGTTTTATCTGTCAATTGTGTATACATGATTCATCTATTTCGGATATTTTATATGTGTTGCGAGACATAGTTTTAAATATTTTAATGAATGGAATCTTTCATTTCTGAAACATTCTTCTCTGCATAATAGAATATTTTATCGATTCACAATCTGTTTTGATAATTTACTACAGGCAGGAAAAAGATTTATTAACATAAACGTATAAACGTAAGAAACGTATAAACGAATACATAAGAGATTTTTTTTTTAAGTATTGATTGTTAAGTGTTTATTTTTCTAGACATTGAATCCTGATTTATGAAAAATTGGCTAAAAGTATAATATAATACATGATGAAATCCATTGTAAATTACATTTTAAGGATTCTTTCAGGTGCAAATCACTATTACAAGAATTTAAATATATTAAAAATAGGTGTTCACTTGTTAATGTCTGTACATATACTACGTATACATTTTACCATTTTTTTCAAACATTATTTATAAAGAAGCATGGTTAAAAATTTCCATTAAAAACGTCCTTCATTTAAAAAAATTAAAAACAGTCTCCAATAAAAATCTCCACCACCTAACAAAAGAGAGAGAGAGAGAGATAGAATATTGAAAGCCAATAGGGGGAGCTCTTCAGCCAGCAGTCATGTATATAATGGAGAGGAAGTTGGTTAGAGATCACAACTGATGATGCCCTGGCGGGGGGTGAAAGCGCTTTTGTTAGATGGTGGAGATTTTTATTGGAGACTGTTTTTAATTTTTTTAAATGAAGGACGTTTTTAATGGAAATTTTTAACCATGCTTCTTTATAAATAATGTCTGAAAAAAATTGATAAAATGTATAAGTAATTTAAATATATTTTATACTTACCTTTGCTTTTGCAAGGATAGTAACAATATATATAAAAAAAAATATTGCTGGCAAACTTTTGAAAAAATATACATTTTATGTTTAAAAATTAATATTATTCATGAATATGGTCAAAAACTCCAGTAACTGACACCATCCCTATTTTGAAACATCAGTAAATGACACAAGGTGAACCAGTGAATGACACTTTATTTTAAAATATTACAATGCTTTAAAAATACTTTAATTTTTATTATAAAAACAAAATAGATTAATATTTATTATAAAATGGTGGATTTAGTAAGCTGTAATGTATTATTAGTAATGCAGAGTATATAGGAGTAATATTTAGTACTGTATTATTGGTAATGCAGGTATCCAATAACTGACATTTATGAAGCAGTAACTGACATCTGGTGTTAGACACTGGTAAAAGAACTTAAATTTTAATGGTGTTTGCAACAAAATAATTTTAATTCATTATTATACATTTTTAAACAGTTCAAATAATAGATTTCAACTTTCTTTACTATATCCAATACTAGCAGGCTGTGCCCGCTGCGCTGGTCCATTATCCAAATGAACCTTGAATCAAGCAAAATGGTGAATTCGACCATGTATTTTCAAATAATATAGATTTTCATCTGGAAAATCCTTCCGCATTGCTTAATACAATGCGAATGCCATTGCGTTGTTTTGTTATTTTATGTGTTATATAAAATTCGGGCTACTAAAAAGCAACTCTTTAATTTGATGATTTTTATTAGAGTTTGGTAGAGAAATGTGGCCGTTGTGACCAACAGAAGTTAAAATGTTCTCTGAGTCGCCACACTTCTACAAAAGAGAGCATTACAATCATTGCAGAGATTGACCATTGAACTTAAATAATGTACGGGTTATTCATTTTCGTTTGTTAGTTATTGAACTCCGTTCCTCCGAGTTTGGTGCTACGTGTGGTTCTGGTAGCTTAACTACAATATCATTCTAGGTTACGTTTATTTTGAAATATACTGATCTTCTGGCAGGTCTGCTACAGTTTTCTATGTTTGGATTTCAGCAGATAAATACAGGGAAAAATGTAATAAATTATTTGGACACAAAGAACAGTGTTTAACTTTTATATTAGAACAAAATGTGAATCATAAAAAGGTGGGTTTTTAAAGGTGAATTGTTTGAATAAAATTAAAATAACGTTATTTTCACTGCCTTTTCATTTTATATACCATTTGCAATCATGTTACCATTAACCTGGAAAAACCCCAATAACTGATAATGGTAAATAAAAATATTCCTCTAATATGCATCAAATAAATTATTCCTAATATTCTTTAATGGGGTCCACAGCCAAGTTTGAAGTCAAACATTAGACTTTTTGCAACGATATAGTTACGACTGTACCAGAGTTAGCTACAAAACGAAGTTAATTACGCGCCAAACTAAGTTCCATTAAATAATGTCAAATTGCTGTCTACTGACTTATGAATCTTTTACCAATAAAACTCCTTGAGAATGATAAATAAAGTTAGTTATGCAAAATGTTAATAATAATCTTTTTTGTGAAGTCTTGAACCGAAGATTTTTGTGTCTTTCTCTAATGAGATAATGACTCTGAGAAATAAATAGGCTTGCTATTTCTTTTATTTTCAAGATTACATTATTCTCCAGTCAAACCCCATAATGTACATAATCCGTTACTTTGTCAATAAGTTTAGCGGCTAGGGCTGTGCGGGAGTTGAAATCGCTTTATAATAATCCAAATTTTATCTAATCTGAATTCCAGGTACTTTTTGTCTTATCTTGGTTAAAATGATAAATCTGCAAATACTGTTCCTTGGTTACCATTGGTATTTCAAAGTCATTTTCGCACATTGCAAGTATTGCTTTTTTGGTGATAGTAAAATAACTGTAGATGGAAAATATGTAATAGTAGATATTCTTTTGTCCGTTTGCTTCATAATGAAGAACCATAAATTTACAAATCGCTGAGTACAAATTCGCTGTAAACGGATTCACCTCCGACAGCCTCCTTCAAGTATTAAAGAAATTTCCAACAATATAGTAAATGCTCCAATTGGCGGCGACCCGATTACAGAAGATTAGTGCAATATGTTTAAAAACCTTCAAAACGAAAAAAAGATATGCAAAGAAAACTAAAAAAAATGAATGGTATTTTTTTTTTAATGTGTGATAATAATTAGTGTGTCGCAAACTTTAACACTATACTTTAAGTATTTGACTCTATTTTTATAATATTAACTGTTATTTATATAACTTATATTTGAATATAAAATATTACTCCAAAAATGTTGTCGTACCTTGAAAAAACACCATTATTATGGACATGAATTATTGCACCAATATTGAGACCGATGTCATGTTTATGCCTTTTTTGGCTTAAAATCAAGTTGTTTGTCAACAAAAGTAAAATCAAAATCGTAAATAAACAAATAACATAGGACTCAAAATTGCAGTCATTTTTTATAATTAAATCTGCAAGTTTCTTCTGTAAGTCACATGACGCAAGAGTTAGATAAAAATAAAAATT
This sequence comes from Maratus michaelseni, assembly GCA_963931845.1. NCBI lineage: Eukaryota > Metazoa > Arthropoda > Arachnida > Araneae > Salticidae > Maratus > Maratus michaelseni. The sequence continues at coordinate 69,901,993 of OZ007589.1, forward strand.
AAATTAAAAAATAAAGAACAACTTAAAAAAATACTCAGATTTTATTTTAAAAAAAATCAGATGCATTCGTCTTAACCTGACGCAAACGACAAATCGCCAAATATGGTTTCAATTGCAATATTTCAAATTGAATAATTTTTTATGCATTGCGAACTTTCCCTTTCATGTACAAATTAGAAATTTTCGTTTTATAACATTCTTTTTCATCAAAACTGTTCTGTTAATTTTACTTTACATAAAATTAGTAAGTTTTTCTTTTTTGGGGTGTTTTCAATTGTTTCTAAATTATATAGCCGTATCAATTATTTCACCAACGATAATGGTCGCCATACAATAACCAGTGGTAACCTTTTCATAGAAAATAACGGAACTTTCCATCATAATTCTATAACTAATCTACGTAGAACGTTGTGTTATATACTAAAACCTTCCATGAAAAATTATCTATCGAACAGTGCAAATTCCATAAAAATCCATTCAGTGGAACTCGAATTATATAGGAACGGAACGAAATTTCCGTTTGTGTTTTATATATATAGTAGAAGTAACGCCTCTGTCAGGACTGGTGAAATGAAATTCGAGGAACCAATAACTGGCACCCCCCATTAAGCTAAATAAAATAACTATAAACACTAAATCATTGTCCTAATATATCATGTGTATCTTTAAACTAATTTCGACTAGTATAACTTTAAGAAAAAATGTTTAAGATGGTTGCATTACAAATAGATTAGAAACACATTTCCTTAATTTTAGAAATAAGATGGTTGCTTCAAATCGGCACGTTTTGTATTCTCAGAAGTTTCTTCCTCATTGAATATGTTCTTGACCCTCTAGTGGTGAATAAATTGACTCCAAAATAAAAATGAGTGTCTCATTTACTACTAGATGACATTATTTTGCAGAATTTTACAAAAAAATGGTTTTTTGAGTTAGATTTTTGCTCAAGTGTCAGTTACTGGTTAAGTGTGTATAACAGGTTGTTTTACCCTAATACAATTATAGTTAAAAACTGCTTAAATTGGCGTTAACTGTTATAAAAATCAACGAAAAGTTTAAAGATCATGTAAGCCATTTTTTGTATCAAGTCAGATAAATTTTGGCTTAATGATTAACATACAAAATTCAAAAATTCTAATAACGCTAAACAATTCCTTAGATTATGTGTAAAAACCAAAACAACAAAACCAGCAGTTCAAGTATATTTATTTGAATTTAATACATTTTTAAGTATGGTGCATTATAAATATGTACTATTTATTACAAAAATTTACTACATTAATCATAAGACATTTTGTGAATTATTGAGATTTTTTTTAGCTTAAAAAAAAAAATCAGCTATTATTTGTAGCGTTTTGGATTCTGGATGATATAAAAATTAATTTCGCCAACTTCTTGATTTACATAAAAATATTTTTAGAAGAACGGAATAACAATATTTATATAATTTTATTTAATTTTTTAAATAATAATTATTATTTTAAAATAAATATTTAATAAAAATATTTAATACCATAATAAATTAGCAATCTCCTTGTGCACCCATTTCCTTTAAGTACACTTTTTCTAAATGATGAATATATATTATAAACCAAAAAAATGTCCGGAAATGACGCTAGCAACACCTAACTACAACTTTGTCCTTTCTGCAATTTTTTAAACTTCTAAACACCTCAAAATTTCATTTTTTGCACTGACGAAAAGGAAAAAAAAATGTCCTTTCAATTGAAATTTGTTTAAAAATTGTACCTAAATTTGTTGATTTTCAAAAAAAAATTTATACTTTTCAAGCATATATTTTTCTGTATCGTGTGCAGCACGATTACGTTATAACTCGTTTGAAGTATAACTCGTTTGAACTTAAAACAATACACACAGCCCAGCTCTGTTTCTGGCTAATATTAATTAAGAAAATTAAAACTTCCAAATTAAATAAATAATCAAATTTACATAAACTGGCTTTTAACAGGCATGTAATCGAACTGCATTCTTAAACTACAGAAAATATTAGAAAGCTGCTGTGGGTAGCTATCTTTAGCGATTTCTTAAGTTATAACTCCTGTCATGAGACTAAATACTTAAGTATCTATTTTAATAAATTTTAAGTAAAAGATAAAAAATATGATTTTCACCGTCTATTACCAAAACATTTCTGTCAATTCAAGACATTTTGTAGAGCCTTGTATGAATTTACCTGGAGATAAATGGAAATACGCTGACTCTTAATGAATCATTGGTTTACCTAAATAACTGCAACAGAAAATGTCTATTTTCTATCGAAAACGTGGTAAAAATGGTGCACAAATCTGGCTCTGATAATGCGAAAAATGCTTCAGAAAATATTTTCCGATTGTCTCGGGTTTCTAATACAGTAGAAAATTAAAAATAAGAAAAGTGAAAAAGAAATGTTTAAATCAATGTACACACGTGCATTGCAACTTAACTTTTTTTAGCGTGGCTAAAACTAAATTTATTCACTCGAGGCACCATTGTAAGACGCTGTCTGAAGAAAACTTACACATATTAAAACTAGCGTTTGAATGTCGTCAAATTAAAAGCGTTTATTAGGCAAGATGAATGTTGCCCTAAACTTTTTCGCGTTATCATTTTCCCCGGTGTCCATTACACTTCAAAGAATTTATTTAATCGTTTTTTGAATTAGCGAAAATCTTACAGAGCGTTCTTCTATTTTTTTTTTTAAATATTAATTTGAATTAATTAATTAATTAATAATTTGTTTTTGTATGTCGTTTAAAATTGTGTCTGATTGCTTAACATTTGGTTATGGCTTTTATGGTAGTTTAAAAATTGAACAAAAATAGTATGCATAGCGATAGTTATTTTTGATTGTAATATTTAGTTTTAAAATAGATTTAAAATACATTACAAAATATATAGGTAAGACGGATGATCAAAAATCCAATAAAAACCTTTGAAATTTAACTCTTGGAAGAACTTTTGCCTTTAAAAAAACCGTTTGACAACAATAACATTAAAAAAAAAAAATTAAAAAAATCACCGATGAAACGAATCATCTTCCATTATCCAAGGAAATAATTAAAGAGAAAATCTTTCAACATTCACATCCTGATAGTAAATTCCCCGTTTTCATTACATATATAATTTTTTTTTCAAAAGATGTATACATTGTAATTACACATGGAAACATCCTGACAAATACTGGTTGAAATGAAGTTTTAAATGGGCCATTACCGTAACCTTTTTCTCGAAGGAATTTTCTAATTTATTTTTGGATCATGATTAGTATAATTGGAGCAAACGTTGCTAATAATATGTCATTTTTTGTACAAGTATATATTCTTTAATTGTAGTAAGTTTAAATGTAGTTATTCTTTATGTTCTTAACGTTTCACTTTTTTCATTTGTTATTTATTAGCGATTTGTACCAGAAATATTGCTATATAGTTTATATAATAAACGAATTTACATAATAACTCAAAGCTAACAAGTTGGAAATTGTACGTCAAACGTTACAAACGAGGTGCGTTCGTACGCACGTTTTAGAATTAAATTCATGATATCCCGTGCGTAGAACGGGTTAAACAGCTAGTTAAGTATATATATTATGACACTGTTCATACAAATATCTTAACTAGTTATATAAATATTCAGATCTTGATGAATTTTAATTCTGTGAAATGAATTATATCGTCTGCAGATTAATTTCTGTCCTAAAATAAGTATCTCGGTCGCTTGACGATTAAACTTCGGAAGCTCCTATAACAAAAAAGCACCGATTTAAAAAAAAAAATTCAAATTTCTTAATAAATATTTTTATTAATATCTCCAAAAGTTTTGATTCGATTTTAATAAAATTTGAAATGTCTCGACAAAATTCTGCAAAGATAATATATTTTAAATTGCAAACCATTTGGTTGGGTAGTTTTTGCGTTGTTATATGCGGACAGACAGACAGACGGACGGACAGACAGACGGACAGACAGACAGACAGACAGACGGACGGACAGACGGACGGACCAAACGACGACTATAGGTGCTACGTATTTATATAATTACGAACGCACCTAAAAACATCTATGAATGTCGTTGAAAAAGGGATAAACAGTTCTCTTTAAGTATTTATTTGAAAATAGTAAATGCGCCACTTTCACTATTGATTTTTTTTAACTTTACAAAATATTTATATATTGTAATTACAGATGGGGGATTCTGGAAATTAATGCTATTCATGAAATTGTAGATAGACCAATAGCAATACTTCTAGTTTGAATTTTGAGTTTGATTTACATCAAGATTTCAACATTTCTGGAAATCTTTAGTGCTAATAGTATGCTATTATCTGTAACGTATATATTGTTATTAAACATTATATATAGTTAACCTTTATAGTTTTAAAATTTCTTCCTCAATATTTATGTTTATTAGAGAGTCATATAAGACACATTGCTATACAAATATAATTAACATCATACACGAATATACAGAATATGCAACAAATATAAAAATGTAAACTGTTTTTTTTTATTGGTTTACATACTCATTCGGGATAATTTATTGATAGAAGCTTCCGACTGATTTGTCTAATTGAAGAAAATTTGCACTCTCGAGTAACTAAAAATTTTATATATGAAACAAATGATGAAAATTAAGACATTTTAAAATCAGAAATTTAATAATACTAAAAAAAAAACAATAATAATATCATATAATAAAAACAATTTCAGTTGACGTTTAAAGCGTTCTGCAAGTTCCTCATCAATACAAAGGTCAATCGAAAACCAAAATCCTGATGTAATAAGGACCTAAATAAAAAGGGTCGGTTTTTGATTGATATTTGTATTTATGAGGAGCTTGAATAAAGTTTTAAATGTCTCTGTAACTGTATTTTATGTCTGATTTTAAAATGTAAGTTTAATTTTTAAAATTATCAATGTTGTTCATTATCTCATCATTCACTAGAAATTCAAGAAAATAACGTGATTTTTCTTGTATCATTACGTAAAATAATGTAAAAGACATACATAAGATAAGTTGTTTTCCTGTGCTGTTTATATCTTAAATAGGAACATATTCTTTATTATTCAACTTTATTTATAATTGGAAAAAAATAAACTACGATAACGTTTGAAGACTTTGACTCAATAAAATTTTTATACTCTTAAAATTTTAAAAGAATATTTACAAGAATTAAAAATAAAATTTACAAACAGTAAAAAGAGAAAAAATAAAGAAGCTGAAATGCAAGCCGTAAATTGTTGAGATAAAAATCTTTGATATTTGTCTTATGAAAATTTTACAGTGTGCAAAAACATTTTTCTCTAAGAACTTCCTATTGTCTGAAGTAAAAAAATAAAAAAATATATATTCATTTAAGAATACTAAGTGAATGCTTCGTTACTGATTTCGTTTTATTTTTTTTTTCTTTTGAAACTAATTTCGCTATCTAACATTATAGTTACAGACGAAACAATTCTGTCAATTACTTGTTGTAATGAGAATCTAATTGGTTCATTAGCATTCACTTCTTCCACGATTTTTGTGTTTTATTTTGTGCCACGATTTGTATAATTAGGACAATCTTTGTTGCTAAGAGTATGTTTTCATTTTAGTTTCACATTTGTTTTTTCATTTGTAGTTAATCTTAAATATAGTCACTTTTTGAAACTTTACAGATTTATTTTCTCATTTTTATGTATCGTCAGTTGCGGTAAGGGACATTATCACTGAAGTTCTACTATTATATTCATGGGATAGCACTTTAATAGTGGCAGCTATGTATGTACAGAGGGTACAGAAGAGGTACATAGGTGAAAATGTAATAGCCCTTTAAAGTAGAAACCTACATTGTCTAGCATCCGTTGCCAGCATTCTGGAATCTGCAGGATGCCGTTGGCTGCTCGTACGCTGTTGATCCTTTATATGGAACTAGGGGGCTCAGCCCCCTACTCGCTAACGCTCGCCAACCCCCCGTGAATTGCAAAGCAATTCACATTGAGACCGCTACGCGGTCCCAGCTCGCTTCGCTCGCTCGCCCCTTTTTATTTTTCTAATAATTCTAGCCGGAATAAGTACTACAATAAATCATTTGAACATATGAAATTGACAATTTTTTTAATGTAAAAAAGTAATCGAAAACTCCGTTGAAAACACAACTAAAAATGCATTTAGTTGATGCTACTAATGGACATATAAATCATTTAAATACTATGAAAAAAGGATCTTGGAAACATAATTAGTTTAAAACTTATTGCACCTATAATATTGTACAGCACTGCTTAAATTCACTAAAAAAAAAAAAACCACTACGTGGTAGGAAGATAGTTTATCATCAATGATTGTGTAAATTTTGTTCAACATTTCACTATTCTAATTGATTATAGATTTCTGCAAAAGAAATTTTTACTTCATTGAAATTGAAGAAAAATCATTTTTACTTCAATAAAACATCAACAGATGGCAGCAGGGGTTCTAGAAAGTTTATATTTTTTCATCTCTGATTTTTTGTGTGAGTGAAATTCGTAAATAAATTCTAAATAAGAGTTGAGAATTCAATATCACTCATAATTAAACGACAACATTACTCATAATTAAAATGAGGAATCATCTCAGACGCTTTGGATTACGTTCATATTATTTTATTTTTAATAATTGCTAGCTTGAGTTTCAGTGCATTGACACTGGGCGCCATATTGGAGGAGGAGCTAACACAATCTTGTCTGTTCATTGGTCTGAGCTCTGGAAACTACGGCTGTTGCCAACGATAAGGTAGAAATTCAGCCCTATTTTCGCGCCACGTAAGACAATTATATATATAGATGGTCTACAGACTGCAGAATTATAATCTCTGGAACAATATGAAAACAAATGCCACGGAGCGATTCGTTCATTATGAATATTTCAGCTAATTTTTGGACCATGATTTGTATAATAGAAAAAAATTAACAGAAAGGTGTTATTTTAGTACCAATTTCTTTTTCTTGTTGTTGTTGATTGTAGTAAATACTGTTTTCTAATTTTTTTCAATTGTTATCAGTTTGTAAAACGAATATTGTTACTGAATATTTACTAAAATTTGCTGACTTAAATAGTGAATTTACTATATATATATATATACATATAATATATTTTAATTATTCTAAATTTACTACCATTTACTTTACTATTTTTTACCTTATTTTTTTCCTTTCCCTTACTCTAATTGAAATTGCTTCTACGCCTAGTAACTTTTCTTTTCTATATAAAAATTCATTAGATTTTAGACTATTCCCTGCTTGAGCTAAAAACTTATTTTTTGGTAAGCTTGTTTTTCCCACGTAAAGCAGGAATAACAACAATTTTCTCATTCTGACACTATAGAACTCGACACGCCTTCTAATTGATTTAGAACGCTTTGCGCACGGCACTCTTTCTGTAATTTTCTCTTCCTACGTGCTACCAATAAAATCCGTACGTTCTATATAGTTCAGAACTCACCTTTTTCTATGTGTCCTTTGTCTAATAAAATTGCTCCACATAAAAAAAGACTGGACTCTTTTTTAATATAAAATGTCGCTAACGAATACCTTTTTAGAATTTTGTTATGGAATGTTATTAGTGTAATGTCAGTCCTGCAACAGCACATGAATTAACTGGGAAATAAACATGATGAGTTAAATTGTTTTGCCCCCTTCATTTTGCAAGAAACAGATTAGGAATCTTCGAATTCTTTTACGCCTTTAAACAACTTCAGTTGACTACGCGGTAGCAAACTTTCCTTTATTATCACTTAATTAGTGATCTTCATGAATTTTTATAATGTCTGACTGCTTGTAAACTACGATATTGCCTGTTATTTCACCGAATTCATGTTTTTCAACTACCTCATTAATCCTGCAACAGCCTTTTTTTTTGCACTAAGTAGCAGATTGTAGCAAAGCTTACGTTTTACATGATACACACATACATATATATATATAACAACTACTTGCAAAACTATGGAACTTAGTTAAGCCAATCTTTTGTTAATTGCTTTCGCTAAAGATAAACTATAAAATAATCGTTCAGCAAGAAAAAAGAACAGAAAGTGCAATAGTCGCATAATCAATAATTACACGGTAGAGTGTTTTAATTTACTTTACAAAAAATAAATGGATTAATAGAAAATAAAACGATCCAAACATAACTTATTTTATTGCTTAATATATATATGTGTGTGTCTGCGTGTGTATATGTATGTATTGAAATTACTTTGGCAGTTCCCGAGAAAATGCTACGTCATTATCCGTAGAATTTCACAAATTCTGCGTCTATAAACAAGATTTCTTTTGACATTATAAATATGGATATTCAATGAAGTTTGAAAATTTCCCATAAAATTATTTGATGTTCTAAAACGAATAAAAAAACAAAAATAAATATAGCTTTCAGAAGTTCTCATGAGAAATTAGTTATATCTCAACCTAAGTGTTAGGCATAAAATAATGCAAAAACCCTAAAATGAACAGGGATTAATCAGCGTGATTTATTACGCATTTTTAAAAATATCTTTAAAGAATTTTTTTTCAATAAAATTCAATAGAATATTTAATTGCAGAATATTTACTTAAAAATAGGAATAAAAATTTGCGGTAAATGTTTCAACCTTTTGATTGATTCAAATTTTGATAATTCATATTCAATTTGAACATGTATTTTATTTAACAGTGTAGATTTTGTTTTAACTGTGTTTCGTAAGGTTTCGTGTCTAAATTGTCTTAAATTAATCTTCAAATTGAAAGAAAATGTTCTGTAAAGTATTTTACTTATGATAGTTGATTAATATTTTAAATTCAATTCAATAATAAGTGAAATCAATTCTCAACAATTGAACCGAACATTCAGTTGCCGCCTTCAAAATTCCTGCAAATAAAAGTGTACATTTTAAGAAGAGAAATATTTTGTAATTTCTATTTCTTTTACAAAAAAAAATAATAATACATTTTTTAACCAAAAATAGAACCGACTTCAAAAACTACTACAAAGTAAAAAATAAATTTTTTTAGATACTAGTTAATAAGAAATTAAATTAAGAGCATTGTATTTACCATGCATATTATTATATTTATGTACATTAATTTGATTTTTTGGAGTCGGTGCCAGCCAAGCTAAGTTAAAGCCATGTTACCATTTTTAAACATTTCATCTGATGTTATAAATGTGTATTTTCAAAAGAGATTATCAATGTTTGATTTGTCGACAAACATTGCTTTGGAAACTAGTTAATCATTTAAATCATTGTATTTTCTACCATTTTATGATTTATATGTATTTTTTTATTGTCTCGTATTTATGTAGATATAATTTATACGCGTGCTACGATTTATATTGGATATTTTGTTTTGAATTTTGCACTTGGCTTGGCTGGCACCGACTCCAAAAAATCAAATTAATGTACATAAGTATAATAATATGCATGGTAAATACAATGTTCTTAATTTAATTTCTTATTAATTATTATCTAATTTTTTTTTTTTTTTTTTTTTTTTTTTTTTACTTTGTAGTAGTTTTTGAAGTCTGTTCTATTTTTGGTTAAAAAAATTATTTTTCGCTTTTTAGTAGTTTTTGATGTCGGTTCTATTTTTGGTTAAAAAGTTTATTTTTCACTTTTTAGTAGTTTTTAAAGTCGGTTGTTTTTTTGGTTAAAAAGTTTATTTATTACTTTAGTGATATCCATATTTACATTAAACCATATTTTTGCTAATATTATTTTTATTTCACGCTAACCATGGCACTAGACTCGAGTATCGAAGATTAGAAAATTTATCAATATTCTCATCTAATGTCTTTAAAGCCTTTAATGATATCTATATTTACATTAAACCATATTGTTTCTAATATATTTTTTATTTCACGCTAACCATGGCAGTACACTTGATTACGGAAGATTAGAAAATTTATCATTATTCTCACCTAATGTCTTTTAAGCCTTTAATGATATCTATATTAACATTAAACTATATTGTTGCTAAACTATAACTGTTGCTAACATTAAACTATATTGTTGTACCGATTTCGGTGCTTATGTTTAATGTGTACTGATTTTTATGATCCATACAAGGTAAATACACTGCGCCAACAATATCGCCTATAATACTATTCGGAGTAACCCCTTTCTTTCTTTCTTTCTGTATTGTCACTCTATAGTTAATATTATGTAGTAGAAATATTAAAAGACTATTGCAGAAGCATTTATATACAACTGTATTGTATAATATTATATAGATAATTGGATATTTTAAAGGCAGTTTCCAACTAGTGTGCCACAGGTGATAAATCGCCAAATATTTTCGGTAACTCTTACATTTGTATGGGAGTTGAAACAACAATGTATTTAATTATGCGCCAATAAACGCTTGTCAAAATATGCCACACCGCTGTGAAACTGCAACAATGGAACTTTTTAGAAGATTCAAAAGTATATTTGTTGTGGCATAATTTATAGTTTTTGTCCGTACGTTGTATTATATTTATCCAATTCACAATTTTATGTAATTTTGCTTTTCAAATTTGGCAACACTCAAAAGTTTTAGTTTTCGTTTGGATCTTAAAAAGTTTGTTCTAAGAAATTAATTCCGATAAGTTAAAGCTGATTTAAATATATCAGTCTTTTTATTATTTGCAACCTGATAGTCGTCTGCCCAACAATTGGTGACCCGGATGTAGTAACTCTTGATAATATCTGATTTGCTTAAAATTCTGTATATACGTTCATTGTGAGTTCATTGGTTAAGTATAAAGGGGAGGGGGCAGTTGCTGACCACCCCTCCTTTAATTTTTTCATGCAGAATTAAAATCCGATAAGTTAAAGCTGATTTAAATATGTCAGTCTTTTTATTTGCAAATTCACGTAATAGAATATTTTAGGATATTAAATGAAAGTCGTTTGCCCAACAAATAAACTATTTTTAAAATATTTATTTATTTTTTTGTTTTTGTTGAATTTCTGAAAATGTACTGAACCAATTTTCATAAAATTTAAATTGGACCAATTCGAGAGTAATCTCTTTTGAATAAAAAAAAACACATAAATAGGACGCACAGTTCCGGAGTAATCGGTGGATATACATAAAAAAAAATACATACACGTCGAATTGATAACCTCCTCCTTTTTTGAGTCGGTTAAAAAAAAAAAGTGTAATAGAAAAATATGGTGTTTTGTTTAAAATTTTAGATTTTGAAGATTTTATCCTTTGAATATATTAAATATAAAAGATCAATGTTAAACAATATAAGTAAATGAAAATACATAAATGCATCTTTTTATCAAAACTGAAATTCAAACGCAGATAACTTTACTAGGACTTCCCTCAAAGGGATTAGTCTGAGTGATATTGCTGAGAACATAAAGTTAACAATTACGATATAAAGAAGATATCAACAAGAATCTAAGTGAATATACAGCATATGATAGACAAGAGATAGATAAAGATACAACATATGAAAAATAGCAAATTAAATGATATAATTACAAAATATCATATATAAATTCATATACTGTTATGCTTTCATATGCATTTTTTTATAACATTTGGCAAATAATCTCATTTTCTTAAACGGGAATTGCTCAAAACTTAAAAAAAAAAACCGCCGGATCTTTTAAAACGATATTTTTAAAGTCACATAATCAGATTTGCAGCCAATAGCGTATTTTAGCAAGCGTAGTTTAACGCAAATTTAATTTAATTTTTGCAACATTTTCTTTGTGACAAATATCTAAATAAAATATTAAAAAATAAAATATTAAATATTGAAATATTAAATCAAATATTTAATATTTGAATTAAAAAAATTTCCTTTGTTTATTTGTATAACTATTTATAGAAACTCGTATACTTCAAACCACATTGATAACATGCTTTGCTACAAACGTGTCTACCAGTCTAACTACTCGTATGTCTTAGCTGTGTCTCTCTCCGAACTTATCTGTCGACTGTCTCTCTACTCTTCTGTATACCCGTCTCAGTATCCGTCTGTCTTTCTACCCGACTCTTTAATCGTGTCTCTACCTGTCTCGCTTCCCGTTACACTACCCGTCTATCAACACGTCTGTCTGTCTGTCTATATACCCCTCTCTCTACCCGTCTGTCAAGTCGTCTCTGTACTCGTCTCTCTATCCACCACGCTACCCGTCTCACTACCCCTCTGTCAACCCTTTTTTGCACCTACCTCGCTACCCGTCTGTCTATTCGTTTCGCTACCCGTTAGCTTATCTCTGTCGCTATCCGTCTCTCTACCCGTTTGTTTACACGTCTATCTATCTCTCGCCAACTCTTCCCAATATTTAAACAATTTAGTAAACGGAAGCCGTTTATCTGTTATTAAATGCAAACAGGAGTAATTTATCTAAAGAGTGTAATCAGATGCAATTTTTTTAAATACATACATAAACCAGCATAATAATTCACCAGTTTTATTTTCATAGTAGTTTATGTCATTTGACAGTAAATCTCAACTTCTTCAACCCGAACTGCGTCAAGCTTTTTAAAAAAGCCCCAAGGTCCGTATAACTGGGAAGGGGAATTGTCCTCAGGGCTATTAGATACATGTTATTAAGTTAAGTGAAAGTTTCTTAATCGGGTTCGCAGCCAATTTCTTATGTCAGAAAGGGTGGCTTCACGCCATTTTAAATTCATTTCTGTAACTTTCTTTTTCTTTTTTTGGTGGGTGGTTGGGGGGGGGGGGGAGGGTTCCAAATATATACACTTAAATTCAAACTTTTTCCCCCATGTTAATATTTGTGTTGATTGTATTATCAATTAATACTTTGTTGATCGAGCTTCATTCGAAACAAATGTAAAAGACTTCTACAGTTTTTTTTTTCTAGGAGAAAGTTCCGTAATCGGGCCCTAAGCTAATCGGGGAATTTAATATCATTATTGTTTCTAACTCTTATAGAGTTAAAACAATATTGTTGCTAGCATTACTCTTGTTTGTGACCAACCTCTTCTGTGTATCTGAATAGGGAAAAGTTCCGTATCATGTACTGGTTGGTGCCAAAGGCAGTTGTAGAATCTTACAAATTTTTCTAGAGAGCGGAAAAACATGTTTTTTAAAATATTTACAAATGTACGTTTATTAAACCATGTTTTTGAGCCATTTAAAAAAAATTAAGTACGGTGCTAAAATAAAATTTTATTGCCATTTTCGATATTTTAATAAGAAATGAAAATACATAACAAACAAATTTAACAAAACTAAGCCATTTTTGGGTACTTCTCTATTATCCCGTCGACCACTTTTCCTAACAAAAAACTATCGCCAAACTAAGATTAAACGCCAAAAATACAGTCCCATTTACTTGATGCCAGAAGCATTATACGTATTTGTTATGCCATCAAGTGGTTTTTAATTCGACATTTGCGTATATTTTTCATTATGTTTTACTGATTTATTAGTTATTTCATCCATTAAAGTAACAATTGTGTCCTTAAATTCTTATATTTTATTTATTTTGATATTTCAATGGCAACGTTCTCCCGTTTATTTAGCGTTACAGTTTGGCGATAGTTTTTTGTTATGAAAAGTGGTCGACGGGATAATAGAGAAATACCCATTTTTTGTGATAAATAATTGTTATTGCCAGGGGGGCAAATTGTAAACAATTAATAAGCGAACTAAAAAAATTACCGGAAAAAACTTGTGGGAATCTCAAGAAAGAAATATCTGATATAAATAAGTATTTAAAATCTTAAAATGGAGAAGTGGTCCGTATAAAAATGCAAAACATTATACACCTGATATAAGAATTTTTTAATTTTTTTATATTTCCGAAAGCACAGATAAAAGGGTAAAAATCCCGGCACAGATGCCATATACTCACTACGTTGGCGCGATTTTCCCCCCGCCCCTTTGGCGAAAACTGTTTGTTGTGTTTGTTTACTTTTATTTTTTATTTTAATTCTATAGATTATTTTTATATGTATATCAATATTAATTTAGGCACAGATGTCATATACGCACCAGATTGGCGCGATTTCCCCCCCGCCAATTTGGCGAAAACTTTGTTTTTGAATATTAGTTACAAATACCATACAATAATAGCATGTAATTTTTTATTTCAATATAAAAATAAAATAACGTAATAAATGAAATAGCTCCTATTATTCAAAAATGGGAAATAAAAATAAATAAATGATAGTTTGATATAAATAAATATTGATATATATAATAAAAACAATTTATAGAATTAAAATAAAAAATAAAAGTTAATAAACAACAATTGAAACAAAATAACCGGGTTACCATGTGAGGCATAAAATTGCCATTTTGTTGCAATCGCGCCAATGTGGTGCGTATATGACATCCGCGCCTTTATTTATATCAAACTATTATTTATTTATTTTTATTTCCTTTTTTTAAATAATAGAAGCTGTTTCATTTATTACATTATTTTATTTTTATATTGAAATAAAAAATCACGTGTACTATTTGTCACACTATTTGTAACTAATATTCAAAAACAAAGTTTTCCCCAAGCTGGTGGAGGGAAAAATCGCGCCAACGTGGTGCGTATATGACATCTGTGCCTTGTTTCATTTCACATAGAGGTACTGCTCTATTATCCCGTCGACCACTTTTCATAACAAAAAACTATCGCCAAACTGTTAGATTAAACGCCAAAAATGCAGTCCCATTTACTTGATATCAGAAGCATTATACGTTTTTGTTACGTCATCAAGTGGTTTTTAACGCGACATTTGCGTGTATTTTTCATTATGTTTTACTGATTTATTAGTTATTTCATTCATTAAAATAACAATTGTGTCCTTAAATTCTTATATTTTATTTATTTATGTATTTTGATATTTCAATGACAACGTTCTCCCGTTTATTTGGCGATAGTTTTTTGTTATGAAAAGTGGTCGACGGGATAATAGAGAAGTACCCACATATGTATTGGTACTTTTATGTTAACTTGGCGCAGTTGATAAATCGCCAAATATTTTTCTCATAACATCTTCATATTGCATTCATTTCATTTAAATATAAATCTTTCACTGATTTCATTTGAAATGCATACATTAAAAATACACGTCTTTCACTCATTTAATTTAAAATACACGCCTTTCACTAATTCCATTTAAAATACTAAAAAGGAAAAGAAAATAAGAAATAATGCCACAAATCGAAACCTTTTATTTAAACATCAAAGAATTGTTCCTAACATACACACGCGAAATAAAAAAGCTGCTAATGGTGTGATTTACGCCAAATCTCTAATACTAATACTACCCTTACTAATCTCTAATACTTTTCAAACAGAAAAAATTCCAGATTAACTTTCCATTTTTATTAAATTGAAATATATTTTATTGTGCTGAATATTAGTGCTTGCATATTTTTTTGCTCCATGTATTCCATGAACTTTTCAATTCCGATTGTCTAGGAAAATCTCCCGCCGGTGAAAATGACGTACGCACAAAATTTAGTGACGTATGTACTTTAATTGGGCTTTTTTATCTATTTTTTTTAATATAACTTCCAAACGGTTTGACACTTATTCTTGGTAATAAATAGACGACGTTGTCACCTTTATAGGTACCTGCTGTAAAAATTTGAACGAAATCCGTTAAATATTTTTTGAGTTATGCTTGACGAAAGGTTTTAATATCCATCGTAGCTATATATGGGGCAAAGTAATACTGCGCTGTGTATGATTCTTCGTTGCACTCAGACAATAATTACTGTTAGCATTAAGATAATAATGCAGTTTTAGCAGTATTGTAGCTTTATATGATAGCACAAATTTAAGGAGATTACCTGAACTGTAATGGAATTCAAACGTCAAAGATTCTAAAGTTTATTGAATCACACTGAGCTGGTCCATTGGTTCTTTTCTACAGTTCAGTTAAGTTAATGGAATAAAATGGGCAATCTTCTTCTGAAGTAAACAATTCCAAATATTTTAAATCTCATTCAAACTAATGAAATAAATTTCGAAACAAATGTATTAAGTAGCAAGTGGAATACGTCAAATAGAAAAATAAATTCTGTTAAACTTTTTTCTTATATTATTATGATCGCTTCTAAACTACCAATATGTTCACTAAAAGTTAATTTGTAAAAGTAAAGTTAAAAAGTATATATACAACTGCACAATGTGCCTAAACATAACAGATGGTCTGCAGAGGAACCCACACATAAAAGGTACGTATATTAAATCTTCGTTTTACCCCAGAAATGGAGTTTTATTTACTGATTGTATGAATTAAATGAATTGCTATGTAGTTGGTATAAAAATATAACAATATAATAAAAGTTTAACAATAAAATGTAAAGGAGTAATATAATACTAAGGAGACCTTAATCAGTAAATAAATAAATACATCCATTGTTTTGTCTAATGGAAAAAATAAATTTGGCATTAATCAAGAACTACGAAATTTTCAAAAACGCTATGAAAAAAATGAATACACTATATTATTCATTGAATTGAAAATTAATAGCAAATTATATGGCATTCTTTAAATACAGTATTATGCAGCATTATTTTAATAAATTACAAATAGCTCATTGTAATTGAGGGGCCCGCTGCTGGAGTTAGCAGCTACATAGCTTTTAATTTAGTTTCGAAATTTTAATTTAGAATATAACTTGTTCGCATATATTCATATTAAGAAGAGTTTTCTAGCATATTTTATTTGATTATGATAATAAAATTTATATTTCCTTATATGCTGAATAATACATTACATAAATCTGAAAATTGAGAATCAGGGTAACTCCATATGCCTTGTTATTGCTGATGGCCCCGGAATTTTGACAACTCATATTTTGTTTTATTTAATTTTCTAATATTTTTTTTATTTAGTAAGGTTGTTTGTATATTCGATATTTTTCTTATATCACTTATTGGAAAAACAATTACACACTTTTCGCTTTTTAAATAGAAAAAAATATGTATATATCTATATAACCTTAATGCATTTTCAGTTTCTGTCTTCAAAAGCTAATTAAATATATTTAGAGTATATGGACCTTTAAAAGAAACAAATTTCTGTGCCAAATTCTGTCATGAATTAGTAAACAAGTTATTCATGAACAAAGAATATTTAATTTTAAAGAGAACCATTTTAAACAGGATTTTTTTTTTTTTTGTCTGACGTACTTTTAGCTGATTATTCTGTAACCAAATATGACATCTGAAAAAGATGTTTTCTGTCTCCATTATTTTCGAAATAGAATAAAAAACAACTTTCTATTTTTTTTTTCAAATAAGAGTAAGTGACATGAATAATCTTTTAAGTAAAATTTAAAAATATCCGGTAAGCCCATTTTTTTAAAAAACGATGTTGAACATACAATTTACTACATTCCATATAAATGAAAAAAAAAGACAGACAAAGTCAACACACAGCTCATTATATTTTTTCTTGATCGAAATAATTTTATAATTTTTAATGCAATCCAAAATTAAATAAAAGTATTTGTTCAACGAACGTTAAATCATTTGTAGAATTTTCTGACTGATTAAAGTAAAAGCTAAAAAGTAAAATCAGCATTCAAAACATATTCAATATATATATAACTTATATACATTTATATGTTTAAACATATTTTTTTTTGTTAAAGAAGATGCTAATTATATTTTCGCATGTTATTCAGATGCAAATAAAAAATATGAAAAGAAAAACTGAAAGGAAATACAAATCTTTATTTTATTTCTTATACTTTTATGCTAAAATTTAATAAAGGAATAGAAAAAAATAGGTGAAACAGATTTGATTAATATTTCATTACCGTATTTCAAGGCGTGATACCTGAATACATTGCAAAATGTTGCTATTTATTAAACTTTTGTATACTTATTAGGAGAAATGAATCTTTTAAATAAAAATGCTTTTCTAACATTTAAATTAGCGAACTTTAGTGATTTTTTATGTTATAAACACTGTATATGCTTTTTTAATGGATAAAGTTTTTTATCTAAGGACTAAATTTATAGTATTTTAGCATTATTTATTTATTTATTTATTTATTTATTTATTTATTTATTGCTTATAAAAACGGCATGTATTTATTTTAATGAAACTTTTAAAAATGGGTATGCTATTACTTATAACAACAAAAAATAAATTATTAACTTATACTCAATTAAATCAGATGTTTAAATGAATTTAGTGTTGCCCATTTCATTAAGTAGAGTAAAAACAAATTTAATTTATAATTTAATTTTAAACTACAGGGCATTTTAATTTACCGCAATCTAGGAAATTTTCAAGACATTCTTCTTCACCAATCCAATATTACAGAATTTAAAATTTCGTCTGTCGAGGAATTTTAGTTCAGAAAAGTTTAAACATATCCTAAGCCAAGCAAATTTAACAGTTTTAGTTCTAATATACATGCTATTATTATGCATGGTGATTATAATTAGATTATATCTATAGAACTGACTACCAAATCATGGAACAAAATCTTTGGTATAGTTCATGCATGCGCAGTTATAAATTATTTCATACAAATGCCCATCTATACTAATATTATAAAGAAGTAACGATTGTTTTTTTGTTTGTTTGTAGGGGATAATCTCTGGAACTACCGAAGTGATTTCAAAAGTGATGGTGGCAAATTGATGGTGACAATCCCTTCTCCAACATAGGCTATATTTTATGTCGGTGCCACTCCCCCAGGGGGGTGCAAGAGCGGAAAACGTTCTAAAATTTGGATTTTTTTTATACTGAAGGAGATAGAAACATTAAATTTGGAATGGTAGTTATTTATAAGACGTAAATGCTCTCTAAGAACAAATTCTAAAAAAATTCGAAATTTAAAATGGTGAGATGCGTAAAAATATTTTTTTTAAATATTTTCTAAAAATATTTTTAATTATGATTTCTATGGAATCACTGGAACTAACGAACCGTTTTCAAAAGTGATGGTGGCAAATTGATGGTAACAGTCTGTGCTCTAACACAGGCTATATTTTATGTCAGTGCCACTATCCTCAGGGGGTTGCAAGAGCGAAAAACGTTCTAAAATTGCAATTTTTATTATACAGAAAGGATTAGAAACTGGAAATTGGGCAAGGTAGTAACTTATAAGATATACATGCTCTCTAAAAACAGTTTCGAAAAAATTCGAAATTTAAAAGAGTGATATGAGCGAAAACTGTTCTAAAACATTCTAAATTACAATTTTTATGGAATCTCTGGAACTACAGAACCGTTTTCAAAAGTGATGGTGACAAATTGGTGGTAACAGTCTTTGCTGTAACATAGACTATATTTTATGTCGGTGCTACTTCCCACAGGGGGGTGCAAGAGCGAAATACGTTCTAAAATTTCGATTTTTTTTTTATAATGAAGGAGCTAGAAACTTGAAATTTGGCATGGTAGTTATTTATAAGATGTAAATGCTCTCTAAGACAAAATTCTAAAAAAATTCGAAATTTAAAAGAGTGAGATGAGCGAAAAGCGTTCTGAAAACATTCTAAATTACAATTTCTATGGAATCTCTGGAACTACAGAGCCATTTTCAAAAGTGATGGTGACATATTGATGGTAACACTCCCTACTGTAACATAAGCTATATTTTATATCGGTGCCACTACCACAGGGGGTGCAAGAGCGAAAAACGTTCTAAAAATTTCTATTTTTCTTTTATACTGAAGGAACTAGAAACTTGAAATTTGGCATGGTAGTTACTTATAAGATGTAAATGCTCTCTAAGAACACTTTCTAAAAATTTCGAAATTTAAAAGGGTGAAATGAACTAAATGTATTCTAAAAACGTTCTAAATTACAATTCCTATGGAATCTTTGAAACTACCGTACCTATTTTAAACGTAACGCTCGCAAATGTATGGTGACAGTCTGTTCTCTAACACAGGCTATATTTTATGTCCGTGCCACTATACTCAGGGGGTTGCAAGAGCGAAAAACGTTCTAAAATTGCAATCTTTATTATACTGAAGGGATTAGAAACTGGAAATTGGGAAAGGTAGTAACTTATAAGATATACATGCTCTCTAAGGACAGTTTCGAAAAAAATTCGAAATTTAAAAGAGTGATATGAGGGAAATCTGTTCAAAAAACATTCTAAATTACAACTTCAATGGAATTGTTAAGGACAGAAACTTTAAATGTGACATGGCTGATACTTTTTGACACACAAGTGCACACACAGAACAGTTTTAAAAGAATCGAAATTTAAAAGGATGAAAGAGAAAAAAAAAGGTTCTAAATTACGATTTTTTTTCACTAACAGGATTAGAAACTTTAAATTTGGCATGGCAATTACTTTTAAGATACAAATGCTCGCTAACAATGGTTTGTACAGAAATTCAAAATTTGAAATGGTGAAACGAGCGGAAAGCGTTTAAAAAGCGTTCTAAATTGCAATTACTGTGGAATTGTTAGGAGTAGAAACTTAAAATTTGACATGGTTGTTGCTTTTAAATCATAAATAGTCGCACAGAACAATTGTTTAAAAAAAATCGAAATTTAAAAGAGTGAAATGCGCGAGAAGCGTTCTAAAGACGTTCTAAATTATGATTTATTTGAAACTTTTAAGGCTAGAAACTTAAAATTTCACCTGGATGTTACTCACGTAAATCGTCACCCAGAACAGTTTATTAAAAATTCGAAATGTAAGATAACAGGAGCAAAAATAAAACGTACTAAAATTGCAATTTATGTGATACAGCTGGTATAGAAGCTTCGTATTTGGCATGGTGATTACTCTCAAAATGCAAATGTTCGCTAAGACCGGTTTCTAAAATAATCGAAATTTAACAGACTGAAATGAGCGGAAAACGGTCTAAAAACGTTCTAAGTATATGAAAAATTCGTAGTTTAAAGCTGTAAACTGAGCGAAAAACATTATAATTATGTTTTTTTTTTTTTTTTCTAAATTGTTAGCGATAGAAACTTAGAATTTAACATGCCTGTTATTTTGTATACGTAAATGCTTCACAGAACAGTTTTTACAAAATTCGAAATTTAAAAAAGGTGCAGAAGCAAAAAAACATTCCAAAATTGCGATTTTAGTGATGCTGCTGGTATAGGAAGTTGAAATTTGGCATTGTGGCTATTTTTAAGATTTCAGTGCTCGCTAAAAACTATTTCTAAAATAAAAAATCGAAATTAAAAAAAAGTGAAATAAGCTGGAAAACTTATAAAAACCATCTAAACAATGATTTATCCATCGATTCTTTTCTACAGTTGAGTTAAGTTAATGAAATAAAATGGGCAAAACAATTCCAAATATTTTAAAACTCGTTCAAACTAATGGAATAAATTTCGAAACAAACGAAGTAAGTAGAAACGGGTAGACGACAAATTGAAAAATAAATTCTTCTATACTTTTGTCTTATATTATTATGTTCACTTCTAAACTACCAATAAGATCCCAAAAGTTACTTTGTAAAGAGAAAGTTAAAAAGTTATTTTAACTCCACAATGTGCCTAAAGCTAACAGTTGATCTGCACAGGAACACACACTCAAGAGGCACGTAGATGAAATCTTCGTTTTGCCTCAAAAATACATGGCTATTTATTTGCTGATTGCACGCATGAAATGAATTGAGATGTACTCTCTTAAAACGAAAGAGCCACAATAACTCAAGTTGAGCCAAAATCCACTCATTTCACGATTTGAAAGTGAGCTTCTCATGAAGGGTTGAAACAACTCGAGTGAACGAGTTGTTTTTAAGCAACTCATGATTGAGTTATCTCTATTTTACTCATACTTGAGTGAAATCAAATCAATGAAGGTTAAATCCAGTAGCACTTGAGTGATTTGTAATCAATTCAAACTTGAGTGAAATGAGGTGATTTCAGATTTAATCCAGTAATTCTTGAGCGATAGGTAACCAATTCATACATGAATGAAATCAACTCATTTAAGAGTTAATCCAAAACCCCTTGGGTGATTTCTAATAAACTCATTCTTGAGAGGAGTCAACACACTTAAAAATTTAAAAAAAAAAAAAAAAAAAAAAAAAAAAAAAAAAAAAAACCTTGAGGGATTTCTAATCAACTGACTAAATAAAATCATGCCATTTAAAATGATATTCAGTAACATTTGATTTATTTTTATCAACGAAATTCAAAATAACACAGAATTCTTGCCACGTTTTCAAATAAAAATAATGATAAATAACTACCTTATTTTATACTCTGTAAAAATTATATTTTTTTATTTATACCTCTGATATATTTTATTATTTATAGCTTCCGAAATACAAGGAGGGGAAGGGGAATTGAAATTCATGGTAAAGATGTAATATTTTATTGTAAAATAATAAATTTCATAAACAGATACAAACTATATTTTTTTTTTCAAAAAAAAAAGTAAGTTGCATGTTGAATGTATACATATATGTGTACATTCAACAATTAAGGGAAAAGTGTCATTTTATATTTATTTATTTTGTTGTTGTTTTTGCGCTGCTTGAAATATATACCTCCCCCCCCCCCTTGATCCAAAAAGAGAATTTTAAAGGAATACTTGAATAGATAATAATTTATGCTGTTTTAAATACTTTAATCATGGGTTTTTTTAATATATATAATGATTATGTTTTCTATGCAATATTAATAGATATATTGCATGATATTTTTCAGTTTATATCAATATTATCATTAAATGTTATAATCTTAATACTATTTAGGAATATTCACACAGTGAATATACGGGAATGGAGATATTTACCTTATTTTTAAGAACTTATGATAAAAAAATATGGGATTTATACAGCTTCACAAATCAAGTATATTTATTTTAAAATATTAGAAAAATAGTATATATACTAATAAAGCTACCTTTCAAAAGTTTTCGTCAACATGAAATAGATATTCTAAAGCTTTTCTTATATATTTGAGATACATTTCAAACAATCTGTAAGGTATTGACTACTCGCATCACGTGAGTAGGCAATGTGTGAATGAGATCGTTTTTTGTCCATTAACCGACTATGTGCGTACAAGTTATAAAGGCTCTCTATCTTTCTTTAACTTTCGAAGGACAGCTGAATCCCTGAAATTGTGAGTCGCCGTGTAATTTCGAATATGCAAATTTTCTGGAGCTGGTCGGTCGACACTGAAGTATATAAGCAGCGAATTTTGACTTGAGTGCAGAGCTCAGAGGAGCTGGTGAGCGCTCAGCAGAGACTAGGCCTGGAAAGTTGAATATTGCGACTGAGATTTAGGTTTAGCCTTGAGACCTCGCATCGAGTCTCGTGATTAAAAATCAGCCTTAGTATTCTTATACTGGAATTTTATACATTGATAAAGCTGACTTGAACCTGCATCAGTGCTTATGTAATTTGAAGGATAAGAGTATTGAATCGTGATTATATATTTAAAAAGGTTAAGGTTTAATTATATTGTTTCGTTTTTGTTTAAGCTACAAGTGTTAGCAAGAACTCTTTAGTTAATTTAATTTTTTAGGAAAATTTCGTGGAGCTCGCTCAAACTCCCTACTGATTGTGTTAATAAACCAGTTTTTGGTTTTAAAACAGTTGTACTTCTTTCCTCGTGCTCTACCACACAGCGGACATTTTAAGATGGCCGCTACGAATGGCGCCCAACTTCACGGGTTGTACGATGGCCCACATCCACGAGAGATAGTCCCCAGAGTTTACTTTGCCGGACATTCTGATGTCACAGAATTTTTAAATAAATTGAACGATTATATTGCCTTTAACGATATTCCGGATAAAAACAAATATGTAGTATTGAAATGCTCTCTAAAGGATGAAGCCTTGCTTTGGCTTGAGAACATTGGACGTTTCTTGGTGACCGATGACGCGAAAAGATTTGAGCAAACATGCTCGGAGTTAACTAAAGCCTTTCCTAATCAGCGTAATGCAGCGGAATTAAGACGTGAATTCTATTGTAAACGCCAGACTATTTACGAAAAAGCGTCCGGATTTTTTCTGAGAAAGCTCGAATTAAAAAACAAGTTGGCACTTGACGTTACTCATCAGGAGCTGATGGATATTCTGCTTCCTCTTTTCGCAGTGTCAATCCAGGACTTTATCGAGCTGCGTGCCCCAGCGAATACAGCTGAACTCTATCAATTATTAATAAAGTATGAAGCGCGACATGAGGCGGATCACCATAGACAGAGAACCACACGAGAATTCAACGAGGGGGATAGGTTTATTAATAGGTCCAGGAATTATGATACTGAATATAATGGTCGTAATGTTCGTGGTCCAGTTAATTATGGGGATAGGCAAAATTTTCAAAGAGTTAGTGGTGGTTTACGGAATTATGATCAAACTTATAATAATGGTCTCAGAAGAAATGAGGGGGTGAGCAGTCGCAATAGCAATGGTTTGGATAGAAGGAACGAGGTTAACCCTCTGCAGAATAGTTCGTCCAGGGTTAGACAGTTGGTGGTTGGCGAAAAAGTTGTTCAGCGTAAAGAGGAAAGATCTGGTAAGGCTAGAAATTGTCAGCAGGGGTTAAACTGGTAGGTGGCTGTTGTGCTGAAGGTCAGCAGTCACAGGTTAACTCTTCAAAGCCTTCTGTGATCGATTTAAACACGGTAGTAGTTAACCCAGTGGAATTACCTGAGTTGTTAATAGTTTTGAGTGGAATAGTGGTGAAAAATATTCTGGATACAGGCGCGGATAAAAGTTTTATATCGTTTGAGGTGTATCAGAAATATTTTTCGTATAAAAGGTTGCGACATGTTAATTTAGTGGTTCAATCGGCTCAAGGGATACAATGCAGTATAAAAGGTCTGGTGGATTTGGATGTAGAAATACGGTCGGTTAAAGCGAGGTGGCAATTTCTAGTATTAGATGGATTAAAAGCACATTGTATTGTTGGAGTTGATTTCATGAAAGATAGAGGGATGAGCCTGGATTTCTTTTCACGTACACTGGAGGTTAATAATGATGAGAATACTTGTACAAACGAGTCCTCATCACTCTCAATTGATTTAAGTGAATCTGGTTTAACAAAGGGGGAGATAAGCAAATTTAATAAGTTTTTACATGACTTCAGGGAAGTGTTTTCAGACAAACCGGGGTTGACACACGTTTCCTGGCATGAAATTAATACCGGTTCACATGCACTAGTAGCAAGCAAACCATACCGTTACGATAAAGTCAAACAGAAAATCATTAATTATCACATTCACAAAATGCTCCGCGACGACATCATTATGCCCATTGAATCTCCATACGCGTCACCAGTAGTATTATGTCGGAAAAACAATGGAAAAAGCATTGAGGATCCTGAGGCTTGGAGATTCGCTATAGATTATCGAAAACTCAATTCAATAACCCAATATCCACAGTATCCAATTCCTGTAATAGATGACATACTAGGCAATATTCAAAGTACTAAATTCATGTCCACACTCAATTTAACCTCCGGTTATTTTCAAATCGGCATGAAACCGGAAGACATACTTAAAACAGCATTTATAACGCATAATGGGTGTTTCGCATTTAAACGCATGAGTTTTGGATTATCGGGGGCTCCAGCCACGTTCCAGAAGGCAATGGATACCATTCTGAAACCCCTTCTTGGTTTCGGAGTTCTGGTATACCTCGACGATATTATAGTTATGTCTGAAACATTTGAGGAACATATAAATTTATTACGTAAAGTTTTCACATTGCTCAGAAACGCGGGTCTCACTGTCAAATTAGAAAAATGTAAATTTATTCGTAAAGAGTTAAAATATCTTGGTGTTCGAATCACACAAGAGGGCATACAAACAGACAAACAAAAAACAGATGCAATTGCGGCAATGGCACCTCCAAAGAATGCGAAACAAGTAGCAACATTTTTGGGTATGGTGGCTTGGTTTCAAAAATTTATACCACATTTTTCAGAAATCTGCGAATCACTATATGCTTTAAAACGAAAGAGGGTTAAATTTGTTTGGTCGAAAGCGGCTCAAAATGCTTTCGAACATTTAAAGAATTCTTTAATTTCTTCACCGGTTTTAGCTCATCCCGATTACTCTTCACAATTTGAATTATACTGTGACGCTA
This sequence comes from Maratus michaelseni, assembly GCA_963931845.1. NCBI lineage: Eukaryota > Metazoa > Arthropoda > Arachnida > Araneae > Salticidae > Maratus > Maratus michaelseni. Next base: position 69,927,956 of record OZ007589.1, read on the forward strand.
GCGCAGTCGGAATTGGTGCGATGTTAGCTCAGAAAGATCGCCCCATAGCTTTTGCGTCTAGAATTTTAAATGCAGCGGAACGGAACTATTCAATTACGGAACGCGAATGTCTTGCTGTAATTTGGGCTTTGAACAAATTTAGATGTTTCTTCTGTGATATCCCGGTCAAAGTGGTTACGGATCACTCTGCTTTAACAAAGTTAACGCACGGAAAAGGTTTATCGTCTCGAATGGTTCGATGGTGTTTGAAATTGGCGGAGTTTAATATTGTAATTGAGCATAGGGCCGGAAAGGAAAACGCAGTAGCAGATGCTTTATCGAGGAATCCCCAGGAGGGTGTTGAAATAGCTGAAGAGGTTAAGGTTTGTGTTTTGTCGTCGTTGGTTTTGAAGTCAAGAGAGCAACTTATAGAGGAACAGAAAAAGGATGAGGAATTTGGTCAGTTATATAATTATTTACAGGATGCTGACATGGTACAAAGCGCGGACGCGCATATGTTCTAAAATTGGTCCCGGAATTTCAAAATTATCGATGGTCTTCTGTTTTATTCAAAAACTGTAAATTCGCGTGGTGAATTAAAAGTGTATATTCCAGCTTCTCTTCGTAAGGCCATCTTGCACGAATTCCATGACAACCCTTTAGCAGGTCACCTAGGTGTCAGGAAAACATACGCTAGATTATGTGACTCCTGCTACTTCCCTAAAATGCGGGAAGCAGTGCGCGCTTATGTCTCCAGCTGCGACACATGCCAAAAATATAACTATAAAAACATAAGACCAGCTGGCAAACTAATTTCAATTAAAAAGTCCTTTCCCCTAGAATGTATCGGAGTTGATTTAATTGGTCCTTATCCTTTAACTGGAAATAGATACAGATTTGTATTAGTAATTGTAGATTATTTTAGTAAATGGGTTGAGTTTGTCCCCCTCAGAAAGGCTTCAGGAAAAATTGTAGCTAACACTTTATTTAACTGTTTTATTTCGAAATATGGTGCACCATCCCAGGTAATTAGTGATCACGGTCCCTGTTTTATATCCGAAATTTTTAAAGAATTGTGCACACAGCTGGAGATATCTCATTCTTTTACAGTTCCATACCGGCCACAGTCCAATATGGCTGAGAGGGTCAATAGAACCCTCATTCAAATGATTTCTTCCTTTATTGGCACTCATCATTCAAACTGGGACCAATTCTTGCAGCATTTTGCCTATGCTTTGCGTACGGCAGTTCACGAATCCACTGGTAAAACCCCTGCAGAGTTGTTTTTGGGTCGGAAAATCATTACTCCTTTTCAACAATTGATTAAAATTTCGGGAAATGAAAATGAATATATGATTCAGGACATCGATAAGTTGGTTAAGGAAGCACAAATAAAAATGGGAAAGGCTCAGAAAAAACAAGCGTTGTATTATAATATGCGTCGGAGAGAGTTGGAAATTAAAGTTGGTGATTTTGTGTTGTTAGAAAAACATTGGTTGAGTTCTAGTCGGCAAAAACGAGTCGCTAAGTTTGGACCTAAGTTTGAGGGACCGTATAAAGTGTTGGAAGTTAAAGGTAACAATTTAATTATTGATGTTGACGGTTGTCATACCACGGTAAACTTGGATCAGGTCAGAGTTTATAAGTTTAGGGACACTAGCTCAAATGGTTCTCAAACGTCAGACGGTGAATCCTCTATGCCTCAGTCAAAGACCTCTCATTCTCCTTACGTCAGTCAATCTTCTTATGCAAATAATTCTTCTAATAATGATAGTGATAACATACGAACGGAGATGAAACGTAAATTTCCTCAAGTTAACCGAGACAGGGTTAACCAGCCAGCTGAACAGACATTACCTAAAGTGGTTCGAAAATATGGCAAAAGACAGCACCCGCATTCGATCTCGACAAGTAGTTCTAAGCCTCCAGACAAGAAGTTCATGCAGAACCCTTCTGCGTCACATCGACCACAACACAAGAGACGGTTGTCAAAGTCATCGACAGACATTCCTGCCAAGAGAGGACGGAACGGCAATCCATCAACAGATCTCGACGAATCTACCGATAGTCAACCATCTCAGAAGTCATCACATCGACAGTGCCAAAGTGACGCACGAAAACGTGGCATGGACTATCTCCCCTCTACAACCAAACGGCGCAGGAGAATCGGCAGAAAGCGGACCTTGCCCTCCACATCGATGTCGGGAGCCTCACGGAAACGAACGCCTTTCGCTACTACATTCTTCAACCCTAGAGACAATCTTGCCCAGCGGCACCATCGCCGAGACCCGCCTAGAAATCGTCGAGTCGACACTTCAATAAGCCCGCCTAGCAATCATCAAATGGACAAATCAGTAAGCCCGCCTAGAAGTCGTCGAGTGGAATCTACGAGCAGTCGTCGAGTGGACACTACTCGAGCTCCTCCCAAAGGACGTCGCCATGGTTACAACACCCGGCTGCAGGCACGACAAGCGACAGTGGCCTCTCCTTACCAGTCTGCATCAGAACGGAGTTTCGTCCAAGGATTTTGGGGACGCCGCCAGAGTTCTTCTATGAGCCTACAAGCTTCCAGTTCATCTTCACTATAAAATCAGGTGACGACGTTCCATTTTTATTAATTTCATTTAAAGTGCCTATATAAATGTCAACAAGTTCTATGGACTGGACAAAGCAGCTGAACTGTTATAGTTACCTTTCGACCATTGTTTGATTTTGTATCTCGGCTTCACAAGTTGTGCATTTAATTTCTGTTCAAAATTTTTTTTTTGCCAAAATTTAAGTTATGATGTCAGAGAACATCTTTCGAGATTCACTGCTTTCATGTTCGAGAGATTGTTAAATTGCTTGTATAATTGTTCTATAAGTGTTCTGTGGATATTCTATGTATAAATTATGTATATATTATGTGTATGATTGTTCTATATGTTGAATTTTGAAATATGAATTTAGTATTATGGGTTTTTTACACGCGCCGCGGATAGGCGTGCACGTGTTTTGCGGTCAAGAGTTGCCCTTGACACGCGCGTTCTATTTCACTTTACTAACATTGTTACCAAATCTAACTTTCTCCCTTCGGTCGTGTTCGTGGTCGTTATCGGTTTAGTGTTGTATGTTGGGTTTTCGCAAGTTATGTCGTTTTAAAAGTGTTGTTGGTTATGCACTAGTTATGAAGTTTTAAGTGTTGTTCGTTATACCCTAGTTAGGAACTTACTTATTAGTTCTACTGTTGTTAATTATGAATATTGTTAGTGTATTTCATAGTTCTGACGTAACATTGTATGTAGATAATGAAATTTGTTCCAGGAAGTAAATCATCTTGAAGCAGATAGTCTATTTATAAGTTTTTTTTATATTTTAGTTCTCAAGAAGAAGAATTGTCTTGAAGAAATTTGTAATGTATATTTATGCCTTTATATTTTATAAAAGAAAATTGTTTCACTTTCACAGCTCTGTTAGCTGTTAGTTTGTGACCATTGTAATTGAGCGAGTCATCTACATTGAATTTCGGGGGATGTGAGTTTTTGGCAATTTGGGAATTTTTAGGAAAGCTACTTTATTCTTTGACAGATAGTTTTGTAGTGACGTTCTACTTTGCAATTTGTTTCGGCACTTCATGGAATTTTGCAGGTAAAGTTGCGTATTTATTTTGGCAAGCTGTGAATTTTGTGAGGAAAATTTTATGAGGAAAATTTTGTGAGATTCTTTTGCATGATACTGCACATTTACAGGAGGTTATGTTGAAAGTGTCGTCGATCTGACCAGTTTTTGCGTGATGGGTTAAAAGTACAAAATTTACATTTGGATTCAAAATTTAAATTTACCCGTGACATGTTGTGTTCATTTTTTTGGACTCTAAATTTTTAAAAGAAAAAGACGATGGTCTGCATTCAACCACCGCTTTTTCTTTCACAATTTCCGGGAGGGGTTGTAAGGTATTGACTACTCGCATCACGTGAGTAGGCAATGTGTGAATGAGATCGTTTTTGTCCATTAACCGACTATGTGCGTACAAGTTATAAAGGCTCTCTATCTTTCTTTAACTTTCGAAGGACAGCTGAATCCCTGAAATTGTGAGTCGCCGTGTAATTTCGAATATGCAAATTTTCTGGAGCTGGTCGGTCGACACTGAAGTATATAAGCAGCGAATTTTGACTTGAGTGCAGAGCTCAGAGGAGCTGGTGAGCGCTCAGCAGAGACTTGGCCTGGGAAGTTGAATATTGCGACTGAGATTTAGGTTTAGCCTTGAGACCTCGCATCGAGTCTCGTGATTAAAAATCAGCCTTAGTATTCTTATACTGGAATTTTATACATTGATAAAGCTGACTTGAACCTGCATCAGTGCTTATGTAATTTGAAGGATAAGAGTATTGAATCGTGATTATATATTTAAAAAGGTTAAGGTTTAATTATATTGTTTCGTTTTTGTTTAAGCTACAAGTGTTAGCAAGAACTCTTTAGTTAATTTAATTTTTTAGGAAAATTTCGTGGAGCTCGCTCAAACTCCCTACTGATTGTGTTAATAAACCAGTTTTTGGTTTTAAAACAGTTGTACTTCTTTCCTCGTGCTCTACCACACAGCGGACATTTTAAGATGGCCGCTACAAATCTAACTCTCAACAACATAAAATGACTAAAACTTATGTATGCGCATTCGGAAAACAAGGCAGGTCAATAAAAATATCCATGAAAAATTTCTTCAGACTGAGAATAAAATAAGAAATATAATTTGTTTACTTTAAAACAATATTTTTAAAGTCAGACAAGTCAATTTTCAAGTTAGTATTATGAAAGTTAGAGTTCTGAAACATCATTAAAAAAATATATATACAAACGCACAGTACCGCCGAGACATTTTCTTTAAAAGATTAAATTGCTGCTAAAAGCTATTTATAAATCATATTTATTGAAACAACATTAAAAAAACTTAAAATGAGAGGCAAAGGATTTGTATAATTATATTTTAGTGCATTTTTTAATATTTATCCTTCCAACTCAAAAGATCTCTAAATGTTCGTTCGTGTAAATAGTCCTAAATGTTAGGGTTAAGACATATTTGTTAAAAATATTGATATAAACTGAAAAATATCACCCCATATATAAAATAACAATAAATATAAAACAGAATCATTATAAAAAACATGATTAGAGTATTTAAAACAACAGAAATTCTTACCTTTTCAAGTATTCCTACTTTAAAATTAACCCTTTGAATAACGCGAATAATACTTCAACGGTCAACAACGTGCTATAGCCACGTACACCAGACGGAGGCCAGTTGTCCCGACCGAAGGCGAAATGCTTGCCTCCACTCGATGACGTCACAGGCCTGTCGTCTGCTCAGCGAATGGTCACGTCTGCCGCAATGGCATTTCCGCTCGCCAATGATTGCTTTTTTTATCGAGATGAGTTGTTTAGTATTCTCTCTTCTGGAGTGCATTAGAAAAATAAAAAATTCAAATCAAGATGAGTGAAACGTTTAAAAATCAACTCATTCACGATCCAATAAATTACAGCTCTTTTCTGAGAAGCCAAATCCACTCTTTCGTTTTAAGAGAGTAGTAGGTATAAAAACATAATTAACTATAAAATGCCATACAGTAAGGAGAGTTAATCAGTAAATAAATAAACACATCCATTGTTCCATACATTTATTTCCCATTCGCTTTTGTAATGAAAAAAGAAAATTGGCATTAATCAAAAACTACGAAATTAAAAAAAAAAACACTAAGAAAAATTTGAATACATTATATTCACATAATACAGCATTCTTTAAATACAGCATTATTTTAATAAATTACAAATAGCTCTTTATAAATTTGCAAAGTGACATTTTATTTTACTTATCTTAATTTTTTTCTGATATCACTTATTTGAGAAATTGTAAATTTTTCTCTTTTTTAAATAAAAAAATTATGTACATCTAAATAACTATGAACGCATTTTCAGTTTTTCGGCTTAAGAAGCTAATAAAATATATTTAGAATATATAGAAGTTTGAAAAAAAAATTCTGAAGAACAAATACAAAAGCTATGCCGGTACAAAGAATATTTAATTGAAACGAAGTTTTTGTTTTTGTTTTTTTAATCTGCTATGATTTAACTGGTTTTTCTGTAATAAAATATGACATCTGCAAACTGGTTTTTCTGTCTTTATTATTTAAAAACAGAATTTAAAAAAAACTTCTATTTTTTTAATTAAAAATAAGTGACATAAAGAATCTATTCAATTAATATTGAATATATTCTGTAAGTTCCTCTTTTAAAATAGATTTTTAATATCTGAACATTATTCTAACGAAATGAAAAAAAAATGACAAAGACAAAAGCTGTTCAATCTATTTCTTCTTTCTTTTTTATAATTTTATAATTTTGAATGTAATTCTAAATTAGATAAAAACTATTTCTTTCACGAAGAAAAGAACAAATGTATATATTTTTCTCTTTATTTAATTAAAATAAAAGCTACAAAGTAAAATTTGAATTAAAGGAATATTCAATATATATATATATATATATATATATATATATATATTCAAAAATATTGTTTGTTAAACGAAATACCAATTATATTTTCTCAGGATGTTCAGAGACAAATAAAAAATACAAATATTCTTTCATTCTTTGTATTTAAATGCTAAAATCTAATAAAGGAGCAGGCAAATTTTGTGAAACAAATTTGTTTCGTATCTCATTATTGTGCTTCACGGCGTGATACTTTAATACATTAGAAACAAATTTGATTTAATAAACTTTTTGTATGCTTATTAAGATAAATGCATCTGTAAAATAAATAATCTTCTCTAAAGACTAAATATAGAGACCTTTAATTTTGTTTGTTAATATAAAAATTGCAGATGCTTGTTTTTAATGGAAAACAATATTCACCTAGATATCAAATTTATACATCTTTAACAGTTTTTAATCCTTATCAAATATCCATGTATTAGAAAACGAAATCTGAATTTATAGTCAACTTAAGCAGATGATTTTTCTTTATCTTAATTGAATTTAGTGTTGCTTATTTCACTAAATAGTGTAAAAAAACTTAAATTCACAATTTAGTTTTGAACTTTTGCATTTGAATTCATCGTGTTTCAGGTAATGTTCAAGACATTATTCTTAACCCTTAACCGGAAACGTGAAAATTCAGAAACGCGCCGTCTGTAACACTGCTAAATTTTAAAAATTGCTATAAAAATTTAAAAAGAAAACCACTCTTAATAATTTACCAAATAGTGAACTTAAACGTTTAATCTTTAATAGTACTGCATTAACAGGAAAAAGTTTTTAACATAATAACATAAAAATAAGTTTTGAATGTCGGAGACAAGACAGGAAATATTTGAAAATTACACACTATTATTCAAAATGTTACATTTTTGACAAAATACTTAAATAAATGCAAATATTTATATATATATTGGTAGAATATGAATTAACAAAATATATTAGACAGTAAAATTAACAAAACATTTAATAGTAAATATTACAGCATTTTCTAAATATAAGCATTTTTTATGCAGTCATTGCATTTAGGTTTGGAGCATTGCAGGCATACAGGCTTCCGGCACTGAACACACGGGTATTTTGTCATTCTATGTTTGTTTCTATGACACAAAAAACATGCTTTGCGTTTGAGAAGTATTAAGTCATCACCTACCTGGGGCGCGTTTTCAACACGCAATTCCCGGGGTAGCTGGGGATTTTCTAGTCGTCTCTCCATATGCTCTTGGACTAGTGTGGTTGCTAAAGACTTCGCATAAACATATTTTCCCTTTATTTCCTCATTTTTCAGGAAGCATTGGTGTAAAATATATGAATTGACTACTAAGACGTCTAAAATGCTTAAAAAAAAAAAAAAAAAAAAAAAAAAAACAGCCAAAGGCCATCTGCGTGTGCGATGACGTGCAGAATGTATTGCACATTTCTCACCAAGACTACAAGACGACTATCAACTCCACCTTTGTTTGAATTATAATAATCTATAATTTCTGGTTTCTGTATTTCAATATCAGAACAAACTCGGTCCTGCATTGAAGAAATGAGAACGGTTGCTTTACACTTCTAGCTTACATGAGAAATTATCGTGCATTCCTCTCGAAATCAATATAATGGTGATCCAATTTGCGTTTTTGCTGTAGGCTGTCCTCCAACTGTCTGACGAAGTCAGATAAGATCCAATAGACCGTCAATCCTTAGAAAATCAAGAACCAGAATCAAATTCAGTGCAAGAACCAAATCAAGAATCAAGAACTTCTCTTATTTGGATGGAATTTCTCATTTGTTTCTTTTCATTCTACCAACGTAGGTTTTTTTTTTTTTTCAAAAGGATTTCTAAAAGTTCTATGGATGAGAACCAGTTATCTGCTGTGACATTGCAATTACTTCCAAAAATAGGTTGAGAAAGGCTTAGAAAGCAAAGCAAAGCTTGCGTTGGCTTAGAAAAAATTTCTGAATTCTTCGTTCAGCCAATTCCGTCATTGTCTATACCGCAATATATGTATACGTTGTTCCTGGCGTCTGTAAGAGCCATGATTTTTATGCCGTATTTACATGGTTTATTAGGCACCTACATTTTGAAGCGAACTTATCCTCTGAAACTAGCGAGCATTTCGTCTACTGCTGTCGACTGACCTATTCCATAGACAGATTGGCAGATTTCTATGAGACTGTTGAATATATAGGAAATAGCAGCTGTCGGATCTTCTTTCATTCGTTCTAATCTGTCTTCCGGATTGTCAAACATCAATGCTGAAAGAAGTATTGCAAATCTTTTTACACTCATCACGGCCCTATATATCTCCCAGTTCCATCTGTTGCAAAAAGTGTTTCAATGTTTTCATGATTTGAGTTGAATACCGATATGAATATTAGAAGACCAAAAAAGGCTTTCATTTCAATCAAATTTGTATCTTTCATATTACTGGTCAGAGTATCATATTGCATTTGCATTTGAATTATTTTATGGTTTGTCCATTTCACTATATGCAGTAACATATCATTTGTAAATAACAACTGCCAGACAGATAATAGATCTTACAAGTTGTAATTTTCCAACTGGACGAAAAATGTCCGGGCCAGGATTCGAACCTGGGATATCTTGGCTGAAGCCGCCACGCTCTACCAACTGATCCATCCCGGTCAAATCTGGAGGGCATAATTCATCCAGTTAACCTTATTGATCATAGCATCTGGTATGATATTTTAATCAGCTCAACAGAATAGATCGCGGGTAATGGAACTCCAGTAAACGCTGGATACGTGATTACACTAGATTAATTTTAACACAATTATTCAAATTGGTAAAGAAATCATACGAGTTGTAATTTTCCAACTGGACGAAAAATGTCCGGGCCAGGATTCGAACCTGGGATATCTTGGCTAGCGTGGCGGCTTCAGCCAAGATATCCCAGGTTCGAATCCTGGCCCGGACATTTTTCGTCCAGTTGGAAAATTACAACTCGTATGATTTCTTTACCAATTTGAATAATTTTGTTAAAATTAATCTAGATAATAGATCTGCCTTTTCTCCGAGATCTCTAGCTTTCCCTCTTAAAACTGTCACTTTTATAATTATATTGTGTTTTCTTGTTCTTGACGAGGGGTGAACTTCTGAAACAGACCATCGGTACCAATTTTTTCCATATATATGTTTCGTATCGGCGTCTGCTAATTTTTCACCATTTCTTATATCTTCATTTTCGCTTTCATTAGAATTTTCTGACAATGTTGAATCACTTTCGTGTTCAAAATTTATATATTCATCATCTGAAATACTTTCAACATAGCTTATGTCACTTCTTACTTCATCAATCCATCACAAAATAGTCTCTTCAAAGGATTTATCACCATAGCGTACCCACTTTGACGGCCCCGCCATCTCGATATCCCAAAGCAAAAAATTACATAAACGGAAAGACGCCGTCTCACAGACTGCGTCGAAAAGAAAATATTTTTTTTTCAACAACTAAAAAAGCGCAGGTGTTGCAAATGGGTCGGGAGGGGGCGGAGAGAGGACCAATAGCGTAATGATTCTATGGCGTGATAAGATTGAGGACGCGTTCATTTTTCCATAAAGGGTAGATATGTAGACACAACCGTCTCACAGACGGTACGTTTCCTGTTAAGGGTTAATAATGCAATATTATAGAAAATTAAAAATGTCGCCTGTTGGGAAATTTTAGGAAAACTTCGTTAGGAAATTTTAAAGATATTCAGTACCTATCAGTTCTAAAAGTTTCGCCAAATGTCGCCAACAAGTTCTATTATACGTGCTATAATACAGAGTGTCCACTCTCAACGATGTCCAATGCGTAATTCTTAAACCGTCTATCAAAGACATATAGTTCCAGAATGTTTTAAACGAGATAAAGAAGTATTTTAAAATCAATTTGAGTTAATAAAATATTTCCTAAAAACATTATGAAATTTAATTTTTATACGGTTTTATTTAGTAAAGATATCTTATTGCAGTAGCAAATACGACAAAAAAAATCCCATTTTAATACTATTAAAACTGACTGAGTTATAGCTGTTTAAATTTGAAACATTTTTTTCTGCGAAATAAGGGTTATTCACAAATTTACTAGAAATATAAATAATCGTCATACTAGTTGAAAGTAAAATTAACATTACAATATAAATTGTAAATCTATATTCTTTCTGACATATTATAAAAATATATACATCTTGCACTAAAAATGGTGGAAAAATTACATAATTTTTGTTCAATGAAATAATGAAAAGCAACAGTCCCAATTCTTTGAAGAATGATGCATATGTTAAAATTACGCATATTTATTGGATTATCTAATTTAAAATATGTTATTTTTTAACTTGCTCGAAGTAATTTCTGTTGGCTGCACTGCACACGTGAAATAATTCCTTCTCTTACTTTAAGCTACATTGTAATTGTAGGTGTTGTAGATCCGTATGCCATAGAAATACGATTCCACAAATCAGTTTGATTTGTGGAATATCTTTCATTTATGTTAGTTTTCAGAATACCCCAAAGAAAGGAATATAAATGATTCAAATCTGGTGATTTGGGTGTGGAATAAAATTGTTTTGAAAATATTATAATATTTTTATTATGAAACAATTTCCTGGTATGTTCATTATGTAGACTTTCATTACCTCTCATTACATTATAGGGAACAACATTTGCTCATTATCATTTAATTTCACAAGTATTTTAAGGGAAAAAATCCCTGAATCTTTCCATATTTTAAATACGATATTGTCAGTAGACAAATGTATAACAAATGAATTTCGTATTAAATGCCTCGAATGTAATAGTAGAAAATTTGTGTAATTTTCAAAATGCTCGAATGATCCCTTATACATGGTAAACACTCTTAATACATTTAAATAGAAATAAGAGCGCATTATGGATTTTACTGCTATAGATATTATCCGCAAATGCAAATAGATATACAGAACTTTTCTGGAAAAATATGCAATAGTCAATTGAAGAATAATGTACACATACGAAGTTTGAGAAGAAACTCATTGAAATAAGTGAGTAAATTAAACATTCAAAATATAAGAAAAAAGTTTAAAGAAAAAAATACTTTATTTTTTACGATAAGCGAAAGTACTCTCGAAACACATAACAATAGTAACCTCCTATTGCAATTCCTCAACCGAAAGCACGTAAAAATTTTAAAATGTTTTGTTTAAGATTATTTATTGAAACTCAGTTTTTTGTATGACTGAATTCAAATAAATAACATTTCATTCATACATTAAGTTATTTTATATAAAATTGAAATATATTTTGAGCATGTCAATTTAGACATTTTTGTTAAAAAACCAGAAAATGCGGGAAAATACAAGTAAATTTTTATTTACCTGAAACTCCGATGTTATGGCTTTTTGACTGGGGTTCTTTCAAGAATACATGCAAAATCGGGGCAGATGCTATCCGAGTCCTGGTGTGAAGGTTCTAAACTATTATTTGAAACGTTTTGTTTAATGCAAAACTAATCACAAACTGGTGTTTTTTAATACATTTTCCGTGGAAAGGAATCATACATGGGTTTTGGTCAGTAAATTTAATTGTACTCCGTTTACATTCGAACTTTTAATGTCAAAATGCAGCTTGAAATATGCATAACATTATAAAAATACTTCGACATGTTTTCCTCTCATGTCAACATTCATTTCAAGTATTCTCTTGAAACCTTGCGTGATGCTTTCTATCCCTTATTATATTAATTTTTTCTGATTAAATCGAAATTTAAAGGTGCATTTCGATAGCATTTAGCTTTCAGATATCCCCAGAGGAAATAATCACATGGATTGAGGTCACTGAACATTAAGTCCATATCGGCTTTTGATATCCGATCCACCGATAACACTGTCTTGAAATTTCTCTTCAATGATATGGTAGCTTTCGTGAAAACATCGAGGAGCTGAACCATCTTGCATAAACGATGGTCCATTTTCTTCGGGTCATGGATGCAATTAATGGGTGTGTTCCATACTATGTCATCGAAGCATCGAACAGTACCTATCTTAATTATCTGTGTGTAACACTATGCTGCTAATTTTCCTTTTGAAAAGATGGCTATCCAGGAAATAGTTTTTTGTGGATTTAGGTAATCTGGAAGAAACTCACGACGGTTTTATCTATACCAGTAACCATAATTTTGCTTATTAATGTGTCCGGTATCATGAAAGTGAGCCTCATCAGTAAACCAAAGGTTTTGAACAGGGATTTTGTTACCTCGCAATAGCCGAAGAACCTTTTCAGCGAAAACAAATCCCTATTTGGCATTTGCAGTTAAATTGTGCACAGTTTGAATATTCAATGGGCAAAGGTGCAGTTCACCTCTTGGGATGCGGTGAACAATTGCCTCATAAATGCCGAACTCTTCAGAAAGTCTCGAACTTGACAGATATGGATCTTAATCTTATTTATATAGATAATTATAAATATATCCATCTACTTGCTAGATGTTTTCAGCGGTCATCGCAGATCGTGGTCATCCGGTAAAATTTACCTTATGATCGTCAACACAGTTTGCTTAAATTTAGCGATTAATTTGCTTATTGTTTGACTTTTTAGTGCACCTTGTTGGTGCTTGTTAAAGCGACATTTAAGGAGAGGGGGGGAGGGGCAAAGTTCACCAGAAGGCATAGTGGAGAAGAGAACATATAGGAATCTTCACTTAGAGTGGCGTTGTGAAACACTGTATAAAAAGGTAAGGTGGCTCAAATTAATTTTTAACGATCGAACTTTGAAAGGGTAGAATTATTTACGTTAATATTAAAATAAAATAAAATAGAACAAATTAATAAAATAATAGATAAAAAACATATTTGCTCATTATAATATTTGGTTTATTCATTTATGTGACAGAAAAGCAAGACATATACATATTGTTTACTCTTCCTCATTTAATTAAAACCAATAATAATGTATGAGCAGCACATTTTAATTTATTCTTATTAAATATCAGCACAGCATAAGTGTGAGGCAAATATGCATACACTAATTTATTATCAGCATTCGAATTCAATTAATTTATTTAAAAATGTAAATATGATGCAATAATATCTATTAATTTAGCCAGGAAAGGATTAAGTTGATTTTTCTCACCAATTATTCCTTGTGGATGAGGATTTGTTGGAGATTCTCTAGGAGATGTGGTAGAGGAACATGTCCTTTAGCGGCCTTCTGGGAAACTGAGATAATTATTGCCACAAGAGCACTACGAACTCTGGATAGACAGTCGCTGTACACATGGGCGCAGGGGCTCCTTTCTCGTCACGGCCTGGGGATGTTGAATCTTAGGACACACTGGTATCGGTAATAGCACTCTCTTAGTTACTGCTGGAGATGTTGCATCTTAGGACACACTTGTATCTGTTATGGCATTCTCTCTGTTACTGCCGGAGATGCTGCATCTTTGAGAATATCAGTGTCGGCCAGGGCGATGAGAACATCGGACTCTCAGTGTGGTCATGGGCGCTGAACGGCTCTTTACAACAGTCGTCGGGATCCTAGCAGATCCTATATTTTTCCAAAAATATCTGGAAGAGGTGACCTTTAATTTTCAGCTGCAGATAGAGAATGATTTTTTATGCTCCCCTGTGTGGGATCCAGTTGTTCTTATTAATAAAAGGGGTGTCACATCGTAAGGACTGCCTCTTACTTATTGGTTGACCTTTTTGATCTATTTAATTTTTTTACTGCAGGCTGTCTCCTATTGGTGACCTCTATTGATCTTTCAGAATATATATGTTTGGGTTGTGTTCTATTGGTCTGTCTCCTGTATCACTGGTGTGAATGCCCTGGAGGAAAGGGGTGGGCTTTCAACTCCACCTGCTTTTCTGCAAATTTCCTGTGTGTGCAACTATGTGACACTGCTTTTTCCGTTTCCAGGCTTAATCTCATCTTACATATTTACTAAGTAAAATGCAAATATATATTTATTTACACTGCACTGAATAATGTATGTTTTAACTATATGCAGTAAATAATAATAAAACAAAATAATATAACATGCATCAATATTTACCATACACTAAGTATATTATTTATATGAAGTAAAATTCATTTTTATACACATATATATATTTGCATGAAAGTGACCTCTATATATATATATCTATACATATATATATATCTCTATATATATATATCATTTAGTCCGCTGGATATTTGCCGTAATAGTTTTATTTCAATTTTTAACTGTTGGAATGAATTAGTTCCATCAGTGCGCAAACTTCAAAATCTTTTTTATAAAGAGTGTCGAATGAAGAAGATGATATACCAGAAAAATCGTATTTCATGATGTGAAAAATTCGTTGCTGGAGCGTCAAAGCTTGGTTAGGCATTTCTAATCCATTTCGGCGCGATTGACTGAAATTTCAAAACTGAATAACAACTTAAGCCTACCTTTAACCCTCCAAAATATTATATTCTCTAATGTCTAAAATGTCAGCTTTAATTTGACATAAAAAAGTTAAACTTAAAGTACACAATGTAGGGGGGTTCAATTGAAATTATTCCTACTTTTGACCATAATAATTTTAAAAAAGTGAATTGCGACAATTTTGTTGCTCAAACTTTTGCTTTCTTTACGTATGCATATTTTGAATTTCTATTTAAAATGGACACCGCCTCTCACACCCTTCTAATTTCCGCACATGCGCTCAAAAACCGTGCATGATTCCTTTTGACGGAGTCTGTTTAAAATAATTTTGTAAAATTAGCAAAATTTTTTATCGAATGATACTGATCTACAAAATTGCTGATAAGCAAATTTTAAGTATGCTTCCTTATTTTTACACGAAGAAAACTAGTCGTTGGGGGCCACCGTAATACTTACCCATCATGAATATGCATAATGTAAAATATTAAAATAAAAATGTGTAAACTATTTATAAAATGCATTGCAATTCAAATAAAATCGTGGCTTGATGACGTCATAAACTTTAAAGGCTCGATTACTGAATCGCTTGAAAGAGGTTTTTTCTTATAACTCCAAAAATAATAATCCTATTAACTAGCGGTTTATTGCATCTTATTAAGCGTCAAATTTCCAATTAAAATATATCTTTAAAGTGAAATTTGGATGAAATACAGGGTCATGAAAAATCGGAGACTGTGGCAAATAGGATTCCAAATATCTCGGCAACTAATTATCCGATCGACTTCATGCTTTATGTAAAATTTATGTTTTTTTATTGTCTTTTATATTCATTTCTTAAAATAAACAATTTCGAAAATTTTTATATACCTTTTATCAGAACGGATATTTCGAGAGTCCGAAAAAAATAGTTCCGTTTAATCGAGGTTATTGAAATGAAATAGGCTTCTTCCCATTATTACATACTAAGTACATACCAAATTGCAAGTCTCTATCTCAATTTTTTCGGGAGATAGAGCGTTTACAGACACACAGACACACACACAGACACACAGACGGACGGCAAATTTTTTTTTCTAAAAATATGTTTTTGGAAATCTCCAGTGTCTGAAACGTGTAAATCCGTCAAAAAAAAAATTTCGATTTTCAAAACGATTACAAGACTTACCCTATACTACGTATGATGGGTAAGTAAAATTGCAATTAGTTTTATCCTCACTGATTTTTATTTTTGTAATTGCTTATTCATGCATATATATCTATATTGGATCCATTATATAGCATAATAATTATTTTATGTAAATAAATCAATATATATATATATGTATATATATATGTGTTAAGTATGCGTATAATGGAACAATTACTTAGGGTAAAATATTATTATTGGGATTTTATGATTTATTTATGTCTAAAAAACGAAATATATTTTCGTTTGAGTGTACAATGACATATGTAACATCTACGTTTAGATCAATATTAATATTTTCTATCATATCAGTAAGTATACCTATTGGATAAATATAGATGCCTCAACGGAAATTAAACTTCCTTTTCTGCTTTATCAAATCGACAGGAAAAGACATTCGAATCATTTCAAGATTTATTCTAGAATCCGGAAGCAATATTGTTTCAGTGTTTGATATGCATAAATATGCTAGTTAGAATGTTTCGTATTTCTGAAAAAAATCAATATATTATACGTTAGCACGACTTTGCATTGTATACAGTATTTTTATATACCATTTGCGGGACAAACAGTTGTGTTGAGTTTGTATTTTACGCTTGTCTTTGGAAAGAAAAAGAAACCTAATATCTTTGCTACATTTATAAAGTATTTATAATGTTAATTTTGTAAAATCACTTATTATATGTAAATAATCATAGTTACAACGTATGTTAATTGAAAGTTGTAAAAAAAAAACTGCATTTGATTTTCTTGATAATTGATTACATTTCGCAAATTACTTTATTTTATGTATTTATAGTGGGATTGCGTTTATAGTATATTGGCGGCATAAGGGCAATAAAATTTAATTGGTCTAGAGGATTACGTAAAAATACTTCGGAAGTTCCCTTATCTGGAAATTAAAGATACTGAAAGTATCGTTAAGCTATTATCTCTTAACTTGCCTAACTCGTCAAAGCAAAAATCTGACAATAGCTGTATCTTCTACCAGATCTTTTGATTTAGATTTTCTTCAAATTCAAAACGCACGGATTAATAATTTTGAAATCTTTCAGATTTTGGAAAAAAAAATAGAAAAATGTGGCGGTAAATTGTATAAATACTCTTTGCAACTTATCTTTAAATAGAAAGTAAAGTATAAAAATCTTTAAATCCAGTTATAGAAACAATATAAAACCAAAGATATTTGTTCACCAGATTGAATAAAAGGCGATTATCGTAGCATTGCAAATATTTAAATTGATTTCTGTTCCACTCAGTTTAATGAGAATGTGGGAACAAAAATACATATTATTTTAATATTTCACTTTCATTTGCCCTTCGAGATAGCGGTAAAGCAATGTAGCTACCATTATTATAGAAATTTGACACAAATTAAAAAATAGATATATGCTATCTCATAAATTAATTTAAGTTTCAAAATTCCCTGAGTTTTTATAATATTTTTCAGATCCATGCGAATAATTGACCTTAGTTTCATTGTGCATCGAGCCATATTCTAGTAGAAGTATTATTTATTATTATATTTATTTATTGTTATAAATTAGATTATTAATATAACAGATTCTGTACAGTGCGATCTATTTTCAATCACTGAAGTTATCCTTGATGATCATTTGCTTGCTTATCATTGACGCTAACTTTGGTGTGAATACGATAATGGAATATTTATTATTTCAGTTTTAAAATAAAAATGAAAGACTGACAAATAGACAAATGCAAGAAATTATATAAAATAAGCAAAGTTATGCACTAAATGTTTAGATACATTGTCAGATGACGCAACCTTCGTCTGTTTAAGTATTTCGACAATGCTTGCTCCGAAAACATTTTGCATCATTAGGTGCAATTAGCATAAACAAAGATATGTTATTTCCATGATTAAAACCTTCGTCTCTTTGCATGCTCTACAAAATGGACTATTGTGGTACCAACTAATTAAATGCATTTGTGAAGCTGTGGTTTGTAAATAAATTCTAAGAAATATCAAAATTTCTAGGTAGATTAAATTGGAATCAAGAATAAATTGGAAATAAACTATTAATTTTAGCTGATATCTTTGTAAATAAAAACCTTATAATAAATTGAAAAGACACTATTTAATATAAAATAAATTGTATATATACTTCAATCCAGGGTTGCTATAGTTAATACCTGTCAGTAGATCAAAAAAATTACGATTGATAATTTTTGTTAGACATTCCTAATTTCTGAATAAAAAAGAGACCAAGCAGGCAACCCTGCTTTCAATCGCAATAAAAAAATAAATTTAAGTATTTTTTAAGTAGCGGCGAAGAGCTTACACTCTGTTGGATTCCGTCTAAGTCCGCCCAACATCGAAGAATAATCCGGTATTTTTTTGTATGCTGCCACCACCGATGTGACTACGTGATATCGGTCACGTTATGAGAGGTATGTTGGGAATAAGACGAACTCTTTCAATTAATCACAAACTAACACTTTATTTACAATATTTACCCTTAGAAACTCGGATATAGCTTATCCGGTTCAACATTAAATAAAGATACAGAAAATACTTTCTGTGTACTGCTAAGCTACGTTAATTAACTCAGATCAGAGATTACTATTAATCTCATGAACACTTCTGACTTCGCTCCAAAAGATCTCTCTTAATACACGTGTCTCAGAGCGTGTTCAACACACTTCTCTCCCAACAACCTACACGCTTCAGTCCTACGTTCCAACTAACTCGGGTCTCAGAGCTCATTCTCTGAACAACCTTCCCGCTTCACTCCTACGTTAAAATTAACTCACTCTCTCCGGTCAACTCTAGAGCACCCTTTGTCAACCGGGCTGTTCCCCTCTCTATGCCAGGTGTTCCCCACCTTGACCGAAAATAATCTCCTTTTGATGGATCTGGCCTCTTATAGAATGGGTGAAGTCTCACTTATCTATGAACTTACCATCACAAAGGAAAAACTTCTTCCATTACATTAAACATTATTTCAACACCCATAATGTCACCACCTACTCGGATTAAGATTTTAGTTAAGGAAACCTTGCAGTACACAGTAGATACACACACAATAAGATAATCCCATACCAATAGTTTTTAAGTCTGCACAGCTGCCAGGGACCTGACACCCCCCACCTTAGCGGAAAATATGCCTTTTAGGGGCTAATTTTCCTCAAAACTATGTAATGTCTGAGAACTGTTCAACAGTTCCTTGGTAGGTTTCTTCATTACTATAATTACATAAATATTAAAAGGTATCTGAAAATTACCTAGTGACATCTCTAATGAACCATATACTAATGTGATCACTATAGAAAAAAATTACACAATATGCTAATACACTTTTATAAACACAAGATGCAAATACAATTATAAATACACAAAAAAATAAAGTTACACTAGTATTACGTCATTTCAATGTCAGTCTTTAGGCTGATATTGCTAGAGGCGGTACAGCTTTTTCCTTCTCATGACTTTGTAAATTTACCGATCTCGTTTCTACGACATAACGGTTATTCTTATCATTTCTAATCCTTTGCCCTTCCTTCACTTTCTCCTTACGTTCTCCCTTACATTTCCTTTCTACCGATTCTCTTAATGACTTCTCGTGGTTTAACACTGCCAATTCATTAGCCACGTCAGGTTGTAAAATTACCTGTTCCTTACTATTATCAATTATCGCGCAAAGTACATCTTGATGAATTACTTTAGTTTGACCGCGTTTTGGAATAGCTAAAGGTAATTGAATTAATGGCGATTTCACTGCCATACCAAATATCCCTTGTAAATAAATGCCACCAGCCCCTCTTAGTTTCTCTGCTGGTACTAAATCTTTATGAACGACACTTATTTCGCAATCCGAATCCACTAATCCTTGTGCTATTTTCCCATTTACACTAACTTCCACTTTCTCGAGTTTATTTAACTTCTCTCCAATAACTTTAGTTCTCCAATCCCCTTTTGCTCCGGTTCTTGCCATATTCGCTCCCCTTGGTAATTCTCAGATTCCTCGCACTGAGACATTATTGATACTAGCCCTTGATTCTTGTCCCTTATTATTTTGATTACTTCCTGCATTATTTCCTTTTGTACAAAATCGCTGGTAATGGCCTCGTAAATCACACTTGAAGCAGGTAGGCGTCGCATCGTTAGGTTTCTTATATTCCGGTTTTCTACCCGGAAATGGACTAACTTCATTGTTCCCATTTTGTCTCCAATTGCTACTAAATCCCTCATCTTTTTCTCTTCTAGAATTTTCATTATTTACATACCTTTCTTTACCTTTATAACCCTTATAAGTTACCGTATAAGATTTTTGTTTAGCATCAAAGAAATTATCACATTCCTTAGCAATTTTAGAAACTTATAACCAATTACTGTGCTGAGTTAATCCAACATGCGTCGCGGTTTCCTCATTTAAGTAGTTAACAACTTATCCGTGACAATTAACTGATTAACCATCTCATACGTATCTGCACCTCTAATCTTACAGTAATTTTCCCACGTTGCTATTAAACGCGATACAAATAATACATGAGTTTCATTTTGATTCCTTCTAGCCTTCTTGAAATTTTCCAAACACGCCTTTGGTGTCGGCTCGTGTTCCCTTAGAACTAATTCCTTTAATTTCTCATAACTCTCGATTTGTTCCCTAGTAGTATAAATTAATAAATTATCGGCCTTATCTCCTAACATATGTAATAGAATTTCAGCCTGCTGAGTTTCCGGTATATTTTTTTCTTGGAATGCTCGTTTTAAACTGTTAAAAAATAGATTCCATCCCTCAGTCCCTTCTGGAACTTTGATAGACAAAGTTTTAACACTTTTAATCAATTTCTCTAGGCTACTCTCATGATTAGATTCTCTACTCCCATTAGAATTATTTGCCGAACTTTGAATTTTTATCCTTTCCAACTATAACTCATGTTCCAATCTCAATTTTTCAGACCTTTCATCTCTGTCTAACTTCTCACGGTCTAACTCTCTATCTAACTTTTCTCGTTGTAACTTTTCCTCCCTTTCCAAATTTTCTTGTTCTAACCGTTCAGTAACAATAGTGCTAGATAATTCCATAACGGCCCCTTCTTTATATTCGTCACTTTCCACTATCTTTTTCTTAAGCTTAAACCTGGTATCATCTTCCGAGACTTCAATCCCTAACTCTTCACATATCGCCTGAAGGTCCTCCTTTATTATTTTTAGTGAGAAAGCCATACCTTCCACCGACAATTTTTACCACCCTACAATAATACTTAAGCACAATATCAAATTAATGCTTTCTCAAATCCTACCTTCATAAGTTACCTCCCCATATTATACTATTTAACATATTTCAAATAAGTAATAATAAAATGATAAATTTCCTTTAACAATGGTAACCCACAATTTGCTTCCAATAACAAAGTAACAATAATTTCAATTTTATTACTATGCAATACAGATTTTAAATTTATACAATTAAATATTAAAATACAATATACACAATAATACTAATGCGTTGCAATTTGAATAAACACTGATGCCAATCACTACATACAGATATCCACTTAACAAACATTTGCATGAAATACACATAAATTCCTAAATTTAATCTCAGTAAAATATTTCAATTTCCAAAATTTGTTCTCACATTAACCCTCTAAGCGTGTGGAACGTAATATTCCGTTCACTAAGCTCCAGGTTTCACTGCAATATATGCAATGTTTAAGATAATATAATTCTATAGATTTAATGAATCTTCAAACCATTGAAGAATGATTAATACTCTCAAGGATTACATTCATATTTGTAATTAAGTTTTATTTATAATGCTGAAAGAATCATATTTTTTTAGCATTTAAAAAAAATGCGGTGAAAACAGTATTACAATTTTACCCTTTAGATCACAGCCCTCTTTTTTTTTTATCTGGGCGTTAAATTCTTCCTTGAAGGTTATTTCAATTTAATTTAAATTCTACACAAATTTGCCTTCCTCATTTACTATCAATATTTCTAACTAAAAGCAATATCACTTAATTTAAATATTACGTTACTAATAATTTAAATTTAAGAAATTTCAATTATTCCTTCCAACTATTAACACAATGCATTAATTTTAATCATTAATCTTATCCGTTTAAAAAAAAAAAAATTATAAAATCAACTCTAGTAAACAATATTAGTTCCTTTTCTTAAAACAATAGTGTAAAATGGTTGTCAATATCTCATTTGATTTAGTCCAATTATTATATTGCACATAAATTATCATAAAGTAACCACAACATTAACTTAAATTACCATCAATTACACACACAAAAGCAGTAGGTTTGAGAATGTCAGTAGAGTATAATTATCAAAACACCTTACCTCGTACTTTATCTGCTGGGGCAATTCTCTGCTCACTTTTAACACGTGTAAATATTCCACTCTCGGGCAGAAATCACTGTAACTTGAATCACTATACACACAAACACTACACACAGCACAAACGCTTGTTCACTTCTGTAATGATGATATGGCACCAACACTTCCGCTGCACGATCCGGCATAAACCCTCTGTAACACGGCTAACTGGCACTGGTCTACGACGATAGGGTACGAACACTTCCGCTGGACGATCTGGCATAAACTCTCTGGAGCACGGCTAACTGGCACTGGTCTACGACGATAGGGCACAAACACTTCCGCTGGACGATCCGGCATAAACAGACTGTAACACGGCTAGCTGGCACTGGTCTTCGGTGATTCGGAGATAATGGAATATATATATATGGATATATAAATGGAATATGTACACACTTTTGGTTAAATTATGTATACAGAACGGAAAGAAAAAAATCTCTAATATTACTTTGATTTGAAATTTTTAACTATATCTGGAAAATGACATCAATATTTCTATTATTCTTCAGCTAAATTCCACATTAGTATCTAGCTCAGTGATCGCTGGACGCAGATCACGGCCATTTACATTAATTCTTGGAACGTTATGATATTGCATAGAAAGCAAAGTAATTATGTTGAAAATATCTGTAAAATATTTTCAACGTTGTTAAATTTATGAACGAAAATCCAGGTTCAATTTTATTTAAAACCACGTATTTATGACTGAAAAAGTGGGTTATGTTTATTTTAGTGAGATGTACACATTCTTTTGATAAACATACTGTTTTTTTATTATTTTTCACACTTTTAATATATATATATATATTTAATTCAATATACATTTTGAATAATATCTAGTTGATGAAAACATTTCCGAGACTTTTTCTCCATTTTAGATGCCATATTTCCTTATTAAAAACTAATTCTGCTTATACAGTTCTGTCTTAAAAAATTTCAGAAACATTGTTAAATATTAATGAATTGCTTGGATAAGTTTAAGTTACATTGTAGATGCTTGAAAAATATTTCATGTATCTCAGCGATAAAATTAGATACATTTTACCATTTTTAAAAGGATATTTTCTAATTTAACATAATGGATTAAATTTCCCATCAATATTATATGTTAAAAGCTTTTAGAAAATTTTGTGTTCAGTTGCAATAATGCTGATAGATAAGGAGGTAATTTGATAAACTTTTTTATAAAGTCGATACAGAAAATAATGCTGTAGCTAAAAACTTGTTAAAAAAAGACTTATTATTTAATTTTTTTATGAAATCCTTTTAAGAGAAATTGATTGTCAAGACTGACAATTTTATCCTAGAAAAATAAAATGATTATTTTGGCAAGAGTAGGTGTATTTTGTAATATACAAAAGTAAAATAAAACAAGTGGGAAAATGCAATAGAGATCGCTCAAAGGGTTTCGTTTAATATTCCTTTCAAAACACTTTATCCTTTCTTTAATAAATCCAAATAAATTTTATTTAGAAAAAAAAAAAGTCAAATTTTTTATGAAGAAAAAATTACCGGTCTATTTTTTTTTTCGAATATCTAAACCAGCCCGATGGTGATCTGTCATAATAATATCTGTCATGCGGCCTAAATTCAATATTTAAAAAAATAATTTCAAAATTAAACATGTTATACACCTTCAAAATGTTAAAATATGCTAAAATATTACAATAATAATATAATGATAAAATATTTTTCCGTAATCGGATTTTTATCATGATTCAATATGTTTCTCAAATTCATATATTTACTATTCTCTATTACTCATATAGATACTCGCTTTGTGTTATTCTCAAACATTTGAAAAAATCGTTAAACTTCCAATATGACGTCATATTTTCTTTTTAATTCTCTAATGACGTGATATTAATCTGATTTGTGTACATACACATACTCATACTGCTTGTATTATTGAGAAATCTTTGAAAATTTCCGTTAATTATGACGTCAATCATTTGTATTTCATATTAATATTTTTTTTTTTTCAATTGGTGAAACTTTTTATTTCATTTTCATTTTTCACGTGAAAATCGTTCAATAGAAAATTAATTATTGTAGAAAGAATTTCATTGTGGATTTTTAATTTTTGGCAACTGCTTTAACAAAAAATGTTTAAATTTAATAGGAAAAGGCTGTTAGAATTTTGGTTTTTTATCTCTATCTATTAAAATAATACGATTTTTTCAAATTTTAATATTTTGAGCTTCATAGCTGGCATTCAGCTAGATATAGATAAAATTTCAACTCTGTAAGTTACATAGTTTCTGAGAATGGCTCTGTGACGGACAGACAACGGGGCGGGAGTAATTGGGTTTCGTGAGATGAACGAAACCCTAAAAAATTATCATGAATGTGTGTTAAAGCACTCTATATGTAGCCCCATCTAATACAAAATTTTAAAACTCACGCATTATTTAATGATAGTTGTGTTGAGGAAACTTTTTAAGATATTCTGTTACATAGTTTTGAATATCTCTGTCACATTTCAATGTTCATAAACATTTGAGGAAATAATGTAATAGTTACTGATTCACAATTTTGTAGAAATATTCTTAAAGTATTCATTCATGTAAACGGACTATCAGACTTATCAAACATTTTCCGTTTTAACTATCGTTTAAACATTAAATCCTCCTTAATGTACGGTACTGATTATAAGATACTTCTATTTAGAGAACACGTTTCAATTCCCAACACTTACATTTTTTTCATGGTTTTACTTATAAATATAGGATACTTTCGTATTGAGGACAGAATTCCGAGTGCCGCATAACTGAAGAATTCGGAGTCACCTCTATTTAACGAGCATTTTTCAATCCCTAACCTAATTTTTCCTTATTTTTTATGTTTTTACATTGAAATAACGAATGCATTAGTTTAGTTGAAATTTCCATGATGAAGTAAAGCAGATACTGCTAATTAAGGAGCAATTCTACTTATCAAACACTTTTCAATCCACAGCACTTATCTATTGGTAAGATATTTCCCTATAAATAGCGGTAAAATTCCGCGTTCCTGAAATGTCCACTATTTGGGGGGGGGGGGGGGGGCTTTCTTTTGTAATGAATTTTTTTATTATGTCACAAACATATTATTTTGATAAAGAAAATATATTTCACATTCTTTCTTTAGACATCTGTACAGCTAATTTTTATCTGATAGTAATTTTAATTAAGCAAACTTGAAAAAAAAATGTCACCTGCATTTGATGTTGGAAAAATACAATTACGTGATATTTTAATCAAGCCATTTACATGAGAAACCAAATATTGAAAATAAAATGTGCTTCCTTACTACAATTCCTTAAAAATATCTGAAAAATTCACTTCAATTAAAAAATTATCTACCCCTAAGACATGGATGATATGAATAATAGCTCACCAGAACTTTCAGGAAAAAGAGACAGGGCTCCATCAAAAAATTAATATTGTTAAACAGTAAAATTATATAATATGCCTTGTGTAATATAAATAGTATTACACATGCAGTTTGCTTATTTCTAAGTCATTCATAATTTAATTATTACTTCATAATTTTTTACATTGAATTGAGATAGGATTAACAACAGGCTACCAGTTTTATTCAACACATATACAGTAAAGCTTCCATAACGAAGACTAACAAAGAGCGGACTCATTTTTTAATACTCAACTCATATATTTTTGTAGGTCCTTGCCTCTGAACTGCGAAAACCTGCGACTACTGGATAAATTCTGCGCTATGAAGGTCTGCATTATTATTATTTTATTTTCTTTTTTTTCCGTATAGGTTTCTCCCATTCATTAGGCCATTTCAAATGTTTAACAGTTTGAAATAATGTATTCTTATTAAAGGTACTAGGGGATCCAACTAAGGCATACCGGTTACATATAGGAGAGTACCGGATTTTATATATTATAGGAAAATAATTTTTTTAATTGAAAATTCTGATAGATTTTTACATGTAATATATTTTTAGATTACCCATAATCAACATCAAATTTTTAAGTGAAAAATTTCAATTATGTATTCAAATATTTTTCTTAATTCATTAAAAGCGATAATTTCGAATTGGCATCGTACCAGGAGTTAATCGTCCAATTAATTGCAACTGATTTAGCTACATGCAGTAGCCTTTTTTATTCTAATTATTTCGGGGATTTAAGCACCTTGTTCGATTACACGTGTGTTAAATTTGTGTTTTATTTATATTATTTCATTTATTTACTAGCTGACCCGCCTTTCATTGCCCGTGCACGTCATAATTAACTTAAACATATCTAAAACCAGTGTTTAATGAATTTATATATTTAAACGAAAATCTT
This sequence comes from Maratus michaelseni, assembly GCA_963931845.1. NCBI lineage: Eukaryota > Metazoa > Arthropoda > Arachnida > Araneae > Salticidae > Maratus > Maratus michaelseni. The sequence goes on from OZ007589.1 coordinate 69,954,665, forward strand.
TTCAAATGAAACTAAAGGGGAGACCGCATTTGCTTTGTGCCACGTAGACCTTCTAATTTGTATAATTATATATTTTAAAATGAAAATCTATCCAATGGAACTAATGGATGCATCCGATGACAGTATAAAAAAGTGGTAATAATTTAATGATATATAGTTGTAAAAGAAAGTATAATAATTGTTCTTCTACTTTTTTTTTCCATTGCGCATCGACTTCCTTCGAAAGCGTCCAAAATTGTCTAAAAGAATAGAAATTTCTATGTGTTAAAAATATCAGCCGAAGCCTGTATCCAATTCAAAGCCTGTATATAATTTTCTTTAAAAAATATTCAAATGTAGTTGTAAAAACAGCAACTCTTGAAACTGCATGCGTGGGAAAATATCTTTTCATCCATAAAAAAGAAAGTTTGGCGAAATCGCGAATTGAGTTCCAGAAACGAATTTTTTGAAAGGGTTAATATTAATATTTTCTGAAACGAATACATTGTTTGTCGGTCATTGTTTGTCGGAGTAGTTCAGTGGTTAGAGCAACAGCCCGGAACGCTGTGTACCCAGGTTCGATTCCTGGCTCTGGCTAATTTTTCACTCCATGTTGGATTATTGTATTGAATGTATGTATGTATGTCTGTTTATTAATTAAATATATATGTTTAAAATTACGATGACTGCAAACGTTAAATATGTGTGTAATTTAATATATATTCGTAGATCGGTGGAATAGTAAAATCTATTCACCGTTGTCCGGTCGTCTTGGCTGTCTGGTAGATGGCTGATGACCTTCTTTCCAACATGGTTTATTAGTGGGAAATTGCAGACACAGGGGTCGGCCGGAGTAGTTCAGTGGTTAGAGCAACAGCCCGGAACGCTGTGTACACAGGTTCGATTCCTGGCTCTGGCTAATTTTTCACTCCATGTTGGATTATTGTATTGGATGTATGTATGTATGTCTGTTTATTAATTAATTATATATGTTTAAAAAGTGTTTTATATTTTTTCTTATTTCGATATCCAAAACGAATGCAAAATTTCAAAATTGCAGAAATAAAAAACGAAAATCGCAAAAGTGACTTTTGGAAACGGATTTGTTGAAAGTGTTATTATTAATATATTTAAATTCCAAAGACGTTGTAATAAGGATTAAGTTGGTATTTTATTTTTTCCTGTATTTTGCTTAAAAGTAGTGGATGCGGATAGCTAAAAACTATATAAAATTAGGAAACGGATTTTTAAGGGTTAATATTATTAGATTTTTTAAACCGATTACGGTTAAGAAAAGAAAAAAAAGTGTAATGATTAAGTGGCCAGTATGTGTTTTTCCGTATTTTGATTAGTTCATTAAATGCGCGCTTGGAAAAACGAAAAAAAGAAGAACAAAACGAAAAAGACGTTTAAAAATATTTTTTGGAAAGAGTTAAATTAATATTTTTGAAACGGATTCCCTTAGCAGGAAATTAGTGCGTAACCAGGTACAGTTTTCTTAGTACGTAGTACCAAGGAAGATGCATTATACTGTGAACAGCTCTGAAGCGCGATCGGGCTGATGGGATAAATGGACCCCTGAACTGCCGGCAATCCTACTGCTGTTGGAGAAAACTTGTCAAAGACTCCTATGGGTGTGGCACGGGCTTCTAAAACGCAAAAGAAAGGACCTTTTTTGCCCATCATGTTTCGATCAGCAGTAAGCTTTGGAATGGGCTTTCTTGTCAGACCGCTGCACCATTTTACGATATGCATTATATGGATTTTAATTATATCTCGTTTAATCAAAAAACAACTCTGAGCATCAGGTGCATTCGAATATGCTTTAGACTACCCTTATCAGAATTGTCAGACCTGAACGTACGGTAGATTTTTTTAGCCGTAGGGGGGCAGTGAATAGACAGTTGGTGGCACTGAAATGGGGATTAACGCACCCACAGTATTAAAATGGGAACTTCATTGATTAACAAAGTAACAATCAATCAAACATTAAAATAAAGAACATTTAAAAGCCACACTAACAGCCGTCTCTCGTAGGTATCATAGGTCCCTTAAAGAAATCCGGTGACACCGAGTTTCTGCGTACTTTTAGCGTAAAATAGCGTCGCTTTCCTTCTAGTTATACTCTCCTACTTCTATGAATGGTACAGGTTTGCTATTTTTTGTGTTTTCGTAATTCTATTAGTTAAGCCGATATGGGTTTCTAAAACGCAAAAGAAAGGGCCTTTTTTGCCCATCATATCTCGATCAGCAGTAAGCTTTGGAATGGGCTTTCTTGTCAGACCGCTGCATCATTTTACGATATGCATTATATGGATTTTAATTATATCTCGATTAATCAAAAAACAACTCTGAGCATCAGGTGCATTCGAATATTCTTAGACTGCCCTCATCAGAATTTTAAAACCTGTACCTACGGTAGATTTTTCTAGCCATCGCGGACAGATACACACACACACACACGCACAGAAAAATATAGATATTTTGATTTTGCTATGAAATATTAGTCAGAAACAATTTAATTATATAATTATTTATATTTTTAAATGTAGATGAATTAATCGTTTATAATCGGGCTGCACCAAAAAGCACCAACACCAATAATCCAAAACACCACGAAAAATTATTTGAATATGAAAAATATTTATAATGTATTCAATTAAAGTATATTAAAAGCGATATGTCTATGTTAGCTTCACGGCCCGAGATAACAGATGAAGAAAGCTTCAAAGATGTCGCTACAAACAGCAGCTTTTTTATCTGTGATAATTTCAAAAGATTAAACACGTGTTTGTTTTACTTATATTATTTTATTTATTTGTTGATGAATATTTAATTTCGCTATGGATTATTAACCGGGATACAAATGCTGAACTTTTTAGATTGTTTTAAGTACAAATGGATTACTGTTTCGTAATCAGGGTGCACGCAATACAGATATATTTTAAAAAAAAGTTTCTTGAAAATTATTTTAAAAACCATATAAATCAGTAAATTGTGACACAGTTTTCAAGCAAATTTCATTTATAAGAACGTTTTTTCCATTTCGACGGTGGAATACATAGTATTTTACAAGTTTCGAAAGTACATACTTGGATACATTTAAAAACTTTTCTTACTTCAGAAATATATTCATAAATATTTTATAATACTTAGTGAAGTATAAATAGACTGCAATACACAACAATAAGCCATGTTAAAAAGACGTTTAATGACGTGCTTTATAGAGTTCAATTTCACTTTATACAGAATCCTCAAGACATGATTTTAATTCTTCATTGTCTGAGTTTGCTTTATATGATATTAGCTCTTTATTATATACGGCAAGCAATAAGTATTTTTAACAAAAACAACAAAAAAGTCATTTTTCATATTATATTATGACAAAAGTGGTACTATTCCGATAAAAAAAAAGTTTCATAAGATGGCTTTCATGAAACAAACAACTAATAATGAAAAATCTATTTCTTGAGAATAAATAAAATAGAATAATAACAAGTCGTAGACAGTATTTCTTCCATTTTTGCATATTTTCACGAAAATTCTGTGATACATTGTTTTTATCGCTGTGTAAAAAAGTTTTAAAGATTATGATGAAAATATGCTTTCATAAATTTCTTACATATAATGCATTGTATTAAAAATCTTACAAAATGAAGCATAAAGAAAAATACATATCTGTACAGTCATAAAGTAATCCTAAATATAGATATTTCCCATTTTCATCCTGGATACATAAAATGAAATTTGAGAAAGATGAAGAGAAACTATTAGGCCCAGACTCGGTTATATATATATATATAATATATATATATATGTGTGTGGGAGGGGCGGGGTTGAAGTACGCATATAGTTTTATTTTTCATTTTCCTTTTCTTAACATATACACAGAATTGTAAAATATTTCATGTTGCAAATGTACTTTATTAAACAAAATTATTACTGGCTAAGCATTTGATATCAAAATTAACTACATATATATGCACTTGATATACAAATACATCATGTGTCAGATATACAGCTCACATTCAAAATATTAAAATAATTACTTTTTTTTTACAAATTGAAAATATCGTTTGGTAATTTAATGTATTTTAATGCAAATATTCAAACGATATTTTTATTAAGAACGTATTGTTGATTGATCTTATTTATTATCATAAAATTAATATCTTTTTCGAAAAGATTAATTGAAAAAATAAATTATTTTGGAAAGTCAAAATATTAGAATATTTATTCAAGTGGTTCAAAATATTAGTATATTTCACATTAGTTCTACTTTAATTAACACCAATTCATAACTGCTGGCATCATTGATTAAATTTACACGAACTTATTTAAAACATGCATTCTTTTTGCAGTTTGTTTGCTTTTTCGTCTTAACATGGATCGTGTGAGTGATATTCCTAAATCTATTAAACTTCGTATGGTTGATTTGTATCGGCAGGGTAAAAATCAATGTTATATAGCGAATTATTTACATTGTTCGCAATCAAGCGTTAATAAAATACTAATGCAATATTCAAAATTTGGAAAATTTCAAAATAATCGCCGAAATGGCGGCCGAAAACCAAAAACATCTGCTAGAGATGACAAGAAACTGAAGCCTATAGTTAAGAAAAAAGCGTTTTAAAAGTGTGCGATTCTTGCACCGAAAATGGAAAGAAGAAAGAGTTGAAGTTTCTACATCGTCAACATACATCTACATCTACAACGTCTCCATAAATTTAAGTTTGAATCTCGTGTACCGAAAACAAAACCTCTCATGACTGCAAAACAAAAGCGTATAAGATTGAATTGGTGTAAATCAAGACGTTTATGGAGCGAAGAAGATTGTAAAAATATGTTAATAGTGATTAAAGTATGTTTTGTGTTTCATATGGTGATGAAGATATTCAAGTTTAGAGAATGAAGCAACACGCATTTGATAAAGAATGCCTTAAACGTTCCGTAAAATTTGCTGATAGTGTCATGGTTTGGGGTTGCTTGAGTGCAGAAGGACCTGGAAAGTTATGCATCGTCTACGAAAAGGTTAACTCTCAGATATATCAAGAAATTTTGGAATATTACATGATTCCATCATCAGAAAATTTATTTAAAGATGATTTCATCTTTCAACAAGATTTAGCATCACCGCATACATCGGTGTCAACTACGAATTGGTTCCTTACTCCCATCGAAAACTTATTGTGTATAATGAAGAAAAAACTACAAGAAAATCCTCCTTCAAGTAAAACTGAGTTAGTGGCACGTATAAAGCCTATTTGGGCTAATATTGATAGAAATGTTTGTAAACACCTTGTATGTAGATCGATTGTACGCTTTTATGAAAGCTAAAGGGGATTTTACTAAATACTAACTTCCATATACTTCATATTCATAAGGTAATATTGTTGCGTAAAATAAAATATTCTAATATTTTGAGCCAATCTAAATTTTATTATAATATTTTGATGTGTTTCAGAAATCTGTATACCTAATTTATTGTTCTGTATGTTATATTTTGTAAATGTTAAAATCTTATCTAAACATTCCAGATTTAATTTATAAGAAATTTAATTACATTTACTTAGTATAAAAAAAAATGAAAAATAATTTACTTCTTATTACTTTTTCTCAATTATTCTAATATTTTGGATATGAGCTCTATTAGTGAATAATTATACTAACTAACATATATTAACGATTTTCGTCTAACATTAGGAGAAATGGAATTTTTAAAAATAAATTTATATCATAAGCCTAAAAATATATTCACATATCTCTGGGTTTTTAGCAATATTTTGAAGGTAATGTATAAATATATATATATATATATATATATATATATATATATTATTTTTTCCGAACATTTATTTTACAGTTTCGTTACTGATAACCCATATAAATGTTGTATCGAAATCCTTTCAGTATTTCCCAATAATAAGTTATATAAGTGCAAACGTTTTTACATGTGATTTCTTATAATTTTTTATCTCTAAAATTATTGTTCGACCATATTATTGAGAAAAAATATAATGAAAACATTTCGTTATTTTAGACCTTCTTAGTAAAATGTTGTACATATATAATTTTAGTAAGTAACTACATTTTTAAAAATATTTTCTAAACCAACCAACAAATTGCTATTAATGGTATACGTAAATATTGCACTGCGACGCGAAAATTAAAACTCTTTCAAGAAAGGATCACGTTTGTTGAAAAGATTGATTTCCAGTATTCATCAATACTCGATAAGATAACGCGTCTTCTTGTCCAAGGATAATTCAATTGCGATTTACTTAGTACAAAAGAATGCGATGCGGAAGTTATTCGTATATATTGAATTAGCGAGATATGAGTAGAATCGTTTATGTAGGGAAACGAATCTCTAAATAAATATGCAGGAGAAGGTTTTGTGAGATTCTATAAAATTAGACAAACTATTTTCTATGTAAATGAAAATATATTTACAGCAAAAGTTTCTTTTCTGTTGTATCATAATTCTAAATATATACAGAAAACATTTTTCAAATAATATTGAAAATGCATGATAATTTTATCTTTCTTTTTAACCGTCAAACCTTAAAATAATATTTAGGATAAATAAATAAATATATTACTGACGTTCTTTTACCATAAACACAATTTATTTAAAAATAACTAAACAAAATATGTTTATCCGTGTTTTGGTTAAAATGTATAAAAATAGCCTCACTAATTTATTCAATAGCTTATTTTTAATACCACGAAACATTTTGTCTCAGAAGACTTACGATTCGAAAAATTATTTTGAAAAACTTGCGTTTTGTCTAATTATATGCCACAATCGTTAATCCAGGTGTATGAATATTTTGCTGAACGTAAAATGTAAGACTAATTTTTATATTTTATAAGTAAATCTTTTTCAGCATTAAAATACTTTCACATTATTTATGTAAAAGTTAGAAATCTCAAGGGAGTAATGCCAAAACGTTTTACTTGAATTTTGTTTTTAATTTTTGTTTGAATTAGTTTCATTAGATAAATTTATGCAAAATTCTACCAGTAAGATCAATAAAAAACAATTTAAATATATATTCTTTTAATTTTTAATATATACTATTAATAAGCGGATGTGTAAGTTATAATAATTGAAAAATATTTTAGACAATTTCTTTTCATATAATAATTGATTTGACCTACATATATATATATAAAAAGGCATTGTTTATGTTTACAAACCTTTATTGTGCATGTTTTACAGTTGAATTCTGCAAGCTTCCAGTAAACAGGAATGTTCATACGTTGATGAAAAAAAAATGAATGGGGCGGTTATTCAAACGATTGAAAACATGCAACAATATTCTGTAATAACCCTGCCATGGCTGTTAGCTTCGAATGAGGAGGATATAATACCAATATAATAACAAAAAAACCAGTTTATTATTTTGGTTTAAATAATGAATAGTTATAGATCCAATTTATATGGCTCGAAGCAAACATCATAATAGGAACAAATTTAAGATAAGGAGAAAGCCTTTTTCCCCATCGGTAAAGTTCAAGTTTCTAAAACAGTTCTGACTACACAAATTATACCGAAGTTAATGTATTACTTTAGGGATCAAAACTGGAGTGCGTTTCATTCGCCTGAAGACTTACATTAATACGTGTACAATTGGCGTAGGGATAGAAACGCCCCATAGTGCTGTTAAAATAAAGAGAATCAGCCATGGTCTGAAGATAGTGTTAGATCAAGAAAATAACAATAATTTTATTATATCTAAGAAAATAAACTCAAAAGTATTCAACCATATTTTAGAACACCAATTTTCGGCGTGTGGTTGCTTTCAAGAGGGAAAATGTCCTTAAGATGAGGCTTCGTGCCGTGTCACAAAAGCTACGAAAAAGTTAATCAATAATAAGAATGCCTAATTTTTAAACTTTCCAACCTAGTTGAAAAGTGTTTATGACTTCGGTTTGTCTGATCGTATGGCCGTATGGCGTCTGCAGTCTGGCCGTCTGTCCGTGCTCTAATTCCCGTAAATATGCTCGAATTGCTCTGCAATTTTTCTATGTTATTGTCGTTATCTATAGCATGTGCCCAATGTCAACGGAAGTGTGTAGCATTTATAGTTTTTTTTACAGGGACACTCAAAAGAATTCCGTTACATTACGGTCAATGGGGAAAAATCATTTGCGGTTTATTTTAATGATGTTACACAATTTAAAACACATTGTAATTGATATATATCACTAAGGTGCATTACAAGAGGCTTAATATGGAATAGGGTATGCATAGAACTTTTAGTTACTTTACAGGGACAGTCAAGATAATTCCGTTACATTACGTCTATGGAGAAAAATCATCTGCGGTTTATTTAAATAATGTTTCACTATTTTGAACGCATTGAAATTTATATATATCACTAAGGCTTACTACAGAATATTGTGGGTATAGCAGTCATCGTTCCTTTACAGGGACACACAAAAGAATTCTCTACTGTGTGTTAACACTAATTCTTGGAAGTGCGTTTTAAGTTACTGAACGCGATTTTAAATTTAACTGACTTTTTGTCTCTTACGTGGTGTGTATAAGTTCCGTAGATCCTATACAGGAAGCACAAAAGTTCGCGAAGACATTTCCGTTTATTGACAGAAACTCCAGAAGGAGAATTTTAAACTGTGCTACATGTTTTCAAACTGAACTAAAATTTAGCATCCTATGTAGTATATATACAAATCTATAGATCATATACAGGGCTGAATAAAAGTACTTGGATATTTTTTCCGAATATTGTCTATGTTGGAAATTCCTGAAATTATGTTTTTAAATATGTTATGCGTTTTCCAAATTGTTTACTTAGATGTTACCTTTCAGCTTATTAAACGGTATGATTTGTAAAATTATTTTGCAAGCGTTGGAAAGTGTTACATAATCTATGCTTGACGCATGATTTTTCGTTCTTGTTTATTGACACATCAATCGCACGATATCAACATTATAAAAAATAATGGAGGGCTATGCTGAACATTTTTTATGTAAATTATAAGCAATATACAAGCATTTCAGAAACTGAAGATGCCCTGGGTAACTATATCCACTCCAGTAATATAAAAACACATTATTTAATGTTCACTAACACTTACAATTATATAAAATTTGCGATTCGTCTCATTTTTAGTGTTTTTATAATTTTGGCTGCATATTTACAAAAAGGTCCTCTCCTCTTGCGTGGAAGATGAACGGGCCTTGTACAACTAAATTGTTCAATAAGACACAAGTTATAGTAGACTTAGTATAAAAACTTTACACATTTGTGAGTTTGTGAGCAGGTGGGGGGTATTTCAAGATGCAAATGTTAACATGATAACATCCGAAAAACCCATATTTCGGTTTGAGAAAACTGAATGTTATACTATAAAATCTACTTGGAAATTTTTCAGAAAATGAGACGAAGTTGTTTTAACAATGTTCTTTTAAATCTCAAAAATATGTCGATTTCTGTGGTTTGTAATTTCTGCTGCGTAATTTAATTTACATATGCAAGTGCACCAAAATAATATTAATTTTAATGTTAATGTTATGCTCTTAACTATATCACTATGTCCTATCAAAATATGCCCTGTTATTGCGCAGGACAAATATGCTATCTATTTTTCAAATAATAAAAAAAAACAAGTACCACTTATATTTGTACAGTTTAATTTTTACCGTGTGTTACAAACATTATGATATGAGATGTCACCGGCTGAAACTACTCAGTGAGTTTTAGATTTTTTTGACAACTTGTTGAAAGTGCTTGGGGTCCGCATGGACCCCAGGACATAGTGATAGGGTTAAATTATTATATTCTGAACGCTTTTCCGCATCTTTGGCAACTAGGAACAGGTTAATGTATATTTTAATTTGTGGTTTTTTATATTTTACTAGATTAAGAAACACTTTTATTGTTTTACAGTGCAGTGTAAAGTCATCATCATAATTATCGCTTTTTAGTCATTTGACACCTGTCACAATATAAATAAATATAGACTTAACAGTGACTTGAATACAAATTATTCTCATTATCATGAAAGAAAGACTATAAAAAAGTGTATTTTTGGTAAACATTACTTCACATTTTGGTACAATTTGGTAATAGTCCTTTAGACTTATTGCATCATTCGCGTGAATTTCAGGAAGTGCATTTCATATACGTAATTAGGCTTTTTATATCATGTTTCAAATATCATGTTTTTTTACAATTTAAAAAAAGTTAAAGAGAAAACAACATTACAGTTTTGCCCTTTTGCTTGGCGGTCAGAGGGTTAAATGAGTGTAGGTTATATAAGAACTTTTAAATGCATGTTTTGCACGAAATATTACATAAAATAATTTACTGAATATAAAAATATCATACTCAATTTGAATGAAAAACTATTGTTTATTACTTACTCATTATTTTTTCTCTTTTTATTACGTTACATATGTCTTCCTTTTAAAATTATATTTTACACATAATGCAGATTTTTCACAACCTCAGCATATTTTATTCTATAAATAATTCTGAATACAATATTATCTTAAACATTCATAATATTTTTTTTTCTTTCTTTTGTTACATGGGTGAAAAGGTTTAAAATTTTTATATTGAGATCGGAGAAATTGCTAACAAAAATTAATTTGTTCAGTGACATTTATAAATAACAATGTTAAAAAACTTATAAATCAATGTTTTTCATATTATTATCTACTTCTAAATGAATCTTCGGAAAGTTTTATCCATTCAGACTTTATCAATTATGCAATTTATTCACCTTTTCAGTAAGAGGCAAACAAAAAGACATTTTAAAGGAATATTATGAATTTGATGATTCTTTTAGTATTTATTTAAAACTATAATTTATTTAATAGAAGTGAGTAATGATCTTAAATACTCATTCATAACGACATTTTGAGATTTTCATGGCACTGAAAATCTGATAAAAGAACCAAACTAGTTTTTTTTTAAATTCCAACCATTGGAATAAATAGGCAAAAGCTGCAATTGTTATTACTTTAAAATATTATTATATAACTACAGTAGAGAGATAGGATTTCTGTTTTCCAGTAATTCTAAAAACACACTCTTCTGACTTATAACAGGATACTTATCATAACTTCTAACAGAAAACGGGGACAGACAAGGGATATCCCACGTCTTTCTTATATTACTAACACTGACAGAATCAATTCTCATTATTCCCTCAATAACTATTGAGTAACTTTACAAAATGATTTTTAAAGGAGTGAAAATAACTTTGAGAAACGTAGACTACATTCTTGTTTCATACGATGCAATTTTATTTTTCAATTTGTGAATAAATAAAATTTTCACTATAAGTCCCATCCCGAAGACTGGTATAAAAATAGAACGCGAAAACGGCCACGAAACGGGTTCAGCCCGTGTTATAATTGTGTTAACCCCCACCCCCTCCGCACCTTCTCTTTTTGATTAACAATTCTCTACTGCCAATCACCTGACAAAGAGAGCTAGTAATTAATTGATCTCAAAATTACTCATTATATGGTGAAACAGAGATCTTGTTCTATAAATTTTTAATATTAACTGATAATAATTTCATCGATGATAGGTTTTTTTTTACGTATATATATATTTTATAGTTTCAATTTCTAATTTCAAAGAAGTGAACTTGTAATGTTATGATATCCTATTGAAGAAAATTCATGAAATTGGTAAACGCTGAATTTAGGTGAATAAACGCATATGTATAGAATTTATTATCAAGCACTCAAAGTGGATTAACTGGATAGAATAAGCATTTAATGGAATGCTTGAATGTGTAATAAATTTAATTATGTTGATACGAGGAACTTCCTTTATGAAGGATGATAAATGGATTTTTCATTTAATATCCCTTTACACTGCTAATATTGATTTTTGAAAGAAGAAAATTATTTGAGTAAGATGTAGGAAATATGGCTAAGTGTGTAAAATTTTCAGTTTCCGCTGGATAATCTGGGACACAAGATTTTTTTTAAATATATAACTAAATTTGGCATTTTTTTCACGAAATGTATATTTATATATTTAATTCTCTTTAATTGTAAAATCTTTAAAAGAGGAAATTATTTTTTTTTATTTTAAAATTATTAGTTTTACTATTTTTTTAAAGTAACATATCTGACGAAAACTTAACGATATTTACCAACGATTTTAATTTTTGAGAACAAAAACGTTTAAAATTTAATAGAAACAGGTAAATAATTATTCTTTTTTTTTTCTTAATAAAGTTATATTTGATTAGTACTTTGTACTATGAGCATTATATTTTCAAAGATTTCTCTCAAATTGAAAACAAAATTAAGGCAATTTAATTACTGTAGAGCTGAAAATAATTTATAATTTTATCTCTTATAATTTTATCTTTCATAGAAATTTAGACATATAAAAAAAAAAGAATCTACTTCAAAAAAGAATACAGTATTTCATAACATGAATTTAAAGTTTCAAGTGCACATTAGATAGGCACAAACCATGTAGCATAAACTAATCTACAATCTTTTAATTTAAATATTGCATGTACAAATAATATGTGTAATTTTATTTAAAAATCTGTAGAATTTTTTTTAACTAAAGAAAGAAATAAAAGAAAACTGCCCAGTTAAACTGACGGCGTTGAGCTCACAGGCTATTCACACTAACTGTAAATTATATTCTTATTTCAAAGAATTTGAAATAAGCCCTCGAAAAACGAAGAAATCGACTATATATTAAGGGGGGCATCCCCCGTTTCTACCCCTTATAATTAACCAATGAACACCTAAAACTAATCAGAGAAGCCCCTTACCACAATAAACCTATGTACAAAATTTGAAGAAAATCGGATAATTCTGCATGAAAAATCCATTTACCTAAATTAAGGGGGGGGGGGTTAGCCCCCGTCCCCCCCCCTTTATACTTAACCAATGAACCCCCAAATTTAATTAGGGAAGCGCCTTATCACAATAAACATATCTATAAAATTTGGAGAAAATCGGATAATTCTGCTTGAAAAACCCATTAATCTATATTAAGGGGGTTCGTCCCCCCATTCCCCCCTTTATACTTAACCAATGAACACCCAAATCTAATCAGGGAAGTCCCTTATCACGATGAGCCTATATACAAAATTTGAAGTAAATCGGATAAGTCTGCATGAAGAACACATTTATCTAAACTAGGGGGGGAGATTAGCCACCGTTCCCCTGTTTTACACTTCACCAATGAACCCCCAAAACTTATCAGGGAAGTCCCTTACCACAATGATCCCATATACAAAATTTGAAGAAAATCAGAAAACTCTGCATGAAAAATTCATTTATCTAAATTAAGGGGAAGGATTAGCCCCCCCCCCGTTAACCCTTTATACTTAACCTATGAAACCCCCAAAACTGATCACGAAATAACCTTATCACAATGAACTTATATACAAAATTTGAAGAAAATTGGATAATTCTGCATGAAAAAACCATTTATCTAAATTAAGGGGGGTAGCCCCCCGTTTCCCCCTTTATAATTAACGAATAAACCCCCAAAACTAATCAGGGAAGCGCCTTATCATAAGGAACCTATAAACAAAATTTGAAGCAAAACGGTTATTTCTGTCAAGAGTTATCGCGTTACGTACATACGTACATACATACAGAACGGGCGGGCACATTAGCTCTCAGCCTTTGATAGCCTGTGAGCTAAAAATGGGATATATTAATTTTTTTTTGTCACGGAGCAGCGTAAAGTCTTTTAAAAGTAAATGGAAGATATATCAAAGATAAAATAATTCATGTCTGATTTTTTATAGAATATACAAGCTCATAACAATTTGCGAATTGCAGAAGTTAAAATTATTTTTTACACGGTTTTATGTAACTGCCCTTGGTTCATGTATACAAAGATGGTAGTTTGTAATCGTTTTTAACTCACTTTATTGATGGACGATTCTCAAAAATTCAATAATCTCTACAAATCTCATCATATGAAATAACTATTGATAACTATATCAATCGATACCCAAATTCTACTATCGAGATTTTCTACAATTGATTGTCACACAGATAAGCTAAAAACAGAAATTGCAAAACATAGCTACCAATAAATTGACCAGTTTCACATAAACTGTTTCATATCAGCTATTTAAACATTGAAGATCTTGTTTAATGTTCCATGAAGAAACGAGGGTAGCCAAAACGCTGAAAAGAATATTCGTTCACCGAAAACACGTAAATTATAAGAGCTGAAGATAATACAGAACACAATACAGGAAATGGCAGCCCCTGGCGGAGAGAATCAGAACTAGATGGTTGGGGCGATTGGGGAGAAAAAAAAGACGAATGGCCAAAGTTGTGTGAGGATCGAGCCCATATAATATGAGATATGGAATAAGGAGAAAATTTACACTATGCAGCATTGCCACATAATGGATAGGATAAAATGCTCAAACAATATTTAAAATGATCCAATCACTAAAATTATGTAGAAGTTAAGGAAACTTAAACGGAACTTAGTAGTGATAAAGAAAGACTTGGGGACAGAATAGGGAATATTAGAGGAAATAAAAAAAAAAAAAAAAGTTTGTTTTTACCTCTAATAAATATCTGAGAGATACAAGCTTTATAATGGTCTTGGGTCATCGGCCCGTGGGAGCAAAAAGCTCAAAACATATTTCAGGCATATCTGAAAAGTGTTATAAAGGCATAAAAAATGCTTAAAATGAAAAAGCGGGTGTTAAAAACCGATTAGCACGGAAACCCCTAGGTTGTCCCGGACTCCTGCATAATTCTCAACAGTTCAGAGTTAGACAATATCATAGATATCACGTTTGTTCATATAAGTATTATAGGTACTGACAGTGCGAAGCTGAAAATATCAATTAACTAAAGAAAGAGGCCACCTAGACTGAAAACGGAATTGGGACAATGGGGGAAGGAAAGTTAACTAGGGGAATTCAAAAATGGGACGGGGGGAAGAATGGGGGAAGCCTAAATACTCCAATGGGTCAGAAAGAACACCATGGTGAGAGCATCTTTATAATACGATACAAATCCACGATGTATGGTGACTATATAACATTTAGCATACAGTATATTTCTTAAATGAAAAGCCGGTATAAGATGGACAGTAGAAGTCCTAGCAATGAGAGATGGACTCCAGTTGTTCTATAGAATTGACTAGAAAAAAAATCCTTTGGTATAGTTCGCGCATGCGCAGTTAATAATTATTTGATGCAGTCGTCTCTCATCAAATATTCAACATAATTGTATTTTTATTGCAGTACATTGTTTCTATTGTTCTTGAAGTCAAACAAGTGCTCTATATCCTCGAAGTTGCAGAGCAATTCGTCAAGAATTTCAGTAGATATTTGACAAACCGTATAAAAAGCGAAAGCGTCCGGTCACTGTCCCTTAATTTTTGGACAGAAGTGTAATAAAAATTAAGAATGCCTAAGATGTAAATATGAATAAATAGATAAGTGTTTACAGATAACGTCGTCTCAAAGTTTTTCAAATGACATATTTGGCTTTTATGGGATAAATAATATGCAGGTATAAAAAATTCTAGAGCATCAGACTGATTATAATTTGGATTTTAATTGTTAAATTAAACGAGCCTCCGAGTGATTAATTTAATGGTATTAAATAATTTTAACAAATGTAATATCTTATTGAATAAATTGCTAAAATATTTGAAATGTTAGAAACAATAATTATAAAAAGCTACTTAATTATTTTTTATTTTTATTTTACAAGGACTACCTACCAACGCTAGCAACTTTTTTTTGGCTTGACTGTTTTATAACACATTTCTTTTGATAATATGGAACGTTTTTATGAAGCAAAATTATTTATTTAAGACAACATTAATTTATTATGATAAAATTTGAAAAAAATAAAAGATAAAAAAGGCAGTTAGAAAGATGGAAAAGACAGTGAAAAAGACAGACAACCCCATCTCTCCTAAAATTTTAAGCTTTTTGACATTTAAAAAATATTTTTCAAGTGTTTCTGCAGTCTATTGAAACCCTTGAGTTAGAAAAGTAGCCATTACACATGTTTAGTAGAATAAAACAATTTATTTAAAGCAATAATAAAGGTATGTGTAAAGTTTTAAGCTAACGATGATCAAAAACGAGCTCTCAACACTACATGCTTGATAGGTGGAATGCTATCCACAAGAAAGTCACAAAATTCAAGCACTAACATATAACAAGATTTCTACCTGCTATCGTGCACCGGAACCTAAGTAAAATTTGCTCCAGCCCACTATAAACAAATGCCACTAGAAACATTTTAGTTAGTACTATAAATATTATTACTCTAAAATACTGAAATATCACTATTATAGGAAACCCGTGAACATCAAATGCTCTTTTATTCGAGATATTTACTCTAATACCTTACTATGCTAGAATACTCAGAAGTTGAAGACTCAGCTCCAAACATAGCTTACAATGAAAACATTGCTTATTTGACAGCATGTGGAAGCTCTGCCTACAAACGCAGGAAGCGATAAACCGGTCTGAAGTCTAAACTAAATCTGCTGAAACAGACTCTTACTGCCGCATTTATAGCAACTAGACGACAACGCAAACCTACTTATCATATAATTGTACAAAATAACCGTGAAATTAAGATTCCTGAAGATTCAGATACACTTTGCGAAATTTGAAGTATGAAAGAATAGGTAGCTTATTCACTCACAAATGTTAGAATTTAAGACATCGCGATTGTACGAAAAATCTGAAAACACACTTGACCATAGATTACCTTCATAAGAGAGTATCTAGGTGCTTATACTACAGTTTGCTGTATAACTTTAAATTGTAGATTTCCAAGATGTTAATTAGTTTAAAAAATCACATATATATAATTTACATATATATAATTTACATATATTGCCTTTGAGTTATTGTACATTTACATGTCATACAGCTTTTTCTAAATTTATATATTTCGACACGATAAAATAATTCATATAATAATGTTAGAAAAAGGTAAATTGGAGTTTAGAACAGAAATAACGGCACTTTAATATAATTGTTATATTCAATAGAAAACGACAATTCTGTTTACGTTTACCGAAAAATTACTATTCTTTATTTTTTAAATATTTTACACGATATCTCTGATTTATTTTCCGGTTTATAATAAATAGGAAAAAAGGCGTTTACGCTTTAAAATGTATATTTGAAAAAAATTGATATATATATATATATATATATATATATGCATATATTATGATAAACAATACCTCCATATACCTACCATTGTGAATGATGTCCAAAAATATTTGTTTCTTTTTCATACGAAATAAAGTTCCATATCTATTCTCAATAGATGTGGAACATTCAGACAGGAAATATATGCCTTGAGATGCATTTAAAATATCGTATTATAGTCGGTCTAAATAATTTATGATGAATGATGGATTATCTGAGTATACGCTAAAATTGTCCATATATATATTTTTAAATGGACGTAGCAGTTTTATGTTTGCAATATTGTTTAAATAAGATCATATGAGATGATTTTTAAGCATGGCCACCAATATAAGTGGCCACCTTTCTTAAACAAAGTGGCAGATCAATCTGGCCAACAAACTCGGTCGATGCCTTAGTATGGCCTGTACAAATGCTCCGTAATAAACAAGACGGCAAGTCAAGCTGGTGAACGAACGTAGTAGAGAGCTTCGTACGTCTTGTACAAATACTCAGTCACATACAGATATGTTAATACATACAAATTCAATCGCATTAGAAAAATCAGACTGTTTCAAAAATGCAATGACCCTATAGTTTCAAAATGCTACATCCCAGACATTGTTTAAGATAAAGGCGAGATCAAAATGTTCCTGAATATATCTAGCAAGGTCGGACACTAAAAGCAAGAAACTTTTTCAATTTCTCATTTTTTGTTCATGATTTTGAATTTTTATTTTTTAAATGTAAATGGCCGCCATTTAAGTATTAAAAAAAATTAAATGGCTGACATTTTGAAACAAGATGACGGATTTAGATGCCCAACGAACTCGGTCAAGCTCTTTTCAGGAAGCCTGGAGAGTTCTCAGAAATTAATTTGTTAATTATTTTTAAATATTATTATACAATCGCATGTATGATTCTTTAAATCTTATTTCGTTACTCTGAGCGTTATAGTTCTTGTGAAAACAGAAAGATATGTAAATATTAAGTGAATTTTTACAATTAAAACCAGCGATACTTATATACTTTGTAATTACTGGTATAACATATCGAATAAAGAATAAAGCTGTTCTTCATTTATTAAGTAATAAAACTTACAATAAAATACTGCTACATTTTTCATAAGTTAAGTTTCATAAGTTTTACCTTTTTTTCAAAATTATTTAAAATTTTACAGATTGTTTTCTTAATCGCTTTTATTTAACATTTTATTAAATAAAGTACTTCTTCCAAAAAAAAAAAACTTTATTAAATACTGTTGTTCCCAATGTAATAACCTGGATTCTCTTCATTTTTGTACCGTAAGTCTTAAAAAGATCACCGCATGTGCATTTAGTCCAGTCAAATGGTAAAAAATGATTACATTAATTATAGTAAAGCTAATTTTTGAATATGATGTATGGGCTGGTATTCTGACTAATTTCTACAAGTTTGCCAACAAAATTTTTTGCCGCCGGCGCACAGTGGGGCGTTTTGAGGATCTAGGTGGACAAAATTATTGCGTTGAAGTTTAATTAGGTTTTGCTGGGTTTTCGAATGTATCAGTAATAAAATAACCAAACAGTGATAAATACTTGACTTATTTATTTATTTATATTATTATTATTATTATTATTATTATTATATTATTATTATTATTATTATTATATTATTATTACTTATATTATTATTATTTTTTAAATTATAATATTGTATTGTCATTGAAACTACACATGTATTCAAAGTTTCAGCTCAATCGGATAATTAAAAGTGATGAAAATTGACTTGCAAGATTTGAATTAAACACTCAAACGCACACTTCAAGTTATTATAACTTAATGATTCGCAAACTTTCGCAGGAGCTGTCTTAAGTTTTCAATACTATAGGAATGGCACTTTGATTTAAAAGAATGCTTATTGATTAATAATGCTTAATACTGTATTAAAAGTCAAGATGAAGTTTGAAAACAAGATGGCGCTTATTTTCAAACAACAATAGGTTAAATCGTGTGACAAACATGTGACATATGTCCAGTAAACTCCTGCTTTCAAATAAAACAGAAAAGGCACGACTTGCTTTCGAACTGACAGAAAAATAATGCAACTGTTGAAAGTATCTCAAATCAACTGCCTTCTTTACGGTCGTAGTTAATCGACACATCGGGTTTTTTCAACAAAACTCGTACGGATCTCGACAAAAGAGACATTCAGCTACCAGTATACGCGGTCTTGTTAAATTCCGAGATAATCGGAAAAATGAATTTTGTCCACCTAGATCATCAAAACGCCCCACTGTGCGGCGCCGCAATCTTGGAAAAACTTCTAATTATCAGACTTTTTTTCGTTTTTACCAAATATCTGCTTAACTATCCATCTAACAAAAATCGACTTTTTTGAAAATGGACTAAATTTGCTACAGTTTGAGTACAGTCCAATTTTTATACCTGTAATAGTTGACAAATTATAGCTGTTCAAAGTTAGGCAAATTTTTCCAAAAAAACAAAACAAAATTCGTGAATTTCCCACACATTTAACTTTAAAATTACGAGTCCGACGATAGAAACTATGTAATAACTTTTACACAAGAGTTAATTTTCTACAATTTGACTCCCGATTGGTTTCCCTGTGTTAAAAATATCACGAGATACAAAGGTTTGGAAAATATCGTTTTTGCCAAATGCATCCCTCTAATATTGAATTTTTTTTTAAATATTTATTTAAGTGAGGGTCAATAACAGCATTAAAAACCAGTTACGTGTAACTTAATGAATTTATTTACACATTTAAACACAATTTTACAATTTATAAAAACCTTTACATAAAGTTTATAATGTTCAAGTCACGATTTTTGGCGCTTAGAAGGGCCTGGGTGGTCGATAGCGGGATTTTCATTGGCATTTTCTACTGCTGTGCCAATGCTTATCATGTTGACCGAAAGATTTCCAGCATCTTTGTCCTCGTTTTCTCGCAGCATGTTGATGGGTTCAAGATCGTCATCTTCCTCTACGTCTGAGGCTAGGAAATGTGCCGGTGTACTTTCGCAAGACTGGCCATTGCAATGTTTGCAAATGTTTGTGCAGTTCAGTCCTGATTTTCGACACCCACATGTTTTAAAACATCTTTTTTGCAAGCGCAGAAGATGGTCTGAAGGATCGAATCTGGGGCTGCGTCATTCTTGGCTTTTATGAGGAAGAGGCCCAGTGAAGTGTTCACCCAACTCCACATCAATGGATCATTATTCTTGCCTAACCAAATTCTGCTGTAGAGCACCGCATGACACGGGTGACATTGTTTTGAGGTTTTACTGACTCGTAAGGATTAACCACCATTATTCCTCCCATGGCATGGAAAGTCCCCAAACCATCAAGTGTGTTCACATTAAAGTCGGCATTGTCGAACACAAATTGGCAGAATGTTTCCTTCTCGATGATTGGTTTTTTACATTCCATTATTGCGGACAATTCCAGTAAAGATACATCAGTGTAGCTTGATGAAAATCCAAATGATGACAAGAGGTCAATAAGGTGTTTTGATCAAAAACGTTTGTACAAATAAACACCAATTCTATTTAAAAGTGATGATATGAAGGAACAATGACGCACAGCTGAGATTACTGCATGTGAAAGCGCAATACACTTTCTTTTCCATCCAACCAAAGAGCCACGCTTGTTTTTCAGAATCACTCGTTGAAAGAAGTGTAAAAGGGATTGAGGGATCACAGAAGTCGCATCAGTCAAAAAATTATCAGGTGGCGTGTATTCAGTGACATTGTACATCTGCGAACGAATGTCCCCTGGGTTAATATCAGCTGCAGTCTCAATGATTCGTAGTTTTTCTTCGACAGGGTCTGACTTACGGTTTTTATACCATGATTCTGATATAACCATATATCCTACATTTCTGAAACAAACAATAGTCTTTTTGCGGAAATTCTCAGCAATTAGCAACTCATCTCCATACTTCTGAAAAAGAGGATCGTTCTTACGTCAGGAATGTAATCACCTTAAATGCTTGCAATCAGTTCATCCATAGAAAATTGACATTCGGATGAATTTTCCCCAAGATATAAAATAATGTGTTCCATCGCTTCATCGACATTATTGCTATGGATACAGCTGCTTTCAATATTGAGTCTCACACCTCCACTTTCTCAACTAAGATTACTTTATTTCGTTTAGATAATTTAGTCTTCTTAATAGATTCCAATAATTTGCTGGTTATATCTTCTGCACACAAAAAACACTTGGTTTTAAAGTCGAAACTTGTCCCTCCTGAAAGAAGTTTTGGTTTCGTTTGCGTATCTTGTTAACCTCGACGAACGTATGCTTCGATCATTCGTGGGTTAATATAACTTTTATAGCAACCATCATGCACAGTAACCTCGTTCATATAATTCAATAAACGTTCGTGATTTGGAAGCGTACGTTTAATACTTACTTTTAGTAGAGTTTGTATACCATTTTGCTTCACAATCCTAGTTTTTCCTTCACTTAAACTCTTCTTACATATAAAACATAAATTCCCATCGGGAGTAGTCATATTTTATTAAAGAACAGATATTTCTGAAATGGTCTCTACTCTGGAAGAGCTCCGGTACGCAACAGGATATAACTGACGCACGAGCGAAGGATCCATGCCATTTTTAGCTCTCTCTCCCTGCTATTGGTTAGAATTTCTCCCTTCGTCTATCCGCTATGTTCTGGCATGGTACAACTGGAATTGGTTCATGCTACAAAGGTCGAAGGTCGTTGTATCCCCCCCCCTCCACGCACACACAAATCATCCTAATCAGTAGGATGCGGAGAAAATATTTGATTTAACTTTGTTTCTTTTTTTATTTCTTTTTAACGATTTTTATATACCGACTGCCTACAGTTGTTATTTGAGGGTAATGAGTGTGCGGATGCTTTGGCCAAAAAGGCATGAAATGTTGACCAACCTAGTTCCACCATCACACTTGCAGATGCGAACGCTGTGGCCAGATGTAGACTTTTTAATCAGCCCTCTAGGAATCCTTTAATCACTGACTTTGATTGCCCTAGAAATATAGCAACTGCACTGGCTAGATTAAGAACAAATCACTATAAAGGAATGAAGATCCTTCCTGATGGGACAAGAACCTATATAAATTGCAGGAATTGCCCGGAAACTCAGCTCACACCGAGACACATCTTCGAGTGCCCATCCATTACCGCAGATACCTTAAAACTCGGCTGGTTACCGCTAATGGATCTACTTCGGGAGATCCTTTACAGTCATGAAGCACCAAGGCTGGCGGCAGTGGTCCTCCGGACCTTTGACCATATCTGAGGCTTCATTTCTTGACTTTTTGCATATCCATGGACACGACGACAACAACGACAACAACAACTACAGTTGTTATGAGGGCAAACTTAAAATAACGTTTCAAGGGTGGAGGATGAAAAGAGTCTCTATTTAGGAGATACTATTGGATAAATATGGTGAAAAATTCCAAAAATTCTCTTTTTCGGAAAGTTGTGCCTAAATTTGAAGAGTTGTAACTCCAAAACTATTTCAGTTAAAATAATAAGTCTGGGCTTAAATTGTAAAAAAATTAGTCTACTTTGAAAAAATAAGTATAACTTTTTTATCAGTCCTTTGATTTGGCAGATATTTGGCAAAAATTTAAAAAAATTGAAAATTATGCCATTTTTTCAAGGTGGCGTCGGTGGCGGCAAAATATTTTGTTGGCAAACTTTGTCTGTGGAAATTAGTCATAGTACTTACACATACAACATATTAAAAAAATAGCTCTACCCTAAATAACGTATTTCATCGCCAATTATCATTACCACTGGACTAATTCAGGCCCATCTATTTCTTTCTTGCGAAATAAATGAAAGTGCTAATCATTTATTCTAATACGAGCAAATCTTGTGTGTGGTTATATATATAATGCAAATTTTATCTTAAAAACGGCTCTAACGATTTTGACGAAATTTTGTACCCTACCATTTTGGGGCACCAGAAAACCATTGGGCTAGGTCACGTGTTCGAAAAAATTAGTTTAGTAGGTCATTTTGGGTCATCAAGGGTCAGGATCAAGCTAATTGTATCTGAAAAACGGTTCAAATGATTTTGACAAAATTTTGTATCTGACCATTTTCAAGCACGAGAAGACTATTGGGCGGGGTCACATGTTCTAGAACTTTCAATTAGTGGGTCATCTCGGGTCAAATTAATTTTATCTAAAAAACGGCTCTAACGATTTTGATTAAAATTTGTGTTCTACGAGTTCCGGGCACGACAGAATCATTGGGATAAGTCCCATGTCCTAGAAAATTCGATTAGTGGGTCGTTTTTGGGTCACTGTGGGTCAAGCTAATTTTATCTAAAAAAGGCTCAGATTATTTACACTAAATTTTGCATTCTATGGATTTCGGGCACGAGAAGACTATTATACTAGGTCACGTGTTCAAGAAAATTCGATTAGTGGATCATTTTGGTCATGGGTCATTATGGGTCAAGCTATTTTAACTTAAAAACGGCTCAGACTATTTAGACTAAATTTTTTCCTCTTATGGTTTTTGAGCACGAGAAGACTGTTAGGCTAGGTCTCATTTTCAAGAAGATTCAATTAGTGGGTCATTTTGGTCATGGGTCATTATGGGTCAAGCTATTTTATCTTAAAAATGGCTCAGACTATTTAGACTAAATTTTGCCTTCTATGGTTTTGGGGCACGAGAAGACTGTTGGGATAGATCACATATTTGAGAAAATTTGATTAGTGGGTCATTTTGGTCATGCGTCAGGATATTTGAACTCAAAGCTAATTTTGACCGAGCATAGCTCGGTCATCCCTGCTCCTATCTAATAAACAGTTGTGGAGTTAAAAAATAATATAAAATATTGTGCTTGAAGATCTTTTACTAGAAAGATACTTTGAATGTAAAAGATACGTCCCAGTCGGCTATTTTTTTTATTCTATTCCTACTACTTTTTGAAAACAAATCTCTGCCATACACTTACTTATACTAGCATATTTTAAAGAGCAATCTACCACAAATAAATTTTTTTGTGAATTGTGAGACGATTGAATATAAAAATAGTTGCTATTCCTGGCATGTATTCAAACGGTTAATTGAAAAAATAAGATTAACACACACGTAGGCTGTGAGGTTCCTCTAGGAACTAAAAAAACGAAAGAATGAAATAAATAAAATGATAAATAAATAATATTTTAAAAGAAAAACATAATGAAGAGGAAAGAAATTATTTAATTTCTTCTTACAGCAATTTTCGTTTTTGTAGAAGATCTAATCTTTCTACACAGATGACGAAATACAGAAAAAATATAAAGACACTGTTGAATAAACTTCATGAAATATGTATGTTCTTGAAATTTATTTTCAGTAGTATATATGTTTTGCCTTTTTATAGCATAAAATGCTAGATATTAGATTTCTTAAAAATGTGTTATATAAATATTTTACCACATTATATGTTGAAAGAAATCTCCCGGGGCTTTTTTCGAAATCTCAAAGGGAATAAATTTATTTTTCTGTTAAAAAGTGTGTCAGTGTCTGATTTTCAAACGTTTTATTTTCAAAGCTCTTCTTCTGTTTAGGTATATCTTGAAATATAAAACCATGAGAAGACTTTCAATAATTTTCACTTTCAAAGCACAAGAATTGGGTAACTGGGTAAAAATATGGCAGAAGATATTTATGTGCTCATAATTTTGAATATCAATTCATAATCTTCGAGCGTGCATAGTTATTGTTCCTTGCTAATTTTAAATTGCATTGATTTTTGTTCACTGTATTTATATTTATGCGAGTAATTAAAACAAGTAATATTTTTATCCAATTTCCTTTTTGCGAATTTTATTCAATTTATAATGAATTATGTGCAGCTCATTGACAACAAAGCAGCATATTTATTTTGATAATTGTTTATTAAACAGTTAACTTCAGTAGTAAATACATTTCAAGTTTTGTTGCGAAAATGCTACATATTAGAGTCGCTAAAATATTTTATTTTGCAAATAAAAAGGTTTCGAAGCTTTCCTTTAAAATCTAAAAGACAATATTCAGTAATATCCTTTCTTTTAGAAACACTCAATATATATATATTTCTTATTTTAGAAATCGGATCTAATGATGGAATTAATTGATTTTAATCTTTGTTCTTTTTTTATTGCTTCTTATTGCATCATTTAGAAAATGTAAGTTTTCTAACATAATACATTTTCTTTGATGAGTGCTTTCTTTAAGTAGTAATAATAAAATAAAACTCTTTAAAAGTGTTAATATAGTCTTGAAAATAAAATAAAAATGACATTTCAACTTTCTTATCTAATAATAATTCTTATCTAAATAGAGAAAAAAGAAAGTATTCACTTATATTGAATGGTTATATAAATCATTGTAAAGATATGAACTCATAGCTACAGAATCTTTCAGTGTTGAGATGCGATGATTTATTGAGATGGTATAATTCAGATATATGTATTTTTTTATTTCATCCTGTTGTCAGTGATTACAGTGATATAAGTATTGTTAAAATATTTATTTATTACTAGATGGAACCCGTCAAAACGTGACGGAAAAAAATACAATAACAATATCAGTAAAATAAGCTTCTTTATTATTTAAAAAGGGGTGCGTATGAAACAGTCTTTCAAATATTTTATTATTTTATTTTAAAAATCCCCCGCCCCCAGTGAAATGCTATTTCCGATGCAAACTCCAAATGAACAATCCGTAAACAAATGTGTAATGCGAATCAGTTTGACAATACCACCATATTCCCCACGACAAAAAAAAAAAAAAAAAAAAAAAAAAAAAAAGTCATGGACCTATAAAGTATCATACAAATAGCCCTATCATAAAGTATCATACAAATTTCCTACTTTCATCTCATATTCAGTAAATAAAAGAACATCGTATAAGCACCCCCCCCCCTGTGATAATGCAATCGAATGAGCTCCTATGCGCATATGTATTGCATCTGCCCAAAGGCACCGTTGAAATTAGACGTTAAAAAAAGTTTTAAAATGTTTAAATTAAAAGTTTTAAAATGTCCTCTTTAATCATTGTTCGTTTCAAATACATATCTTCTAAAACGCATCCATTGTTTTAAGCTAATCAATTTTTATGTAAAAATGAAGAATTTTTGTTAAAAATAATAAATTAATATGCAGATGAGGGAGAATCTAATGTTTTCAATTGTAATTTATTTGTATTGTTTCTTCTATCCCTTTACATAATCACGATGATTATTCCTTTTCCATCACAGTCGGTCTCTTATACAGTTAAATATCCAATGGATCTTTAAAAAAATAATAAATAACAGTTCCTAGCATATTCTGATTCAACATATACATCAACGAATTCAACATATCAATTTTATGTTAATCATAAACTAAATATAGTTTTTTTTTTCTTTTGACAGATTTTATATTAGCGCCAAAATACTCCATCTTATAGATAATCTGATCTTATGATTTATCAGGTTTTTATTATTATTATTTTTTTTTTTTCACTTTTCATGAAGGTTAGGGATACCTATTTTCAATTGTTGCAACTTTCCAAGGGGCTATTTTGCATTATTAAAGCAAACGGATGGTCATTGTTGAGATAGAATTAAAAAATATTTCATGCTTGAAAATTATTTAAAAAGTCGTTAAATTAAGCGGCAGATTTCATATAAATTTCAATCGAAAGCTAATTTTTTTTTCTAATTGAGGATGTAAGAATTAAAACTGTAAAATGTAGTAAAAAAATTAAATTTTTAGTATTTAGAAGTGATGTAAGCGCGATGAAAGCTAAAGCGATAGTGCCGTTTGTTGTCACAACCGTTAGTACATTTCTAAATATTACCACTGTATTTTGGTTGGCGTCCAAAAGTAGACTACCATTTTTTGACATCGAAAGAAAAATTCACAGTGAAAGAAATAAGACTTTGCTGCTAATTTGGAACTGTTAAATAAACTTATAACAAACCTACCAAAATAGTTCCTATAAAATATTAGCCTTACATTGTTTATTCTAGCTGAAAATACAATCTTTATTTCAAGTTTTTTTTCCCTGAAATTCTTTACTTTTGTGAATTTTTTTATTAAAAAAGGAAATATTAATAATTTAAATCCTATAATTCCTATAACTTAATCCTATAATTTAAAAAAGTAATTGGTAACATGTATAATCAAGGTATGCAATCAAGATGAAGCAACCAATAAATGCTCCAGTTCTAATCTTTATAATTAAACATTGAAATATCAGTTAATATTACGCCATATTGACACAATCATATAAATTTTTCTTTTTAGTTTTATCAATGTTAAAATGCATTTCAAGCTAAGCATAACGTCATTTTCACCGGTACAAACTTTTCACACGTACATTTATGCTTAAGCACCATGCATACAAATAAAAATATATTTTGCATTTAATTATAATAAAAAAAATGGCATCAACAAAGTTATAATGCTTAATGATAAAATGAACCCAATGGACAATATTTCCGTGACGTCACAGTAAATATGAATTTTTATTTGCTTATAAAACACACGGATAAATATTTTTACCTAAATACTTAAACATTTTAACTATATTTTAACTTACAAAT
This sequence comes from Maratus michaelseni, assembly GCA_963931845.1. Classification (NCBI taxonomy): domain Eukaryota; kingdom Metazoa; phylum Arthropoda; class Arachnida; order Araneae; family Salticidae; genus Maratus; species Maratus michaelseni. Next base: position 69,982,394 of record OZ007589.1, read on the forward strand.
TAAAAAATTCGGCCTAAAAGTCACGTGCTTTTAATATTTAATATTTATTTTTTATGCTTGCAATCATTGAGTTCAGAAAATAAACTCTGTACGTCGCAACAGTGGGCGTTAATCCGATTGCCGACTTTATGACGTCATAAGCAGAAGTAAAATTTTAATTTAAGATTACGGCTAATTAATTAAATTTTCGAACAAACGAATGTACGATAACAAATCTGTGATCAAATACCTTTCATTTAAAAAAAGAATGATGTAATTTGATGTAGTAGTTTGTTCTCACGGATTGTCGAAACAAAACGCTTAGCGTTTTAAATATATAGATTTTTTTTAATGAATCTAACATTTTATCAATATGCGCAATTATTTATAACAATGCGATGTAAAAAAAACAAGTTGGAATTTGTACGTCAAACGTGACAAATGAGGTGCGTTCGTGTTATAGCTAGTTATATAAATATTCAGATCTTGATGATTTTTATTTCTGTGAAATGAATTATATCGTCTGCAGATTAATTTCTGTCATAAAATAAATATCTCGGTCGCTTGACGATTCAACCTCGGGAGCTCCTATAACAAAAAGGCACCGATTTTTTTAAAAAATAATTCACATTTCTTAATAAATATTTTTTTTAATATTTCCTAAAGTTTTGATTCGATTATCATAAAATTTGAAATGTCTCGACAAATTTCTGCAAAAATAATATATCTAAAATTTCAAACCATTCGGTTGGGTAGTTTTTGCGTTGTTATATGCGGACGGACGGACAGACGGACGGACAGACAGACGGACGGAAGGATGGACAGACGGACGGACCTAGTGACGGCAATAGGTGCTACGTATTTATATAATTACGAACGCACCTAAAAAGAATGACAACTTCTGATAATATCTAATTTATATCAATGTAAGAGTAACCATTCAATTTCGATTATATTATGTAGCAGCATACTTTTGAGTGTAACTGTTAAATGAATAATGAATCATACACACTCTATCTTCAATATGTAGTAATGCCTCATATCAGTTTAGTGGAAATCCAAGCAATTTCGAGAGTTAAAGCGCGGCCAAACGGGTAAGCGGACAGCTTGATTGATGGACAGATGACGGCCTCAAAAATAGAATTCATAAGGTCTTTTCCACAATGTCGGAAAGCGTTAAAAAAGTTTAAATATAAGTTATAAATAAATGTTAGGTGTTTTTTAATTTCATCTATATTATTTTGTTCTTCATTGCAACACGTTGGGAAAAGAAGTGTTCGTTAACACATTTCTATTTTGAAAAAATCTATAAGTATATTTTAAACGATGTAGGGAAATGTATCTATTACTATCTCCAGTGTAAATTATAAATGGCGAAAAAATTGAAATATATATATTTTTTCAGTTTAACAATATAACTATTTCAGAACAGATATAATAATGGGCAACTCGTACCATACACAGTCAAACTATTGGAAAAATTTTGACGTCATTTACATTTGGAATGCCATTTGCACTTTTTTAAAATTTAGAGTAAAGTTGAAAGATATGGTTTAGAGTATTTTGGAAGAAGTTCAATACTGTAGTTCAAGTATATAAAGCACATATTAAAACATATATGTGAAAACTATTTCATTATAGTTGTATAGTAATTTCTCAAAAAAAAAAAAAAAAATATATATATATATATAATCTGACACACATTTAATGTAAAATTCAGATTGAAATTATGGTGGTTATTGTAAAGTTGACTAATTATATCAAATGGGCAAGACTGGGATGACATAGAGTGCACCATGCTGATTAAGAAGCAATTCCAAAAACATATATAAAACTATAATAAAAATTATGAACATTTTCAATAAGAAGAATTTTAAGAAGAAAAAAACAGGTAACAACTTTAAAAAATAGACCGTGGGCTTCGGTTTGAAATAAAAGTAATTAATGGCGAAGTTTTGCATTCTAAATTTTATATATTCTACGCAACTCATTTATCTCGAATATTAATAAATACAAATAAATTGTGATGTACATTCCTTATTGTGAGATGAAAAAGTGAAAGAGTCATAGTAAAATGTAAAATTTTCGAATCGTCTAAGAAATATATTATTATCGTAGATGAAAACATATATTAGATAAATTAAGTTACGTGAAATATACTTTTGTGTATGTAATAATACTATCCATTTATTGTCTGACATAAGATACATGTAGATGTAGTTACAATATGACATTTCTTTCTTGAAATAATCTGCGATACATAAAGTGACATTTGAAAAAAAATTGAAGATACAAAATGTTGAACATTTGAAATATGTATGGAATTCTTTTATGCACATGCAATTTATTTTTAAGGAGCATATTTATATTTAATTTCAAACTACAGATTTCTCTCTTTTACAAATACAATAGAAGTCTAAGAGGATATAGAATACGTCATTCTCTGTACCATAAACATAGTATACGTTAAATAAATTTTCAGCAAAAAATGGAGGATTACTTTAAAAAGATCATTTTAAGCTATAAGAGGAAAATACACCTGATTTTATTTCAAATTATCTTTTTTTCAACCTTCGATTATAAGGCTTCAAATATGTAAGATACTTCATTTGGTTCTGAGATTGATCCGACATCTGTGTTTTTTTTGCCTTAGCATTTTCTTTTCGTGAAAATACAGGATTTTTAGAAAAGAAAGTAAGAAAATATTTATATCTATCTATTTAAATCCTCTTACATATTTTGATGTGTAGAGTGTAAAAGAAATAATCATATTACACATATAGGATTATTTAACTGACATATACATTTATTAAGAAACTTTTTTATCCGTATAAATGTGATGTCAATAAATGTATTTCAAACGATTAAAATATTTCAGAAACATTAAATTAAAATGATAATAATAATATTTTCTAAAGTAACGATTGCTGAAATGCAAACATTTTTGTTTAGAATGCAGAAATAGAAGCTTAAAAGAAGTGAATCAGCATATTTAAACTTTGATGCTTCCGTAAAACGTGTGATGGAATATGATTTTAAAGGATTAACATTCACAGCAAATATAAAGTAAAAAAATATCCGTCTGACATAAGCTGTAAAATAGATTCAAATGCGTTTTTAAAATAATGATCAAAGTATATTTATAAGAGTATAGGTTTTACATTTTAAGGAATTGTTCATATCCATCATTTCAACATTAAATGGAAAATGAATATAGTATTGAATGAAAAGAATAAATTATAAATCGGCACTGTTTAAATATTTCGGTTTTCAAGTATATTTGAAATAACATTAAAAAAAAATATTTTAAACAAATAAAGTCAACCAGAAAACAGTCATGATTTAAAAGCCTTCACTATACTATTTCTGGCAAATGTATACAAAATTTGAACTTTTTTGATGAAATAGGGTTAAAAAGTAATTCTGAACTAAAAGGCCAAATTTTGTGAATGTCAATCAGAAAATGTGAGTCAAAGTGTTAAATGCGATTTTACTCCAGAATGTCTTTAATGAGATGCTACTATAATTCTCCGCAATGGATATGCATTATACATATCCATACTACATTATACATTTAAACATGCTTTCCGTGCAATTTAAAAAAAACGTGCACCGATAATATTTGATTCTTAGGACGTAAAACTTTTATTTTGCAACGGCAGAAAAGAAAATCTTGTAGTTTGAGTACTGAGTTGTAATTATTGAATGTATACAATAATAAAGAAATTAAATAATCTGACTTACAGGTGAACTAAATGTGAGGAAAACAATACAAAGTTTTTAAAAAGTCAGTTTATATAGGTTTGTTCGTATTGCGGTTTCATGACATAGTTTTTATTTACTAAAAAAAATAAATTTTACCCTAATAAAACTAAGTGATTAAATATATCTTGTAAATGCAGATACCTTAATACTGTGAAAGGTTTTACTTAACCCATTGTAGAATGGTAGGATACATTTTATACCACATAATTTCAAGGATTTAACAGATTTTTGTCTCTAATCATTTTAATAAAAATAAAAATAAAACTGCATTTTTTTTCTTAGTTTTAAATAATTCTTTTGGGAAACTGATGTGATAGATCAAATTACTTGCCCCTGATAAGGTTGATACATAAACAAAAAGTTACCAGATATTTCTCTTTATTGTTACACAATTAAATTAAAATCATTCTGGGCATTGATGCCCAATCTTTGATAATTATTGATATTTTAGAAGCTTAGATATCAGCAGCATGTAAAACATGAAATATAACATTTTTAACCATGTTAAAAGCATTTTTGATTTTGCTTTATTTTTTTATAAAATAGTAATAACAAAAACGTATATAATACCAAATAATTCGACGCAATAGTAATTATAATTGCACGGAATATTACAAATCTTCTCAAATATATTTTCTTACAAATTTTAAAAATAAAAAGGTGGAAGAACAATATTCAATCTTTGTACAAAAATAAAACTGCAAAAGTGTTTCAAAATATAATTATATAACACATAACACGAGGTGAATGTCAAAGAACTTTAGACATTGTTTTATCGCATCTCATGTACAAAAGCGGTAACCCAAAAGAAAAATACAGTTTATTTTTTTTTACTCCAAAATATTGTTTTATTAACTTTAAGCTTTATTTTTATTTGTTAAAAAGGTGAAGTAAACTGCTGAGAGAGAAACTTTTAAAAATATGTGATTGGAATCTTTCCTTATCCTGATATTTTCCGTATTTAGCATTCTAAATATATTTTAATATATAGATTTTACGAATGACTGGGAAAAAGTTGCAGCATCTTCTATAGATCACAAAAAGGAAATATATAAAAATAAATATATCTAAACAATTATTTTTTTAATATATACTTCCATATGTAATAAGGTTATTTTGTCTATGTCTAATTTTTTTTTAAATATAAAAAGATTTTAGAAATTGTATACCTTAAATGAACATGTATACCTTAAATAATAGTAATTGTATACCTTAAATGAACGTGTATACCTTAAATAATAGTAATTGTATACTTAAGGTATACAATACAAACGCCATATTTGTGCGTTTTATAATAAAAACAGTAATGCAGTATACTTTTTACAGTTAAGGAAATGTAAATATAAAAATATGTATATTGTTAAATTAAATATTTCTTGATGAATTTTGCTATATCTTTATCTACTTAATTATAATAACATTCAGACATGAGTTCGTAAATAATAAGATAAGTTACATTTAAAACAAATATTCCCCAAAACAAATAACTCCAAAAAACGAAAACTGCATAGAACGGCGAAATAGAAAATAATATCTAATCATAAGCAAAAAAATTACTCTCATAAGCATTAAAAATACTTTTATTTATATATAATGACTAGAAATACAGGGTGCAAATGTTTACACATATTTCATGTTCATGATAATATTTATATATTCTGTTGACAATTCCATAATCAATTCACAATTCATTCTTTTCGTAATTCGAAGAGATACCATTTATCTTTAGAAAACGATATTATGATATTGCGATCCCAAAAATGCAATTTAAAACTATCCTCATTCATCCGTTTTTGAAGTTCCCTTAAATTATTTCATGTACTAAGAACAATGTAAGGAATTATTTATTTTAAAAATGAGAAGTACATTTAAATGATTTGGATTTATACGGTAAGGAGTGTGCTTTCATTTAGTATTCATTTAGCTTTCAAAATAAGACAATGGATACTTTAAACTAAAGCACATTCTCAAGAAAGTCATGTTTGTGTCAAATATATATTCATGAGACGCATAATTGAGTTACTGAATTGCATAATATTCCAAACGAACAGACATAAGTTTAGAGATCAATTGTCCTCGCCCTATCTTAACTATTGTGTTATTGTTATAGCATTCTTAATTTTTAAAAAGTTAATTCTCGTGGAAAAAATAAAGTATTCATTTAACGTATTTATGTAAATTGTTAGTATTTTAACTTTTTGTTTCATATTTGTATCTTAAACAAAGAAAAAATCTTTTATTATATTCATAGAAGGAACTGAGATTTATGATAATAATTTGCAATGCTCACATTATGAACATTAATACTAGTAAATACTATAAAAATTTATCTTTAATGTATATTTTTTAAATTTTGAATGACTTTTTCTTCACAAATTCAAATATACATACAGATTTGTAAGTTTTAGCAATGAGCAGATGTACATTAAATGAAATTTTATAAATCCAATTTTGCACAGATTTATCTTATAAAATTATTCAAAATGTAAGGTATAGATTAAAAAATACTGTCTAATTATTGTTAGTTCAAATATTTATGATTAAATCTAAGATATTTAAATAACATATATTGTGAATATTTAAAATTTTAATAAGTTTAATTGCTTAAAAGTCGTATAGTCAACATAGTAAAAAAGTACCCAAACTGGGTCTCGAACACAGGTCATCAGTATAGCGCACTGACGTTCTACCAACTGAACCACTTGGGAACGATATTCAGCCTGGAATTTTCTCAGTATAGCATGTTGGCTAGGCTACAAATGCAGCAGAAGATGGGAAATTTTCCGTGAGCCACCAACCGTGGGGGAAACACGAAACCAAAGAAAATCCATCATCGATAATTGAATAAATCTATATTTAATACTTCGAAATTTTTCCAAAAAAAATTATCACGCCTTGCATACATAATATTTCAAATTTTAATAAGTTTAATTGCTTAAAAGTCGTATAGTCAACGTAGTGAAAAAGTACCCAAACTTGGTCTCGAACACAGGTCATCAGTATAGCACACTGCCGTTCTACCAACTGAACCAATTGGGAACGATATTCAGCCTGGAATTTTCTCAGTATAGCATGTTGGCTAGGCTACAAATGCAGCAGAAGATGGAAAATTTTCCGTGAGCCACCAACCGTGGGGGAAACACGAAACCAAAGAAAATCCCTCATCGATAATTGAATAAATCTATATTTAATACTTCGAAAATTTTCCAAAAAAAATTATCACGCCTTGCATACATAATATTTCAAATTTTAATACTTTTAATTGCTTAAAGCGCGTATAGCCAACATAGTGAAAAAGTACCCAAGCCGGAACTCGAACCCGGGTCATCAGTATAGCGTACTGACGTATGAGCTGTGTGTACTGGGTGTACGCTGACAGAGGTAGTTGGGTACTTTAACACTAGGTTCAATTGGTTTCCATTTAAGAATATATAAAATCAATCAAAAATATATAAATCATCCATTAGTTCGAAAAAAGACACCGTATCGCTTGCAGCACGCCTGACTGACTGTGTACTGTCGCAGGCATGGGTCAGAGAAAACAGCGTTAACATCGAAAAAAGTTTGGATTTCCATCTAAAAATAAAATTAACATTTATTCGAGGTTCGATTGAAAAAATAAGGCATAGCGAGTGATGCCTCCCAGTATCACTTGTACACCTCCTAGTAAAAGTGTCGCTGCTCTTCGTATTGTTTTACTTTCTTTATAGAAACGTTTCTCCTATATAGCAGTAAATTAAAAATAACAAAATATTTATAAATGTGTTTTAAACTTTTTAACTCATACCATTCTAATCTGTTAAAAATACATCTATATAGTTAGAATATTTCAGTGAAAATATGCGCTTTATTTTTTTATAAATAATATCAATAAGGCATCCACACACCTTCGGAGGTGATTTCTTGAGAATTTTGAAAATTTTCTCTTTATACTAATTTTTTCTAATGACATTTCAGTTAAAACTTTGAAAAATATATAAAAATTTTAGATATTACACATAAATGATTTTTAAAAGGGAAAATAATCAAAATTTTGTAAAAAAATTACATTTGTACAAAACATGATAACTTATAATCAAATCAATGCATTCACATTTTGTAAATTGCATAATAAACAAAATACCATTCTCTAAGACATAGAGTAGCCGCATTATAATAGCATATCTATCGCAGATTGTATGGCACTTCAAGTACTAATGTAATGAAAAATTCCTAAAATTTCTTGAAACTTTTTATCTCATACCATTGTCATTATAAAAATCATAGATATCTTATCATGATTGTAGTCCATTCCCTCAATAAACATTTGTAAAATAAGTAAAAATATTTCAAGGAATTTCATGCATAATGTTTTGCTATAGGATGTTTTGCCTACAGTAAAAATCTAAAAAACTTCATTTTGAGAAAAAGCTAAAAATAAATTTTAAGCGTGGTTCTTACTATAAAAATAATTATTATTTTTAAAGTTTTAATTATCTACTGCGTATATTTTATATATATCCAATTTAAATGCTAAATCTTGAAAAAGAAGAATGTAAACATACATTTCAGCTTATTTTCCGGTTTGCAGAACGATATTTCCGTTTGTAAAATTCTTCGGCAAGCTGTAACAGACGTAATTTTAAACGGCTGTAACCCAGGTTCTAATTTAGATACAGACACAATTAAAGCAGAATTCGACAGATAAAAGATTAGATTTTAATATTATTGTAAAAATGAAAAATCGACATTTTTATCGAAAATGACGTTCCAAAGGTGTATGGATGTTCAATATTTCATCGTAAAGACAAATGCACAAAATAGTTCTGGTTAAGTCGTTTATATTTTCACTATTATGATGGAACTATCATAAAATGAAATGCTTTATATAAAATATATATGGAAAAATACGTATACATTAAAATAATATATTTTTACTTGTTTAATACATTAAACTAAATACTTCTCTTTCAAAATTTGCCTTTTTTACAAACAATATATTATTTGTTTCCTAAATGACACAGATAAGATAAGTATAAAAAGAGAATTTTTGAATAAGTGTAGAAGTATATGTGTAGATTTTTTGCACGAAAATATTTAGAAATATTCTATATATAGTATAGATCCATGAGGTATACGTTTACCGAATCTGAAAATTTTCTATATTAGAAAACTTAAACACTTTCTGAAATTAAAGAATGTATATTTTTATCCTCATTTTTTTATCTAATAGTGTTTAAAATTTATAAATTTTAGATGCATATTTTATGATTCAAAGGAAAATTATTTTAATTACATGCATTTAAAATACCAATATTTATATTTAGCTAGAAACTTTTGAAGATTTTAATTAGCGTTATATGTCATTAGTAATAAATAACAAATTAAATGCAACATTTTAGGAAATAAATAATAAACACATATTGGTCCAAATCATAACGCAATATTTAAGTTTCTGTCTAATTTATCACAAATGCTGGAATGTATACACTAAAAATACCAGTAGATCAAACGCAGGGTTCCCGAGTTGCATATACACTGGCCTCCAAAAGTTAAGGTACAACCGGTTTTTTGCGTCTAATTTGCAAATGAATGAATACAGAAACGAAAAATTTGGAGGAAATGTGCGCTAAACTGTTATTTATTAAATGCTACATAGAAATTTACTTAAGTTAAACGTATAAATGAAATTACAACAAAAAAGCACTCATGGTGGAAAATTCCACTCTTGGAGAAATCAGTACATCGCAGTATTATGCAGTAAAATGTGACAGAAACATTAAAAAACTGGTTCTAATATACGGAATACGTCCAGCTCGGACTTGAATGCATTGGCGGCATCGACTTTCCATGCTCTCAATTAAATTGTCGGACACCGAAATAGGTAACGTTGACCAGACTTGGAGTAAGCCTTGTTCCAGCTCATTTAATGACCTTGGAGGAGGACTTAAAGCCGCAACCTGTCTTCCAAGACAGTCCCAAAGATGTTCTATCGGATTCAAGTCTGGAGAGTGAGCTGGCCATTCCATTCTCTCCAAACCGTGATCCTCAAGATAATGCTCAACAACCACAGCTCGGTGTGGTTTCGCATTATCATCCATTAGAATGAAACCATTGCCAATAGCACCGGCATATGGGCGCACATATGAATCAAGGATCTCATCCCGATATCTCGCACCAGTCACAGTTCCTCCATGGAACACATGCAGGTCAGTGTGGCCTCCGAGTGAGATCCCTGCCCAAACCATGATTCCACCGTTTCTGTACCTGTGTGTTTCGACAGTGTTTGATTGATGGTATCGAGTGTATTGTTCTCTCCAGATTAGAAGACGTCCTGAATCGTTCTCCAGTGTGAATCTGGACTCGTCTGTAAAGAATACAGAAGCCCACTGTTGTCTGGTCCAGGAAACATGTTCTCTTGCGCAACATAAGGGGGCCCTTTACAATGTGCTTGCTCTGTCGTCTGTTGAGGGGGATACACACAACTGGTCGCCTTGCATAGAGACCTGCATTGTGAAGACGTCTTCGCACCATAGTAGCGCAGATTCTTCTCCTTGATGCTGCAAAGTGGTCTGCAATGAGTTGCGAAACAGTAGAATGTCTTCTCCTTCGGACCGAAATAGCTAGAAACCGGTCTTCTGCAGGTGTTGTAACACATGGGCGGCCTGGAACATGTCTTCTGGACACAGAATCTTTTTATTCATACTGATCCCAGAGTCGTTGGACTACACTGCGAGATACATTAAGCCGTCTAGCAGTATCGGCCTGTGACAACCCCAATTCCATTCATCCTACCGCCCGCCACCTTAATGAATCGGGCAAACGACTTCTTCCAGACATTTCTATACTCTGCTGGCTGTTGTGAACAAAACTGACAGCAATAGTTCGAATACAACAAAACTTACACGCGAAATTACGAAAGCTTCGTAATTGCATATTTTTCTCTTATTCACAAATAAATATTCTTTTCTATAAAATAACAGTGGTAGCTGTAATTTTTGCGTACGTTTTTCTAAAAGCTTATTATTGTCATTCATATAAACTATGAAGTTTAATCTGACTGCCATTTTTTTGTCCGGTGATCTTCGAAAAACATGTTGCACCTTAACTTTTGACGGCCAGTGTATATACTTTATTCATTTTAATATTTGTTTGATAAAAACGTCAAAGACTGTTTCTTATATGTAATTTAAAATACTTAGATAATTCAATACGTTATTTTGAAACATTTTCAAAAATAAATTATTCGTAAATCTCGAGTACTTTAAACACAATTTAAGAGCGTTTTAGATAACCGTTTCAAAAATTATACTCACTGTATTCAATTTAACCGTATTAAAATTTTAAAAATACGAAGAAAAATTACATCTCTTAACAAGTTTATGCGAAAATGTTATTTCTGAAGATAACGTAAAATCACAAAAAAAGAATAATGTATTTACATTTCATTTTAAGTTAATTTGAATCTTATGAATTGGAAATGTATAAATAAATTTAATGCGAATTATACACAGAGATAAGATTGTTTAAAAAATTTAATTTTCTAATTTTAACGAAAATGTTTCGCATTCATTTTTTTCTTCAATTTGAATTATAACGCGCTATTTAAAATATTAACTAGTGGATTTTTTTTAATATTAAACGTCATTTAAATTTATGAATGTTTATCGAGCACAAAGAAAAAATGAAATTGTAATCAACTTTGTTACAAAAGATAATGATAATTCAAACAATGTTTCAAAGCGAAGATTTTTAATTTATTTCTACAGTTTTTCTTTAAAAAAAAATAAAATTCATGTAATTCTAGAAATATATTTCGTATCTAAAGCGTAGAATAAAATTATATTGTTGATCACGTTTCTGAAATGGGAATTGTGTAATGATATTATATCTTAAAACACTGATGATAAAAATAAACTTCCTATTAAAAGAAAAACTGTCTCAAATATTACATAATCAAGTATCGCTTTTAGATACGGTATTTGTTTTGTAACTGCTAGATACACACGGAAATATGACATTTAATTTTTAATATCATCCCCATCTTCTATTACTCATATGTATAAAAATACGTTCTGCGTTAAAAAAAAGAAAAACATATTTATCGAATCAAAAGATATCGACGTATGGTATTATGAATTTTATCAGATTTGAGAGTTTTGCAATAGTAAAACTCGTTTTTCAGTTTTTCGTACTTTTTTAGTCTAAAAAATTTCATTCGTTGACAGCGTCTCTGTTTTCAAATGTCAATAAAAAACCCGTGTATTTACATTTTTTTCATAGTTTGCCCTAGTGTGTGTGTTTCCCTAGATACTAGGCTTGAGCTCTGAATTAAAAATGGCAGCTGTCGTAGGCGGAATTTTCCAGTCGTTTGTAAAGTACCCTGAATTTACACACCACTAATTAAAAAAAAATTTTTACTTACTTGATCTCAGAAAAATAACGCAAAGAAAAGTTTTGGAAAAGTTTGGTGTTCAATTTCGAGGGACCGTACAAAAGTTTTAAAAGATCCTCCTACGACTACCGCCATTTTTATGTCAGCGCGCAGGTGTAGTATTTAGGGGGGGTGGGGTGCCTAATTAGTAATAACGCTATGAAATTGAAATAGGGAGTTGACACGAGACAGCTAAACCATTAAATATGTATATTAATTCCTTTTTGTTTATGAAACGTGCTTCTAAGAAAATCGTTTGCGTTTTGCAATTTTATTTTGTTACAAAGTTAAATATACAAAAATCATATAATTCGTGTGTAAAAAAAAGTGTGTTTGCTGGATTTCTAGATTCTATTTAATAATTTCAAAACCGTGTTTTTTGTTTTAGATCCACCATTATTAACTTGTAGTAACCACCTCACAGTAAAAATTTCCATCGAACAAAATAAAATGAAACCAGTACGAAAACATAAAAAAACCTCTTTCAATTTACGCTTGATTGCAAAAACGCACTTTATGTTTGGTAACCTAAAAAAAAACATATTTTCGTGCTTTCAAAGGGAAAAAAAAAAGCTTATTTTGCTACCTTTTATTTTCGGAAGCGTTTCCGAGATTTTCTTCTTTTTTTTCTTTTTAAATGTATTTACGAGTTTTCTCAAACCGAAATACTGATTTTTTTCCTATAAATTCTTGTTTAAACATTTTTATATGCATAATTGAATTTTAACATGCAGAGGAATAAAATAACACCAATTTTAATGCTATTGTTAACAAATTGTCTTGTTTTTCTGTAAAATATTATTGCAGAATGTGAAAATATTGGCTTAACAATTGTTAGCGTGCTAAAACCCCATATTTCAGGTTGAGAAAATTGTTTAATACATTATAAAATGTACTATAAAACGTTTCCGAAAAGCAGTGGCAGCAAAAGGAACTTTATATACATATGTTATATAAACGTCTCTTTACAGTTCAAAAATATATTTGCTGAAGTTTTTAAAAATGAAGAAAGCTTCTTTGAATAATGAGTAACAAGGAATAGGGTATTGTTTATTTTTGCTTGTGGTTATATTTTATTTTCTAAATAAAAGAAGTATTTTTAACACTTACCAACAAAATTGAAAAGTATTTATGAGTTCGGTATATGTCTGTCCATACTCTAACTCACGAAAATATATTCGAGTTGCTATGAAATTTATGTATCTTAATGAGGTTTACTGTGGCCTGTTCGGTATTGAAAATGAAGAGTGTAGCATTTATAGGAAAGAGTTACAGGGAGTTAAAAAAATATTGTTTTATATTACGGTCTGTGGGGGTGAAAATCGTTTACAGGGTATTTTAACGCTGCTATCCTATTTCAAACATGTTGAAATTAATATATATCACTGAGGTACACTACGAGATCCCACTAATTGTTCGTTCACAAGGACATACAAAATAAGTCGGTTACAATACTATATATTAACAATAATTTCTGGAAGTGCATTTTCTGTTGTGGTGCGTGTTTTTAGATTTAACTATTTTTTGCATTTTATTTGCTGTTTAGAAATTCGATAAATCAAAAACAGTGCTCTACAAATGATCTTGAGGACATTTCCGTTTACTGACAGAAATTGCTGCAGGAGAATTTTGTTATGCGTTTCCCAACTGAACTAAAGTTTAGCATACTATGTGCAGTATATAATCTACAATGTCAATCTATAATGTCAAAATTTATAGATCATATACAGGGATGCACAAAATAATTCGGATATTTTCCCGACTAATGCTAGTAATTTCTGAAATTGCGATTTCAAATGTGTCATGCGCTTTCCAAATTGTTCACTTAGGCATCACATTTCACCTTATTAAACAGTGAAGTGCTGTTACAATATTGTGTTGGAAATTGTCTTATAATCTATGCTTGAAGCATGAATTTTCGTTCTTCCTGTTTCCATCCTTCTGTAGTTGTGTTCTGCAGTGTAGACTGCAAATCACTTAATTATTCTGAGCTTTATACTGACCAGATACATTTTATTTTTTTCTAATTTGTTGCTTAAAATTTCTCTAATCTAATAGTGTTTTCCGTTTGAAAATACGTTGTCTTTTCTCCCCCTCCCCTTCAAAAAAAATTACAAAAATCTCTTATTTTTCGAGCTATATACTAGTTTTCGCCTTCAATATGAATTGTTTTTAATAAATATCCTTTATTGATTTTTTGAATTATCATTCCCTCTAAAAACAAATGTTTTCCGTAAATGTCTTATCATCCATGAAATTAACTTTTGATAGCAGTATCTTAGATAATAAGATTTTTTACTTATCATTCTTGAATATCAGATATGTCTAATATTCGGTACTAATAAAATAAAAGGTCTCAAATGCTAGAAATTGATTGTTAAAAAACATTAAAAATAATTGAACAGAACATCTGACATTTTTCAGTACGAACCAGTGTAATTATGAAAGATTTATACAGAGAATCTTTTACAAAGTCACGTCGTTTACAATGCGAAAAGCATTAGCTAGTGTCATCAACTTTCAACAATACAGTGATTTATTTTTAGCTTTTATCATCAAACTTTTTCGTAGTACTCATATCTCAGATAAATCAATGAATCAAGAATAATTCCAAATGATTTATTTACGCACAAAAATTTCATTATATATTATGAAGTTTATAGTTCATTTAATGAGTAAAAGGTACTGCATAATAAAACTCCTTGACTTCAGGAAATTTCTTTTCGAAAACCGAGTATTTATAGCTATTGAACTTCAAAAGGGGAGGAAAATGAAAAGTTTGATGCGTTTGATTGAATACCGGGAAGAAGCAGGAAGGAAATTCTATGTCGATGTATTCTGTCGAAAGATTTTCTCTTTGAAAATCGATTTTTTTTAAAAATTTTAATGTCACTTTAAAATGTAAAATTAGATCGATTGACAAAATGCAGCATTTTGAATAAAAACGGGTAAAGTATCATCTATTATAATGTGCACTCATCAAAATATATATTTTTTATAAATAGCTTTTATTTGAGTTTTAACGAAAAATAAATCATCTCGATGTTGAAATTGATCAATTTCATCATATTTGTAACATTGTAACATCATTAAATAAACCTCAAAGGTTTTTTTTCTCATAGAACATAATGTAAGTTAACTCTTTTGTGTGCCCCTGTAAATGAACTATAATTGCTATACATGATATATTCAAAAGTAACCTTCTTGTAGTGCACCTCAATAATGCATATAAATTCCATTATGTTTCGAAAAGTATAACACCATTAAAATACATAGCAAATGATTTTTTCTCGATATACCATAATGTAAAGGAATATTTTTGAGTACCCCTGTAAATGAACTATGAAATCTACACACTTAATTTTCAATACCATGCATGGCTTAGTAAAACTCAACGACATATATCAATTACATGGAAATCGGAGTATATTTACGCGAGATAGAGCTCGGAAAAGGGGGATTGGAAAACTGGATTCATAAACACTTTTCAACTACGTTGGAAAGTATTAACAAAGTTCGGGATAAATTAAGTGTTAAATCAGATATGGCTGAAATTAAACATATTGAATTGGAAGTGAGGAATCTACATTCGTTTAAGTAGATCCACTCTTCACATAAACAAAAATTCCAAGTTATACACTTATTCAAGATATAATACAGGGTCATTCATAATTCCCTCCGGGGTTTCGAAATGTTATAGTAAAAAAACGAAGACGAATATGAAAAAAAGAAACATATGAAATTATTCCGAAACTATTCAAGTTTTACTTACATACACTACAGGTGTTCTATGTGTGAACCCTTGGTCACACGGCATACATCCATGCGATAGTCCAGTTCCTGCCATACTCCGTTTCTTTAAATTTCCGGTACCACACATGAATTGTTTTGTCAGTTGGTCCCTGTTTTCGATATTTATTACGAAAGGCCCGTTGAACTGACACCACTGATTCAGATTTAAAGAAACGGAGTATGGCAGGAACTGGACTATCGCATGGATGTATGCCGTGTGACCAAGGGTTCACACATAGAACAACTGTAATGTATGTAAGTAAAACTTGAATAGTTTCGGAATAATTTCATATGTTTCTTTTTTTCATATTCGTCTTCGTTTTTTTACTATAACGTTTCGAAACCCCGGAGGGAATTATGAATGACCCTGTATTTATATCAGTACCTATATATATAGATAAAGCCAATAGTGCATATACGCTCAAGTCAATAAATGCGAATTTTTAAAGCTTTAAATTTTTAAAGATTAGTTAATGGATTTTGTTTCTGTTTTCATTTACAATATTTAAAAATTGAATATTCTTTGCAACATAGAATGTAATTAAAAGACAAAGAAAATGATACAAATATTTCGAATGTATTAATCATATGTTATATAATACGATATTTTATATGATTATATTAAATAGGAAATATTTTATGCATTTGAAAAATGTGTTTTTTAACATTATTCCATCATTATGGTTTTCTATAATTTTCACAAATATGCAGCTGAGAAAATTTCACAAATATTGTGTTGTAATACCTATAATGTTATTGTCATATTTCGATTGATAAAAACGTTGAAAGGAAGCTCATACCCATTCGTGTTTTAGTTTCGCTAGATGTCAAGATATTGGAAATACTTTTCATGAAATTCAAACTTGCTGTACAGTTAAGGAGTCATGTATAATGAAACGGATAGTTCTAAGAGATATATAATGATTATTTTATCACATCATAAACCAAGAAATGCACATATACTATACAAATAATATTTGAATAGATGGATAATCATTTAAAGAATAATATACAATAGCTGCTAAAGTAAAAGGTTCGTAAAATGTCAGTAAAAATTCGAGAAATATTATCAAATAAAAATCCTATTTATTAAAATCTATTGCTTTTAGCATTTTATTATAGAAATATTTTCAATATTGTTTTATAAGACGTTATTGTAGATTTTGTTTAAGTAAATATACAAGAAAGAAAATTTTGTTGCCTCCTTAAAAGATGATAGATAACTGAACTTAGCTTTTTAAAGTAACACAATTGTCATCTAAAATGCTATAAAAGTCTATGCAAAATTTTAACGTTTCTAATAATTGTAATATCAATTGCTTTCAGATTATTAGGTAACTATTTTTTTAATGTTAATTCATTTTTATGTTTTTGCAACATTATATTCAAAACTTTAAAATAAATTGTTATGTCATATTATACCATCACTATACAATTACTTTTTTTGTTAGTGATGATTTAAGGATATGAAATAGTTCATATTCATTAAAAAGATATATCTTAACTATATATCACTTAGTGATGTAACCATATAACGTTTTGCAATATAGGGAAAATCCAGGTTAGATGCCCTATTGGGTTAGTTTGCCTAGTCACTGTATTTCAGCCGAGGCTAACGAAAAAGAAAGGCTACCGCGGTGCTTTACGCGTATCTTATTTTACAGACCGCGGGAGTCACGTGATTCTTGAATGCACCAATGCAGGTGTACGAAAAGAGCATCACGTCACTCTAGCGTTCTGTAAAAAAAGATAAGTGGAATGCACCGCGATAGCCTGTCTTTTTCGTTAGCCTCGATTTCAGCTGTTTGACGTGTGTTGGAGTTAGTGACGTTCTTCTACTATCAATTGTTATAAAAAAAGCGTAGTAGACGAAGTTATATCGATTTATCTCTTGAAATAAATGTTTTATCCATCAATGAATTTATTTTATTGTTGGAAAGTTTTCTTCCCCCCCCTCCCTAATTTAAATTACATATGTTTAACCTTCCGTAGAATATATAAAATATTTTCAACTAATTCATTAAGGAACATAAAATTCTAACCCATTTAATTTTAGAATATTAAATTTGCTTCCGGAATTAATTTTTAGAGTTTGTACATCAAATATGAGAAGAGGGGGTGGATAATCCCTCTTAGTTTAGATTTAACAAGTTTAGATTTCGTTAGAATTATTCGAATGTCTTCAAACTGTGTATACCCATTTATTCGAAGAATAACAAATATCCTTCCATGTAAGAGTATGATGCAGGATTAGTATACAGAGTACGTAAACTCATTTTAAAAAAATCGTAAATTGAATGTAAATTATGTGAT
This sequence comes from Maratus michaelseni, assembly GCA_963931845.1. Classification (NCBI taxonomy): domain Eukaryota; kingdom Metazoa; phylum Arthropoda; class Arachnida; order Araneae; family Salticidae; genus Maratus; species Maratus michaelseni. The sequence goes on from OZ007589.1 coordinate 70,000,656, forward strand.
ATAAATTTGTCATTAAATTTATATTATGTAAAATGCAAATACAGATTTTGAATTATAAATGTTAATTACCTATAATTCCAATTCTTTTACGAATTGCAACATCTAACCTGATCAAGTGGGGTGTCTAACCCTGGGGTTTGGGAGAAATGGCCAAAATCAGTGGTTAAATTTTTTAATAAATTGTTATTTATATGATATTTATTTTGTCACGCAGATATTGGAATATAAACTCGTAAGAGAACTGTAAGAGACTCGTAAGAGACTCGTAAGAAAGACTCGTAAGAGTTAGAACTAAATGGTTTGTTAGCGAACCAAACGTACAGCATCAGGAGCTCACTCCGACTGACTGAGTCTTCGGTCAGTACAGCTTATATACTATACCAAAGACAGTTCTGGAACAGGAAGTGACGATTAAATAAATTATTTGAATACATTCAGATAGTTTTGGTAACTGCTAGAACCGGAAATAAAGTGTACATACATTATATCAACGAGCAGGAAAGACTGAGCTATGCTCGGTCAAAATTAAATTTGAGTTCAAATATCATGACCCATGACCAAAATGACCCACTAATTGAATTTTCTCGAACATGTGACTTAGCCCAACAGTCTTCTTGTGCCGGAAAACCATAGGATGCAAAATTTAGTGTAAATTGAGCCGCTTTTTAGATATTGACCCACAATGACCCAGAAATGACCCACTAATCGAATTTTCTCGAACATGTGACCTAGTCTAATGATTTTCGCGTGCCCGAAACTCGTAAAATACAAAATTTAATCAAAATCGTTAGAGCCGTTTTTTAGATAAAATTAATTTGACCCGCTTTGACCCAAAAATGACCCCCTAATCGAAAGTTCTCGAACATGTGACCCAGCCCAATAGTCTTCTCGTGCCCGAAAATAGTCGGATACAAAATTTCGTCAAAATCGTTTGGACCGTTTTTTAGATACAATTAGCTTGACCATGACCCAAAATGACCCAAAATGACCCACTAATTGAATTTTCTCGAACATGTGACCTAGCCCAACAGTCTACTCGTGCCCGGAAACCATTGGATGCAAAATTTAGTGTAAATTGAGCCCCTTTTTAGATCTTGACCCACAGTGACCCAGAAATGACCCACTAATCGAATTTTCTCGGACATGCGACCTAGCCCAATGCTTTTATCGTGCTCGAAACTCGTAGGACACAAAATTTAATCAAAATCGTTAGAGCCGTTTTTTAGATAAAATTAATTTGACCCGCGTTGACCCAAAAATGACCCACTAATCGAAAGTTCTCGAACATGTGAAACAGCCCAATTGACTTATCATGCCCGAAAATGGTCGGATACAAAATTTCGTCAAAATCGTTTGAACCGTTTTTTAGATACAATTAGCTAGACCATGACCCAAAATGACCCAAAATGACCCACTAATCGATTTTTCTCGAGCATGTGACCTAGCCCAATGGTTTTCTGGTGCCCCAAAATGGTAGGATACGAAATTTCGTCAAAATCATTAGAGCCGTTTTTAAGATAATTTTTGCATATATATATATATATATATATATATATATATATATATATAACCACCCACAAGATTTGCTCGTATTAGAATATATGATAAATAAAGACAGTCTTAGAAATTTTAGAACATGAGAAAAATGAAAAACAATCATTTTGTATTTTCGGCTCTGCTGGGTTGGATCCCGGGTCTTTTGGATTCAAAACTTAGGTTGCTATCCACTCGGCCACAGTTACTTCAATGATCATTTCCAATGCGTCATTTCTTCCTTTTTCGAAGAACAGCGTCACGATGTTAGAGTTACCTGGTTCTTTAACTTTTGGTTGTTGACCGTGTTATGGGTCCCGTATAAATCTGTTTTTATGTGTTCGGAGGAATTTTGTTACGGGGATCCTTCTTCGACAAAGTTTCAGTTGGCTCTTGATCTTGACTATCTGAATTATGATATGGTTTCATTCGAATAACATGGACAACATCTCTAGATTTACGTCCCTTTGAGTCAGGGTCGAAGTTTCATAGTTCGTACGTGACGTCGGTGATTCGTTAAAGATCTTGATAGGGACCGAGGTACCTCTTAAAAAGTTTCTCTGAGAGGCGTACTTTTCTCATTGGGATAAAAGCCCACACAAAATCTCCAGGCCGATATGTTACTACTCTGTGTTTGGATTCATAACGCTGACGATCTTTTTCTTGTGCTTGGAGTGTTCGCAGATGAGCCATCTGTCTTGATCCCCCAGTCCTCATGATTAGTCTATTTAGATAACTGTCACTATTATTAATGTTGTTGGAACAAAATGGAAGCATAGTATCCGAAGTTATTTCAACTTTTTGCCCATGAAGTAAATTAAAGGATGTAAATCCTGTAGAGTCTTGCTTCGCATTTTTATAACTAAACGTCACAAATGCGAGAATTTCATCCCATTTTTTCTGTTCTACGTCGACATACATAAATAGCATATATCCCAATGTTTTGTTCAAGCAGTCTGTCAATCCATTAATCTGAGGCTGGTATGCTGTCTTCTTCCGATCGGCGATGTTCCATAATCTAATAATTTCTAACACAAGCTTAGACTGGAAAACCTGTCCACTGTCTGTAAGGATAATTCGCGGAGTTGCGTGTTTCAAAATGATATCTTCTACAAGAAATTTGTGATTTGGTTCTTTTTGCGATTTTTGTTTCTTCTGCAATAGGTAGTGCCTTAGTGACGGCAAAAGTGTTAGGTAATCAGTGCAGATAACGATCCATCTATTGCCTTTCTTCGATTGCAGTAGTCGTCACTGAAGATCCATCCCTGTGACAGGGATCCACGGCTGGAGTTATAGGGGCTAGTAGACTCGGTGGTTTCTGGGGAAGGGATTAGTGCTGCTGACATTCTCGACAATGCACTATATACCGGCGGATGCTTTTATATAGGCCTGGCCAGTAGAATCGCTTGTAGATGTGGTCATACGTTTTTGAAAATCCCAAGTGTCCGGTGATAGGGTCATCATGGAAAGACTTAAGAATTTCTAGTCGCAAAGGCTTCGGGATAACTGGATACCATATTTTCCCACGGGATCTTAATTATTCTTGTGAAGAACGCAGTCAATTACCTCTAGGTTCTTTTTAGCACTTTCCAACCTAGTTGAAAAGTGCTTATGACTTCGGTTTGTCTGGCCGTCTGGCCGTCTGGCCGTCTGGCCGTCTGCCGTCTGCCGTCTGCCGTCTGTCCGTGCTCTAACTCCCGTAAATATGCTCGGATTGCTCTGCAATTTTTATATGTTATTGTCGTTATCTATAGCATGTTCCCTATTTCAACGGAAGTGTGTAGCACTTATAGTTTTTTTACAGGGACACTCAAAAGAATTCCGTTACATTGCGGTCTATGGGGAAAAATCATTTGCGGTTTATTTAAATAATGTTTCACTTCTTTAAACGCATTGAAATTTATATATATCACTAAGGTGCATTAGAAGATGCTTAATATGGAACAGGGTCTGCATAGCACTTATAGTTACTTTACAGGGACAGTCAAAAGAATTCCGTTACATTACGTCTATGGAGAAAAATCGTCTGCGGTTTATTTAAATAATGTTTCACTCTTTTAAACGCATTGAAATTTATATAGATCACTAAGGTGCATTACAAGAGACTTACTACGGAATATTGTGTGTATAGCAGTCATAGTTCATTTACAGGGACACGCAAAAAATTATCTACTGTCTGTTAACAATAATTCCTGGAAGTGCGTTTTAAGTTATTGAACGCGATTTTAATTTTAACTTGCTTTTTGTCTATTACGTGGTGTGTATAAATTCTGTAGATCCTATACAGGGCAGCACAAAAGTTCGCGAACACATTTCTGTTTATTGACAAACTCCAGACGGAGAATTTTAAACTGTGCTACGCGTTTCCTAACTGAACTAAAATTATCATCCTATGTAGTATATATACAAATCTATAGATCCTATACAGGGCTGAATAAAAGTATTCGGATATTTTTCCGAATATTGTATATGTTGGAAATTCCTGAAATTATGTTTTTAAATATGTTATGCGTTTTCTAAATTGTTTACTTAGATGTTAGCTTTTAGCTTATTAAACGGTATGATATGTAAAATTATTTTCGAAGCGTTGGAAAGTGCTATATAATCTATGCTTGACGCATGATTTTTCGTTCTTGTTTTAACTTGGCTTTGGTTTCGTCAAAAGCTTGTATCCTCGTTGCAATTCAAGGATCCTTATTTTGTTCTTACGCGATATTGAAAAAGGATGCAACAGCACCGATGTCTTCGAACAACAAAACGTCCACTGGATTTCTAGATAAACAATCATCGTTTTTGTGCTTCTTACCACTTTTATAAACTATTGATACGTCATACTGTTGGGGTCGTAGCGCCACCTAGCAAGTCTTCCAGAAGGATCTTACATCCGCGTTAGCCAGCGCAACGAATGATGATCAGTTACAATAGTGAAAGGCTTCCCGAATAGGTACGGTCGAAATTTACTGATAGCCCGTATGACTGCGAGGCATTCCCTTTCCGTAGTAGAATAGTTTTGTTTAGCTTTCGTTAAAGTTCTGGAAGTATAAGCTATTATCTTTTCTCTTCCGTTCTGAAGCTGTACATGAACTGTTCCGACGCCGCGCCGTAGCCACTTGCATCCGTGTAGATTTCCGTAGGAGCAGTTTCGTAATGTAACCCCAGCACACGATCTGAGGTAAGTCCCTCTTTTAAGAGTCTAAAAGCTCCAATTTTTTCTTATCCCCAAAGAAATTTGGCATCGGTTTTCACTAGTGACTGAAGTGGCTGCGCGTGATGACAGAAATCCTTTATAAAACGACGGTAGTAAGAACAGAGTCCTAGGAAGCAATATTAAATCCAAATCGTCAATATTAAATTAATATTTTTATGATGTTCTACATAAAATTTGGAGTTCATAGCTTACATGTGCAATAACAAAAATCATTGGAATAAAGAAAAATGAAGGTGGGTCTTAACTAGGGCAACTATCCCGGACTAATTTTAAAGATATGTCTCTTTAATGTAGTTTTCTAAATTTAGTTTTCAACGATACCCATATTTCATATTGCAAAGTCTTAGAAAGACGGATCAGACGAATCTATAAAAATATTCGTACTCAATCTCTTTTAGAAATTCATTTCATGGAACTCGAACTTGCTGTACTGTACACTGATAGTGTCATAAATGAGATGAATATTTATAAAAGCCACTTAACTCATTAATTAAGAAGCGCACATTGTAAAATAATGTATTGGGAAGATGGTATAAATATATACTTTTTAATATTTAAGGAGGAAATATAAAATCACTATTCAAATGTTAATCGCAATATTGTTAAAAAGTAGACGAAAAGTATAGCAAGTTATAGCAAAAAGAAAAAAAGCTTTTCCTAATCAAATATTAACATAAGCATAAAATAGAAATCCTACTTATGAAAAAACTTTTAAAAAAAAGTATACTTTTATAGAAATAACATTCGCTAACATTGATTTTTGGGCTTTTTTAAATGAATAAAAACTATAATTATGTTTTCTACCTATAAGGTTACAGAAAAAGTATATATATATATATATTTTTTTTTTTTTTTTCAAAATATAAGAATGATTTTTACGTTTTATTAATAAATATAACAGCCAGTGATTTCAGGTTACTATGCGACTGTTCCTTTTAATAGTATTTGCAAATTAACTTACATAACATATCATTCACAAAACTTTAGAATAAATCATTATATCATATCAGACCAACACCGTAGAGTGCTGATTATTTTATGATTACATTTCATACTAAAAGATATATTTTAACATTACTCATAATGTTTTCTACATATTTTATATAATCCTAATTTTATATAATTAGAAAAATTATGTTCTAATATATTATCAATGATACCAATATTTCAATTTGCAAGGCCTTTGAAAGGACGCTCATACGAATTCACATTCCAGTTTTAGATATTGAGATGTATTTTTAAGAAACTGGAACATGCTTTATACTGATAGTGTCATACATAAAGCAGCAAATATTTCTATGAAATATATAGAGAATTTCACCGACTCCTGAACTCAGAAACACACATTTACAAATTACGTATTAGATAGATGTTATATCTATCTCTCTATATATCTCTCTATCTCTCTCTCTCTCTCTATATATATATATATATATATATATAGATAGATAGATAGATAGATAGATAGATAGATAGAGAATGAGAGAGAGAGAGAGAGATAATTATGAGCCGAAATAGGCTAAAGAATTGTAGCATGATATGGAAAGTACAATGAAAATAATCAATGCTATATTGAACTAGTCGTTGGGGGCCACCGTAATACTTACCCATCATGGATATGCATAATATAAAATATGAAAATAAAACATGTGTAAACTATTTATAAAATGCATTGGAATTCGAATAAAATCGTGGTTTGAGGACGTCATCAACTTTAAATGCTCTATTACACCAAAATTGATAATCAAATTAACTTACGTTTTATTGGGTCGGATTAAACGTCTCATGTCCAATTAAAATATATCTTTGAATTGAAATTTGAATTAAATACAGGGTCAGGAAAAATCGAAGAATGTGAAAAATATGATTACAAATATATCGGCAACTAATTATCCGATCGACTTCCTTCTTGATGCAAAATTTATTTATTTTTTATTGTGTTTTTTATTCCCTCCTTAAATTAAACAATTTCGAAAATTGGTATCTACATTTTATCAGAACGAATATTTCGAGAGTCCGAAAAAATAGTTCCGGATAATCCAGGTTACTGAAATTCAAAAAGCTTCTTCCCATTATTACATACAAAGTACACACCAAATTTCCAGTCTCTATCTTTATTTGTTCGGGAGATAGAGCGTTTACAGACACACAGACAGACACGGACGGCAATTTTTTTTTTCTAAAATATGTTTTTAGGAATTTCTAGTGTCTGAAACGTGTAAACACATCAAATTTTTTTTTCGATTTTCAAAACGATTACAAGACATACCCTATACTACCTATGATGGGTAAGTAAAAAGATACATTCCATTTGTTCGTTGTCTTTTGGTTTCAAAGGTATTTTATTCAGATATATATATGCATTAGAAATAATAAAAGCTCCAGCAATGCATCAATCCAATTATCACTATAACTTTAAGATAAAATATTTTACATTATAATAATAATAATAAAAATTCATTGAAAAAGGTTTTCTATTTGGAATAATTTAATTTATAAAAATGTTTATTTTTGCTTTCTAAACACTTTATTTATTAACTAAATTTATTGAAATACAAAGTTATTTTTACTTAATAATATTTTATTCATTTGAAATGAGTTTGTTTTTAACTAGAACAATTTATCCTTTTTTAAATACGTAATTTTAATGATTTATAACAAATGAAATGTGTAGTTAAAATATTGCGAATAAAAGATGATGTTGAACGGTAGTATCAATAATTAAACATAATGTTTATTGTTTAGGCTTCTATACAAATTATGAAATTCCAATTGTTTACAGTTTGTGATAATTTCAAAATCATTTAGCATTTTTTATCCAAAATAATTTGAAAGAAAAAAGAGTAATGTATTGATATGTGTTTAGGTTCATTAATTAGGATATTTATATACTACACAATTCTTTTTGTGTAGTAAAATAGCTACTAGGTATTTAATGCAACGCAAAAGTGTGAATAAGTTCTAAGATTGAGCATAATATCATTTATAACTAAGGATAAAATATTTAACTTTTTTAAAATTAATAAAAGCTAATTGATTGTTAATAATAATAATATTAATTTAAGAAAATTATGTGACAAAATTAAATAACATTCACCCAACTTACTATAATTATCAAAAAAGTAGAGTCAATGCATGAAGCAAGTACAACCATTCAACAAGCATGGGTGCACCTCAACTTGAAACAAACAGTAAAAGTTGCTATTATTCACAAGATTTAAAACATTCATCAACATTATCTGAATAACGTAGTGGTGCAGATACACACGCGTCAATATAGCACACGTAAGTAGTACTAAGTTATGGAGCGCCTATTGTGCAGTCGCGACACATAAAAATAATTTTCAAAAAAAGAAAAAAAATGCTATCCATAGTTAATTTTCTATTCATTTTTTCTGAAATCAATCTCAAAATTTGGCAAAATATTGCGCGAAGTTAATAGACTTTGTTTGAATGTATATATATTCTAATAATGTTTGAAAACTTCTGCAGTTTTTTTTTTCTGGAATTTCTCGGTATTTTTGAAAATTTAGAAACATTCGAGGAAATTGTTCAATCTTTCAACGTTTTTCAATTTCTTCTGTGTAAATAGTGTTTTTATTATTATAATCTTAACTAAATTTTAGCAAACGGATGTCAATAATTTTTGAATTAAGAATTCCGACAAAATGAAATTAATACACTTTCGAGAGATTATGAATCGAAGAAAATCATATTTCTATTCAAGATCATGAACTTCTGCTACCTTCGATATACTAGTAAGAATTTAAGACAATTAGAGCTAATAAGCTAAGAGGAGATCAGAAGCTAATCAGGCTCGGAAGTTAATAGTTTCGGACGTTTTCTAACATAAACCACACAAACAACTCGGTAATGCATTGGTGAGTGGATTTTATATATTAATACCTGTCTCAAATAAATTCGTTTAATGAGTTAAGAGTATTTTGGTGATCATGCCTATTCTTTTTCTACAGCACCCAATAAACGTCATGTGTAAAATATATCTGCTGGGTAAAACATTTTTTGGCCACATTAAAATGTATTTCTCTAAAAGAAAATGTGATAAAAATTGGCTTAAAATACGTATATCTGTAAGTTTAATGCGAATTTTCTCGGGCTGCTGCAGCTTTGTTCATAACTAACTTTCAACATTAACATTATTTAAAATATTTTATATAAAATCATCTGTTAATATGGATCTTTAAATAAATAAAAAAGCTAATAAAACGGAATATTCAGAGAGTCGCAATGAGACCATTTAATGGCCGAGATGGCACTGGATGGGTGGATAGTCACACACTTGGACGAATATCATTAAAACAAGGCATTCATGGAAATTTAAAAAAATCGAAATATCATATTCGATTATTTATTAGTTTTGGAAATGATATAGTACAGAAATACTTAAAATAGAAAAGTGCTAGTAGGTCGCAATTTCCTGCATGCATTTCAATTGAAACCGATAACGTAACTGCTTAGCAAAAAATCTTTATAAATTCAATTTATTATTTTAGAAATTATTTTAATAAATGACTTGCATTCAATGAATTATATGTTAGTATAATTTTGAAGATCTTTTATTATTCTGAATAAAAAATATTTTCTTAAAATGAGACTAAATTTGTATAAAAGTTATTATTTTTTAATAAAATCCATTTTAAAATTTCTTAAAGTATTTGGTCATTAAAGTTTGTCAAAGCTTTTTCAAAGTTTTGACGTACTGGAGAGAAAAATAAATGTAAACAGAAGATTATTTTGTTACGCAGAAATACATTTTATATATTCGTTAACTTTTAAGACTTATATCTTAAATATTTCTATTTTATCAATTATGTTTTTATTTTTTTTTCAGGAAGCAAATGTAATAAATCTAATTTTTAGCGCACTTAATTCTTTACTATACTTAAAATGTCTGGACAAAATGAATATTTCATAAATTTTCTCAAGTATTTATGACATGTCCGTGAAATACATTCTTCAGCTCGTTTATGTATTGCACTCATATTGAAGATATGGAAATTCAACACTATATATATCAGATGAATCTTTCATTTTAGCTAATGTGTCTTCTCTTATTGAAATTTTTATAAATAAATTTGCTTTCGGATGCGTTTATTGAAGTTTAACATGTTGGTCCTCACTTTATAAACACTCACATAGTTTATTCATACTTTCATACAGTTCATTCAGCCTTTTCATAGCACATTCATACTTTATTCATAGTTCCATATTACGTATATCTTAAACATAAAAAATGTTTTACCATTTAAGTGCCAAGATATTTTTGACTAATACTGTATTGCCTGGTTGTGTTCTATCTCCTCTATGTATTTGTAGTAATAAATGTAAAGTACTTTGAATTTCGTTTTTATCATATTCTAAAATATGAGAGATATCTTTATCTAACGAATTTAAGTTAAACAGTTTAACCATTTCATTTTGTCGTAAAATATTTTTAAATCTTTAACGCGAAATGTTCGCAACGTATAATCTTTTAGGGAATTGGAATGTCTAGTTTTGAATTAAACTGTTTATTTACCTATGCAAATAACCTAAATGAATTTTTCTAAATATTTAAAATTTGAAGAGTTACATTGAAAGACTGTAATCTTAATTAAATGACTGGAAAATTTTAAACTAATAATTTCTGCCATTAAGTTTTAGACGCACTGTTTATAAATAAACTTTACGCATCTAAAAACCTTTGTAAATTTAAATACCTAATGTATATACTTTACACATCTAAACTCATAAAAAAAAAAAGACTTAGTATATTTACTTTGTTTGATCAGTTTTCATACAGTATTTTAAGATCAAGTTGTGTCGAAATGCATAACGTAATTCAAAGATGAATTGATTAATACCAACATTATCACTTTAATACTGTGTTATACCTACGTTATGCAATTCTATCTAGTTTATGATGATCTTAAATTACGCAATAATTAGTGCAAAAATGAAAAAAAAACGCGTTTTATTGTTATTTCTTTCATGTACTTTTCTATATCTTTTATAATATTTACAGCCAAAAGGCATTCACAGACTTTATAATGGCCATATTTTAATTTGTATAAGTTTCTAATATGTATAAGTTTCATACGAATTCGTAATCCAGTTTTTCTTGATATATATATCTGTATCTTGATATATATATAGTCCCTATAGTACCGTTCATGAATTATATAAAGAATTATTCGAATTCCGAATCAAGTAGGGCACATTTACAAATAAAGTATGGAATATTAGCCTAGTGGTTAGGTGATTAAATTCGGAATTATTTTGTGGAAAGCTGGAAATTGTTTCGATCCCTTTTGTTTATGTTTTTAATGATCATACTAAGTTTTCTCCCTCCTACTAGATGAGATTTAGCTGATATATAAAGATTTAGAATCGGAAAACACGTTTTCTTACATTGCCACAACAGTAACTCAAAACAATCAACATTGTCAAAAACATTGTCTATACAAGTGTTGTACAGCTTAAAATTCTGAATAATATGATTACCCACATTATATATATTTGTTGATAATTTAACTCACAAATCTCTTTCAAAGCTTTGCTTAAATCGCTAATCAAAAGCTTGAAGCCAGAACAAACCAATTTATAAATCCACCCAACAGTCATATTTTACGTATACTTATTTATCTTTTAATTTGTTGAGCCGTTCATGCTGATTTTGTATTTAGTTTAGAACTTTATTTTGAAGCTTACGTCGCTACGAACAAATTAATATGTATAATAATGTATTTGTTTCATGATTTTAAGAATATTTAAAAAAATAATTCATAAATGATGGGAAATATTGTTTTGTTATTTTCGATATTGTTATTGAAAAAAAAAAACATTAGTGTTTAATATGACGTATTATTATTATTTAGAGTGAATAAAAGTACGAGCGTGTTGGAATTAAGTAGGTAAAAAATAAAGTGGCAGGACTGAGGGGGGGTGAGAAATCAAACAAATGAGAGTACAGGAGTCTTGATTATGGTGGAAACTCAACATGAACAAATAGCACGATCTTATGTTTTAATATGTTACTGAAAGGGATGAGATGATTTTATGATTTTAATAGATTACATACTAGACAGGTATACGAAGTTGAATTTATAAAAGTTTAAAAGTTCGGAATATTGAAGAAATGTATTTATAATCGTTACGTAAAAAATCCGGTCTTTAAAAATGAAGGTTTGTTGATGGTGATAACCAGGGCTTGAAAAACACGGTCGTCAGATGTCCACTGGTGACCAAATTTTTTATCTGGCGAACAAGTTCTTGCGGGGTTATTTTTCTGTTTTTTTTTCTATTGTACAAAAAAAATGACCTAAGCTTTCTTAAAATGAGCACAAATGCCACCCCCCCCCTCCTCCCCAATATTAAAAAATAAAGTTAGAAATTATATTTAAACAAACATATTTTTAACTTTTATTTTTAATTTTGCAAAATCAAGCTCATCAAATGTAAATTTTAAAATAATAAAATCCGAATTTTTTGAGACTTCGACAGAAAAATGGGCAAACATTTGTTTTCCTGCTTCTCTATTTCCTCGATGCCCGCCTCAGCAGTTATAGATCTTGTAGAATTCAACTATCCGGACATTTGAAACATTCGGGTATCAGCATTTTCCGTACGTGCCGGTACGTTCATCCTTTACAGTATTTCTTTTTTCTTTTTTTTTTAAAGTATATATAATTTTGATATAAATTTTATTAGAAAACTTAGTTTATGTTATATTTCTAAACCATGTAATTAATAATTTTAAACTATGCATTTTTTATTTTTCTCAATTAATTCATAAACGATTTTCTGCTTTTTGAAAATCAATGACGGGAAAGGAAGGGGTGGTAAATAATTTTTTCTGGCTACAACAATTTTTTGCTGGCTACAAGATTTTATCAAATTTGTAGAGCCCTGGTCATAAAAAATGCAGAATGATATGCAGAACAGCTGAGATTCATGTATCTTTTTCTCAATAGCGACTGAAGTGATTTCAATATTTTTGTAGTAGTTTTCGCTAGAGCTGTACTGCAAATTAAACTGATTGTTTGGCAAAAAATAAAAATTAAAAAGTCAATTAATATGTTAATTTTAGAAGAAAAACAAGATTGTTTTCCCCAAAAAACCTTAACTGTTGTATTTTTATTTCTTTCAGAAACGATCAATTTAAAAATTGATCACTGAAACAACAAGAACGAAAAATCATGCGTCAAGCATAGATTATGTAGCACTTTCCAACGCTTCTAAAATAATTTTACAAATCATTACCGTTTAATAAGCTGAAAGATGACATCTAAGTAAACAATTTGGAAAACGCATAACATATTTAAAAACGTAATTTCAGGAATTTTCAATATATACAATATTCGGAAAAATATCCGAATACTTTTATGTAGACCTGTATATGATCTATAGATTTGTATATATACATAGGATGCTAAATTTTAGTTTAGTTAGGAAACGCGTAGCACAGTTTAAATTCTCCTTCTGGAGTTTCTGTCAATAAACGGAAATGTGTTCGCGAACTTTTGTGCTGCCCTGTATAGGATCTACAGAATTTATACACACCACGTAATAGACAAAAAGCTAGTTAAGATTAAAATCGCGTTCAGTAACTTAAAACGCACTTCCAGGAATTATTGTTAACAGACAGCAGAGAATTCTTTTGTGTGTCCCTGTAAATGAACACACACCTGCTATACACACACTATTCTGTAGTAAGCCTCTTGTAATGCACCTTAGTAATATATTTAAACTTCAATGCGTTTAAAATAGTGGAACATTATTTAAATAAGCCGCAGACGATTTTTCTCCATAGACGTAATGTAACGGAATTATTTTGACTGTCCCTGTAAAGTAACTCTAAGTGCTATGCACCTACTATTCCATATTAAGCTTCTTCTAATGCATCTCAGTGATCTATATAAATTTCAATGCGTTTACAATAGTGAAACATTTTTAAAATAAACCGCAAATGATTTTTCCCCATAGACCGCAATGTAACGGAATTCTTTTGAGTGTCCCTGTAAGAAAACTATAAGTTTTACACACTTCAGTTGAAATAGGGAACGTGCCATAGATAACAACAATAACATATAAAAATTGCAGAGCAATCCGAGCATATTTACGGGAGTTAGAGCACGGCCAGACGGCCAGACGGCCATCCGGCCAGACAAACCGAAGTCATAAGCACTTTTCAACTAGGTTGGAAAGTGCTAAAAACTGAAAAACAGGGTTAGGTCATTAAATTCTGATCGCATATAAAGGATTCAAATCTGGACTGCTTATTCAACAAAGTATACATCTGTAAATTTGAAATCAGCAATAAAAATATTTTTCTTAACTATAATAAGTAAATGTAATTTGAAAATATGAGTACTTTAAAAGTGTTAATTTGATAAAAGAGGACTAACGCAAACTCCCAAGTCAGTATTTTATGACTTATTTTCAACTACGACTGATGGAGTACATTTCAATGCAGATTTTGTCATGTGATTGATGGTGGATTTATGTTTCGGCGTGTGATGTTCCGGTCAAATGATTCCTTTTCCACCATCCTGGAAAAATATGTTTATTACGCCAAAATGCATTTCAATGTAAGGTCCAGAATAATTTTATAGTCACCCTGGAGCTGTTGCAGGAGAGATTACAAATCAGTAGAACGTATAGGACGAGCAACGAAACACATAGTTGGTGAATGTTAGTTTTGATGAGTCGATATCATCCACTAAGTTTCAAGAAACACTTCTATCAAATGACAAGAAATAGCAACGTCTTATGAGTATGTCATGTGCGCAGTTTCTAAAAAGAAGATCTTTTTCTGGAGTAAGCTCGCTGTCTAATAATTAAAAGTGCTTTGGAAATAGAAAACGAATCACAATATGTTATGGTGTTTTGTGAAGGCATCGATCTCTTGGTAAGCATAATGCAGTATCTACTACTTCCGAAAATATTTTTAATTTGAAGCCTGCAAGAGGTAGATAGACGATGTTTTATATGATCTCTCACACATAAGAGACAACATTTTTTTTTTCCCATGCGTTCCGTTTTTACGATACCACAACCGCTCATTTTAGATAGGGGCAGGAAATGTTTTTCAAAGTTCTAAATACTAAGTACTGCAACTAGTTGGGAACATTTTCCGTGATGAAAATGTGTGCCCTGATGACATTGATGAAGCAGGACACATATTTTTGATAGCCTTGTATGGAGAAAAAGGATTGGAGAAACATTAGTTTCTTTGAGATTTCGCTTTTTTCAAAAATCTCTAATAAAAATATTTTTAACATAGCGTATAAAAGTGTTTAATTGTATATACTATTATTTCAGATACTATGTTAAATAATAAGTGTTATTTTAAACACAACTATTTTAAAGTGCTATTCTAAACTTGGATGTTGTTTTTTTTATCTCTCTCTGAAACATTGCTGAATGTGTCGCGGGATGTTTTCTCTGTTGGGTTTTGACATATGTCGTCTCAAACACTATTTATTTATTTTACTTAATCCATTTTTCAAAAATAATCTCTGCCATATACTTATACTAGGATAGTTTCAAATAAAAATTACCACTTTACCACTTTTTTTTTTTTTTTTTTTTTTTTTTTTTTTGCGCATTGTAGTATGGGTGAAAATAAAATAAAAATAGTCGCCAGTCCTAGCCAGTAACCATGACGTTAAACTATAATTATCAAAATCCTGAAAAAGAACCTAAATTAAATAAAAATATGGCATCAAGACTTTGATTTGTAATTTTGCAAAACTTTGAAATAGAGTTGTAAGTTTAATGTTCAACAAAGATGTTAAGTGGGGGTACTCATTTTACACATAATTTTAAACTCTACAACATTATTATAGATTATGTTTTTGACAGAGTTGGCTATTTTGAGATACTATTATGGTAATGTAAAAAACGTGTTTTACGATTATTAATCTGTACATAGCGTCTAAAGCTCACCTAGTACTTGGGGAGAAACTTAGTATATGTTCTTTTAAAACCTAAACTAAAGGGTTTAAAACAATTTCCAGATTTCCTCTAATTAATTCCAAATTCGCTCCTTTATCAGTCCATAACCGCTTGGCTATATATGGTTTGTATATATATATATATATATATATATATATATATATATATATATATATGCATTTAAAAAATAATATGTAAAAGTACTAAAAATCTAACATATTCATAAAATTTAATTCAAAATTAAGAAAAATATTAAATAGTAATCATGCTTATGGAAAATTAATATTTTTAATAAAAAAATGTGTTTTATATAGCATGAATATTTAGAAAAATTCTATAAATTCAAATTTTTGTAGAATCAAATTCAATTTTATATAGAAGGTTAAATATGATTTTCTAGGCTTTTTTGATAAATATATAAAGAACAAAGTTTTCTTACCGTCATATAAGATTGCAGATAAATCATCCATAACAGTCTTAATCAGCATTATTTTTACGATTTTTTATAAATATAAAAGCTAGTGATTTCAGATAACTTTATTTTTAAAAATTATTTACATTTAAGTTATATAACATCATAGTTAAAACTTGAACTTAAATTATTGTATCATATTATACAAACATAGTACAGTAATACATAGTTGGTTTTTATCTATAAAATATTTCATTCTCATGGAAAAAACGTATCTTAACATTAGTTCCATACTGTAGTTTTCTCTATTTTTATAATATATACAGTTGAATGCGTTCTCAGATATTGTGCTGTGAATGATAGCAATATTTCAATTTGACTTTGAAAGGAAACTCATACGAATTCGTATTCGCGTTTTTCTAAATATTGGAAAAATCTTTTCATGAAGCTCAAACTGGATCTATAATGATAGTATCGTATTATTGAAATGCATCTCGTGACGAGCTATATAAAGAATTTCATTGATTTTCGGATCACGTAGGGTATATTTTCATAGAATATATTTGTTATAAGATTTGTATAAGAATAAGTAAAATTGCTAAAAAGGTAACATATTCATAAAATGTTCGTACAGATTAGAAAAACAAAACAAAAAACAAATGGAAATCCCACTTATGAAAAACCTATATTACTAAAAATATATTTTTATAGAAATAACGTAATTTTTTTATAAGGGTTAATATTGATTTTATTGTTTTTAATACATAAAAAAAGCTCTTTAACCTGCACTTATGATTGCTGGTAAATCATATATAGAAGTTTTTCAAACATATGAGCATGATATTTACGTTTTCTATCAACCAAAAAAGCTACTTATTTGAGATTTCACGGTTATTATTCCTTCGAATACTGTTTTATTAGTTATTATCAGACATAAATAGATTTTAAAAGTATTTTACTTTACTGTTTCGTGACATCATACAAACATGAAAATAAATAATTATATTATATCATAACAAAACTGTCGTGTTCTCTTTATTTTATGATGATTTTAACCTATCAGCTATTTCACACTCATGGAAAAAGAATTCCTTACCTAATCCCAAAATGCAGTTTTTTACATTTTTTATAAATGTACAGTAGAAAAAAGTTTACAAATATTGTATTGATAACAATATTTCAATTTGTAAAGAATTTTAAAGGAAGATCATATGAATTCGGATTCGAGTTTTACTGGATAATGGATTTGATACTGTTCTTGAAACTCGAACTTCTGTATACTATTAGCGTCATAATGAAATTAATCTTTCTACCAGTTATATAAATGATTTTATTGACTCCTGAATCCAAACGCGCACATTTTAAAATAATGCATTGGATATATATATATATATATATATATATATATATATATATATATATACATACATAATATTAGTTAAGAAAGGAACGAAAAAATCGCCATATACGAGTTGATATAAATATTTTCACAAAGTAGAGACATATTTTTTAAAATTATAATAAATAAACAATGTTTCTTTGCAACGAAAATTATTATTTTTTAAATTTTGAATTGATTCGTTATATTAGTATTTTATTTAAAATTTCTTTTATTATTTTCTTGAAATAAATCCTTGCGTTTACTTACAATGTTCTGTTTTATTCATTTGAAATCGAACTGTTTTAAATGGAATAACGTAATATTAAATATACTTTTAGGAAAATTAACTTTTAAGGAGTGTTAAAATATTAAACGTGTTGTTAAGATATTAACACAAAATATTTTATAGATCTGCAAATGATCATATTATAACTTTTATGATTAAACGCTTTGTTACGTAAAGCTATTTCTAAAATTGTGCTGATTCAATGTAAGAAGTCTTAATGGCAGAGCACGGAAGTGTATGAGCGAGTTTTGAAAGGAGATATTTTAATATTTATTTATGATAAAATTTAATAACCAAATACTTTAAGAAATTTTAAAATGGATTTTAATAAAAAAAAAAAACTTGTATACAAATTTAGTCTCAGTTTAAGAAAATATTTTCTATTTAGAATAATAAAAGATCTTCAAAATTATACTAACATATATTTCATTGAATGCAAGACATTTTTTAAAATAATTTCTAAAATAATAATTAATTGAATTTATAAAGATTTTTGCTAAGCAGTTACGTTATCAGTTTCAATTGATATGCGACCTACTAGCTCATTGGAAATTGCGACCTACTAGCAGTTTTCTATTTTAAGTATTTCTGTACTATATTTTTTCCGAAACTAATGAATAATCAAATTATGACATTTAGATTTTTTTATTTCCATTAATGTCATGTTTTAATGTTATTCGTCCCAGTGTGTGACTATCCACACATCTAGTGCCATCTCGCCCATTAAAGGTCTCATTACGACTCTCTGAATGTTCCGCTTTATTAGTTTTTTTTTTCTAGATTAACAGATAATTTTATTTAAAATATATTAAATGATGTTAATGTTGAAAGTTTGTTACGAACAAAGATGCCGCAGCCCGAGAAAAAATCGCATTCTGGAACTTACATTCTCTAATTTTTAAAAATTTTCTAATAATATCGAGTTACAAAATAAATACACTTTTAAGAAGAAGAGGTGCATTGAAAATATGCAGTAAATATATGTATTTATTTTTATCTAAAAGTAAGCCTTAAAAAATACACCGAAATACTAAGTGATTTCCCGAGATCGAGCTGTAGTAGAAGTGAGCTCCAAAAAAAGACGTATAACATTCGTACAGTTGGATTAGACTTATATATGATGAGACGTAAGATTCGAAGTGATAATTTTTCTTAGCCAAACTTTGTCACAAGGTTTTTTATTGAATTATTTTACTGAATATCCAGCTCCGTGATTAATGAATGTTTTTCTGTGTCTAGTTCTTAGATGCTGACATTGCCGAAAGTTTGAAAAATAAATTTCGGAACATAAAAAAGGCGTATAAAAGTCAATGTTTTGTAAACCTGTTTAAATGAAATTTCTGTAGGACAGTAAGTTATCCTTAGTGTTTGTTTCTAGCGCACGCAAGCCTCGACGAGCAGCCAATGACTTTCTACGAATGATTTTTAATGCTTTCAAGATTATTTAGAACTACTTTATTGCAGTAAAATGTGTGATTGAGAGCATTTAATGAATTTAGGTCATGTACCAGAAATATGCCAGATCTTTATACCCATCTTGTTCGCAATTTTTTTTTTTTTTTTTTTTTTTTTTTTTTTGTCAAAACTTTGAGTTCGAATTTATCTAAATTTTTATAACATAACTAATTGTCTGTAAATTAAATATTATGGCAATTTCTTGGAAGTTACTACTTAATTGAAAATTTCTAAATAATGTTCGAACTGCAATAGGCAATGGATTGGATGCTCTTACAACCAGCTGTTCTGTTTTAAAAATTATCAATGCCTGTTAATTAATATTGCATTGTGATGTCCATCGTAAATCAGTTAGTGCGAAATGACGTTATGGATGTGGCTTTACATTTCATTAAACAAAAATCATCCATACATTTCCTTTAATGAATAACGTTTTTAGTAACGATTTTGTATTATTCATGTTGGATATTAAAATTGTGGACTGTACAAAATAACTGTTTATAAAAATTTCGACGAATTAATTGTAACTAAAGATTTTTTTTATTAACAAAGGATTTTTCCAGAGCTCCCTATTGGAGACTACCGCACGATACGAACAACAAACAACTTCTGATTTTACATTATTTACCAAGCCATACTAGAAGCCAAGTGTGGATAGTAGAAGCCAACATACCGGCTACCACTGAAGTACTTATTTCAGCAGCATATCTTGGACAAATGTTCTTTGTTGTAAGCAATTAAAATTTAACAATAAATCTCCAATTCTAAATGTTAGTTTCAATTCAAATCAATAATCTATATTAATAAAAGAAAGTGTCAGTGTGTGTTTGTCTGTCTGCGATGGCTAGCAAAATCCAGCCCACCTAGAAGTCTGCAAATTTAGGTGTGGATAGTCCAAGGTCTGGCCATGTGCACCTGAAACTCAGAATTTTAATATTTTCATAATTACCCAAGATATTAATTAGATTCTCATTAACCATCGCTTCTAAAATGACATCTTTTAAATCAAAATGGCAAAAGAAACAAACAGGCGCATTGGATTTGCAAGCGGATATGAACGAATTCGAAATTATTTTACTAATTAGCGAATTTTAAGAAAACTAATTGAGATATCATTTTGATCTGAGCATATGTAAACAAAAAAAAAATCTGAATCTGACTATGTGATTTTTGAAAAATTCGGTCGGTAATTCTTCTTAATTTATGCAAAAAACTGCCAAAAATCTGCCGGCGCCAGTGAAAACAATCCGAGAAACTTTCAGACAGGGATCTGCTTTCATTAAAAACTGAACTACAAAGAGATTTGTTTCTCTGGCCGATCCCTCCATTTAGTTTGCGAAAATGAAAGGAAATAAATGCCAATTTTTACTAATGAACAAAAATTTCGATAACTAATTAAGATATAGATTTGAAATTGAGGATGGGAAGGGGTATCATCTGCCAGCTATTTTAGCATAGCGTCTTCGTTATGTTCTAATTAACAGAAAAATTTAATTATTTCATAATGTTCGCGTTAATGTAGGTGAAGGTGGGTTTCCTAAACAAATTATTCGTTATATTTGCGGGTATCGGAAGCGAAGGGGGTTAACGCCTTGCTCTGATTTGCACAAAACAAATTGCCTCTAAGAAATTTAAGATTTTTAGCTTCTAACGTAGCGGTTTATAAATGTTATGTATTGAGAATAGAGGAAATTTCAAATAACGATTTTCGTAAAAATTAAATTTTTGTTTCTAATAAAAGTACACAACCCGTATATACCTGATGGATACCAACAATTAAAGTAAATGAATTTTTGTTGAGCAATCGACCAAGTGACCCTTGGCGGAAAATCCTTCAAGTTTCATTATCTAACTGTGCATTCTTATCTCGGGTTCTACGGGCCCGATCACAACGGCCTTTGGATGACTCGACTTGGTTTTCGTTCATGTTATAGATTTTAGTTCCACCTTCCACCGGCAGGGGGTGCATTATTTTCTAGAGTTCTATGGGCCTGATTTCGACAGAAATTGGTTCATTCAACTCACGTCATACAACGGGTACCCGTGTCGGATTCGTATGGAACAAATTTCGCCCCCTGCCGGTGAAAAGCGGAACTAAATAATTTTGAACGACAAGCAACCCTAATTATTTCATCTCTATCAAGAAAAGGATTTAAATTACTTACACGACTATCCTTTGGATTCCCACCATTCTTGAGTGCCTTCATTAGCCTGGCAAAGTATATTATCTGAACTAATTTAATTAATTTTACCTTTGCTTGGTGAAGTTCCTCTTTTGTAATAGGCCCTATAAGATTTTCTTTGTGTTTACAGTTGTATATAAACCTATAAATATAAACTAAACTACAAAACTAGTCGGATGTGCCAATCCCAAAACTTTCGTCTATCTCACACAGGTTTCGCATACACTAAAACGAATCAACAACCAATCTACATCAAGGTCTAACTGAATCTAAAGTTTATTAAGTTCCGTGCATTAGTTCTTGAGATAAGGCTGTTGCTAAAATCGTGAAAATCCTGCAAAATGTAGCATAGCAGCGCCACCTGTTGGGAGATTCAGACGAAAATCAAATCAACAACAACTTATCACAACGTCTAACTGAATAGGTACACGGAGGAACACGGAACACGGGAACATAGGAACACGGAGTAAGTTTGATGAAAATCCGTGCATTAGGTCTTGAGATATAGTTATCTTGATAATAATGAAAAAAGTAGCATAGCAGCGCCACCTGTTGGACTATTTACGCCAAAACGTAATCCGCATCTATTTATGTCAAGGTCTAACAGAATCTGAAGTTTGATGAAATTCCGTGCATTAGTTTATGAGATATAGCTATCGTAAAAATAATGAAAAACGTGGTATAGCAGCCCACCTGTTTGGATATCTCAACCAAAATATCATCAGCGTCTATTTATGTCAAGGCCTAACTGAATCTGAAGTTTGATGAAAATAACTGCAGTAGTTCTTGAGATAGAGCTATTGCGGAAATCTCAAAAAATGCAGCATAGCAGCACCACCTGTCGGGCGATTTTAACCAAAAACTAATCAGCATCAATTTATATTAGGCACTAACTGAATATAAAGTTTTATTAAATTTCGTGCATTAGTTCTTGAGATAGAGCGCTCACAAAATTTTTGTCACATACAATTAGACAGAGTCTCAGACAGACATTTTCTAAAAACAGTCAAATCGTGTTCAGGGTCTTTTAAAATGTGTAAATTCCTTCGAAAACCGGAAGTCGAAAATTTTCATGAACCCAACACTTTCTTCTTGTAAAGATAGAAGAAAGTAATAACTATTACTTAAATTACAAACATTCTTAAGAATCTAAGTATTCGAAGTATTTTCCAAGTATTAAAAATATGAATTTATTCAATTGTCGATGCTGGATTTTCTTTGATTTCGTGTTTGCCCCTGGGTTGGCGGCTCACGGAAAATATTCCATATTGTGCTGCGTTTGCAGCCTTGCCAACATGTTATGGTGAAAAAGTTCCAGGCTGAGTATCGTTCCCAAGTGGTTCAGTTGGTAGAACGTCAAGGCGCTAATCTGATGACCCGGGTTCGAGTCCCGGCTTGGGTACTTTTTCACTATGTTGGCTATACGCCTATTAAGCAATTAAAATTTGAATATACTTAAGAATATCATTAAAGTCATTATGAATAAGATGCAAATTAATATTATTCGATTTGAGTTCATTTAAATAAAAATCATTATTTTGCAGATCAGTTTTTTTTTTATCTCTGTTAAACCAGGACATTATTAGGCAACAATGGACCTTTGTAGCACAGTTCCATATCTGAAAGTTTCAGAGGGTATGTTCACGAGAATTAATGTCAGCATGATTATTGCTAGAAGGGATTGTCTTCAATAAAATTGTTCATTTAGAGACTGAGTTTTTGAAACTCTATTCCCGACAAAAGTTCTCAATAGATGAGCAGGGGTTTTATCCAGGCAAATGCTATAGATGAATCCGAGAATAAAATTTACCCTTGAATGTCTAATTGTAAAGAAAGGAGAATTTTTTAAACAAGTTGAGACAGAAGCGAGCAGCTGCATAATTCCAGTCTAGGCATCGAAATGGTCTTTTGAGGTGAAACTCCTGATTTACTGGCTATGATGTTCGATGTGGTAGAGTTAGATGCATTTAAGCAGTATAAGTAGACTGCAACACAGAAGTCTGTTATAGAAGCGTCAGCGAAACCAAGAACAAATATTGTTTCAGTTGAAGGTGTTAAAATATATCTACTTATTTTTATATTACCGATATCTGTTAGCGAGTGCCATGTATTTGAGAAATCTCAACCATATAATTAATAAAACCAGATAGCGCATTGAGTATAAAAAAGCTATCTTAATAAGTTTTCCGCCCCCGCCCTTTTAACTGACGTAATCACGGGTAGATACGAGGCTAACGAAAAAGACAGGCTACCGCGGTGCATTCTACTTATCTTTTTTTACAGACCGCTTGAGTGACGTGATACACTTTTCGCACACCTGCATTGGTGGATTCGAGCATCACGTGACTCCGGCGGTCTGTAAAAAAAGATATCCGTAAAGCACCGCGGTAGCCTTTCTTTTTCGTTAACCTCGGGGTAGATATTTTTTCTGGTGTAGTTTTAATTTGAGTTTTAGCTTTGAAATCCCTGATCAT
Source organism: Maratus michaelseni (assembly GCA_963931845.1). Lineage (NCBI taxonomy): Eukaryota > Metazoa > Arthropoda > Arachnida > Araneae > Salticidae > Maratus > Maratus michaelseni. Next base: position 70,024,547 of record OZ007589.1, read on the forward strand.
ATAGAATGAGAGAAAAAAAGCACGAATTGTAAAGTTATGGACGTTCACTCTTGATATTTTTTGCTGCGATGAAACATATTGATATTCACATTTTGCGTAGAAGATTTTATATGACATGTGTTTATACAAAAAAAATCTGCTGCGTTAAAGTAGTTCAATTGTTGAAAGTGTTTGGTTTTTGAAGCTTTTGTTTGAGATAACATCTGCCTAACAGGATATATTGTAATTTAAAATAAAGGAGGTAATGTTCAACCGTACCACGTTTTTTAAAAGAGAGGTTTTTTTTTTTTTTTTTTTTACTAATGTAGTTTATAGTATGCTTATTTCTTTGTAAATATTATAGTATAATTGTGTATGTATTCTAAATTTAATCTTGGATATATTCTGAACCTAAGCTTATTGTGTATATTCTAAATTTAAGCAGTGTAAAATGTTTTTATGTGTAAGCATTGGATATAAATATTTCATTAAAATTAATAAATCTTAATTTGTTTGTTTTAAATTTGAAGTTTAGTTTTATTCTATTTAAGAGTAAGTTATTAAACGGCCTGCGAGCACGACATCGCAGTTTAGCGGCACATTTCTATGTCGGAGCAAGGTAAGGAATTTATAGAGATAAAGAGAATATGAAATTTGCGGTTTTCTTTTCTGATTTTTTGTTTTGAGTTTTGACAATATACTTTAGTTGAATTACGAAATTACACCAATCACTCGCAAAGGATTCCGGAATATTCTTGTCCCATCCAATTTTAGAAAACCACAATTTTTGAAGATAACACTTGGCCTTGGACGTAATTGGGCCAATGAGCCTAAGAGCATCATATAATTTTGCAATGACAGAAAGAACTTCGTTCGCCGAAACTCGAAACACAAATTGATCTTTATTAGATTGCCAAACCATACCTAATGTTTTAACGGAAGTTTGAGATTTAGAGCAAAAGGAAACGTCTTCGATTTGATCATCATTTAAATGTTCGTTAAAATTTGAATTCCACCTGTGCAAAATTATTCTACGAGAACGAAATATGTTTATTAACTGATTTTTAGTGCAATTGCTAACTCATAATCTGGGGATCCAGTAACAATGTCATCCATGTAACTGTCTCATAAAATAGCTTTTACCGCTAATGGAAATCTATCCATCTCATCTAAAGCCAATTGTTTTATGCATAGTATGGCTAAAAAGGAGCGAATTTTGTACCATAGGTAACGGCATTCATTTTAAAAGTAATTGTGGAATTATTTTCATAATATTTCCAGATAATACGTAAAACGTCCTTTTGTGCAATATCTATTATTATCTGACGAAATATTTTTGTAATATACGCAGTTAAAGCAAATTTATATTTTCGAAATCTTAACAAAATATCAAAAAGATCTTTCTTAACTTCATCGGAAAACAAAACATCATTTAAACTTTTTTCGGTTGTTGTAGGGGCAGAGACATTAAAGACAACTCGTAATTCAGTAGAGGACTTATCCGGTTTAAAAGTGCCATGATGAGGAACGTAAAAAACTACTGAGTGAGAGAATTCTACTAAAATTCTCTCCATATGATTTAATTTTTCGTATTCATTTAAACATTTACAGTAATGTTTTTTCATAGCGCTATTATTTTCCAATCCTTTTGCAGTTTGTTATAAACGCTTTTCTGCTAAAATTCTTGAATCTCCCAAAGAATTTAATTGTTCAGTTTTAATCGGCAATTCGAAAGTAAACCTTCCGGTGTCATCCCGTTTGTGATTTTTTTTTTTTTTTTTTTTTTTTTTTTTTTTTGAAAATGAGATTCACAGAATTCCTCGTCTTTACTTAGAAGGTTGTCAGGTGAAATATTTTCTATTTTCCAAAATTTTTGAAGATTAGATTCAGTGTTCCCGAGTTTGAGATTCAATGTCAACTCTCAATATGAATTTGTATTCTTAATTTTAACAGTTTCAGTAGCAATAAGTCCAAACACCGAATTTTAAAATATTAAATTTGGTGAAATGCGATTTTTTTCATCTTTTAATATTTTATAAAAAAATTCAGCCCCAAATATTAAGTGGATTTTTCCTTGCTTATCAAAAGTAGGATCAGCTAATAATAATAGATTTGGTAAAAATTCCTTACCAATTTTAATGTTTAAAGAAAGAAAACAATCAGTAATTTTAGAAACAACAAAAAATTCACTAGGTGAAGAAAATGAGGAATTTTTATTACGAATTATAGAATTACCCTCACATTTCTCATTAATTGCATTTCCACTTAACCCACTAACGGAAATATTTATTATTTTATTTTTCAAGCCCAATTCAAAAGCTTGTTCAGAAGAGATATAATTAGCTTGACTGGTGCAATCAAGTATTCCACGATCCTGAACGAAAAACTTATGTAACGGGCTATATATATATATATATATATATGCATATATACAAGTGCAATAGACAAAATGACTGCTTTTTTGTTTTCATTATTACGAGAGGAAAAACTATCAGGTACTTCAAATACGTTTTGTTTATTGATTCATGAAGAATGCTCTGTTTTTCACTACTGGAACGACTTCCAGCAAGCGCTGACAACGATAATTCGATTTTAGAATCAGGCTTTTTTAAGGACGCTTAATTTTGAAAGGATCGATGAAGCAATATATTATGCCATTAATTACACATCTGGCAGTTATATTTCGAAAAACATTTAGAGAGTAGATGAAAGTCATTCAAACAATTAAAGCATAATTTATTCTTTTTACTTCATCAAATCTTTATATGGTAGTCATTTTTCAAACAATTTGGGCAAAGATGCAAAGCGTGTAATTTTTAAAAAATGATATATTGATTATATTTCAGAATAAATGTTTTCTGTTTGTTCTGGGTTTTAAACTTTTGCGAATTTACTTATGTTCCTTATAAATTTTCCAAAATTTGAACACGATTTTGCAGGAATTTGATGAAAGTGTAGGTGAAGATCTAGTGAGTAGAATCTGTAGGTGATAATGTCATTTCGAATTCCTTGCATGTTGTTCTAAATAATTTTGTAAACGAATATTAATCAATAAAGTTTCACTAAAATTGTTCATTTCGACATTTAACACCCTTAAAGCTCTTACATGCTTTAAAATACAATGCACCAGCATTCTTAATTTTTCAGCTGATTCAGTAGAAATATTATCTAACAATAATAAGGATTTAATATGACTATTGACATCTATACTTTTATTGTCAGATATGCTCTCAAATGCTTGAAATAGTGACTCATAAGTTTCATCCGTACTTTGAATTTGCTTTGCTGTGCCCACACGAGAGGATTGCAAATAAAAACGTTTTTGATCATTAGTTAACAATTCGTTCGAATCAATAATACTGTTAAATTGAGTCTTAAAGTTATTCCAAATTTCATGAGAACTATCAAATTTTGGTATGGGAATTTCCGGTAGCTTAACATTTAATTTTGAACATTATTAGTAACACCATTATTTTCATTTATTAGATCAACATTTTTATTTTTCTTATGTTCTATAAGACGTTTTAGGGTTACCTTAAGACTTTGGAGATCTTGCTCGATTTCTTCGAACTCAGCTTCACATTTTTCAACTTTTTCTCTGTCAAAATTTTGTAATATTTTATCTTTAAATCATCTAACTTGCCTTCAATCTTATTCAAAATTTTCAATTTAATTCAAAATATCGACAAAATCCGTTTTTTTTCTACCTCATCGGCTATAATTTGTGACAACTTAATTAATTGGGCCTTTATATTGACTTTTCTTCGATTTGAAACCTTGACATCCATAGCAACTATTTTTTTTCTTCTTTTTAAACAAACACGATATATAATTGAATTCAACGGTCACTAATTTCTCTCCGCGAGCATTCTCTCTCTACATTTTGTTGGGTATTAAAATTTTGGACAGTACACAATAACTATTTATAAAAATTTCGACGAAATAAATGTAACTTTTTTTATTAAAAATATTTTTTTTCGGAGCTCCTCATTGGAGATTTCCGAACGATAAAAACAACAAACAACTTCTGATTTTACATTTTTCGCCAAGCGATACTAGAAGCCAAGAGTGGCGCCAACAATTCCTGCATTTTTTTAACCGAAAATTCTTCTTCAATTGTATGTAGCTGAACAGATTTTTTTTTTCATTTTATTGTTTTTTTAATAAAATCATCGCTACCTTTCTTTTTTTTTTTATTTTTTTTTTTTATTTTAAAGAAACGGTATATAAATATTATGAATAAATATTTTATTTAAGAAACATTTTACAGATCTTCATATTTTAAAAAGAATGGATGCATTAAGAATAAACGGCGATGAAATAATATTCTTGATTGAAATTATCTTCAGTTGAGGACACATATTCATATACATTAGTTGAAATCACTGTTTTAAACGATTAATTGAACAATAACATATGAAAAATACTTCATTAAATTTTAAACTATTTACAAAATCAATGTTTCTATAAAATTTATTACGTAAATTTATCTGTTGAATGCTATTCTAAAATGGAATTATTTATCTCATTGTGAAACATTAAGTATTTAAAATAATTTAAATGAATTTATAAAAAAAAGAACAGAATAGAATAATTGTTCATTGAATATTCATAAGTCCATTTAGAAAATGTTATAGATAATTGTATTGTGATTCAAATGCTAATTATGCACAAAATAAGGGAATTGTGTTACACTTATTTAAAAAGTTTAAGAGCATGTTTATTTCGAAATGTAATGAGGAAATGTGGGAAATATTTCTACAGGAATCCACAACAGATAAACACCAGCAAAGAAATTACTAAATACTTGAAATCAATCACTTATAAAATGAAAAATACATTTATTTACTACACAAACACATGTAAAACAAGTCTAATTCACATAAGGTAAACATACAGAAATAACATCATATTTTTGTCTGTACGTTTGATACATACGCTATTGCTCCATTGGTTATACACACAAATAAAAACAAATATACAGTCTAGAATTGTGTCTCTTTGAAATTTTTAAAACATTTCTTCTTTCAAATCATAAATTTAAAATGTTGCAATATGCATTTCGGTACATTTTGTCTTTTAAAAAATCTGCGCGTGATACATGGAAATAAGGACAGATTTGTAATTTTCAGCCAAAACTACATCAAAAACATAAAGGCTCATGCATAGGATAAAATGTTTGTTATCAAAATGATGAGATTAAATGCAACATAAATTTAAATTTAATACACCCCTGGTTTAAACAACATGTTTTGTCGTCGTACATATGGGTATTTGATGGAAATACCTTGCCAAAGTTATTTAATTAAAAACATTTAAATTATGTTATTAAATTGATGATATAACTATCTTTAAGTAGCAATGTTTAAGCGTTAAAACTGTATAAATATCCTTGCATCTACGTTATTATCTAAAGTGATTTTCAAACCTCTTTGAATTTCACCAACAGGATATACAAATTTTTACATTATAACAATTGATAATGATTTATTATTAGATCTCCCAATTATTTCATATCACAGACCATCCTCAAAAATATTATGCATAATTTTCCAATTTTAAACGAATATTTTATTAATCTTGATCTTTAAAGTTCATTTTTAGATTAAGCGTCATGTAAATTTTAAAGTTTCACCAACGCGATAAAAAAAAAAGGATTGACGATCGTCCCAAATTTACAAAAGCAAAACATATTTTTCAATATATTTAAAAAAGTTCCAGCAGCGGCTCTCACAGTATTTTTTGCATCAACTGCCACTTTAGTACAATTTTTATTTGTCTCTATCGTAATTTCCGCCAAATGAAATATTTAGGTAAATTAAAAACACTTAGAAATTTTACATAATTTTTATATTACTGAAATTTAAGAACTCAGCGATATCAATGGAAATTTGTACTCCAGAAGTAATTAACATCCATAGAAAAAAATCCTTTCGTTGGGCCATTTCTAACTGTTTATTAAAAAGTATTGTATCTGATGCAGAGAGAATTATATTATATTTCAGAATTAAGTGGTTCAAGTTTGCAAAAAGAAATCATTAATGGTTTTTTATTGAAATATATGAATTATTAGAATAGCAATTCTAAGTATGGATGATATTGTAAAAACAATATGAATGTTTAAGTAGTGAATTAAAAGCAAATAATAATTTTATAAAACACGGGAAGTGTTTTGATGTTGCTTCAAATTTAAATCAATAATAAATATTTATTGATATTTTCAGCTCAATAAATATAAATAAATACTTAAATTATATAATTTATAATTTAATAATTATTTTTCTAAATTTATATTTACATCTGTGTTAAAATTAACAAAGGGATTTTCTAAAGAATAGTTTTAAAAATATTCAGAATATATGTACGTTTTAGTATGAAAAAATCCTTTAAATTTGTATTTCTAGTAATACGCAACATTAGTATAAAGTTTTGAAAATCCATGTATCATTAAATTAAACAATATTTACGATATAATGCACATTCATTTGATTTAAACATAGTCTTTATTTTTTGGGTCGTAAAAATTACTAAGCGAGACCTGCATTAATAATAGAACAAGACGTCTTAAAATTTATTATCTTTTCAACTCAATTCCAGAAAACAATTACAACATCCGCAGGCAAATGCATAAAGATATCTTTTAATGATGAAACCATACAAAATTCTGCACTTGAATTCGTCTTTCCGATAAAAAGCACTAACTTTTACACAATAAGTTCGACAAAGCGGAAGATTTTCGTGTAGTAATTCGAAAATGAATTGAGTCATTTTTTTGTATTGAAGACTGATAATTAAAGATTTGATAATGAGCTAATTGAAGAAATATAGATTGCAATAATACTCTTTAATTTTTCGAAAATGATGAAGATATTTTCATCTCAATAAAGAAATATAAAAATTGAAAATGCATATTAATGTTTCTGTTATGTTTTGTTAGTTTTGTTTGTTTGAAGCATTTTTTGAGAACAGTTAGATGAAGGGGGATATTATTATAAAAATAACATAGACTTTTACATATTTGTTTCTACTTGTGATAACTCTTTTAAAATATTTATTTATAAACGAAACTGGATCGACTGGCATTAACATCTGTTGTCCATTTTTTTAAAAAGAAAATTGTTTAAAATATATTTACTACGTATTAAAAATATAATATACATAACACAGAAATATTTTAATTAGTACTTCTAAAATTTGTAAAAATCAATCTACAGCTTTAAAAAAGAATAAATACATATTTTCATAAAATTATTTTCATAAAATTATGTTTTATTAAGTTTTGTAAATGTGTCAGGTAATAAATATCTTTAAAAATTTGAAATTATGTTAACTCATAACTATTTACTAAATACCAATATTCATAAAGTGCATGTTTCATTAAAATAAAAGTTTCACACAATACCTACACCTGTTTATTTGATTAAAATGTATGCTAGACTTTACGACAGTTACTATGAGGATGTATTAACAATAGAATCTGAAATCTTTAAAAAAATTTATTACGAATCTTTCCATCTGATGTTTAGAAAAACATAAACAGAAAAGTGCCCAGTTAAAATGATGGCATTGAGCTCACAGGCTAGTCCCAATAATTGTATATTATGCTCTTATTTCAAACAATAATGCCCCTCGAAAAATAAAGAAATCTACAATAAATTAAAGGGCGGATTAGCCCACGTCCCCCCTTCACACTTAACCAATGAATCCCCAAAACTAATCAGGGAAACGCCTTATCACAATGAAACTATATACAAAATTTGATGCAAATCAGATAATTCTGCATGCAAAAAACCATTTATCTAAATTAAGGGGATTAGAACCCGTGCTCCCCCCCTTTGTACTTCCCCAATGAACCCCCAAAATTAATCAGGGAAGGGAAACGCTTTATAACAATAAACCTATGTACAAAATGTGAAGTAAATCAGAAAATTCTACATAAAAAACACATTTAGTTAAATTAAGGGAAATTAATTCCCCGTTCCCCCTTTAGAATTAACCAATAAATCCCCAAAACTAATCAGGGAAGAGCTTTATCACACTGAAAATATATACAAAATGCGAAGCAAATCAGATAAATCTGAATTTAAAAAGATCTAAATTAAAGGGGATAGCCCCCCGTTCCCCCCATTTAAACTTAAACCAATGTACCACCAAAACTAATCAGGGAAGCGCCTTATCCCAATGAACCTATATGCAAAATTTGAAGCAAATCGGATAATTTTGCATGAAAAACTTATTTATCTAAATTAAGGGGGGAAGGATTGCCCCCCGTTCCCATCTTTATACTTAACCAATGAAACCCAAAAACTAATCGGGGAAGCGTCTTATCAGGATGAACCTGTTAACAAAATTTGAAGTAAAATGGACATTTTTATCAAGAGTTATCTCGTTACGTACATACGTACATACAGAAGAGCATGCACATTAGCTCTCAGGGTTTGATAGCGTGTGAGCTAAAAACAGAACAAACAATTTGGAAATTGTACGTCAAACGTGACAAAGGAGGTGCGTTAGTACTATAGGTAGTTATATAAATATTCAGATCTTGATGATTTTTAATTCTGTGAAATGAATTATATCGTCTGCAGATTACTTTCTGTAATAAAATTAGTATCTCGATCGCTTGACGATTAAACTTCGGAAACTCCTATAATAAGAAAGCACCGATTTTAAAAAAAATCAAATTTCTTAATAAATATTTTTATTAATATCTTCTAAAGCTTTGGTTCGATTTTCAAATAATTTAAATGTCTCGACAAAATTCTGCAAAGATAGTATATCTTAAATTTCAAACCATTCGTTTGGGTAGTTTTTGCGTTGTTATATGCGGACAGACGGTCAGACAGACGAACGGAGAGACAGACGGACGGACAAGACTACGACAATAGGTGCTACGTATTTATATAATTACGAACGCACCTAAAAAGAGAACAATCTAAAGTTATAACATCCGCAGTGAGATGTATAAAGAGAAACATTAATAATGGAACAATACACTAATTTCTCAATTTAATTCCTCTTTATGTCGACAGCACTCATAATAGATTCGACAATGCGGAAGATTGAGATGTATGTAATCCGAAATATATTGATCCATCACTTTATTGCAGACTGATAATTATAACTGTTATAATGAACTAATTAATGAGTTCAGAGTAAAATAATTTGTATTTGTTCTTATCAAATGATAAAAGTATTTCATACTTTTAAATGAATATTAAAGTTTCTGTTAGTTATTCTTAGTTTGTTTATTTGTTTGAAACTTAAAGAAATACGTGTATTGCTATAGAAAAAAATTGAACGAATTTGAACAAAAAATTATTTTAATCATGGAATGTTCTCTCAAATTAGCTCAATTTTAAAAGTGTAATATATCTCGATTAATGATAGAAATGTCATGTATATTTTAGAATTTACTTTCTTATTCTGGATTCCAAATTAGGTATTTATTCAGACACTTTTAATTTCCCTACTAATTCATAGTAAACACGGCTATCTTAAATTATCTTAAGATATAATTCCCAGTCTAGTTTTGATTTTCTCTGTAACAATTCATTAGAAACGGAAAGCAACAAAATATAAGAAACATATATACATAACAATTTATTTGTAAATATTTCGGTAAAATAAGATTGTCTGTGATCATATGTATTTGTTTGTGAAGTTGCAATTAAAGTTTCAATAAATAATTTCTGAATAATGTTGAAGGTAATTATTTTTAATGATTTATCGCTTTTCATTCAAAAATATAAATAGATATAATTACGAAATATAAATTTATTTCTATTAGTAATTCGGATAAAAATTCACTTGTCTAATCTGCTTAGATTTCATTTTTATTATTTTTATTTTATCAGTCTGAGATTGTTGACATTATGATAAATGATAAATACCATTATATTTCGGAAGGATTAAAAGCGGAACATCCTTCTAATGGAAATATGTTTCCTTAGAAAACTTTGAATAGCAGTATTCGTAGCATAATTATTTATTTTCAAAACAACAGCTTGATATTTTGGGAGGTATCAAGAAGTAATTTTATTCTCAGACTCAACTATAGCATTGGCATGGATAAAAACCTCTGCTCATCTATTAAAAACTTTCATCGCAAATAGAGTCTCAAAGATTCAGTCTCTCACAGAACAATTTTATTGGAAACACATTCATTCTAGTGATAATCCAGCTGATATAATATCTCGTGGAACATTTCCTCAGGAACTCTCAGATGTGGAACTGTGGTGGAAAGGTCCATTATTGATTAATAATATCTTGGACTTGACAGAAAAAGGAAAAAACGGACTTTCCAAATGATGATGCTTATTTAAACGAACTTATAACCTGTAATATTAATTTGCATCTAATTAATCAGGACTTTAATAACTTTCTGAACAATTTTTGTGCCTTAAGTAACAGTTATTTTAAGTTAATTTGTATTTTAGTTTATATTTATAGATTTATTTATAATTGCAAGCACAAAGAAAGGAGTGTAGGGCCTATAACAAAAGAGGAATTTTACCAAGCAAAGATTAAATTAGTCAAATTGGTTCAGGGAATGTACTTTGACAGAGAAATGAAGGCGCTCAAGAAAGGTGAGAAACTAAAGGATAGTCGAGTAAGTAATTTAAATCCCTTTCTTGATAGGAATGAAATAATTAGGGTTGGTGGTCGCTTAGATAAATCGAATTTATCTTATGATAAAAAACATCCGATTCCTTTACCCAAAGATCACAGGCTTACACTTTTAATTTTCCAGTATTTTCACTTAAAAATTTTGCATGTTGGTGCTCAAACCTTGCTTCATTTTGTGAGACAAGAATTATGGCTTTTAAATGGCAGAAACATAGCCAGAAAAATTGTGCATAATTGCATTGTTTGTTTTAAAAACAAACCTAAAATTGCAGAACAAATCATGGCCTCGTTACCTAAAGAAAGGGTAAATATAAATCCCCCTTTTACAAATCCAGGCATTGATTTATGTGGTCCATTTTTTATAAAATACAAAAACCAACGTAAGGGAGTTTTTAGTAAAATTTATGTCGCAATTTTCGTCTGTTTTGCTACTCGTGCAATTCATTTATACATAATAACAGATTTAACTTCTGAAGCTCTAATAGCTACCTTAAAAAGATTTGTAGCTAGGCGCGGAATTTGTGCCACCATCTTTTCCGATAATGCCTCTAATTTTGTTGGTGCGAATTCAGAATTGAAAAAATTGTATAAAATTGTAAAAAAATCAATCCGAGGAATTGGCTGCTTATTTATTGGCTAATTCAATTTCTTGGAAATTCCTTCCTCCTAGATCCCCCAATTTTGGTGGCTTGTGGGAGGCAGGAGTAAAATCCTTTAAGCACCATTTTAAAAGAACTATTGGAGATTTAAAACTAACTTTTGAGGAATTTTTAACTGTCGTTAATCAAATCGAAGGTATTTTAAACAGTAGGCCTGTAATACCTTTGTCTTCGGATCCAAACGATTATGAAACGTTAACCCCAGGACATTTTCTAATAGGCCGCCCTATAAATAGCATCTGTGAACCAAACTTGACTGACCTTGCCAATAATAAACTTAGTCATTGGCAGCAAATTACAAAAATTAATCAATTAATTTGGATAAAATGGAGTAGAGATTATTTAAATAATCTACAACAGCCAACAAAATGGTTATTTGAAAAAATAAAAAATAAAATTCGAAGTATGTTTTTATTAAAGGATTGTAATTTTTCCATGTGTACCTGGTCGGTCGATCGCATTAAAGACGTTATTTATGGGAGCGATGGTAAAATTAGGGTTGTGCTTGTAAAAACTCCAAATGGTATATTCAAACGAGCAATTTCTAATATTTGCATTTTGCCCATAAATGATCATTTATTATAATGTAAATATTAATTTTTCTTGTATTTCTTGTGCATTTATATTTGAAAAATTTTTGCAGTAACTTTGTATTTTAATATTATAATTGAATTGTATATTTGTATTATTGATTGAATTGAAACTTGTATTATAATCGAAGATTTATTGTTAAAAAAATTAATTGTTTACAACGAAGGGCATTTGTTTAAGATATGTTGCTGAAATAAATATTTCAGTGGTGGCCGGTATGTTGGTGCCACTCTTGGCTTCTAACATCGCTTGGCGATAAATGTAATAAGAAGTCGTTTTGTTCTTCGCTTATTCGGGAGTCTCCATGGGGAGCTCCGAAGTAAATAAAAAAAAAATGGTTCGTTTGTAAACAGTTGAAATTTCATCGATAGTTGTATAATTTACAGTCCAATTTAATGTCGTAGTAGACAGTATCATATATCTCACAGAACAGATAACAAAAATACACTGGGAAGTAGTGTTTAAGGTATGATTTTTTAGTAATGAGACAATGAATTATCAGCAATATCATTTGTTTGGGGTTCTAACACTTGTGCATAAAATAGCTACCTAGTATGTAATTTACTTTAGCAAAGTATGGTTGTATCTCCATGAATCTTATTGTCGCGGTTATTTTTAAGCAGTGATATAATCTCTTGGTTTTTGCTATTGGATGGCTCATAAAAATACGCTGGTGGAAGTGTCGGATTTGGGTCGGATCTTGCCATTTATAGAATACTAGCAGGCTACGCCCGCTGCGCTGGTCGTTTTATCCAAACGAACCTTGAATCAAACGAAATATATCGGTGAATTTAACTTTGTATTTTAAAGTAATGTCTTGGAATATCCTTACCTGGAATATCCTTCCGCATTACTGAAACGATACAATCGCGATTGCGCTTTCCAATGTGCAGTCAAAAATTTAGCTGTTAAAGACCAACTCTTCTTTTTATCATTTAGATTTACAGTAGGATTTGCTAAAGAGCGATAGAACTATATGCAATACAATAAAACCACCCCTAAAAATTATCTAACTATTCAGTAGAACTTTTTAACACTTTCAAAGTACTTCTATTAGTAAAATTTTGAAATGATTAATTGACACCAGATTTTACAAACAAATTTATTTGAAATAAGTAGAATCTTTTTTTTAATGTACTTGATAAAAGGAAAATTTTCATTCCAAAATTATGGTGCCAATGTGGCATTAAGGCATTAAAATTCGGTGGTTCAAAAATGTACCACCGCCCTTGAAAGGGTTAGAAAAATTAATCTTTCATAATTGGGTTCACCTGACTATATAACCTCCGCACATAACTCTTTTACTAAGCAAAGTATAACTATATACAATACATTAAAACCATCCTTGTAAAATTATCTACTTATCAATGCAAGTCTCATTAAAATCCGTCTAGCAGAGCTTTTTAAAATACTTAATCTTTCGTATTCGATTTCTCCTGATTGTGCAACTTTTCTTCATAACTCTATAACTGAGCAACGTAGAACGATATGTTATACTCTAAAACCTTCTCCGAAAAGATATAAGAATATTGATAATTAAAATTTATGAAACTGCAAGTTGTTTATCGTTGTCTTTTCTGAAGAAATGCTGTAATTGCGTCAGAATGACGCAATTTAAAAGTTTTGCATGCTTGTTTCGCGTTCCATAAATAGCGAGTCGCAATGTTTGGTCCTGTTTGATATTAAAATTTATTGCACGTTCAGGGTTGAAATAAATGGCGCATTAGCATATATTTTGCATGATGGTGGTATAACGAAAAATTACCAAAATTATCCAAAAAAATTGTTTTAAATTATGTCAATTCTCTGTAGACTCAATTGTGGAATAAGTCCACTTAAAAACATAGAATCAACGTAACCGTTTTTTAAAGTTAATTATGCGCCAAACAACGCCCGGTAACGATTGGAATTGATTGATGGGACCTATTTACGAATATTTCCCCATTAATAGACGATGGCTAGAAAAATAGAAAAGCTCTCATCCGAGATCTGTCATAAACGGGTTCACCTGATTACAGACTTTACTCCCATTGCTCTATAACTAAGAAATCTAGAACAATATATTATACACTAAAAACTATCTTTGAAAAATTATCAAAATATAAGTGCAAGTCCTATCAAAAACCGTTTATTAGAACTTTTTGAAAAGGCTAATATTTGATAAAAGGGGTCATCTAATTTTCAAATTTCCGGCTATAATTCTATAACTAAGCCACGTAGAATAATGTGTTATATAATAAAACATTCCCTACAAAATTATCTAGCTGACAGTATAGATTCTATCGAAATTCATCCGGCAGAAAAGACTAATGGTTCATAATCGGGTTCATCTGATTATAGAATTTTCCATCATAATTCTATAACCAATCTACGTAGAACAATATGCTATATTATCTATATAACAGTTAAATCTAATCAGCAGAACTCGAGTTATAAGCAGCCGGAGCGAAATTTCATATATACAGGGTGTTCCAAAATTTGACCGTAATTTTGAAGTTAAAAGCAGCATCAGCAACAGCTGGCATCAAGAGGATGAAAACTTACTATAGAACATGGGGACGCAAACCACGTTTAGTAGGAGAAAATCGCTGAAATATTTAGGAAGTGTGTGACGTCGAGTGTAACAAAAATGGCCAATAATAAGTAGAATAAACATTTATTTGACGTCAAGCCTGATTACACTGTATTGCAGTTCAACGTCAGAAAGGAGACGAAGACACATTTTTATAGATACTGTTCAAAGGTACGGCCACGAATGTTATTGCACCGCCGACACCGACAGACGAAGGATTGCCAGATGCATTAAAACATATTCTATAAAAATGTTTCGCCGTCTCCTTTCTGACGTTTAACTATAATACATTGTAATCATGCTTTACGTCAAATAAATGTTTTTTTCTATTTATTACTGGTCCTTTTTGTTCCACTCAACGTCACACCCTTCCTAAACATTTTTGCTATATTCTACCACTAAATGTGGATTGCGACCCAATATTCTACGGTATATTTTCATCCTCTTGATGCCTTCTATCATCCATCTTAACTTCTCGAGCGAATTTTAGAACATCCTGTATTGTAAAAGGAAATACAAGTAGATTTCTATTAATATAATTTATATTTGAATTTTAAAAAAATACTCCAAAAATGCTGTCATATACTTGAAAAAATTTTTTGGCTGAAATCAAATTGTTTGGCGATAAAAGTAAAATCACAAACAAAAGATAAATCGCCAAATAGTGTTTGAATAGTAATCTTCCAATTTGAATATTTATTAAGCACTACGAACATTCCCAATCATGTTTAAATTAAACATTTTCTTTTTATAATATATCCTCTCATCAAAAGTGTTTTTTTTTTCTTTTTCTTTTCTTACTTTAAAAAAAAAAATAAAATTAGTAACAGTTTATTCTTTTATTTTTTGAAATGCATAACCTTTCAATTTTTTCACTAACGATAATTGTCGCCAAAATATAAACAGTGGTAATCTTTTCGTCCAAAATAACAGAACTTTCCACCGTAATTCTATAACTAATCTACGTAGAACATTGTGTTATATACTAAAACCTTCCCTGAAAAATTATCTATCGAACAGTACAAGCTCAGCAATCCATTCAGCGGAACTCGAGTTATAAAGGAACGGAACGAAATTTTCGTTTGTGTTTTATATATATAGTAGATAAGAATAGATCTTCGTTTGCTTCCAGATTTAGAGTTTTGATTCTGCCACATGTCAATACCCAGTGACATTCGGGGCTGCTTAAATGCAGAACAGGAGTCTGCAGCTGAGAATTGTGTCTGCGTAGTAATATGTTTCATTATCTAAAGTAAAAACAATAAAAGCCCATTTGGAGTCCGAGGGATTCACTTCAAATTAGTGACATTTTTCTAAAAGTGATATTAGGTAGCTTTCAATACTAAAAAAGTCCTTCCGGCCTGTACCGGGAGGAAAAGGTAGCTTTCCTATATCTTCGTTTTAAAATTGTAGCTAATGTTACACGAAAACAGCAAGTTAAAATGCAAAGAAACGGTTACAAAAGATTCGTTAATACTGAATTTGAATAAGAAATTCGCTAAATTATTGAGAAATAGCCAAATTGGCTTCATCTATGAAGACTTATTTTGGTCGCCAAATTTGGCGATATTTCGCCAAATGTCGCCAATTTTGGCGAGAATTTGGCGCTAACGGATATGAATATATAGTTTTATGCGTATGAATGGGAAAATTTTTACAACAATGAAAGAAAATAATTTGCGAGTAATAGCGTTAATGTGCTGTTTTGTTTCAAAATGTCAGCCACCCTAGAATTTCAAACTGCTCTATCTCAGCCATTTTTTAAGATAGAGGTAAACCAAAAAATGCTCTGGATTCCTCGTATCAAGGCCTAACACTAAATTAAAAAATGAATTTGAATTTTTAACTTTTTTGTATATTTATTTTAGTTTTAAATTTTTAAATGGCCGCCATCTTGAAACAAAAGGGCGGACCAAGCTGGCCAACGAACTCGGTCGAGACATTAGTGACCTTAATACACACAATTACTTTCATCAAAATCGATTCATAAATACGAGCGTTATCGTATGACATAGGTCATATATATATATATATAAATATATATATATATATATATATATATATATATATATATATATATATATATATATATATATATATATGGATATATCTATATATATAAATCAACATTTGAACAGAGGGTGGTTTTGGGGTTCGGGGGTCATGATCGGTGAAAATATATCGAAATTTTCCGGAACTGCTTTCCTCCGAACGGCTGCAATAGGTAGCTTTATACTTTTAGGTAGCTTTCAATACAAAAAAGTATAAAGCTACCTATTGCAGCCGTTCGGAGGAAAGCAGTTCCGGAAAATTTCAATATATTTTCACCGATCAGGACCCCCAGACCCCAAAACCACCCTCAGTTCAAATGTTGATTTATATATATAGATATATCCATATATATATATATATATATATATATATATATATATCTGACCTATGTCATACGATAACGCTCGTATTTATAAATCAATTTTGATGAAACTAATTGTGTGTATTAAGCTCACCAATGTCTCGACCGAGTTCGTTGGTCAGCTTGGTCCGCCATCTTGTTTCAAGATGGCGGCCAATTAAAAATTTAAAACTAAAATAAATATACAAAAAAGTTAAAAATTCAAATATATTTTTTAATTCAGTGTTAGGCCTTGAAAGGAGGATTCCAGAGCATTTTTTGTTTTACCTCTATCTTAAAAAATGGCTGAGATAGAGCAGTTTGAAATTCTAGGGTGGCTGACATTTTGAAACAAGACAGCACATTGAAAAAATTTTCATTGTTGTAATAATTTTCCCAATCAAACGCATAAAACTATATATTCATATCCGTTCGCGCCAAATTCTCGCCAAACTTGGCGACATTTGGCAAAATATCGCCAAATTTGGCGACCAAAATAAGACTTCATAAATGAAGCCAATTTGGCGAATTTCTTATTCAAATTCAGTATTAACGAATCTTTTGTAAACGTTTTATTTGCATTTTAAGTTGCTGTTTTCGTGTAACATTAGCTAAAATTTTAAAACGAAGATATAGGAAAGCTACCTTTTCCTCCCGGTACAGGCCGGAAGGACTTTTTTGTATTGAAAGCTACCTAAAAGTATAAAGCTACCTATTGCAGCCGTTAGGAGGAAAGCAGTTCCGGAAAATTTCGATATATTTTCACCGATCATGACCCCCAGACCCCAAAACCACCCTACGTTAAAATGTTGATTTATATATATATAGATATATCCATATATATATATATATATATATATATATCTGACCTATCTCATACGATAACGATCGTATTTATAAATCAATTTTGATGAAACTAATTGTGTGTATTAAGCTAACCAATGTCTCGACCGAGTTCGTTGGCCAGCTTGGTCCGCCATTTTGTTTTAAGATGGCGGCAATTTAAAAATTTAAAACTAAAATAAATATACAAAAAAGTTAAAAATTCAAATTTATTTTTTAATTACGTGTTAGGTCTTGATACAAGGATTCCAGAGCATTTTTTGGTTTACCTCTATCTTAAAAAATGGCTGAGATAGAGCAGTTTGAAATTCTAGGGTGGCTGACATTTTGAAACAAAACAGCACATTAACGCGATTACTCGCAAATTATTTTCTTTCATTGTTGTAATAATTTTCCCAATCATACGAATAAAACTATATATTCATATCCGTTAGCGCCAAATTATCGCCAAAATTGGCGACATTTAGCGAAATATCGCCAAATTTGGCGACGAAAATAAGTCTTCATAAATGAAGCCAATTTGGCTATTGCTCAATAATTTGGCGAATTTCTTATTCAAATTCAGTATTAACGAATCTTTTGTAAACGTTTCTTTGCATTTTAACTTGCTGTTTTCGTGTAACATTAGCTAAAATTTTAAAACGAAGATATGGGAAAGCTACCTTTTCCTCCCGGTACAGGCCGGAAGGACTTTTTTTAGTTGTTCCAGTCATATATTGTCCTTACAAGGAAAGTCTCCACAAGCACATACTCAGAAAATTTTGAAAAAAATTACAGAATGTTCTTATCATGAGGATATATACGTCTATAAAAAAAATTCTGCGGAAGCTCGATGTAACGTTAGTAAAAAAAAATATGAAAATTTCGTTTATTTGGCGATTTCTCACCGGTTGGCGACGGAATGAAATTAAAAAGAAAATTCTTTAGTGACAAATACACATTAACGAAAAACTTTTTCATGCTAAACTTGTTTATGTAAATTTAACTTACATAATAAATACATTTTTATGGCTACAATTTTGTGTACACATTTATATGTATATATAATAAAGTTTAACGATTG
Source organism: Maratus michaelseni (assembly GCA_963931845.1). Taxonomy (NCBI): domain Eukaryota; kingdom Metazoa; phylum Arthropoda; class Arachnida; order Araneae; family Salticidae; genus Maratus; species Maratus michaelseni. Next base: position 70,043,275 of record OZ007589.1, read on the forward strand.
TATTTTACGATTTAAAACAAAATTTAAATTGATTAAAATTTTTTCAAGCTCAAAAATACCCCGATTCTGAACATTGTAAATTCAGGAAAAAAAGTATTGTTGCTGTGGAAACAACGACTTCTTAGATATGAAAATGTATAACAAATACGTTTGTCATCGTACTTTTCCTTGTAAAATACATTTAAAAATTACTTGTATAAGCGGTAAAGCAGTTTAAATTTGATAAAATCATGGAACGGAGGATAAAACAATAGAAAAATTTTATTCAATCGGTAATAAATGGAGAAAAAAAAAACATGAATGATTTATTTAATCTGATTTAAAGAACATTTTAAATTAATATTACTGCAAACGTACAGAGAGTTGAAAATGTTGAAAGCAAAATGCAAACGATTCTGAACAAGAGGGTATGATATCATGAGCCCTAGATTTAACCCATTCGTATAATTGTTTTAAGCTATTTCAAATTTTAAGCTTTCAAATTTTACAAAAATCTCATAGACAGGTCTCATAACAAGAATTTTTTCAAACTCTTCGTTTACTTTAATATGCCTTTCAGATTCATATATTTTTAAAATTTCTATTGTTAACTAAAAGTGAAAATAAACATTTTCAACTTAAAATCAAAATCAATAATTTACATAACTTAAATGTCAGCTTCGCTATAACATAAAATAGATAATTGCATCTTCAAAAACATAGAACATATTTTATCAGTGGTAGAATTAAATAACTGCAACAACAAGCAGCTTGTATATATTATACAAAGAATAATAAAAGTTTCATCGTTTAAATTTAAATTTATTAAGTATTTCGCATTCGAATAATCATTTTACAATCAATTTCAAAATGAATTAAAATCGTTAGCGTTTGGCGAGGAAAAATTGTTGCTAGCCAAATCGTGTCTTTTTGCGCCAAATACTCGAAAGTATTTTATTTTTCTGCAGATTTTCTACTGGGATTCCGTAGCTAAATTTCACTGTTCCTTTATTAAATACATGAGTAGCTTCATTAGCATTTTTTTTCAAAATTTTCTGAGTATGCGCTTTAAAGAGACCTTTGTTGTTAGTACTATTTTCAAAATTGAGAGCGATAATCGTCGTAGCCATCTTATTCAAATCTAGTGATAGAATTGAGGGAAATTATTGGAATCAGAGTCTTCCTCTTTCGTCAACTTACTTTTTGAGCTTCTATTTGGAACTTAGTTAATTTAATTTCTCTGTTCCACTATTACCCTATATCTATTATGAATTTTAAATAAATTGTTTTTATTTGATATTTCCGAGCTATGACTACATATTTAGTGGTCAGACCTTCCACATATTAAATGAAATTTAAATATAAAATTTTAAATCTTCCCACAGACACCAGTCTCAAACTATACATGAAAATGGGAATTATTATTTGTTTAATAATATATAATGTTTTTTTTAAATGAAAATTAAGTACAAAATAATTCAAAGTTTGAAAAAATTCACATGTTATTTTCTTTAAAAAAGAAATATTTCACCTATAAAAGTATACCCTTTTTAATACATCTATTTTATTATAAATATACTCAGATAACTAATGAACTGAAACTCTGAAATTTTCTTCACTACCCTTCCATGATCAAAAGAGAGAACATAAAATATTATACTATACGATAACTAAAATACCTAATTCTACAAATGAGGACAACCGAAATTCTGTCAAATTCTTTCCTTTTATATAAGTTGCAATTAAATGAATAGCTTGCTTCTGTCATACTCAAATTTTGATTGTAGTTCAGAAAATAGAATTTCTTTAGTCTCATTATTTTAATGTTATTTCAGTCATGTATATAATCATAAAATATACGAATAAACCTTTCGCAGCAAATTAATGATATGTATGTAATTTTATTTCAATGCATCGCATTAATAAATCAAGTAATATAAAATAAGTTTACAATTTTAGGAATTGGATATATAAATAAAATATACATGTATGTATTTTTAGAATACATTAATAGACAGGTATATATATAAGTATTAAATAAATGTCGATGTATTAATATAACATACATATTTTCTGATCAGATTAATAGTATATAGTTATACACATATATTTTATCTTCATTTCTACTTGTAAATAAAATGTGAATTCGTAACTATTCTATTCAGCAAATTCCAGATAATTTTACTTGATATCTTTGTTAAAGAACAAATGATAGCGTGGAACATTAAAAAAACTAAAAAAATGTTTGGCTTATTTAAAAAAAAGTCACCACTACCATTAAAATTATTTAAAATAATCCACATTCTTTCAAGTATAATAAAAATTTTCAAAGAAAAATAAAGTGATATTATTGAAAAAAATATCTATTGAAAATTGATTGCCACGCGTGTTTTATATTCCTTGCTTTATTTATGCGATGCACTGAAATGGAATTACATATATATAATTAATTTTCTGCTAAAGGTTTATTTGTATATTTTATGATTATATTACATGCTTGCTTGATCCAAAAAAATGTATAATTATAATTTATTCTTTATTTAATTATTTTTGGTGAAACATGTATGTTTTCCTCAAGATATTTTCTTGTCCATTTATGGCATTTTAACTGTTGATTCCCAAGAAACTTTAAAGCCATAATAGCTTCAGGCGCGAATCAATGAAATATACTTCGGAGGACAAAATGTAGGGAAATACATTATAGATTTTAGATAGGGCATTCATGTTACAAGGAAGTGTATATGTAAAACATACAAATTTTAATTTTTAAATTGCTGTTTTTCTGTAACTCACATTTAGGAAACTAATCTCCATTGTCAATGAAGAAGAGTTCCAAAATGTCATTTTCCTCGCAACAAATCTTGTCAGATTATGATACTAAGAATTTTATTTAATATTTAATATAGAATTTAATATAGAATAATAATTTAATATAGAATTTTATTTAATCTTATATTTAAAGAATACTACTCCCCGATTCTTATATTTAATTTTTTTCGCACCTATAAAATAAATGCTCGGATTTAATATACACTCTTCTGTGCAAATGTTACATGTAAAAGTTACAACTACATTATACGAGGGTTGTAAATTAAATAGTGGCAACTTAACCTTGAAACTAAACTCGCAGAAGGGTGGGCATGCGCAAATAGGATATGGAAGCGGTGAGGTGGCGCTGTTTTCGATGTGTAGAGTGCAAAAAACAGTCGATCTGCTTAGAAGGGTAGTTGTTGTGTGGCGTTAAAGTGAGGAGTTTCGTTTCCATCGCTCTAAAGCATGTTTTCAAAAGGTGATCAGCGGTCGTGACTTAAAATCAAGGTTTCCCGTGGCAAAAATGCAACAGAATGCTATCGACGATTAGTGGAAACCTGTGGCACAAATGCTTTACTGTATAGGACAGTAGCACGATGGGTTCAAGCATTTCGTTTGGGTCGGAATGAGACTGCGAATTTGCAACGCACAGGTCGGCCCTCCATTCCTCAAGTGCCGATTGACATCCTGAGTGGTCTCCTTACCATAGACCGCCGATGGACTGTCCGAGAATTATCCTTAGAGGTTGGTCTGAGTCATCTGTACTCCACGCAATAGGGCGCTCGGTGGCTCACATCAACAATCAACACCTTGCCACTGGTCTACAACGGCTTCCCGACATTTGGCAAAAGGTTATGAGCTTTGCTGGTGATGACATAGAAGGAATATAATGCAATTGTACTTGTAAGTTCATTGAAAATTGATTTATACCTATGTTGCCATTACTTAATTTACAGCCCTCGTATTTGAAAACCGATCATTGTTGGTGAGCACCGTGTATGAAAAATTTTAAATCATGTTACTATAATGACATAAGCATTTAAGACTGTTCTCAAAAAATAATTACACATTCAACAACGACAAAACTTTCTGGCGCATTTTTTGACTCATTTTTTAATCATAGAATCGTGGTAGATCCAGGCATGATTATTAAAATGATTTGTAATCCATGTTTTTCATTTTCCTATAAATGAATCACATCGTCAGTTATGAACAGTTGTTATATCATGTCTCTAGTTGTTTTTTTTTCTTTTATGCGCTTTAGCGTCTGGGAATTCGGTTTTTAACACCAACCTTGACAGAATTTTCTAAAAAATCATCTATCTTTACTGAAAAAAAAAAAAGAGAGAGAGATAGAAAGAAAGAAACAGATCGATGTCACATTTTCTTAATAAGAGCACGTCCCGATTTGTACATAATAATGTGTTATAAAATAGCCAGTTTGTATGTGAGAACAGCCTTAAACTTGATTTTAAATCAAAAGGGCTAAGAATTAAAAGTAATACATTCCTTCACATTAATTTTTTTATTAACATTTCGTTTGCATATTACATCGCAAATAGCGTTGGTTACAAAATAAACATTAAAGACCTATTCAAAGCGACCGCCATCTTTGCTTTAACTGCGCATGCGCCCGTCGATTTACGCGAGCTCAATACCTTTGTTCAGTTAGTCGACTCAACTATCGTTTTTAGATCACATTTCTCCAGGTTGAGTTAGTGGAGAATTTGATTTCAGGATCAACCGAGAGTTACAGCTTAACTCGCCAGTTGAGGTTAACTGTGAGTTAGCGGGTTAGTGTGTAGACGTAACACTAATTCACAAATGAGCATTTAAATTTCAATTAAATATTAAGCGTTTATTATGTAAAGTCACAGATAAACAAGAATAAGGTTGTTTTGGGGTTTTATAAGATACCAGTGGAACCCTGCAAGGATTCGCACCGCAATCTAGAATTTTTTAGCAATATCTAATATTTTTTCATGCGCATGTTTAAACTTCTAAAGAAAAATTCACAATAAAAATATCTACAAACAAGATTACTCAATCCAGAATGTCGTCCAATTTCTTCCATCAAATTTACATTAAAACCTGATCGAAGATAGCAAGAGGCACGCGAGATTGGATTTAACAATGGTATTTTAACTTCATTAAAGGATGACGTCATCCGCTTCGGGAAAAACATTGGACAAAGAAAAATAAATTAAATACATATAAAACTGTAACTAAGTTTACATTTTATGCTACACGTGAAATACTACTGCTTCGATGGATCTATAGATGGTGTATTTTTCTTCTAAACGTTTTAATTTCCCTTTTGCTTTATAAATATAATATAGCGGGTGCGGAAACTTCACACTTTATGTTCTTTGCACTTAAAAAAATCACTTTTGAGCACAATATAGTGCGGTACTTTATTTTTGTGGTAACATTGATTTGAGAAAACTTGTCATTCATTTTGATCATCAATATAGATTTAACTTATAATTAACAGCAATTTTTAATCAAAAACATGTTTTAACGAAATGTGAGTGTACTATGTCAGAAGCCGGTTCAAAATGATTTCGAATGGTATCTCATACAGTGCTGTGCGTTTCGTAAATGCATAGAAAAGGGATGTTGACAACAGATATAATATATATAATAACTGAAGCACATTAATTTAAGTGATATATTTGCTAAGTATAGCATGTACACATCATGCATAGTATTCATATTATTTTTTTAATTTGTAAGCTAATTTTCTAGATTCTGATACATTTTAAATTAAAAAGCCAAAATCTTGTAAAGATATACACAGTGAATGTTAACAATTAAACATACTTGAAATATAATTATAAGAAATACTAAACTGCAAAAAGCTAAATTAAGAATGTTTTACAATTGGTGTTAATTCTTAAAGCTTTTTTTCCCAAATTAATGTCACTTTCTTAAAACGTATGAGCAAAACAATATATATAATAGCAATATATGTAATAGCAATATATATATAATAGAAATATATATAATAACATTATATATAATAACAATATATATAATTATTGTAGAAATTTCTATACTCTCTCCATCACTTTTAATAATTTTTCACTAATGGTGTAAAAGACGTTTTCATAAAATCGGGTTTAACAAAATTTTCACACAAATTGTTTCATCAAACACTGTCATCGGAAGTGTCAAAATTTATCGGGAGCTTAAAGGTAAAATAATTTGTTGTATAATTTGATTTTGAAAATAATTGTCGTATGAAATATTGACTGGCCATGGATTAAATTATATTGTAAAATATTTTAAAATATTATGGACTCTCCGCTTTATGGATTTATTAGGTTACCTTGATGTGTATTTATGTAGTTTATAAATTACATTTTATATTATAAATATTTAAAGTAATTTCGTTATAAATATTTGTTAAGGAAATTGTAATTTACCAAACTAAATATTTTGAATGTTAAAAGACATCTTTATGACAATTTATTATTGTCTATGGTAATAAATGTTTGAAGTGTGTTGTAACGTTTTAAAACTATTTAAAATAGAATGTAAATAATAAAACTTATTATCAATGTTCCCTACAGAATATTGGAAACGATTCATCTACTAATCATAGTTTTTAGCAGGACAATACAAAAAATTACATAATGAGTACCCTTTTAAAAGGTACTCATTGCGAAATATAATGTAATGACCATCGTCTAAAGCGCGAAATAAGATATATTTTTTAGATGGTTCTACTAAATATTCATTATTTGTATATAGCAAGAATAATTAAAAGAACCTCAAGTTAATTTGCTCAGAAAATGTATTCCTTTACTTGATATAACAACGAGTATTTCTGGACACAGAAATGGTAATATACTGTATAACACAATGCTCAGTGAACTCACAAATTATTATGTTTGGTCTATTCCATAAGAAAGTCATACTTTTTTTCCGATAGAACCAATGCTACGTAAATGACCCTTATCCATTTTACATGAATCAATTTTAGTATTTTACTTGTTAAAAGACATAACAACACGTTTTACTGCAAAAATAAGTGGTAGATATGATTTACATCCCAATCTTTTAAGCTTGGAGTAATTGAGAACTTAATCAGACAAATTTCCTTAGAAAAATGACACTGAAATACTGTTACCATTTCAAATGAGAAACAGAATAATACTTAAAATTTCATGAGAAATTGCTCAAACTTTGAACATCTGGTGAAGTATATAAAACTAAGTAATTGGTGAAGCACAGTACCGTATAGCTTCAAATTGTAAAATATAAAGTTTTCAATCATTATATACAAATTGTACTAGGTACCGTAAAACCACGATATTTCTTATCACCTTTTATTTATTATAGTTAATGAATTTAAGCGTTGGGAGTCATTTTAGCGACGCCCTATATATATATATTCTTACAAAATGTGAGACGATATTGTGATACGATATGTGAGAGTCTTCCTCCACAATAAAAAAATATTTTATTAAAAGTGTAATAAAAACAAATATTTATCTAAAACAAACGTTTTACCGCAATATTTTCCCTTAATTTCAAATAACCTATTATTTTCTTCTTTATACTCTTGGAATACAAACAAATGTCATTTCGATGTTATGCGTTAAGATGACGTTATCTTAATAGGAATGAGCATGTAATCCATTATTACGTTTTGTTCTTTCGTGATTTTCAACAGCATTATGAATTTATTCGTTAATTCATCATTCACTTATGAATGATACATTGTACAACGAAAAAAAAAAGGGTAGGACAAAACGCTTGGTCTAAAAGTCAAAGGTTCTCAAAACATGATTATTGATATTTCATAAACCAGTTTAATCAAAACTATACAAGATTAAATTTGATTTTACAATGGATCATGTAAAGCATAAAGTTATGTAATACACAAAATATTGTTCATACTGTTTCAATACCATTCGCTTCTGTCTTATTTATCACCTTTTTAAATAATTTATATCTTACTAATTACTGAAAATTGATTTTTTTAAAAGCTTTTGTTGTGAGTTGTTATTCAAATGCAAGTGTTTATGATGCCTGCAATATTCTTAACAGCCACAGAACAGATTTGAATGTAACACTAGGGTTACATAATGCTATATTGCAATAAAAATACAAAAAGGCAGGTTTTAAGTTCGATGTTCGAAAGTGGCGGAAAAGCAAGAGATGTCGGAGGAACTCGGCATAATGCCTAGGGCGCGGTTCCTTTTTGGGTTTCCGGCTTCGAAACCGTTGTGTGACTCCGACGTCTCCCCAAGTGTGATATGGTGGTGTCACAAGAGGTTGGGATCCACATCAATTCGCAGCGACCTCTGTCTTAATTCATGGGAAAGTGTGGGTGATCAGCAGGTGGCGGCGCCTCCCACTCGTCTTAGAGCTTACAGGAACTCATCTGGTCAAGTGCGTTACAAGGTATCACGACCTGGGGTACGGCGGTTGACATGTCTGACGGCGCAGCTCAGCTATATACCTTAAGCTTTATATTTGATTGGCTGCTGAGTGTGAAATGTAAGTTATACTGACAACTAGAGCGCATTCAAAATAAGATATTGGCGACATGGAAGCAATAAAATGTGGTTTGTTGAGACAATTTTGACTAAAAATTTGTAAGCCTGACTAATAGCTCTAATCTAATATTTTTTACTAGTATTACTCGCCTAATCAAAACATGACCAGTCGAGCATTGATAAGTTTCCTCAAATTCTAAAAGTGTGCGTTTGAATTGTTTGATTATACAAAAACTGTACGTATAGAGTCACTCTCTCTCTCGCTCTCTTTTCTTTAAATGAAGGAACTCTGCTGGCTTCAGGTGAAATTGAATGTAGATAACAATCAAGCGTACCCAAAAAATGCTATGTTAATACCATAAGACATTTTTTATAAATGTACTCAAGACGTGGATATGCAAACAGTCACTTCAAGTCTCTTTTACTTTTTTGCAAAACATTACATGCCTTTTACAGTTCTTATTATACTGAACCTACATTAATAAATTTATGTAGTTCCTATGGAACTTTTGAAAAGTTTCTTTTGATTTTTATTATGCATTTTAAAGGGTTTTTAAAAACTTGAAATTTGAAATTATCTTGCAAAATTGCAGTGTATTTTTGTATGCAATGATTCACAAATATTTTTAGCATTATCCGCCAAAGTAATGATAATTCTTGCGTGACAGATTTATTAGCTGTTGTAAAACACTCAAAGGCTTTTAAATCTTAAACAAACATCTGAATGTACATTTATGTTATTAGTTTTTTGTTAGCTAGTTATTGCTGTTTTTAAAATTTTTCAATGTGATGTAATATAATAGAGGGAGAACTTACATATAATCTCAACAATAACAAATATTCCTCAATATTTTTTTAGTATTATTTATTTCAATATTGGAGGTATGCCAAATTATTTTTCATTGTCATACCGAAAGTCATTTACAAGTTTATCTGCTGATTTATTACGCATGAAAAATATTTTACTCTACGCTTTAAAAAGTACAAATATTTCTTAACCTGGTGAAATATATTATAGCCACGAACAAAAATGTACAATGATCTCTTTCCAGTTACCGACAATTCTGAAAAGACGACTTTCTTTATCTACACATTTATTTATCTTGAGAAACAGCATAAATCATTATAATGTGGAAATTTAAAGAAGCATTTATTAAAACAAAGTTTCTTTTACTGCAACGGAATTTGGGAAATATTTCCGATTAGTTATTATAGTGTATTAATCCGTTTTCTTAACGCAGAATTTAGGTTTTTCCGATGCTGCCAAATCTCAAGGTAATCTTTTCATGTCCAATAAACTTGTATTTCAGATAAATATGACAAATTAACAGCTTTAGCATTAACATTAAAACGAATGCATTTTATTACACTTGCATGTAAAAACACAGTTGTGCAGCTAAAAACGTTTAATTGAGAATTCATAGCATCATAAAAACTGATGTTCCGGTTTGGAAAAAATGATTTATACCATATAATAACTCATCGGAGACGTTTTCGAAAATCAATGCCAGCAAAATAAACTTTTTGAAAATATATTTGTACGTGAGGTTTCTAAAGATAAAGAAAGCTTTTCCGAATCGTGGATAAATCTCTTGAGGTAATTTTTATTTGTTGTTTTTTGTGGTTATATTATATTTACGTTAGTTAAGAAACTTTTGTCTCTCTTTCTTACAGTGTAACAGTTGGAATACATATATACCGGATCCCGTAACTGACACTCCAGTATTCGCAATGTCACATATTCTAGAGTTAAGAAATCAAAAGTTATATCAGAAATTATTATGATATTTTACTATTCGCATGAATATATTTATATTTTAATGAAAACCTATGTTTTTTTTTTAAACGTTAAAGAGTGATACTTTTAGACTCAACTTTGTATGTTTAAACTCGTAAAAAAGGGCAAGTGTGAGAAATAATAGTGATGATAAAGTTTTACACTTTATAAAGAATATATATATATGTTTGTTTGTGTTTCCTTTTTTTTAACAATTACTAAATATATCTAAGCACAATTATTCATATAGTTCGGTAAGCAATACATATAAATAGGGTTTGTACATCGTTTGTTATGAAAGTATTTAAAATATCTATTACAAAAATGAACACATACAACACTACGCAGCAGTTTGTTACATTTTAATATTTAAGTAAAACTGTTTGATCACCATATTTATAATATGCGGCTGTATATAATATAACGTTTGTTATGAAATTATGAAAATATCTATTAGAAAAATGAACACATAAAAGTATTATGATAGACACTGGAAATATCAAAGTATATTTCAATATTTGAAACCAAATGTATTCACACATACCACGCCACGCAGTAGTTTGTTACATTTTAATATTGAAGTAAAACTCTCAAAATGTTTGATCACCATATTTATTATATGCTATTATCAGCATATGTAGCAAAGAAAAAAATACAATGTGATTACAAAAGTTTTCAGAATTATTTTCTTCGTATCTCTCTGTACTTGTCTATCTCTATTTCGTATCTTTTAATATGAATTTCTTTTTCACTTTTAAATGAAATTAACAGTATTTTTTTTATTGAAAATGTTTATTAAATTTAGTATTCACATACAGGTCAAATAATAATTCATTTATAAATGTTAGTTACAATCCACGCTTTTGAATTCGCTTTAAAATATAACTATTCGACAAAATATCTAACAAAATAATATATATATTATGCATGAAATATATATGTATTCATTTCAAAATATATTTTCAGTTCACCTTTAAAAAATAATCTCTTATTGACGAGAAAGGATTTCAAAATGGTTGTCTGACGAAAGAGGGAAGCGGCAGAAAATGTAGAATAAATGCGAAAATAATTATATTACTTTACATATCCTCTTTCTGAGAAATGCTTTTGCGAACTTTTGCAATAACATCTACGAAACGCAACGAAACTAAAAAATAATAAAGAAAACGCCTTCTCTATTTCGAGAATTTAAAAAGCATTTTATATTGAAACTGTGTTTTATTTAGAAAAGTTTTAAGTTATATATAAGTTCCTGGTAAGTTTCATAATTCAAAACTATAATTAAAGCTCTTTATATCCCGACGTGCAGTGAAAGTCGTTATTAATCTCTAATAAAAACTGATTTTATTTAATACACTACGCAACTACTTGTGATTTTAGGTACATTTAAAGCGGGTGCTATATGAGCATTTCCCAGATACCTGCATTTTTTAAAATAATTTTATTATACCACGATCTATTTGAACGCCATTATCTCGAAATTCATTTTTCTTGATTTTTACCCAATTATTAGGTCTTAGACATTGGATTTTATGCACTCAGGGTTAAAATGATTATATTATTCAAATCTTTATCTATATTTTTGCAAATCAAGAAAAATACATTTTGAATAAAATAACTAGAAATTTCTTTGTAAGCTAAAGTATAATACTGGAAGTTTTTGCGAAAATTGAATATGTAATGAAAATTATGCTGTTTTAGAAAACCGGAATAAAAAAATCATTTGTTTCTTCTTTAGCTCATAAAAAATGTCTATAAAAATTTTAAAAACCCAAATTTTTTGAAAATGCATAGGTAATCTAATACAAAACAAGCAATAGTATCCGTGCGTACAAGATTATTTCCACAGTATATACATATTAACTGATCAACTATGGGTCTATGACCAATTCCTAGTACAATCACATATGTGCTCACAATTTTTTTGTTAAAAACAAATATTAGGTTTTCGTCTTCATATGGAAATTGTTAACACCTTTCAAATTTCCTATTTTAACAGCAATTTTTGACACCACAATACGATTCTCCGTTTTCTTCAATTTATATTATCAGTTGCCAATATATTCAGTATTAAAAATTGGTCTAACGAGAGAGGTTATCTAAAAAACGACAAACAAAAAACGCTAGTTTACGATTTAGATTTAATACAAATTGTATATATACGTTTCAATGAAAAGTAATATTTTTGTTTCAAATAACACTATATAACTAGTTTAAATGTTCTAATAATAATTCAAATATCTGTTTTATTCATTAAAAGAATTTTTAAAGAATTCTTTTTATAATGACAATACCCCCCCCCCCCCCCCCCAATGTGCTGCTCTGATGTTTTTTTGCGCATAACTTAAAAGTACTTTTCGTGTAAAATTGTCAAATTGTAATTTTAAATGTCCATATTACAAGCTTCTAAAAATCCACTCAATTAATAAAAATAATAATGGGTTATAAAACATAATTTTTCAAATAATAATTTCATATTTAATATCTCACATATAAACTTTTAAAATACATGAAAATTACTAAATTATGTTTGGAATACTTTAAACAAATTCCAAAGGAAAAAACAATGAACAAAATATTTGTTAAACAGTCTTTTGTAAGAAGTCACTGTTTATCTTAAAAATCACACAGTTAATTAAATAACTTCAATTCATTTTGTACCAAAAACATTCAATTACAATACATTAATTTGGGCTATACATTAATTTGGGCAATACTTTAATTTGGGCTTAATTTACGTCTTCTAGAAAGCACCACCTAGTAAATTTAATAAAAAATCGATAATTTTAGCTCTGTTTCTTTTTAAAGACATAACAACTGAAAAAAATTATTAAATTACGTATTCAGGATTTTCTAAATTCTTTTCTAAACGTACAATCGCAATTTAATTAACATGAAACTATTAAATGATAAAAGAGTTTTTAAACTAGTAAAATCTTTATTTTTATATTTATATTCTTTACATTTAGGTATTTAAAATATTTCGTTTTTGCAGTTTCATAGTCAGTAGGCAGATTTTGATGAGAGTGGTTTGGCTCTTAATTAACTTGATTGTTTCTGTAAACAGTTGTAACCATAAAATTATTTGGTGATTTGCCATTTGCAGCCGGCTAAAAATAATGATTTATTATTATTATTATTATTATTATTATTATTATTATTATTATTATTATTATTAAGTTCTAAATATATTAAAATGTAGTAATGTCATCGGTAACACACCCATTGTTGTACCCATTGTTTATAATTCTACTATATCAGGAAAAGAGTGAGAATTTTATTAGAAAATTCCATCTTTTCATACAAAAGTCAAGTTCAGTTAAATAAAAATATTAAAGAATATATAATTTGAAATATAAAACATTAGTTTAACATTAGGACGTTAATTTTTTATAGAATCGAAATACGAGGTGAAATTGGGATAGCTATATTGCAAGATTTAATGTTTATTTCAATCGAAATAAACCCTGACATTTTTAACATAAAGTTAAAGATATAACTCCAAATAGAGCGGTTTTTGTTTTCGATCTTTTCTCCGTTTATTTGTAGATAAAAATAGGGAAAGACGAATGTTCCTTTTTTTCTTTTGACAGATCTATACTTTTATCATTATATTATCCAATTTTATAGATTTAATTAACAAAAATATGTATCGAAATACACACGCAATCTAAATTTGATATATATACATTACGAAAAGTGCAAGATAAAAAAAAAAAAAAACATTCATTCTTTATAATTAAGCTTTGGGTAACATATTTTATCCTTGTAAATAATGTAATGTCAAGAAAATAATTAGATCATAACAAGTTAAAAAACCAATTATTTCACAAAGTGAGATTACACAAAGCTGGCGTAAATAGAAGACCGAATAAATTACTACAGAGACTGCATAAAAATCATACAAAAGGGTAGTAGAATTTTTACACTGTCACTAGCTCATTTACATTAATTAGTTATTCTGAATAATTTTTAAATAAATAAAATATGAGAATATTAATCTATAGAAAATTACATATTTAACTAGACTAATTCTGTTTACACTTTTCAAAACATATATAGTATAAAATACATTTTTCTAGAAAGAATAAATATAATTTAATCAGTTTGTGTGAAACAATTCTTATTTTACTACTTAATTTCAGATATCTGGAAAAAAAAAATTAAATCTACAAAGAAAAAAAAAATAAGCAGAGTTTGATTGAACTCTCCAAGTGTTTCATGTGGTCATTTATTTATCAATTACCAATAATTTAATATGAACACTCGTTGTCAGACAGTTTATCCTAATTTTGTAGTTTTTACTAATTTCTGTCCATGTCAGAACTTCTTCTATGACTACAAAAATAAAAATATTATAATATAAACTATTTATTTTATCCCCATAGAACTTAACCAAAAGAACTTAATCAAAAATTACAAATCTAATGACGGTAGATTTTTCTTTATTATTTATGATTATTTCAACAATAGCCAAAGATAAAATTCTAATGAAAAGTCTATACAAAATTTTCCAATACCTAATAACCAAAAAAGGATTATTATTCAACGCGGTATGCATCCAACGAATGAAACAGACTACGTCACTTGCAGTTCCTTTTGCTGTGTTGTGATCAAGATATGCTGGTTTCTAATAATTATCGAACTGTCATGTAAAGAAGGCAGAGCGGAGTAATCTGATATCGTTGATTACCGCAAACTGTCTATATCAATTGCTGTGACCGAATATTATATTAATTGATAATTTGCACTTTTCCGATCTATTTGTAAGTAATATTTATAAATAAAAATGCAAGTTTTCAACAGTTTTTAAGAAAAGTATATGTTCACCTACCCGGTATTTTCATACGTAGGAGGGTAGTTTGATAAGTTCTCAGCCTTACACTGAGATGGAACGAGTATGACCAAATGACATTGGTAATGTATGATCCTTTATATGACATGCTGCCGAGTTTCAGACGCGTGAGTTATTGTGATAAAGCAAAATAAACAAGTTTTAGCATTTTCTAAAAGTGGAAAAAATTGAACTTCGTATCATAAAATAATTTGTTAAAAAATGTTTAACCCCCACGGACATACAAAAAGAGTTACATTCCATTTAAAGGACTCTTGTCCTTCATATTCGAGCATAGAAAAGTGGGCTGATGAACCTAAACATGGTAGGAATTAAGAGTCTTCTGAAATTTATTGTGTTGCAAGTTAAAAAATAAAATGTAATATTGTAAAGAATCTTGTAATTTCTTTGTCCAGCCGAGAACTTTTCGAACCCCCCTCGTACAGGCTGCGCTAAAGAATTCCCACACAAGAATGTCTCAAATGTATTAAGTTGCAAGGGGACAACATTGCATAATAATATGAAGTTATATAAAAAATCTTGTGATTTCACTGTCAGGCCGAGAACTTATCATACCACCCTCGTACAATACTTTAAAACATAAAAATAATAAAAGAAATAAGTATTTTTGTAAATATAATAGAATTATTTGAAAAGTTTCAAAGAAAAAGTTGATTTTAACCACAGTGTGTTGCCATACATGTGTTCCCATACGTGTGTTTCAAAAAAAAAAAAAAAAAAAAAAAAAAAACATTAGTAAAGGTACTAATGAAACACCGCGATTTATCCAGTCATATAAAAATAATATTCGTGATGTATTCGTTTTAGATGCATTTCGTTTATTATGCTAGAATTATTACATTTGTGAAAGAATAAAAATGACATTTTCATGTCATGCATTAAGATGACGTTGGTAGAATGGAAATGTCGTTGAGCATCAACCGTAATATCTCCTTTTTTATATAACATTTACAAGTCTTTAATGCATGTGTTTCCCTTTTTCTTAAGGAAGTTTTTTATTAAATTTTATAAATTATAGCTTTGGATACAATATTGTTAGAATTTGTTTTACTTAATTTTTTTTTATAAACCAAATATCTGGAAAGAAATAAAATTAAGAAATAATATACCATGTTATTAATATCGCCTATTGACTTATTGCGGACAATTTAGCATATATCAACAACTTTGTTTACTTTTGACTCGAACGACTACAGTTTACACGTTCAATTTAACATATATTTCTGAAAGTAGAATGTCTTGTGTAATGAAATAGTAACACTACTATAATGACTGTGTAATGAAATAGTAGTGTTATATATCCATAGATCCTGCTGATTGTGGATATTTTTGTAGACATCTATATTCCAGAAACCCTCTCCTGGAATGTACAAAAGCTTACACAACATAATATGACAATGCTCTTCTGGACAAGTTCGTTTAGGCGAGAAAGATAAAACAACGAACACTAGCTTATCGATAATTGTTCATTTGATTATTTTAACACGCGGGGAAATTGAGTAAATCACACATCTAAAGATAAAATGCTATTAGATAAACGCTCTTATCTACATGATGTACAGAGTTAAAATAGAAAATAAGTAGAAATATTTAACTAGTGAAATGATGTAGAAATGTTGATAAATAATTACTGTTGACAAGTTTATCATGCTTCACATATATTGTTCATAATCTGAAGAATATATACGCCCACCTATGAAAGTTCTCTGGTTCGGGTGAGAAATATATTTCAGTGCGTGATCATGTGTTCAGATTTAAATTTTAGGTAAAATTAACTTATACCGCAGAAATTTTTAAAATCATAATTTTTCCATCTATATTTGAAAACGAAACGATTGTGTGGTGGCAGATCACTACACAATCTCATCACAAACTTAGATTTTATTCTCCATGCACCCAACAAACATACACACTTACAAGTAGAGTGGCAAGCTTGGTAATCACAATTTTTGATTATTTTTATAAATGTTATATGATAGACACCCCTTAGTCTCAGGTTCAATGGATTTCATACAACGCTCGTTAGTTCTCGAGAAATGGGGGGTCTAATATTATAACACAACTTAAATACAGTAGCCTCCCTTTTAACCGGCCTCCTCTTAACCGGAACTCCGCTTTAACTGGTCGACTTTTTTTCCTAAATCAGGCAAAATTGAGATCGAAAGGGAAATTTCGGTTATAAATGGATACGCGTTGACCTTCACAGCAAATTGGAATGACAGGATTACAGGATCTCATTCGACCGGGAGGGGGAGTTTGTAAGAATACCTCTACAAGTATCTGACCTTGAGAAGATGAATAGGAAAGTAGGGTCTTGCTCCCTTTTCACTGAACAGAGTGTAACTTGCACTGTTTCACATTTTCTTTCTTTCTCCTCATGAAAAGTAATATTTTTTCACTCCTGGTGTTTTCAGTTTTTGTTTGAAATGGATAGTTGCGGGAAAAAAAAGAAACGTGTTGTTGTGTCGATGGAGAAGCGATTAGATGCTTTACATAAAATGGATAAAGGTGAAAGTATAAAATCAATTGCGTTGGAACCCGGCGTCGGCGAAAGTACTGTCGGCGATTGGAAAAAGAAAAGAAAAGAGATTGAGACATTTTCTTTGAGTCTTACGAAAACTGCGCTGAAATCCCTATCCTCTTTGAAAAAGCCCAAACAAGAGAAATTAGATGAGGCATTACTGACATGGTTTAACCCTTTGGGGACGAACGACACGTATACGTGACGCATAAGATGCTCAGAATCCTCAATTATTCCCACCAGTTAATTTTTACTGTAAGCTTTGCCTTATTTCGTCATAGCATTTCTACGATTCAATTAGGCAAAAAGGTCTGTTTTGAAGAACTGGTGGTAAAACATTAAAAATTCTGTAAAGAGCGCTCGTCGCGAAGGGGTTAATAAAAAAATGAACGGAAAGCTAATCAGTAGACCGATACTAGAGGAGAAAGCGTTTATTCTGCATCAGAAAATGGGAGGATGTGATGATCTTATATCAAGTGAGGGTTGGCTAAATAGGTGGAAGAAGCGACACGGGATTCACCAACTAACGATTTCAGATGAAAAGTTATCTGCAGATGTAGTAGTGACAACAATCTTTCAACAAACGCTCAAAAATATAATACAGAAAAATGGTTTTAAAAAGAACAAATTTATAAAGTAGATGAAACCGGTCTCTCCTACAAAATGTTACCATCCAAAAGTCTAGCCTCGAGGAATGAAGCTGCTGCACTAGGCTTCAATGGAACCCATAAGCTACCACTCATGCTAATCAGTAAATTAGCTAAACCTAGAGCATTTAAAAATGTAAATATGAAATCTCTTCCTGTCTACTATTGCTCCTCGAGGAGTGCATGGATGAACCAAGAGCTATTCAAAGAGTGGTTTCATTCTCAGTTTGTTCCATCTGTCACAAAGTATTTACAATAAAAAAATTTGCCGGTAAAGGCACTTCTGCTAACAATGCACCATCTCATCCAAGTGAAGATGAACTTAAAACAGGAAAAATTTAAGCAAACTTTCTACCACCAAATGTAATGTCACTCGTACAGCCAATGGACAAAGCATTATAGAAAGTTTCAAAAGAAGATACAGAATAAAGCTATTGACTACTTTAAGCTAGGAAGATGATGCCAATGATTGCCTTGTCGATTGTCTGAAAGCTATCTCTATCAAAGATGTTGTGTACCTGGCAGCTGCAGCGTGGACAGAGATTTCTGAATTAACACTAATAAAGTTTTGGAGAAAACGTTTTACCCAGAACAATTTGAAATTGAAGGAACTCTGGTGGAAACCTGAGCAAACTGAAGGAACTTCATATGATACTTATTTATCTGCAAACTGTTATGTAAAAACATTTAAAAAACTTGAGGGATGCGAACAGATCACCGTAGAAGAAGTAGAAAAGTTGTTTGAATCTGACAAAGATCTCAAGCATGAAACATTATTTGACAAGGATATAATTGGGACTGTAATTGATGTTGTTCAACACGAAGACGATCCTGAAGATGACCCAGATGAAGTTGACACTGCTGAAATTCCTCATACGGAAGGGGTAAAAGCATTAGAGTTGGCTTGAATCCTCGGTTGAACATATGATGTTAAAGAGATGGAGTAATTATGCTGCAAAATGGAGGGCATCTTGACTTCAACAGAAGAAGCTCACTGATTTCTTTATGGTTGATTAACTCAAATTTACATAATGTAGAATAATTTCAACTTCTTATAAAGATATATAACATGATTTTCAGCAGGTTAATTTGTATTAAATATTTTTCAATATTTGTTATTAGTGATAATTTTTCTTTCAATTCAGTTAATTACAACTTGTATTCATTTAAAATATGTACAGAAAGTATATACCTTTTTAAACTACACAAAGTAAAAACTAAATACATCCTACGCATTTAATTAAGTAAATATGCAGCTACTTATTTAATTTTCTTTTACTTCTCCGGTTTAACCGGTTTTTCTCTTAACCGGTTAACAGTCGGTCCCGTTTAGGTCGGTTAATCGGGAGGCTACTGTACTTACTTTGTAAGAAAATAACTACGTTGGTCGTATCTCAGTTTATATGGCGTCAGCTCGTTGATCCGAGGGCCCGGGTTCGACGCCGGAATGCGCTACGGTTTTTTTTGTGTACTTGTAATTATAATTTAATAATCTCAATAATAAATTGTACTATTGTGCATTAATTATAATGTTAACATATTTATTTTTTTATCTGTAAGTAAATCGTTGTATAAAACATCATTAAACGGTTAATTATTTTTTTTAATCACTTTTAAAATGTATTTAATATATGCTTTATCGATGAAACGATATTGAACAATTGTGTCAATTCGTGATTTTAAAGAAACATCATTTATAAATTGAAAAAGTAAGAAGCCTAATTATTTTAAAATTTAACATAAGAATTAAATTAAACATATTTATGTTTTATTTTATTGTAACTAGGGGGCGCCACAACATACTTTGGTTATTTCTTTTTTTAGTTTGGTTCAGTTAAGTGTTCTTGTTTTCTATCATTATCGCACAAGTTCGTATCATTCTTTAATAGCTTATAATAATATAAAAGCTGTAGTTCACAAGAAGGTCAATCCGAAGTGTCGGGATTTGATGAAAATCAGAAAAGTTATGTCACAAATGCGTTGAAGTACTGTAAAATTTTATTTCAAAACAATGAATTTTTAACAAATAAACCATCATCTGAAATATCTTCGTTTTCTATTGCGATGGGAGAAGAATTCTATAATTCGATAGTAAATATGCTGATTAGGTAGCGTATTTTGATTTTTTACTAGTCAATAATAGATCCAATATTTTAATCTCTCTAAATGATGAGAAATGTTTAATAATGGTTTAAAAATCAGAAATGCTAAATTAAAATTTAATTATGTTAACAAAATTTTTAATTGAGATTATTTAATTATAATTACAAGTGTTTTTATATAAAAAAAGAAAAAAAAAAGAAAAACAAATGCTGCACGCTCCGGCCTCGAACCCGGTCCCTCGAATCTACGAGCAGACGTTATATCAACTAGCTGCGACCAATGAAGTTGTTTCGTTACAAAGTAAGTATTTAAGTTGTGTTATAATATTAGACCCCCCATTTCTCGAGAACTAAGGAGCGTTGTATAAAATCCATTGAACCTGAGACTAAGGGGCTTCTATCCTACAACATATATAAAAATAATCAAAATCTGTGGTTACCAAGCTTGGCACTCTCCTTGTTAGTGTATGGCGATTTCCGACCATCCATTATCGACTTTGCCATTTCTAAAAATCCTTCTTTCCTAATTTCTTCAACTGCTATTAATTAAATAATAATAATATAATTTGGACAATATTCCTGTATGTTTTAAAATTGGTTTTGTTAATATCCTTCCCCTCTAGTCACTGTGGATTGGAATATTTTTTTTAAATATTCTTCATAACTCTGACTTAACTTTTCCTACCATCAATAATACCAATTATATACACAATTCTGTAACTTCTTTTAAAATCCTTATTATCATTGCTCAACAGCGAGCTACTTATCATCAATTAAAAAATAATAACACTTTCGCTCTTCCAAACTACTATATTCATAATATTTGCAAACAAAGTAATAACACCTGGAGAGATTTAAAGCTGTTAGTGATCCGATCTTAAAACTATTATTAATCGTCTTAACAACAAACTAAAATTGCACAGCTACAGAAAAGCAAAAAAGTTAGAGTAATTTTCTTAGCTCTCTTTCTCCTAAATAAATACTCTGTGGAATATTAAGGAAAAACTCAATAATAACTGTACCCCTACCCATCCCCTCACTGCTTTGAATACTACGGTATACACTGATAAAGATAAAGCAGAAATTCTTGCTAAAACATATGCTGAGCAGTTCTCCCCAAACACTTAACTGGCTAGTCCCACACATTATTTTAATATTTATGAAACTGTTAATAAATTATTAATTACCCCTCCCACTGAACTCCTCCCTGAAATTCCACTGTTTATCATTACAATTATTATTATAAAACTCAAAATTAGTAAAGCCCCTGGATATGATAATATCACTAACACTGTCAAAAAAACTTACCATTAAATTGTATTTTATATCTTACCAACCTCACTAATGCTATTATAAAACATTCCTATATCTCTATATCATGGAAAATATCTCGTTTCTCTCATTCCTAAACCGAATTGTATTTTAAAAGATCCTGTTAACTTTCTCCCCATTTCACCTCTACCCTCTATCAGCAAAGTTGTTGAGATCCCGGCATCAGGTCCCAGCTCCACGACAATCCAGACAAAAAGATTATTTTCATAACCGATCAGTATGGCTTTATGCCTAAACATTCGACTGAACACCAACACGTTCGTGTTGTTGAATTCCTTACTGAAAACATCAACATGAACATTAGGGTGGGTCGAAAAAAACCGAAATTTATATAATCAAGCATAATAGTGAGGGGAAGTTGCCATTGGGAATAAGGAATAAATTCGCAAAATATTACACCAAATGTTTAATATCTTTTACCGCCGCAAGGGGGGCAAAATTTCGAAAAATCGAAAAATAAATAGTTGAAAAATAAATAAATAAATTATCCAACCATACCAATACAATTTCTAAAAGAATGCATTAGCTACATCAAGATGTTACTAATGTTCCAGTAAAATTTCATTATGGGGAAATCATTTCTATTACCGCCGCAGGGGCGGTCCAAATTTTGATAAAAAAACCAGCAAAAATTTTAATTTTCCATTTTTTTATTTATTTTTTTATTTTTATTATATGTCTACAATTAAATAAATTTACATTATAGCTAGTAATAACTTATAAATGTCTAGTAATTTTGATCATGGGCATTGCCAACCAAGGGCGAGAGGGACCCGACCCCCTACATTTGAGAAAAGGGGCGTTTTTGAAGGGACTTTGGGGATTTTCCGTTTAATTTTAGTGATTTTTTTGGTAGCGGGGGGGGGGGATTACATAAATCCCTCCTCATTTTCCCTTTTGTCCCCCCCTCCTACAAAAAAATCCCTAGAAAATCCCAGAAAATCCCCTCAAAAAGGCCCTTTTCTCAAATTTAGGGGGGCGGGGCCCTGTTACCCTTGGTGGGCAATGCCCATGACCAAAATTACTAGACATTTATAAGTTATTACTAGCTATAATGTAAATTTATTTAATTGTAGACGTATATTAAAAATTGAAAAAATTTAAAAAACGGAAAATTGAAATTTTTGCATTTTTTTTTCAAAATGTTGACCGATCCTCCGGCGGTAATAGAAATGACTTCACCATAATGAAATTTTTCTGGAACATTACTAACATCTTGATGTAGCTGTTGCATTCTATTAGAAATTGTATTGGTATGATTGGATAATTTATTTGTTTATTTTTTAACTACTTTTTTGCAATTTTTTTGAAATTTTGCCCGCTTTGCGGCGGTAAAAGATATTAACTATTTGTTGCAATATTTTGCGAATTTATTCCTTATTACCAGTGGCAACTTTCGCGCACTATTACGTTTCGATTATATAAATTTCGGTTTTTTCGACTCACCCTAATGAACATTCCTTCTGCTGCACATTTCTTGATGTCGCTAACGCTTTTGATAAAGCCTTTTATTTTCATTTTTTTTAAAGCATTCAAAGCATTTTATTTTCAAAAGCATTCAAAGCATTTTATTTTCAAATTAATTATGCTTGATTTTCATGCCGGACTCATTCACCTCATACTTTCATACTACATCATTTCATACATCATGACCCCCAGACGTCCAAACCACACTCCGTTCAAAAGTTGATTTATATATATATATATAGATAAATAGATAGATAGATAGGTAGATAAATAGGTTTTTTCTCATAATATGCAAGTATTTTTACCTGAACCAGAATTCCACAAAATATTTAAACATTAATTAACAAGTGAAAAAGACAAATTATCAAAATTAAACAAATCAAACCAGAACAGAATAATGAAACTAAAAATGCTGTGGCCTCGTCGGCAGTGGGTAAAATATATAACCCAACCATGCTATGGAACGAAAATTATGCAGTGTAAAAAAGTATGAAAAGTGGCAGAGGGTTTCGGCCTTAGTGTCGCAAGGCATAAATTAAATCAAATTTGAAAGCATAATGCAAACACTCCCCCACCGGACCCTACGCCACATTAACCAGTAAATCACAGTTCCAATAAACAGCTGAAATAAAACAGATACATGTAAAACACAGTAGAAAATCCAGTAGAAAAAAAGTTTCATTTTGTACCCAAACCACATAGCCTCAAAATCCAATGTCCAACAATCATCCAACTTCGTTCCATGTCTGTGCCACACAATTGCAGGCATCATTGTAAAGCCGTCCAAAAAGGCTTTAAGCAGTAGAAGTCCCTGACTGTCAACTGTACGGCAAACATTAAAAAATGAAGACTACCTGCAAACTTCGCATGTGTATTAATAAAATTAGGCGGTATATTGTTACTAATAAAATGAAAAAGTTCTTTTAAAAACAGATTTTTACTGGAACAATAATTTAAAGAAACGAAAAACTTGACCTATAATTATATTGATTTAGACGCGTTTATGCATGTTTAAACACCAATTAACAATCTGGTTAACCTCAATGCTGATGTTATCACATTTATTGTAAATCTAAATTTGAATACCATTTGAAATATGTAAATTCAAGTCAACATAAACAGCTTTTTTATTGTTTTCGTTTGTCTTTTTTAAAACCAGCATATCAGGATATATATCTGCAGAGATCTCCAAGAAATCAAAATCATAATTTAAAATTATTAAATCATCAATGTATCTGAAAGACAAAAAAATAATATCGCTATTGATAGTACAGTACTGAAAGTCATATCAAAATAAGAAAAGGTTAGTTGCAGTTGAAGAATAGCTTTTTCACATTCCTATACCATTATTTAGTAAATATATATTTGAACCTGTATATAAATAGTTATTAAATAAACAGAAGTTACATAATGTTTAAATTTAAATGAATTACATCCAAAACCAAGTCAACAATTTTTAAAAGTATATTTCTTAAACCCGTAACAGGAATATTTGTAAAAAGATTTTCAAAATCATAAGTTTGTACATTATGTATCTCATTGTTAATTAATTTATTTCTAACTTCGTAACTATTCAAAATTACCAATATTTATTACTGTCTTTATATTTAAATTTTAATACATTCAAAAGCATTTTAAGAATTACCTCAAATTTACGATTGAAACTATTACCAATACTTTTAACATTACTGCAAATGAACCTATATGAAATTTCTTATGAAATTTATGTAAAAGAAAAAGAAAAGGAAATGATACAGTTTTTACTTTAGACAGTGGAATTTAAATAATTTAGAAAACGCAAGATGTTCTTTAATCAATACTTGATTTGTAGAGATTTATAAAGAGTGTAATTAATGTTATTGTTAAGTTCAGTGTGAATTAGATTAGCATAGTATTTTTTTCAGACGACTGCAAAGTTGTTTACTGCTTTAACAACTGAACAAAACACAAAGCTATTTTTTTAATTTCAAAATCTCATTTTCTGTATCTTTAGTTAGCTTATGATAAGTGTGAGTTGAAGAATCATTTATATGTTGTACCTGAAATATTTTAAAATCATTCTATATTTTAGTTTTCCTGTCGTTGAAAAAACGGATAGGTTTATTGTATTTGTAACTCAAAACCAGTATGAAAAGATCCAATTCAGATTTAAATATGCTGAAAGATTTTTTGGGGGTAATTTTCTTGTTTATTCTGAATTTTGTCACAAACTTCATTAAATGCCACAAATCATAATTGCAAAATGAAATCGAGGTCATCAGTAACAATATGTTGTGCATTAATATCATAATAAGATGTATGCTTATAGTTCTTACATTCTCAAGCCAAATCCAAATAGCTGTCTAAATTTTGTGAAGGCTATTGTAGCTATTGTTTTGTAATTTTAATTTGGCTTATATATATATATATATATATATATATATATATATATATATATGACATATGTCATGCTGTAACTCTCTTATTTACGAACCGATTTGGATGTGATTGATTATGCGTATAGGACATACCAAGGTCTCGACCGAGTTTGTTGGCCAGCATCATCCGCCATCTTGTTTTAAAATGGTGGCCAGTTAAAAACTTTTAAATATTTAAAATTTCAAAAAGATGTACAAAAAATTATAAATTGAAAAAATTGTTTCTGTTAAGTGTTAGAACGTGATACAAGGATTATGGAAGATTTTTCGTTTTGGCTTTATCTTAAAAAATGACAGAGATATGGTAGTTTGAAATTCTAGTGTGGTTGAGATTTTGAAACAATGTGGAATTTGTTATGCAGTAACTCTCGTATTTATGAACTGATATGATTGGGATGGATCATTTGTACAGAACATACCAAGGTTCCGAACGAGTTCTTTGGCCAACTTCATGCGCCATCTTGTTTAAAAAAAACGGCAATTTAATTTTTTTAAATTTTTTAAAAATTCAAAAAGATGTATAAAAGATTATAAATTGAAAAATTTGTATGTGATAAGTGTTAGATTGTGATACAAGTATGCCGGAAAATTTTTTGTTTTGGCTTTATTTTAAAAAAATGGCAGAGATATGGCAGTTTGAAATTCTAAGATGGCTGACATTTTGAAACAATCTGATTTTTGTTTGTTGCAATTCCCATGCTGAAATTTGCATTCAAATTCAGTATTAACGGAAACCGGGATTGAATTTTTTATAATCGAGTTCCAAGCAATTTAGCTTCGGATGTTTGAGAAATTTTGTGTAATTTTTAAAAACATGGATTATGAAAGCTACCTTTTCATCCCGGTACAGGCCGGAATGACTTTTTTCTTGTCTTCTTTTCTTAATTTTTGGGCTTATCAAAAAATGGCCAATGTTCACGAATTTTTTATACATTGTAAACTTTTACAGTATCGCTTTATGTATTATACTTTTCATGCATGGTAACCTGATATGAGTTTATTACAAACATTCCTCATAAAAATATGCAAATTTACATTTTTACTCCTTTATTAAATACTAGGACATCCAATCTGGGGTTCCCGGGATAGAGAATATAGGTGAAAACCATTTATTTTTTTATTGAAAACTCTAATAGATTTTTTTTATATTTAATAATTTTATTTAGATTGCCCGCTAACACCACAGAAAGCATTTTTATATGAAATGTGTCAATTATATATAGAAATAAAATTTTGAAATTTGTTAAAAGCGGGTATTTCGTATTGGCTTCATTCCAGAAGTTAATAGAAGAAGTAATCACAAATTTTCGTTATATACAGAAGTTTTTTTATTATTATTCTGATAATTTCAGCGGTATTAAGCGGTTATTTCGATTACATGTCTGTTAAATTTACGTTTTATTTATACTATTTTATTTATTGCTTAATGAAATTTTTTTAATTTCGTTACTGAATATTAATTGGAAGCAAATGTTGAACTTTTTATATTGTTTAAAGTGAAAAAGGATTAATATTTTGTAATCGTCTGCATGCGATAAAAATAGATTTAAAAAAATCATGCTTCAAATTTAATTTAAATATTATATTAAATGAGTAAATTGCGATACAGTTTTCAAACAAATTGCATTTGAAAGTACATTTTTTCCCCTATATAACGGTGTAAAAATTTTAAATGTGCGATGTTTAGAAATTTAAAAAAATGCAGTTGCAACAATCGCAAAACCGAAATTTCCTCGTCAACTGTTGACATTCGCAAAATGACGTCAACGTTAAGCACGGACACGTTTCGTCTTTATAATATAGACTAGCAAAACCCGTGGCTTTGCTCGCGTTATTCTTGAAAAATGCCAAGTGGTATTCGTTGGCCTATTTTCATTAGAGGAAATTTTACTGCCACAGATCATTCAGAAATTACTAATTAAGCCACACTAATTAAGCAAATTTTTGTAGTGACTATATCACAGAAATTGCAATTTTAAAATTTTTCTGTTCCTGCTCACATTAAAATTTTTAAAATTTTTTAAAATTGCTTTAAGGATGCATTTGTGTCTCTAACGTAACAGCCATGTAAAATTTCAATTTTCGATCCCTAACAATTTCAGATAAATCATTGTTTAGAAGATTATTAGAACTTTTTCAGCAAATTTCATTTTTTTTTTAAATTTCGATTTTTTTACGGAAACCGTTCTTAGCGAGCACTGAAATTTAAAAAATAGCCACCATGCCAAATTTCAACTTCCTATACCATCAACATCACTGAAATCGCAATTTTGGAATATTTATGCTTCTGCATCTTTTTTAAATTTCGAATTTTGTAAAAACTGTTCTGTGGAAGCATTTACGTATAAAAAATTACAGGCATGTTAAATTCTAAGTTTCTATCCTTAACAATTTATAAAAAACATAATTTATAAAGTTTTCTGCTCAGTTTACACCTTTAAACCTCAAATTTTTAATAAACTGTTTATACCGAGCGTCTGCATCTTAAAAGTTACAACTATTCGAAATTTCCAGTTTCTAGCCCGAATAAATCCAATTAAATCATAATGTAGAACGCTTTTGAGACCGTTTTCTGCTCATTTCAGTCTGTTAATTTCGATTTTTTAGAAACCGGTCTTAGCGAGCCATTTTCATTTTAATAGTAACCACGATACCAAATATGAAACTTCTATACCAGCATAATCACATAAATTGCAATTTTAATACATTTTTTTTTCTTTCGTCTTTTTACATTTCGCATTTTTAGTAAACTGTTCGGGGTGATCATTTACGTGAGTAACAGCCAGGAGAAATTTTTAAGTTTCTAGCATTAATAGTTCCAAATAAATCAGAATTTAGAACGTTTTTAGAACACTTCAGGCGTATTTCACTCTTTTAAATTTCGATTTTTTCCAAATTGTTCTGTGTAAAATTGCCATGTAAAATTTTAAGTTTCTACCCCAAATAATTTCATCGTAATTGTAATTTAGAACGATTTTTAAACGCTTTCCACTCATTTCACCCTTTCGTAATTTAGAACTTTTTTTCCCCTTTTTCACACTTTTAAATTTCGATTTATTTTAAAAAACTGTTCTGTGTGTGCACTTATGTCTTAAAAAGTATCAGCCATGTCAAATTTTAAGTTTCGGTCCATTCCATAGAAATCGTGATTTAGAAATTTTTTAGAACAGTTTTTTCTCATATCACTCTTTTAAATTTTGATTTTTTTAAAAGCTGGCTTAGAGAGCATGTATATCTTATAAGTTACTATCTTGCCTAATTTCCAGTTTTTAATATCTTCAGAATAATAAAAATTGCAATTTTAGAAAGTTCTTCGCTCTTGCAAACCCCTGAGGGTAGGGGCACTGACATTAAATATAACCTGTGTTAGAGCGCAGACTGTCACTATAAATTTGCGAGCATTACATTTAAAATCGGTTCGTTAGTTTCAAAGATGCCACAGAAATTGTAATTTAGAATGTTTTAAATTTCAAACTTTTTAGAAACTGTTCTTAGAGAGCATTTACATCTTATAAGTAACTACCATGCAAAATTTCAAGTTTCTAGTTCCTTAAGTATAAAACAAAATCACTTTTGGCCCTCATGTTTTAGTGGCACCGACATAAAATATAGCCTATGTTACAGCAGGGATTGTTACCATCAATTTGCCACCATCACTTTTAAAAATGGTTCTGTAGTTCCAGAGATTCCATAGAAATTGTAATTTAAAACGTTTTTAGAACGCTTTTTGCTCATCTCACCCTTTTAAAT
Organism: Maratus michaelseni; assembly: GCA_963931845.1. Classification (NCBI taxonomy): domain Eukaryota; kingdom Metazoa; phylum Arthropoda; class Arachnida; order Araneae; family Salticidae; genus Maratus; species Maratus michaelseni. Next base: position 70,072,443 of record OZ007589.1, read on the forward strand.
TTCGAATTTTTTTAGAATTTGTTCTTAGAGAGCATTTACATCTTATAAGTAACTACCAAGCCCGATTTCATGTTACTAAAATTTGCCCACTGGAGTGCAATAAATAGACTTTAGTGCAGTAGCTTAAGAATCCAACTGAGTTTTGCAGTCGATATTATTTTTTCTATAGATAATTTTCATATTAAAAAAGTTTTTTTTTTTTTTAATTAACAAATTAAAAGGCGTTTTAATAATTTTTATGCATTTAAAAATGAACTGATATATAAAATTTGGTAAGAAGAAAAGATGAAATTAAATTTATTTATAATTTTTAGGAAAATCATGAGGTGTATGCTTGAGTAATACTCTACAAACGTATAATAATAGTTATATTTTTGCTTACATAAAACTCACCAACTGTCTCAAGAGCGTTTTATGTTATTTCGTAAGTTATATAACGAGAATATTTCAGAATTGAACATGATCAAAGAGAACATTCATCTACATACATTTCAAAACTCGTTTGCTTGCAATTAGGTTTAAAACACTACTTCAATTTCGTGGCACTAACTAGTGAGGCAACTATACTGGTTACATTCATTAAAATATAAATTTCAGTCTAATACAGTGAACGATATATTATGCATAAAACTTTAAAAGAAGATGATAATTTGCATGTGGTTGAAATATTCTGAATACCTGAACTCCCAAGTATTTATATTTCATTTTAAAATAGTCTTTATGTAATTTCAGCGTATTATACAATTATATAATTGAAAAACTTTACAAGTTATCAGCTGAATGTATCCTTTTGTAACAGAATTTTAATCCAAAATCGTTGTGCTTTCTAATGACGCTATGGCGATAATTCTTAAATTTAAAGTTTTCCTTTGATTGAATCTGTAAAGCTGCTATTTATGTAGCATTCACGGAAAATTAAAACATGAACTTGTAATACTCTATAGAGTATCTTTTAAATAAACGTTTATTGCTCAAAACTTATTTGCATGTATAATTCTGTTTAAGTTTGCACATATTAACATCTATGTTTCTACACTGAGATGACAAACATTGCATTTAACTATCTGATTGGTTAAGACTAGTAGAATCGGATGCAAATAATTTATATATTAATAAATAACTATGTCGTGTTAACTCATACCACCAAATCATACAATGAATAGAGCTTATATTTATTTATGTTATTATATATAGGGGTCATCACCATTAATATGAAAACGGTGACAGCTATAGACATAAACGTGGCTCGGAGGTATAGTGAAGTCGCTACGCTTTATACACTGTATTGGCCTAAATTGTCAACTAGCTAAACTCTGCGGAATTATCATTGATTCTTTTCATCTTTTCGCTACGAAATACGAGAAAAAGTCAAATACAAACTTGTTAAGTATCATTAATTTATTATAAAATGGCGTTTTACATGTAAAAAATAACTTTATTATGAGATCTATATTATAAATTTGTATATACAATATCATGACACAAATTGTATTCAGAAATGTGGCATTATAAAGAAAATGCAAATTTATTGACATAGCTAACATGAGGATGCAAGGTATAGTTTATTTCAATACAAAATACATTTACGTATGCTAAAGGTGCCCACAAACGGAACACATGCAAATGCATGATCACATTGCTGCCGATGATGGACATATTTACCATACATGCTTTTTCTTATTAAAATTAACTGTCTTGTTTAAATGCTTTAGTTGTATTGGTAAATTAGCGCTTTTTTTAATACTACCCAGCTAAAAATGAACTGCAGTTGGAAAACTGTGGTGATTTGGCACATTGGACTGCAGTTTTTTTTTTAATTTTTCAACTTAATCAACTACTTCAACTACAAAATAACTACAGTTTATAAACTGCAGTAATTTTGCAAAAAATTTCTTTCGCTTTTCTGTCTTTTTTTGGGTGGCGCCATTATAAAAAAGACGTTTGTCATATATCTTGCTTTCAGTTCAACTACCCCCCCCAAAATTTAACAAGTTAACATAAACTTTTCCTTTCCTCTTCCAAAATCTAACAAGTTTGTATTGATTTCATGCTTCCCCTCCCCACCCCAAAAAATAGAGATAAATAATAAATTCATAAATAATCATTCATTACCCCCTACACAAAATAAATAAATAATTATAAGAATAAATAAATATGGTTTATAGATTTTTAAAGGTCTGTAAATCCAACCCCCCACCAAAATTCAATATTTTAACTAAAATCTATTTCTGATTTAATTTAGATAACGAATCTACTTTCTTCATTCTAAAATGCAAGTCACTCGCATACATCAGAAACTTCTCAGTCCTTGACTTTGCGGTTATGCTAAAAATAAGTTACAAATGTTCACATATTTCTAATCCAACCGTTTTCTTCTCATGAAATCAAAAGTGCATCTGTCTTAAAACTTAGACAAAATATATAAGCAGCTGTGCTCTACTTATTAAAGTAATGTAACGTATAACCGATATTCTTTATGCAAACTTTAGCACTTCTCATCCGCTCTCAAAAGAATTAATTAAAAAGATTAAACTGTAATATGCAAGCTCATATCTTTCACACCCTGTTATTATATTCGAGCCACTTCTAACCGATAAAATGCAGCTGTATTCTCGGCACAACAAGTGACCATCCTCAAAATTAACTTTTCTTTTTCCTTTTTTGTCTCCATGAAAGAATCTTTACAATCCTTCCCCCCATTCTCAAACGAATGCATAATCATAGACAGAATCTAGCATTTATCGTTTTTTCCCATACGCTTCCGACATTAGTCTCCAAAAACTCTCTCGCCAAGTACTGGCGATTTTATCATGCTTTTCGCGCCAACACCCGTACATGTAACTTTTAAAACTTTATCACTTCGGCCGTTTGACTTGACCAGAAGAGTTGTAGAAAATTTATCTTCGTTTTTGTAGGGTACCTCCCCTTGCTTCTTGACTCTTTTATTCCTTTTGCCTACCCTGTTTAACGATGTCTTTGAAAAGAATAAACAGTGTTTGCTTTTGTCTTACCTAAATCTTCTTCGTGCATCCGAGTCAACTGCCTCTGTTTATATTACCTGCGTCTCACAAAGAACCAACTGATTTTTTATTCGTGGATATCAGACTTCAACAATTATTAAAGAATTTCTACAGTACAGTTCCTTGGTGCGTCTCAGCCGTATACTCTTCTCTAAGAGAAACCTTTTCCACTGTTTAAGGGGAGGTACCGGACTTCAACGCATATTTCTTTAACTGCAATGCACTGTGTCCTGTATTTACGTTAGCGCTACTTCCATATCATCGCTTCTACGCGCCCTCGATGCAGGATTATCTCCATCTTGATGTGGCAGGCACCTGGCCTGTGTAAAGTGCTGCCCCCCCACCGCACCGTCGTCTGTGGAAGCCCCCCCCTCCGTTCCAGAGCGGACATGCTAGAGTCATTTTCATCTGCGTTGACAACCTCTACCTGAAGCGCGCCACCACCCCATCTCTTCTGTCACCTGCTCTCTTATTGTCGCTGCCTGGAGTCTTTCTCCAGCCCCCTCATCTCTTCAACAGTGTTTCCGAATGTGATCCGTGTGCAGTTTAAATACACATATTTCTTCAACAGTGTTACTATAAGTGATCCGTGTGCATTTTCAATCCACGTATTTCTTCAACAGTGTTACTAAAAGTAATCCGTGTGTTGCGTGTGAATTTTAAATCCGAAGGAATCTCTTCAAAAGTTCGTGTTTCAGAAAATTTCTATCTCTTCATAAAAAAAGTTACTCACTCATTATTCTTCAAATATACGGTGTTTATTATTGACATACGTCTACTAATCGTCTAATGAGTTTTTTTTGTGTGTTTTGTTGTTCTCCCAGGAAAACAAAAAAAAAGTATATAAAAGAGTGATTTCAAAATTATGTGCACGAAATAAGTGAAACAAAAAATCAAGTGGTGATAGTGCTTCTGAGCTATCTAGTGTTTCGTTATTGTGTTATTCAAGAGTATACCTACACTATGATCACTTTACAATTTTTTAATTACAATTTTCTCACACAAACAAAGTAAATAATGTAGGTAGTTATAAAAAAATACAGATCTAAGTGAAACAAAATAAGAAGATTAGTACAAGAATGTTGTGATACAAAGTTGTGATGTTCATAAAAAAAAACCTTAATGAACGAATCATGGTTACAAAAAAACCGTTTTATTTTATTTTAAATTAACAAGTATGAAGGATGAATGGAAAGTTAGTATATTGTAACTTTCACTCACTCACAGTAAACTTTTTTTTGCTTAAAAAAAAAAAAAAAAAAAAAAAAAAACTTTCGCTTTGATTAAAATGTACATTTCAACCTTCATACTTCTCTTGTAATATAATTAATTTTTTTCTCTCTCAGTCAGTAGTAAATTTTATTTGGTTAAATTATTGCATTTTTATTCTTAAAAGAATATATTTAATAACAGAGTTTTAGTTATGTTCTTTTTTTGTGTTTGCCTTCTACCAAAACCTTTTTAATTGAATATGCAAGAGTAAATTTAATTCAATTTAATTTTTAAACTTTCATATTAAATGGTATAAATCAATTATTTTATCTTGCATATTTTTTTTAGTTGTTGTAAAATATGATATTTTTATGAATATTTAAGGCAAGATTGTTTTTTAAGGTGTTTTGGATACAAATATTAATCTAAGTTTTTAATTTTTAGTAAACCAGTTTAAAAAAAATAATAATAATAATAACTTAAATTGTCTGGCAATATTGGTTTCATTTTTTTTAAATGAATAAAAGAAATGTTAAGTTTCATTCATAATAATTTAAATAATTTGCATGAATTTTTACTTTTTATACTTGTGTTGATAAATCCCAGGTAAGATCTATTCACAGTATTTTATGCTATACAAATTGATTTTAAAGTTATAAAAAAAGGATTTTTTTTTTCCTCTATTTTTCTCTCATTCATCGCTGTTTCTTTTTTAAAAAGGAATTAAAAATGAGCGTTAGGGATCTATACGCTAAAAAGAAGCAGTGATTTACTATTATTATTTATTATGATATAAATGCAGTTTACATTTTTTTCTTTCATGTTATATTTATTATCTGCTAGTGCATATTGATATTTTTGGTTATTTGATTGTGCATGCAGTGTTTCCTTGAATTTCAATAGTTTAGTTAACTGTATTTTGGCCACCATGGCTTCTCGACAAATTCCTATTAATTTACCTAATTACGACGGTGATCATGAATCACTCAAATCCTTTTTCGACCAAGTCCGGTCTGTTAGTCAAATAAATAAATACAGCCCGCAAGCAACAATTGATTTGCTCAAAAGTAAACTCACTGGTTCTGCATATAAATACTTAACACAAAATCCTGACTTGACCAATTCAAACGACATTGATTACATTGAAAAGGAATTTGCCAATTTTTTCCCCGTATAGCAAATCAGCTGTTGCAATCGAATTGGCTAACTTAACACTGTTACCTGCAGAAACCATAAAGAACTTTGCCCATAGGCTTAACGTTCTCGCTGCAACAGTTTATTCAGATATTCACGACGCCAATGCGCGTGACAAAATTAAGTACATGAAATTTTTGGAAACTATTCCGTCCAATTTAAGAATTAAAATTCAAGAGGAAGGAATTTCAGAGTACCAACCCGCTGTTTTGACGGCCCAGGCACTTCAAGATATTTTGCATGGCGAGAAAATTTTGCATGCTTACCCCACCCCTTCCCCAACTGATTCAATATTTGCCGACCAGCTGAAGCAGCTAACCGAGAAAATAAACGCCCTTTCTGTAAACACCCAAACACAGCCAGAAATTAAGGAAGACGCGGCAACTTACAAAACGAAATTTGCTGGCATGCACAACAAACGGAAATTTCAAAACAAAAATTTTAACAAACGCCCCTCTCCACATAAGTCGTACAGATTTAATCGCACTACTTGCCAGCTATGTTTCAAAAGTGGTCACGAAGCGCAAGCCTGTTTTAAATGGAAACGCTTAAATACACAAAGACGAGGACAATTTCACAACAACAATAGCATCAGACAACAGGAAAACTAATTCAGAGGTGTAATTGTGCTGATGGCTTTGCACCTCACCCCACTACTGAATTTACATCAGCCAGTTTTTTCCCAGATCCTCCCTTACCAAAAATTTCACATAATAGATTGGTAAACTCAGTGAGCACACAAACATCTGATATTGTAAGAATTTCTAAACATGAAACGACACAAACAAACACAGAACAATACGAAAACAATACTACAAAAATCATTTATAATGTTAGTAAAGATGCGACATCACTCCCCCTTGTTAATGCCACAATTGCTAAAAAGGATATTGTTTTACTGTGCGATACGTGTAGTACAATTTCGCTGCTCTCACAATCACTATTTAATTAATTGAAATAAATTTTAAAATATAAGAGATTATCAACTGGCGTTGTCATCAAAACAGTCAATTCTGATGTAGATTTTTCCGCATGTATTAGAACCTCCATTAAATTACAGCACAAAAACTCCAACCACCACTTCTATGTCGTAGACATACCAGATTCATCTAGTTTCCAAGGTATTATTGGCTATGATTTCATCAAACGATTCAATATTGTTGTAAATACTGTCAAAAATCTTATTCATATTGACAAGACTTTATCGATTCCTTTGGTAAACAAACAAACTACTCCATCTTCTGAGATAAATCAATGTAGTACACAACCCACCTCCTTCAAAAATCAAATTGTAGCTTTGACTCGTAGAGTTTCCTTAAACCCTCAGGAACAAAAATGGATTTCAGTTTTCACAGATACTATTAGCACAGACAAAGAGTATTTATTTCATAGCAATTCACCCGTTGACAACTTAATAGGATTTGATGCTATAATAAAATCAAAAAATCCAAAGCGAAAAAGAAAAATTCCACAACAATATACATTTTTCCTGATTTCGGTTAAAAACAATTCTGATAATCTCATTCACCTTAAAAAAAAAAAAGCTAAAATAGGTCAACTTTTTGAGGTCGAGGAAATAATTGAGTACTCCCCAGATAAAATTAGTCAAGATGACTCAGATCAACAATTTTTAAATCTCATTCAAGCTTCTAAAGACATTCTCAAAAAAAGAAAAGAAGACTTATCTGCAACTGATTTTAATCTTGAACACTTACCGACCAATGAGGCTGAAATTCTAAAAGAAATGTTACTCAAATATTATCCTGTATTTTCAAAATCTCTAAATACACTTGGGCATACAGATAAAATTATTCCAGATTTGAAATTTATTAATGACTATCCTATAAAAACACTTCCTTTTCCAATACCTCAGGCATTACAAAAAGATGCATTAGATCAAATTAATCAATTACTTGAAGCTGGAATTATACAAAGACATTGCTCGGAATGGGCTTGCCCTATGTTACTTGTTAGAAAAAAACCAGATGGTACTGGTAAACAAAAATTTCGCCTCGCACTTGACCTTCGAATGTTAAACACTGTAATTCAAGGATCATCTTACCCACTACCAAAAATTCAAAACATCATCGCTAATCTCTCCTCTTACACATTCTTTACAACACTCGACTTTCATCAAGCCTACCACCAAATTAACTTACCAGAAAAAAATCACAATCAACTAACTTTTACCACCATGTTTGGATCTTTTTCCTACCGCAGACTTGTCTTTGGTTTAAAGACAAGTGCCTCAATCTTTCAAGCTCTAATGGACTCTTTAATTGACGAACTACACCTACAAGGTGTGTATACGTATCAAGATGACTTTATCATAGGTGCGAATTCTTTTGATGAAATGTGTTCTAAACTCGACAAAATTTTTAACCACCTTTCCAAGTACAATCTCACTCTTTCACCTAATAAATGCAACTTTCATCAAACAAAAGTCAACTACTTAGGTTTTCAAATAGAAAATCATTGTATTTCACCAATCCATTCCAACGTTGTAAAAATAACTTCATTTCCTACACCAACTACAAAACGACAACTAAAAAGGCTTATTGGTTTGATAACTGTTTATAAATCCTTAATCCCAACATTTAACAAACTAGTGCAACCACTTATTGATTTAACTACTCCTAAAACTAAATTTATCTGGACAGAAAAACATCAGGACATACTTAAAACAATACAGAAAGTTTTCTTCGGTTCACCCATGGTTAGGTTACCAGATTGGAACAAAAAATTTTATTTGAATACAGATGCATCTAACATTGCCATCTCTGGCGTTTTACTGCAAGAACATAATGGAAATCTTCTACCAGTAGCATACTTTTCTAAATCCTTAAATTCCTCTGAAAAAAAATATCCTGCTTTAAAACTAGAACTCATGGCAATTTACAAATCTGTTATTGCATTCAAATATTACTTATACAACAGAAAGTTCCTAATCTTATCAGACAGTAAACCTCTAAAAAGATACAAAAAGACTACAAACCCAGCAGACATAACCACCCGTTGGCTAATTGACCTTTCAGAATATTCGTATGATTTTGAACACATTCCAGGATCTTCAAATGTTTTAGCAGATTATTTCTCTCGCTGTAATTTTGACAACAACCAAGAAAATTTACTAACCAATCCTAACCTTATCCATGATCCTCAACCACTTACAATAGTTGATCATGAAACATCTGATATTTGTAAATCTGTTAATAATAACAATTGTCATGTAAATTTTCTCATCTCAGGTGAACGAACAAAACGAGACCCATTATTGGAGATATCAAATCAAACTTTTTGCACTGAACAACAAAAAGACCCTACCTTAGCTAGTATTTATGATCATATATTACAAAATGGACCTTCTTCAAAATTCCCGAATTACTTCATACATCCTGATTCTAAAATATTAATGTTCAAAAAGGAAGATATCATAAATAATACTTTCTCATATCACATTGTAGTCCCTGATTCACTTAAAAGTAAAGTTTTAACTATATCCCATTTGTCACACTTTGGTATGGCCAAAACTTATGAATTTCTTTCATCCAAATATTTTAGGAAAGGCATCTATGTAGATACACTCAACTTTGTAGCTTCATGTGTCAAATGTTTACAGGCCAAACACCATAACACTCCACCCGCACCTCTTCAACCTACATACACACCAAGATATCCTGGTCATACAGTCAGTACTGATTTACTTGGTCCTTTCTCAAACAATAAACATGTTTTAACTGTAACCGATCACTTCTCAAGACACGTTGAACTCTATCCTCTCACTGATACTTCTGCACCCAAGGTTGTAAAATGCTTATTTAGTTATATAACTACCTATGGGAGACCCGTCTGTATTTTGTCAGATTTAGGCCCACAATATACTTCTCATATTTATAATGATTTAATGATGCTCTTGGTATAAAAATACATCACAGTTCGGTCTCGCACCCACAATATAACAGTATAGCTGAGCGGATTAACAAATCTATTAAATATTCTGTTACCACATTACTACAAGAAGGACACTCTTTTGAAAATGCTCTGTTTATTCATAAGTCACTTTATAATGGTTCCACACACTCTTCTACTCTATTTTCACCTAACTTACTTCATTTTGGTCGTGAACTTTCATTAATTTTTGACACATATGATCATAGTACCAACCAAGCATTCCTTGATAAACATGTTGAAGTTTATAAATTACTAGATGACTTAAACAAAATATATGACAAAGCATATAACAACATTAAGACTGCTCAAGATAGACGTTACAAAATTCACAGTCAAAAAGCTAAATTAAGAAATATATGTTTAAAAGATATTGTTTATTTAAAATCAGTCGATAAATTTAAACCTAAATATACCGGTCCATATATTGTAACATTTAAACACTCCCCTGTTTCATTTTCAATTAAAAGATTATATGCTCATGATGATACTGCATTTAGGGTACATATTGATAGACTTCTTCTAGCACCACCTCGATATGGACATTTATGTGATCCTGCAAGTCATGTTATAGATAATAATTCTTCTAACACCATTCTCGCCCCTCGCTACAATTTAAGAAAAAGATAATTTGTAACAAATTAAAAAATAATAATAATAATAAAATTTAAAAAAAAACCTTTAAATTTTTATATGATCTGATACTAAGTGTTTTATCCCTGGCCAGGATTCTACGTATACTATGCATAACTTGTCTTCACCTGACTTCACGGCTGGTCCATGTCTTCTTGTGAAGACCACTTTTACACAATATTTTGTATCGGGTCACACCATTCTTTTAATTTTTCATTCAATTTTATAAACAGTAGATAAATATAATCTTTTCACATTTTTTTCTCTCACACTTTAAACTTTCATTCATACTGAATACAACATTGCAAATATTTTAAATAAATAAGGTCTTTTAAATAAATAAATAAAAAAAAGTTCTCTTAAACAAACTTAATCGATTTGCTTACATGACTTGTACAGTTTCACTTCATCACACCTGATTATGACATATTTTAGCTCTCTCAACACTCTAGGACTGTCAATACATTAGGATATGCTTAAGATACACTTGTATCTTGTTTTTTTTTATTTTCAATAATTCTTTCCCTTCAGGCTAGTGGTACCGTTCTAAATTTTTGCCCTTAGGTTACCACACCTCACCAGATTGTGTTTAGAGAGACAATTGTGATTTAGTTTACTAATTCACAATATTCCCTTTTCCCAAAAGTACATGTGTTCCCGAATCGTGCTCCTGTGTGGGGATCAGTGTGATCTTCATTGGGGAGCAGGGAGTTCATGTTGTAATGATGTGGACACTCATCACTGCCCTCCTCACCTAAGTCGTAAGGCCCTAAGCCTGAGACATCACACTTGTCATGCATTGACAAGATTAAGGGCGGTCCCTTTTTTATGGGCGTGCCACATGCACCCCTTTTTTTACCGTCCTGTGCTTGCACGAATTTTTAAACCTTTTTAAAACAACTTTTCATTACACTACACTTGAGTTAATTCATTTTCACTTTTTCATATAATTCAAGTTAATATTTAAGGATATATGTTTATGTTATGTGTTATTTGTGTTTATATATTTTTTATTTTTTTAATTGTTTTCATTTGTGTTTCATATTATACTTAAGTAGTAATTATAGTATTTAAGTGCAACAAAATTGAGAAAAGGAGTAAAAATTTTGTACTCAATTATCATTAGACATGTCTAGGAAATTAACAATTGTTTTAAACTGGTACCAGAACAGAACAAAAAAAAAAGAAGAGAAGACGAAGAGATATTAAAAAAAATCTTCGTAAGTAGTGCACTTAATGACATATTTGTAGACTGTGTTACGGACTAATGAGGTAACAAAATCCTTTATACTGTTGCAACTCATATAATTTTACAAGTATTTTGTTTTATGTTATGTATGTATTGTTTTCAGCTTGGGGAGAGTATAATTGTATTGTAATTTTTTTTTAAAAACTGTACTGTAAACAGTACAGCTTTTCTGGTCAATGGGGTGATATATATGACAAAGACGTTTGTCATATATCTTGCTTTCAGTTCAACTACCCCCCCCCCCCCAAATTTAACAAGTTAACATAAACTTTTCCTTTCCTCTTCCAAAGTCTAACAAGTTTGTATTGATTTCATGCTTCCCCTCCCCCCCCCCCAAAAAAAAATAGAGATAAATAATAAATTCATAAATAATCATTCATTACCCCACACACAAAATAAATAAATAATTATAAGAATAAATAAATATGGTTTATAGATTTTTAAAGGTCTGTAAATCCAACCCCCCACCAAAATTCAATATTTTAACTAAAATCTATTTCTGATTTAATTTAGATAACGAATCTACTTTCTTCATTCTAAAATGCAAGTCACCCGCATACATCAGAAACTTCTCAGTCCTTGACTTTGCGGTTATGCTAAAAATAAGTTACAAATGTTCACATATTTCTAATCCAACCGTTTTCTTCTCATGAAATCAAAAGTGCATCTGTCTTAAAACTTAGACAAAATATATAAGCAGCTGTGCTCTACTTATTAAAGTAATGTAACGTATAACCGATATTCTTTATGCAAGCATTAGCACTTCTCATCCGCTCTCAAAAGAATTAATTAAAAAGATTAAACTGTAATATGCAAGCTCATATCTTTCACACCCTGTTATTATATTCGAGCCACTTCTAACCGATAAAATGCAGCTGTATTCTCGGCACAACAAGTGACCATCCTCAAAATTAACTTTTCTTTTTCCTTTTTTGTCTCCATGAAAGAATCTTTACAACCCTTCCCCCCATTCTCAAACGAATGCATAATCATAGACAGAATCTAGCATTTATCGTTTTTTCCCATACGCTTCCGACATTAGTCTCCAAAAACTCTCTCGCCAAGTACTGGCGATTTTATCATGCTTTCCGCGCCAACACCCGTACATGTAACTTTTAAAACTTTATCACTTCGGCCGTTTGACTTGACCAGAAGAGTTGTAGAAAATTTATCTTCGTTTTTGTAGGGTACCTCCCCTTGCTTCTTGACTCTTTTATTCCTTTTGCCTACCCTGTTTAACGATGTCTTTGAAAAGAATAAACAGTGTTTGCTTTTATCTTACGTGAATCTTCTTCGTGCATCCGAGTCAACTGCCTCTGTTTATATTACCTGCGTCTCACAAAGAACCAACTGATTTTTTATTCGTGGATATCAGACTTCAACGATTATTAAAGAATTTCTACAGTACAGCCATCAGCAGTCATCTTAAGGTATTTCTTTGTAAATATTTTAAAAGAGCATTTTTCCCCACTTGCCGAGATGGGATTCGATCCGAGGGTATAGCGGTTGGAAGTCGCGCATTTTACCGACTGAGCAACTGGGTCTTAATAAAGGTTTGATTGAATGGGGTCATAAGGGGAGGGTGATCCGATAAGCCGGATTATTTTTCGTTTCCAGGTGATTTGATGGCGTGAAAGATGGGATTTAGAGGTGAATTTTTATAAATGCTCTGTGCGTGTGTACTTCGAAATTAATTTATTATTTAAAGTGTGGAATAAATATCTTAGCGGTTATTTATTTATATACTGAAATAATTTAGGATATATATATTTTTTAAATTTGTTATATATTTTAACTTAAAAAAAATGGTACTTTCGAAAATAAAAATTATTCAAAAATAGTATGTCATTATAAAAATAGATTTTGTGAAGAGAAGTATTTTATTAAGAGAATTTTGTGTAGGACACTGTTTTATTAATAGTAATTTTGTGAAGTTACTATTGATAAGGTTATTATCAATTTTTTGTGAAGATACCTGTGAATATTTTTATAGCTTGTGAAATAATTTTAATTTAATCTTAATAGTTAATAAAATTTCAATAAAATAAGAGAAATAGTTGTTGCTTTTTATATTAATGCGTACTAAAAAAAGTTGAATTAATTTACGAATTAGTTTTATATATATATATATATATATATATTATTTTGGCGAAGATACATGTTTATATTGTTATAGCTTGTAAAATAATTTTAATTTAATTTTAATAATTAATAATTTTTGAATAAAATAAGAAAATTGGTTGTTGCTTTGTAAATGAATACGTAATTTAAAAAAAACAAGTTGAATTAATTTGCGATCTAGTTTGATTTTCTTTGTACTATTAAGTTTAAAAACGATTAAGTATATATATTTAATTATTGTATATAATTTGAAGTTTTAATTGAATTTTATAATATGAATTATAATATGTATATGGTTCATAGCACTTTCATTATTTTAATTAATGCGTAAGATAATGATATAATACTGTATGAATAGTAAATTAGTATAATAGACGATATGGTTTTAATGCATTAGTTTTGCACTTAAAATGTTATAGGGGGCACTATTATGTTTCTACCCAGGGCCCCCAAAATCTGTAAGTCGGTCCCTGGTTAGCTCTAACATTTTAACGATAAACAACATTGATTGATTTTTAATGTATGTTTGTTTTGAATTTTAAAGTTTAATATCTTTGAAATATTTGTTTTGTTTCACTTAAAGATGGGGGAGGGGAGGACTTTCACTGGTGTTCAAATTAGGTCCTTAAAAAAAGTCATGAAATTCGTATTAATTATTATTAATAAATAAATAGTGAATCATACAACAATAACAAAAACAGAAAAGCTTTAACATCACTTTTAAAACTACAGATAAACTACAGAAAATATAACACGAGCTTTCCATAAAGTAAGTTCTGTAAAATTACCTCACAGTAATTACAGTTATACTGCGGATACATCAGAAAATATACTTCTGCATTAATAACTGTAAAAATACTTCAAATTTACTGCAGTTTTACTACAAATGTAAAGTCTCATTATTTTTTTACTTGATGAGTGTAAAATGATTTCTCATAAACTACAGTATTTTTACAGATAACAGTTCAGAGCATTTTGAAATAAAGCACTGCAAAATTACTTCATATTAGCTACAAAATAACTGAAGTATTTTTACAGTCGAGATTGCACTACAGAAATGTACAGTTGACTGTAGAAAAACTTCAAAAACACTTCTCTTCTGTAGAAAAACTGCATTTAATTTTTAGCTGGGTATTCTTTTGTGCGCAGTTAAAGTTTAATTCAGTCGGCTATGGGATATAAAAAGTGAATTTCTGGACTCTGAATGGAGTTATTTTTAAACGTAAGGCAATATTTGGAACTAAATTTAAGACTCTCTAAAATTTTTTGCTTTGCTTTTTTCCGGTATCCCGTACTGCTTAAGATATAGAAACGCTGATTCTGCAGTTAACCACTTAAAGTACACCTAGTAGGTAACATCAGGTAGCGCATAATCACTTTAAACCACTTTTATAACTGGGGGTTATTGGGGGATTAATTATAAGTTATTGCTTGTGGAAAGGACTTTAATCTGCTATCTGTATAGTATTTAATCAAATTGAAAAAATGCTAAATTTTTACAAATTATTTTCTGTTGTAGAAAAGATATTGATCTTGAGGCTACTGCAATATATCTTTGTTCAGGCCGCGTCTTTATATAGCATACTAATCCCGATTTGTAATACTTAATTCCGGGAGAAACGAATTCAGATAGTTGATAGAAGATAAACATTTCAAACAGACATTTCTCTTAAAACAAAGCGATTCATCCCGGTAGTTTATTTACGAATGCTCAACGTCAAAACGTATTTCGAGAAACCTGTCCCAACTTCGACGCACACGATGCATGTGCGCCATTGTCGCATTCTGTTTCGAGTATCAGAGTTCGAAGATTGCATGTGCAAGTGTTTATATTTGTGTTATATGGATATTAAAAATAATGCTTACAATATACAGATTTTTTTCCACAGATTATTTTATTCTACCCAAATGGTGTTTTTGATGATATTAACTGGAATACTGATGATATTACAATAAGATTAAAATAAAAAGATGACGAAGTAAAGTTGCAGCTGCATCATTCTACCATTATTCGATTGTCCTATGACGTATCTCAGCCCCCCCCCCCCTCGTTTTTCTTCCTTTTGAGTGTGTTATTTTCCGCATTAAAATGCTACTAAAAATAAATAAAAGCTTCATAATATTAGCGAGAAATGCTTGCAAGGAAAAAAACCTAGGTATTTAAATAATGTTAAATTTTAAAGATTTTTTTTTTCAGTGTCATCCCTAGTTTTATATTTTAGCAGAAATCTTACCGTAATATCATTTGTATTCGCAGTTAGTATCTTTTAAAACACAATTTTCAGGGGGGGGGAAACCTGTGTATTCTATAAGCGTAACCGTTATAACCATATTATGCACATATACACATTTACACCTGCAATCTTCGAATTACGATATTGGAAAAAATGCAACTTCACCGCGCACAATGAGTTTAGAAATCTTTTCTCGCAAAGACGTTTGGCTACAAAGGTACTCCACAAGTGTGTTGCGATGTTGATCGAAAAGTATTCGAATTCTTTTGTGATGTCCTGCATATGATGTGTAGATTTTTTTTATAATCTGCAGAATGTGATAAAATTTTGTTCAGTTAGAACAGGCATAACATAGTTGAAATTTAACTCTCAGGAATTTTCATCAATAAACGGAAATATTCTCGATTTCTTTTGAGCAGCTCTATATTATGTACAGTAGTTATGCACACGAAGTACTAATACACAACAAATTACTTAAATTAAAAAACCCATAACACAACGGAAAACGCACTTCCAGCAATTATCGCTCATAGACAATACTCTAACCGAAGTATTTTCTGTGACAGTATAAAAGAACGATAAGCTGTACACACTTAATTTTAAATACCAAACTTCTCATGGTAAGCCTCAATAACGTGTAATTATTTAATATATTACTATATGTTATAGCCCTACGTAGTGCACCTCAATGGTGTATGTTAATTTCAAAAAGTTTGAAATTTTGTAACATTATTAAAATACACTGCATTGCAAACAATGTTTCCCTGTAGACCGTTATGTTACGGAATTCTTTTGAGTGCCTCAGTGTATGGACTATAAGCACGCGTAATTTTAAATACAGAGCCTCTCATGGTAAGCCTGAATAACGTATATTTATTTAACATTTTACCATATCTAATAGCACTACATAATGCACCTCAATGATGTATATTAATTTCAAAAAGTTTGAAATTTTGTAACTTTATTAAAATACACTGCACTCCAAACAATGTTTTTTATATAGACCATAATATTACGGGATTCTTTTGAGTGCCCCTGTAGACGAACTATAAGTTCTAATTTTAAATACCAAACCTCTCATGGTAAGCCTCAATAACGTACAATTATTTAATATATTACTTTTGGAAAATGTATTTTGGCCCTTGAGTTAGTAAAATTTAATAAAATAAACCATTTATTTGATGCAAAACTGAAATTCCTGGAGGAAATTTAAACATTCACTGTTTTTCTCTCCAAATGTTCTCTGTATTACTAATAGATAGCTCCCATAGCAAAATCTAATACATTTTAGTACTCAGTCGTAAATTCTATGAACTAAATTTCATTAGGTTGGAATCATTCTTTTTTCAACCAAAGATTAAAACATCTCTGTAAATATCAAAATTATGATGTTATTTTATTCTAACTCAAGTACTTAGCCCATACACTAACAATTTCATACAATTTAAATTAAATCTGTTACACTAGATTGAAGGACCACCTTATTTACATCTATTCTACATCTTGTTGCTTGTCAAGGACTATTTATCTCATTATAACCTGTCTTTCTCTGACAGAGTAAATTCTTCAGGACAATCAGAAGAATTTACGCTATTCATTCTATTTATCTTGATTATCCCCGACCTCATTAATTATCATCAGAACAAATGATAAATATTTCAGTTTCAGTTAATCGTATGAGTTTTATTTTATTTCTTACTGGCTGAAGTACACGGCGTTGTCCGATATTTTAAGAATGTTTGTTTAGAAAAATCAATTTAAAAATTAAACATGCATTACCAAAAAACTTCATAGAAGAAAGCAGTCGAAATATTATACAAATAAATATATGGGAAAGAAAATCTAAAATTATATAAATTTATATAATAATCTCATCAGAATTCTGTTATAAGGAAAGGGCATGTTTATACACGAATACTTCCTTTAACCAATCCACCACTGTATTTTTGTCGTAACGATCATTGTAGGAATAGACATCGCAACGCTGGCCAAGTATATAACAGACATTTTAATTGTTAAAGGTATGCCAATCAAATCGTCCGTCCTCATGTGTACATTAGGAGCCATAAAAAAGGACAGATGTTACTTGCTATCAGAGAGTAATTTGACAAATGTGACTTCAGCTGCCCTTTCCTTATAAATCATTCTGCTTCCATTCATCATTGGCGCATCATTGGCCAAGTATATAATATACATTTTAAATGTTAAATGTATGCCAATCAAATCGTCCATCCTCATGTGTACATTAGGAGCCATAAAAAAGGACAGATGTTTCTTGCTATCCGAGAGTAATTTGACAAAAAGTGACGTCAGCTGGCCTTCCCTTATAAATCATCCTGCTTCCATTCATCATTGGCGCAATAAAAGCTAAAAAGGGAAATATCAAACTGTCTTTCAAGTAAATGAACACATGGTGGAACAAACTGTAAAACAATTACTCGAAAGCTCATTTTATTCAAAAACGATACCTATTGATTTTTACAATACAGCTTCTCCAGGTAACTCTTCATGAATATTTAACGTCGTTTACACTATCATTTTTAGTGCAAGAATCACACGTTCGCGAAGTCATTTATGGTCTGTAAAATGTCCAATATTTAAAAATACTTTTACCTTGGGTTCTTCAATAGACACAGCTCTGTTACAAAATGCTTCTCTGATTTTGAACAGATCAGTTACTGGATGAAGCGGTTATTAATGCATTTCCCATATTTAACAAATGGTCAGAAAATTGACGATCCAATATGGTTCTATCCAGACGAACTCCTATTTTTATTTTGTCGCAAACTACTAACATGCCTCCAAAGATGTGATGATTTAAGGCATTCGTTAAATTCAACCGCCATCGAACCTTTCAGAATGACCAGCAGTGTTTGTCGGAAATCTTCAGACAATGCAACAATGACTCCATCCATTAGTAAATCGTAAAATTTGGTGTGTCTTATATTACAAAGTATTCTCGTGTGAAATTGTGCATTCATCCCATACTGACCTGACATTTTTTTTATATATGAAATCTTTATATCAGTTTTTCACTAAGAATGAGGGAGACCTAAAAATTTGGGAGAAATTTAATACACACGCATACACACATATATACATTTGGGGTACATTTAAAAATAGTGAAAACGAATTCCGATAAACGAAAAAGTTACAATATGTCAATATTTAAAAATAATCGGCTTTTCATCAGGATTCAATGCGTTCTTCAATCTCATATGACGTTTTATATTGAACTGCTGACGTCATATCCACATGCTTTCTGTATTTACGCATATTGATACATCCTTTGTATGACTGCCAAATATTTGAAAAAGTCCGTTAAACTTCCAACAAGATGTCATATTCATTTTCTGTTTAATTCTCTAATGACGTCATATTAACCTGCTTTCTGTACTTACTCATACTCATATTCCTTGTGTTAGAATTTTATAAATGATGTCCTAACTTAAGGTAAAAATAACTTTCATAATACTTAAAGATTATTTAATCTTTTCAAGAAATACACAAACAGTTAAAAATACATATCGTTAACCAAGCTACATCCTTGCGTCAGATTAGGAAAGTGAGTTGCTGCAAGCGAAGTCGGGAAAACAGTCTAGAGTGTCAACGTGAAGGTAAAAGTTCTTGAAACACATGTTGCCACAAAAACAAACATTAATTTTTCCTGCCATCTGGTGGATGATAATGGAAAGTTCACCACAGTACTCCCCCCCAAGTGCCTGAGGCACTGAGGTCAGAGGTACAGTGTGTTGAATCGGACACGACGACCAGAACGAGTTGTCAGAAGAGTCTTTTGAAGTGGATCTGTCTTCACTGGATCAGGTCGGGAAGTTGAGGCATTAGACTGTGAAGATTGCTCGGTACAGTGTTGTGTATAGGCAATTGCTGGGTAGTTGGGGTGATGGAGAAATCAGAAGTCTCTAAGAAGGCGGGTTTCAGTCTATCAATACTGATAACAGTTTGTCTGCCATTCATATTGATAGTGAAAGTCTCGTCGCCTCTTTGCATTACACTGAATGGGCCATCATAAGGACTTTGGAGTGAATTCTTTACAGCATCATGCCTCAGAAACACATGAGTGCATGTTTTGAGGGACGGATGGACAAAAACAGCTGGCTTGGCATGTGCAGAAGTTGGAGTAGGTTTTAATGAGTTCATGGTGTCTTGCAATGTTTGTAAGAAGTCATGAGGTTGGATATTAATTTGTGGGTGGTCGATCAATTCACATGGGAGTCTTAGTGGTGCACCATAAACGAGCTCAGCACTAGTGCAGTCGACGCCTGCTTTGAATGAAGATCTAAGTCCAAATAAGACAATAGGGAGTGATTCAGTCCATTTAGATTCATAGCATTGAAGTGCTTGTTTTAGGGAACGATGGAATCGCTCAACTAAACCGTTGCTTTTTGGATGGTATGGTGTTGTGCGGGTCTTCTGGATGCCCAACATCTTATTAAGGATGGATAATAGGTTGCTTTCTAATTGTCTGCCCTGGTCTGAAGTTATGAGGGTAGGGATTCCAAATCGTGAAATCCAATTTGCAACAAAAGCTTTTGCAACCGTTTCTGCATATATATCAGTAATAGGAATTGCTTCAGGCCAGCGTGTAAAGCGATCTATGCAGGTGAGTAAGTACTGGAAACCATCTGATGGTTTCAGAGGTCCCACAATGTCGATGTGCACATGGTGAATCTGCGCTGAGGTAGCTGAAAACTTTGGAGAGGGCTGGATGTGTGTCTAGACACTTTTGACCTTTGGCACTTTATACAACATCAAGTCCAAGTGTTGATATCTTTTGACATAGATGGCCAAACAAATCGAGATTGTATGAGTTTTTTGGATGCTCTAGTGCCTTGGTGTGATAAGTTATGCAGGGATGAAAAAATACTTTTGCGAAAATCTTTGGGTACATAAGGTCGAATTGTATCACAGCTACTCTCACAGTATATACTTAAGGTTGGAGTCACTGCAACAGGTTTCAAACACAGGGAGATCTTGTCGCTCTTTAAGAGCTCTTGCAGTTCGACATCATGTTGTTGAGCATCTGCAATTGTAGCCAAATCAGTTGACTGAACATTGACAGAATTTATTCGTGACAACGTATCTGCTACTACATTGTCAGAGCCAGGGACATGTCGAATATCCGTGAAAAACTGGGAAATAAAATCCAGCTGCCGGAGTTGACGTGGAGAGATTGCATCAGAGTTTTTAGTAAATGCTTATGGTCAGTAAATATTATGAAATTTCTGCCTTCCAGGTAATGCCGAAAGTGTTTGACAGATAAATAGATAGCGAGAAGCTCTCTATCATATGTGCTATATTTAATTTCTGTTGCACTCAGTTTACGGGAGAAAAATGATAGTGGTTTTGTGCCACTTTGAGTTAAGCAATTTAATGCTGCCCCAACAGCAATGTCGGAAGCATCGACCATTAAGTGGAGTTCATGGTCTGGTGCAGGATAGGCGAGGGTTGCGGCATTGGCTATGTCTGATTTACACTGAGTGAAAGCAAGAAGTGCCTCGTCAGTCCAAGGTACAGGACGTTTGTCATTTTTCTTACAGTCACGAAGTAAATTGTTAAGAGGTGCTTGTTTCTTAGCCGCCTTTGGCAGAAATCGTCTATAAAAATTCAACATTGCAACAAAACGCTTTAATTGTGAAAGTGTTTCTGGTTTTGGAAAATCATTTATGGTAGACATTTTTTCAGGGAGGGGTTGAACTCCCTCTGGCGTCACAAGACAGCCAAGGAACTTTACCGAGGATTGTCCTAGAACGCATTTGGTGGGGTTAATTTTTAAACCATGTAAATCCAAACGGTTACAAACTTGGTCGAGATGTCTAATATGTTCAGCTTCATTAGCAGAAGCAATCAAAATATCGTCATAATAAGGTATACAAAACTCTAAGTCAGATAGTACCTCATTTACAAACCTCTGGAATGTTTGCCCAGCGTTGCGTAGGCCAAAAGGCATGTAAACAAACTCAAATAAACCGAATGGTGTTGTGATAGCGGTTTTTTGTATGTCTGATGGGTTTACAGGTATTTGGTGATATGCTTTGGTCAAGTCTATAGTAGAAAAAATAGTTTTGCCCAATAAGAGTTGTGTGCAATCATGAATATGTGGCACTGGGTACCTGTCAGGTACAGTAACAGAATTGAGACGCCGATAATCACCGCATGGACGCCATTCCCCGTTTTGTTTTTTTACCATATGCAGCGGACTAGCCAATGGGCTTTTGACGGTCTAATTATTCCCTGAGACATTAAATACTCAAATTCTTGCCGTGCAGCACGTAACATATCAGGGGCTAAACGTCTTGGCTTAGAAAACACAGGCGAACCTGTTGTTTCAATATGATGAAATGTTGTCAAATGTGAAGACAATTTGGATGGTGTAGTGTTTATAATTGTTGGATATTTTTTAAGAATTTTTTGAAATGGTGAATCGCCAAAAGCAAAAGATGTATTAGAAATTTCAGAGCTTAGAGTAGCAGAAGCGGCAGCAGAAAAAATTTGAGTAGTAGCATCAATTAATTTATTGTTTCTAGCATCAACTAATAGATTAAAATGCTGTAAAAAATGAATTCCGATAATCGGTTGACGTACATCTGCAATAATAAATGGCCATGTGAAACTGCGGCGTAAATTTAGGTCGAATGTAAGACGTTTAGTGCCATAAGTTTTTATTGTTGTACCGTTTACAGCTTAAAGTACCAAGTCGCGTGATATTCTAGGCTGATAGGCAGAATTCCTTGGAAGAACGGAAATATCTGCTCCAGTATCAATTAAATAATTCAAATTTGTTTTAGCATCGGCCAGGAGAATACGCTGGAGATGGCGATCACAATCCTGGCTTTCCGGCGATCGCCAATTTAGTTTTCCGCTTGTCGGAAAGAACAGGGTTGTGTACATTTTCGAGCATTTTTGCCAAAATTGGTATGATAAAAACATTTGCCATCACTTGGTTCCTTGTATTGGAGAAAACGATCACGGGATTTACTTCGTCTTCGGAAATGATTGTTTCGCACTCTTTCATGTGTGGTGTCGCGTTTGTTTACAAGATGTGTCAGCTCGCTCACTTGTTTTGATAACTGGGTAATTTGCAACTCTAAACCGTTTGAGGATTCTGGTTTGACTGAACTTGTAGCATTTATCACTGGAGTGAAAGTGAACTTATGAATTTTATCAGCAATTGTTGCCAGCTGGGTGAGGTCCTGATTAAGAGCAGCAAGGATGGTCTGAGTATTATTTGGAAGTCTCCCTAGCCATAAAGATTTAAGCAGCGGCTCGCTAACAGATGTGCCTGCTAAGGCGCGCATGCGTGTAAGCAATTGAGAAGGGCGTTGATCGCCAAGTTCTAGACCTTGAAGTAGAGTGCGGATTCTCGATGCTTCGCTTTCAGAATGAGAATCGATTAACCGCTTTTTTAACTCCGTATATGGATCTACTTGCGGTGGATTAACGATTAAGTCGCTGACAGAAATCAAAACATCAGCATCAATCGATGCCACGACATGATTAAATTTAGTAATTTCAGATATTATGTTTGCCAAACTAAAATTAGCTTCCAACCTAACAAACCATAAAGTGGGGTTGGAGTTCCAAAATGGTGGGGGTTTGACTGCTACGTGGGCTATTTGATTATTTGCAGTAACTGGGTCTGGTGGATCAGACATGATTATGCAGTTTGAAAAATTATGTATGCACAAGGAAAATGAGAATGAAAACACAAAAATAAAAATTTGCAAATTATATATACAAGTTAAAATTACAAATATTTGAGTGCATTAACTAGTTGAAATACGAAATTTTAGGGATTGTTGACAGAATTTTACTATATGTTCCAAAAATATTCTAGGGTCATATAAACATGAGTGCAACAAAAATGAATATTAGCAGATTATGGCAATAAAATCTTGCGAAAAAATAACATTTACTAAAAAATACGAATAAATTGAAAGAAGCTTACCGATACCATGCCAACAAAATCAAATACTGACCACATCTTGGTAAATCGTAAGATGCCACATACGCCTTTTACTGGATATGTGAGATTCGGCGTTATCAGGACAAAATCAAACCAATTTTTTGAAAATATAAATTTTCTTGCATCACTCACATAATAAAACGATATATTCTTGAAAAACTGCATGCTTCAGTACAAAATCATTCGCGATGTAAAGCGATTTCTCGATCAGCTATGTATCTTCACGATACGTTGATGCATGTTCAAAACTAAACACGAGGTCACCAGTGTTATAATTTTATAAATGATGTCCTAACTTAAGGTAAAAATAACTTTCATAATACTTAAAGATTATTTAATCTTTTCAAGAAATACACAAACAGCTAAAAATACATATCGTTAAGCAAGTTACATCCTTGCGTCAGATTAGAAAAGTGAGTCGCTGCAAGCGAAGTCGGGAAAACAGTCTAGAGCGTCAACAACTTATCCTGTTGCCACATCGTGAAGGTAAAAGTTCTTGAAACACATGTTGCTACAAAAACAAACATTAATTTTTCCTGCCATCTGGTGGATGATAATGGAAAGTTCACCACACTTGTATTATTGAGAACTCTTTGAAAATATCTCTTATACTTCCAATATAACGTCATACTCATCTTCTTTTTATTTATTTTTCATTTTTTACGTGGAAATCGATAACATAAAATTAATTGCTGGGCAAAGAGTTTTATTTTCGTTTTTAATTGTTGGCAACTGCTATAACAAAAAATATTTAAATTTGATAAAAATGGCTCTTAGATTGTTGTTTTTTATTAATAACTAGTAGGCTATGACCGCTGCGCTAGTGCATTTTCCAAATGAACCTTGAGTCAAAAGAAATGGTGAATTCGACCATGTATTTTCAAATAATATAGATTTTCACCTTGAAAATATTTCCGAATTGCTAAATACAATGCGAATGCTATTGCGTTATTATGTTATTTTATGCGTTATACAAAATTCTGGCTATTAAAAAGCAACTCTTTAATGGGATGATTTATATTACAGTTTGGTAGAGAAATTCGGCCGTTGTGACCAACAAAAATTAAAATGTTCTCCGAGTTGCCACGCTACTAAAAAATAGAGCATTATAATCATTGCAGAGATTGACCATTGAACTTAAATAGTGTTCGGGTTATTCATTTTCGTTTGTTAGTTCTTGAACTCCGGGCCTCTCAGTTTGGTGCTATGTCTGGTTCTGGTAGCTTAAATACAATCTCACTCTAGGTTACGTTATATTTCGGAATATACTGATCTTCTGGTTGGTGTGGCAGAACATCAGTACTACACTGTTTTCTACACTGTTTTCTATTTTTGGGTTCTAGCAGATAAATACAGTGAAAAATGTATTAAATTATTTGGACACAAAGAACAGTGTTTACTACGACTGAACACGATTGATGAAATTAGTGGTAGTCTTTTGCGTATTTCGGTAACGAAATTAGCGATTTTTATCTGTAACTTGTTTGACAAAAGTCTCGATATTTTTTGTGGGGAACAATTGACGAAAATAGATTTTTCTCCCTGCAACCGATTGACGACATTTGCGATTTTTTTTACGTGACCGTTCGACAAATTTCGCGGTCGTTTCACAAAATTAGATTTTTTTTCAACCGATTGTCTAAATTTGCTATTTTAATCCGTGGCCTCTTGACGAAATTTCCGATTTTCTTCCGTTACCTCTTTTTTTGCGTTTTCGTTTTTTGGAGAAAATTGGTAGATTTTGGCTGATTTTCATAGCATCATAACTTTTAGCTCCAAATTGTAGCATCTAAGATTTTTTTGTAGCGGTTGGTAGCTTTGAATAAGTAACATGACATACCGTTTCGTATTGGAAACCAGAATCGCAATCCACTTAAAAAATACAGTGTATCTCACTCTAAATTGAACTTACATTATCGTCCAATTTTAACAATACGGAAAATAATGTAAGGATATGTTAGACTTACTAGTACTTTGCTCAATGTGAAATGACAATAAGTGCTATAAGTTGCCACCACTGCAGTGCAAACACTAAGCTAGACATTCCATCATTCAAAATGCGACCTACAGTTCATATATTTTGTCATTGACTAAAATTCAGTCACTTGCAATGATTTCATCACATTTCAGATAAAGCAAAGTTAATACGATGAAAATCTCGTTAAAATATCTTCATTATTGTTAAAGTTGTGAATGAAACGTCGGGTTCAGCTTGTAGTGCAACACCCTGTGTATTGTGGGGGTGGTTTCCTGTACCGAAATTTTTTTCTTGACTGCATTATATAGGACAAAGTTAGCACTCCCCACTCGCCAATTGGTGAGTAATACTGAAAATTTGCCGATTGACTTTATTGCCACCACTAGCCAAACGTAATAGTCACACACGACAATTGCGGTGATTGAATTGAAAAATATTTTTTCCCGCTGTCACTCGACGAATTTCCAAACCATTTGTCGAATTTTGCGATTTTTTCCCCGAAATCATTTGACGAATTGTGATTTTTTTCTCGAAGCCATATGACGATATTTGCAATTTTTTTTTTTTTACCTGAGACCATTTGACGATATTCGCAATTTTTTCCCGAGACCATTTAATGAATTTAATGAATTTAATGAATCGATTAACGAATTTCAGAATTTTTTCCATGAACTTTTGACAAATTGCGGACTTTCTTTCCTCTGACGTTCGACGAATTGCGCACTTTTTTTCCGCTGTCGTTCGCCAATTTTCTCAATTATGTTCCGCGATTGTTTTGACGAATTTCGCGATTTTCTCCCGAGATCATTTGATGAATTTCATGATTTTTTCCCGAGACTATTTGACGAATTTCTCGAATATTTTCACGGCGGTTTGATGAAATAATTTTTTTTTCCTGCAATAGTTTTGCGAAATTCACTATATTTTTCGCGATCGATTGACAAAATCGGCTATTTATTTCCGCAATTCCTTGAAAAACTTAGATTTCTTTTTTTGCGGCCATTTGAAGAATTTCGTGATTTTTCCACAATTGATTGCAAATTTAGCGATTTCTTAACCGAGACAATTAGCCAAAATTCTTTATTTCTTCCCCGAGACCATTTGAATTTGACGAATGTCCCGATTTCTTTCCCGACACCATTTGACGAATTTCGCTATTTATTCCACACTCGTTTGAGAATTCTTGCAATCTTTTATCAAGTATTTGTAAATTTGTTACTGTCCAGTGCTTAAAAAAACTGGCGAGTAAAAAAAATCCATGTACTGGCCAGTGGTGTGTGAGTAAAAAAATTTATTTTTTACCTATATGGTATTAACTCCTTTAAAAGTCTGTCTAAAAGTTTAGGAACTGTACATTTCCAACCTCTGAAAATAATCATTATCTTGAGACATCGTTTCACTTTAGAAATGTGAAAATAAATTAGAAATTTCACTTTAGAAATAAAAAATCACTAAAAGTTTCTAAGTTGCCATTTGAATATATTTTTTTCCTTCCTGGCAAATAACTGAAAAATTGTAACTGAATTGTAACTGAAAAGTATTTCTTCAAAATTTCTTTTTCATTTAAAAATGTTTGTTTTAAAATATAAGAACATTTTATTTATTTATTTTTAGTTCACAGAAGACGCCGTGGGGTTGTTTTTTTATTAATTAAAAATAGTTTTAAAACTATTCTTCTTAAATAATAATTTAAACCATAGATTTGTATTGAATTATTCAGTGAAAGACGCTTTATAAATGTACAATAATAATTCACATAAAAATCGTAAAATAACAAAGTTTTTTATTTCATGTTTAGGCATACTTAATAACCAAAGAATCTTGATTAATACATAAATTATTTGTTAAAAATATCACAATCATATTAACCAGAATTACATGTTGAAATGTGTACAGAATTAAAAAAAAAAAAAAAAAAACTTGAATTTTACACCTACATTTTAACTAACTTTAATTTTTTACTTCGGAAATGGGATTTTAACGCCTTAACAGTGAGAGGTTTTTTGACACCACTTTTTCCGTACTAAAATATTTGCTTTGTCTAATCGAAAATGGTCTGCCGATTAATAAAGCGAAGGTTGCGTTTAAAAATTACTGGTGTGCAAAAGCTTTTAGTAACAAAAGAAGCAAACTCATCTTGCCCGAACTGATATCGAGATACACAGTTAAGGGGTTAAGGTAGCGGATTTCAGGGAACATTCAGTATATGATTCATACAGAAGCTTTGCGATGATCTTCGCAAAATCATAACTGCAACATTGGAATAATTGTAATTGTGAGGTTTAATTGTAATTGTGAGGCGCTATAACAAGAAAGTACCAAATTTTTTAAACAGCATAATTAAATTGGACGCTATAATAAAATATCTATAATGTAAAGCTTTACCAAATTATAAAATCAAGCAGGGCGGTCGCTCTGCCAAGCCAAGCTAAAAAAAAAAAGCGCCAAACAAACAACGCCAAGAACTGGACTTTAGACCGCTATTGTTTACTTACAGCAATCAACTTCGCAATGTTAAATCGACCAAACATGCCAGATTAAAATATCAGATATCAAATGAACCAAGCGTCAGAGAACTAAAAGAATCTACCAAACATGCCAGATTAAAATATCAGATATCAAATGAACCAAGCGTCAGAGAACTAAAAGAATCTAATGAAGAAATTCTTCAATTTGAGACCAAACTCATCTTCATAAGTGATTTATAAACAGAGATATAGATTTCTTTTAAAAACGTCGAGTTACTTAAAATGATCACTATTTTCTTCGTCAAACTTTTTTTTCAAACAACCTACAGATTTAAATATAGGACAGAAATGAAAAAGGATTGCATTTATGGACAAGTAATAACCTAATCTACTTGCTTTTATAAAATACAGTGAAAAAATAAATACATTTCTATCCTTAATTAGCAAAAAACTGTTAATTAACTTGGCAACTAAAAAATTATCCCAAACCAGAGATAAAACCCCGCCAACGACCGTGTACCATCTGTATTATAATAGAACAAATCAGTTACGGGTTAATCATATCAAATTTCATCTGCAAGTCAGTCATTTTTTCTGAAGATATTTTTTTAATAAAACTTCCTAATTATAAGAACACACATTTTATCAGACAATTAAATGTGACTGCAAATTGTGGCCGATGACTGTTTCCAACAGGAATAAGAATGAGAAATTGCCGAGTTAGAATATCGATCTGGGTGGCTTAGTGGTAAAACGTTAGCACGGTACGCTGAAGGTCCCAGGCTGGAGTCCTGGCGCAGGTCAATTTTTCACTCATGTTGGTTTAGTGCATTTAACTGTCTGATAAAATGTGTGTTCTTATAATATTGTAAAATAAAGTAATCAGACGTAGTGTTCATGCTTTTAATATATGTAAAATTTACATTTTTAGAAAGATCTTTAAAAAAAATTATTTTGAGGGAAGAGGTACCTTCTGAAATGTATACATTAAGAGTTATCGGCATTTAAAATTTCTTTCCAAACGTAAACAAACTTTTCGAAATGGAATTTAATATGATTAATTTATTTCTATAAAACCACGGTAAAGGACAAGCATTTCGTTTGCAGGCTGAGATCCTTTGACGTCATTTTTCTATAAATTAATGGAATCTAGTTGTTAAATTGTTTTTGTTTTAGAAGTTAAGTTTCCATTTAAATTTATTGTAAAAGTACAGTGTTTAATTGAATAAAATAATGTAAATCTAAGAAATTGCTAAGATATTTTGCTACTTTTCATCATTGCACGTTTTATAAAGATTCGCCAATCAATGGGATTTAATGCTAATAATAAAAGAACATGATATCACGTTTGATTTCAAAAGCAGCGCGGACGCGCTATGTACATATTCCATTTTTACTTATCTCATGGATTAGTCAGTGATATTTTTTAACGAAGGATAACAAGTATTATAACAAGCCACATTTAGTATGTTGTTTTTAAGTGTGTAATTAGTTTAATTGAAAAATCTACTGGTATTTCTAGTTAACCCTTTAAACAATAACTGAAAGTAAAATGTAATTTTACCTAATATTCTCATGTTAATTTCATAGAGTAGATTATTTATATTATGTATAATCTATTTAAAAAAAAAGAAATGATATCTACAAAAAATAACTTTTCAAAAGTAAAAAAAACAGCCAAGCTTAAAAAAAAGCCGAAAGTTGTGGCTAAAAAATGGTGTGATATCAAATTTCCAAGCTTTTATTATACTACTTATTTAACTTTTTTCCATTAAATAAGTTATCATATATATAAGTCGAGTGCTACGTATATGTTAATAGAAATCGTTTTCTCCTGTACTAAATACATCCTAACGTGTTTCTGAAAATTCAATTTTTTTCAAATTATGCATGATTGGACACTGCTCGTAAATATCTTCTTGTAGAAAAAGACATAATAATAGTCGTTATGCAAGTATTATACGCACTATCTTAATAATGAAACTTAACCGGTATAGTTGTGAATGCCATTACCAAGATTTAAATATTTTAGAAATATTATTTTTGCACTTTAAAACCAATATTGTTCTGTTTATTTTACAGTTGCTCTTTAAACTGATTTTTAATCTTCCTATAGGCATATATGATATATAATAAGAGTAAAATTTTAGCGTAGAATTTTAGATTTGAAATAAAATTTTAAACAATTGCATAAGTTTAATTTTTCGAGCACACATGGAAAAGAAATGAATACTTGAAAAAACAATTGCTAAAAATCATATACTATTAAAAAGCTATGCATTGTACGTTTATTTATTTATCTCTTAACAAATAATGTTAAAAAATGTAAGAAATGTTGCGAAAGGAGACCTTACAACAATCATTAATATTAGGAAATATATATATATTAAATATAATGAAGGTTAATCAAATAAATTCAGAGAATTTCTCAACTGAATTAGATGATAAACTCTCTATGGCTATCCTATGAATAAATATATCCACTGTGACTTTGATTTCAACAGTACACTGTAAATAGAAAAAAAATTTCTTGATTTGGAATATTGTTTACGAAAATATAGTATAACTCTACCGAGTTACCAACGGTTCCGAAAAAATATACTTTATCTTTAGGACCCTCATGAACCGATAGATTTCTGAGATATAAAGAAGCTTTTATAAGAGATTTTTTTCCCATACTTTTCGGAAACGTAGCTTTTTTTCACTGTATCAATCAGTTTTTTGATCTCGGTATCAACACGAAAAGGCAGACATTCGGATGTTAATCATTCTGAAGAAAACCTTTTATCTGCAAAACATATCCTACACATGCAACAGTGACAAAACAACGTTTATTTTATTGTTTTTCTCAGTTGAAAATGAAAATGTTTACTTGAGAACAGGCAGCGTCTTTAATGAAAAGTTCATATTTTGGGTTAATTCAGGGCTGAAATAACTTATTAATTCCTACTATTACTTACTACCATTACTCATTAAATAGTGTCCCACCGAAATAAAGCAACCGTGATCGTGTGCGCTAAATGGACACTAAACAAACCAATAAGAACAAAATAAATATATTAATAAAGTCTCTATGCAAATAAATGTTTAAGAGGAGTAACGCACCCTCTGCTCCGTCTTGTTAAGGAAAAGGAAATGTTTATAAAAACAGGTGAAAAAGTGTCCCACTGAAATAAATCCAGTACTATTAATAGCCAATATATCCGTCATGCTTATATATGACATGGAATATATGGTATTTCATAACATTTACCAATCTCCAGAGGGTAGTAGTATCAATAGTATCCCAGTATTCAATGATGATGGCCTACAATTTTACGATTCTACAGACTGAATCTGTATGTCACTGGCATATACAGATGGGCGTATCGAAAAAATCCCAATTTCTTAGATCTTTTTCCGGTAGTGCGGAAAAGTTGTGAACCCCCTTTATTAAAAAGTGTGCGGAATCTTAAAACTGTGGGTTGATATCTTCTGTCGCATCAATGGGCCGAAAGTTCCAAAAATTGGACTAAAAATGATTAAAATACAAAAATTAATAAATAATCACAGATTTTCCTCATCGGTTTGGGGTAGTGCTTACAAGTTACTATTTTGTAACAACAACAACCATAGAAAATTTTAGAATTATAGGTTAATATCTTCTGTCGCCTCATCGGCATCGAATATTTGAACTTTTGATGCATTTTGGTAGTTTTCTGCATAACTGTTTACTGCTTGCACAATACACAATCGAGATAGACTGGGTTTGGTGTTCTGCCAAAATAGTGGAACAACCCTATTTTTACGACGAGAAACAACAAAAACAGCCATAAATTTTTTTTAGAATTATACGTTAATATATTCTGCCGCTTCATTGACACCAAATTTTGGAAAACGAAGGCAAAATTTAAATAACTATACGCCACACTTAGCTCATTTTAATGCGAACACAAACTTTATTTTACCTTTCGAACATACAAATGACAAAAGCATTACTGCTTGTAATAATTTTTGGTCTCAAATTTTGACATGTGTTTCCTGGATTCCAGTGTCGATCTAATAAATCTATCCCTGTTCTGCGATCCAACTGTTTTTCCGGATGCTGCAGTTACTAATTTCACAATCCGCTCAACCGCTTGTGTGTGTGAAGAAAATTTAATAAAGTCCCAGCAATACATTAGCATACTGCCCTGTATCATCTTCAGGAATTCTTGAGAACTGATCTCTCTGGGAACAGGAGGCGATATCAGATAACAAGCTTGCCAGTCAGTGGGATCTACATAGTAATTAGCTCCAAAGTTAACAGCAGAAATAACGAATTTGCGAACACAATTTCCGTCTGGGCTAATTTCTCTTGCCTTGATAATCCACCGAGCTGCAAGGGTCCTAATATGGCACCTATAATCAGTTAACCCTTTAACGTTCATTGGTTTCCTTAGGAAACCACAAAACTTTAATTACGAAATTCACAATGACAGCAGAATTTTAATAGACAATTTTCCCATTTATTATATACTAGCAAGCTACGCCCGCTACGCTGGTCAATTTCCCTTAACAAACTTTTAATCAAACAAAATATTGACGTTCCATAATTCACTCTTATATTTTAACAGAATAATAAGGCTACTATAATTTGTGACTCGTGCCAATATACACGTCAGGACACGTCGCCCTTATCATTATCATTTTACGCATGAAAGTTTCGCTATGGTACTCCATTGTGAAATTTGGTAATTTTTGAAATTCAATATTTGAAAAACTTCACAATCATTAGATTTTAAATTTATATCAAGAAAAATACAATTTTTTACATTTCAAACGACTTGTCTAACAATTGTCAAACGACTTGTCTAACAATTGTCAAACGACTTGTCTAACAATTGTCAAACGACTTGTCTAACAATTGTCAAACGAATTGTCTAACAATTTTCTGACAAATACTTTTCGAGCTATTATTTTTTCAGTAACTTCAAATGTTTCATTTTCCGAGATTAATCTGTGCAACAATTAGTGAAAAACCCAGTCGTCAGCAACGCTTAGCTTTTTATTAAAGAGGCTGTTGGAGAAGGGATTGTCACCATCAATTTGCCACCATCACTTTTGAAATCGGTTCTGTAGTTCCAGAGATTCCATACAAATTGCAATTTAGAATGATTTTAGAACGCTTTTCGCTCATCTCACCCTTTTAAATTTCGATTTTTTAAAAATTTGTTCTTCGAGAGCATTCACATCTTTTAATTTACCACAATGCCAAATTTCAAATTTCTAGCTCCTTCAGTATTAAAAAAAAATTGCAATATAGAACGTTTTTCGCTCCTGCACCCCCGTGGGGTTAGTGGCACCGACATAAAATATAGCGTATGTTGGAGTAGGGATTGTCACAATCAGTTTCCCACCATGGCTTTTGAAATTGGTTCTGTAGTTGCAGAGATTGCATATAAATTGTAATTTAGAATGTTATTAGAACGCTTTACGCTTATTTCACCCTTTTAAATTTCGAATTCTTTTAAATTTGTTCTTAGAGAGCATTTACATCTTATAAGTACCCAGCAAACACATATCTTTCGGCACATGATCGGACCGCACCCGGCAGTGTCAGTTAGGCGTCGGCATCGGGAAAGTGGTATCGGTCAAGTGCCGGTTGTATGTCGGCAACTGATGCTAAAGAACCGTGCTTTTTCAAATGCCAGTTACTGTAATCGGTCCCCTTATGGTTCGATATCGGCAAGCGACTTAAATCGGCAAATGACGTTGGACCGATATCTGGTATCCGTTAATGGTCCGATTACATTTGCCAGCATCGGTCCGAATTTGGAATGTTTACTCTTAGCCGTCAATTTTTTTTTTCAATTGTGATTAACCGGCATTTTTAAGTTAGATTTCTTAAGAAATGCTACCTGTTACATTCTCTCCTTAGTTGGAATTTTTGAAATTTTTTTGCAGAACTACGCTGATTATGACTCCCAGAACCCCAAACCACCCCCAATTCAAAAGTATATTAATCTATTTATCTATCTATCTATGTCACTTTTTTATGGGCACGATAACTGCAATAATTCTGCTCAAATATCTTCCAAACTGATACATAAAATCAAGGGGCATAAAATCGCAGTCAAGTTCGTTAATGGGCAAAATCGAACCAAGGGGGGCTTTTTGTGAAAACAGAAAAAAACGTAATTTCTTAATTATGATACGTATCGAATCTGTTTAAAGTTATTACTACTTCTGGGTAAAGGGGCGAAAATTTATGTATGACAGATTTTTGATATCATTAAAAATGGCCCCAAAAGGGGGGTGGAAGAGTGGTGGGGGTTAGAAGAAAAAAAATTCATAACTTCGCCAATTCACAAGATATCAAATCCGCTTAAATTTTTTATAAATCCTCTTAATATTATCTAAAACTTTTATACTGACATGTTTTTATAGGACCAACCCTTATAGCAAAAAAAAAAAAAAAAAAAAAAAAAAAAAAAAAAACTTTGCCGGCTCCGTTTGCAAAGGAGTTAAGTTTCGAAATGGGTGGTTCCAACTGCCGCATCATTGCAAAAAGGTCATTTCTTCCGCAATTCCCAACAAACAGGCGCCCCACGGGCTGCGTCTTCGAAATCTACCTGTGCCTGTAGGCCGAGCCGTCAGGGATTATTTTTTTCGATTGTGATTAAGTCTGAGTTTTGTTAGTAAGTGCATGGTTTTAAATAATGTATATTATATACTTTTACTCTTCTTTTGAAGAATTGGTGCAACAATATCGAAAAAACAAACTATTATTATATTTCTCTTTTTTTTTTTTTTTTTTTTTTTTTTTTTTTTTTTATAATAATAAAAATTGTGGATATATTTTTGAAAATGAAATGTAAAATGTATTCAATATTTTACACAAATTTTAAATAAACATATTAGACGTGATAAAAAACACATATATGGAAAGATATTACTTGCTTTGTTACCCCCCCCCCCCCGAACCCGCAACGAACGCACACTGGATGGGGCGATATTTAAATGATTAATCACATATTAATTATTAAAACAATCTAAAAATAATGTATTGTAAAAGCTGTGAAAACTTAATCTGTCTCAATAAAAACCTGTCTTAAACGAAAAAATTCATGGCCCCAATGATGGAACTTTTACCATACAATTATACCTGCTAAGACGGAAAACAGTCTAAAAAGGAATTGCTATGTTTTCAGCGATTTCTTTTTCACAGTCTTTACTGTATAATAAACAAAAATAATAAACACTAAAATAATTAAAAAAATTTAATTGCTGTATCATTAAACCTGTTTTATTGGTCATTTTAAAAGAATAAAATTATGTAAGTATCCATATAATAATTTTAATAAACATGAAATAATAATGCATTTCTTGTAAGCATTTATCAAGAAAGTTTCGGACTTTGGTGTAATTTGATGATGATTTTCAATCATATGAGACACTTTCACATCCAAAAATTGATTATGACAAAGAGCCAAGTGCAATTTACCAAGCTAACACGCCAGATCTGGAATGTCCCGCTACTTTATTGTCTACCTTGGGAGCGTTGCGCGCGCATGCTTTCCAAGCAGGATTTTGAAGGGCAAATTGCAACCATAGATTCCCGCATTTTCATGTAGTTGTAGTAGTTTAGTTGCCTGATGTGAGATGCGAGAAGCATTACGCGGGCTGATAAAATCATAATATTGTTAAGTCTGCTTAATTTTCTTTTATTAAATCCAAATTAATCTGAATTAAGTTCATTATTTTTGCATACATTTAATTTTGTAAATATTTATTCTCTTTTAACAATTAACTTTGCGTAGGAATTTTTGTTGTACAAAATGATAATAGGGTGAAATTAGAAAAATATGTTTATGCAGTTTTCATATCTTTATTATTTAAGTTTTTGTGACATGTAGCATATTTTTAATTATTAATAATTAACAAATTCTTTCTACGTTTCTTTATTATAATAAATGCAGAATGACATTTGGTTTTCTTATCCATTTGATGCTCTACAATTTTACAATAATCTTATAGATCATGTATTTAAAAAAAAAATAGTCAAAATTTTCGATTGCTTAGTAATGGTAATTTGCATTTTTTGTATTTGAACTTTAATTTATTCAAAGTTACTAATTCATTCATTTTTTAAATTGCTTAAAGCGATTTCTTTTTCACGTATCCTAAAATTTTTGCGCAGCGGTATAAAAATTTCTTAATACTATTCAAATTTATTAAATTTTAGTCATGCAAGATGTTTGAAGTTTAAATTATTACTATTAAATTGGTTTAATACACATTTCATTTCTATCAAATTTAAAATAAATGAATTTTAATTAATGTATATAAATATTTGATCTTTCCAATGTACATAATATAACTGGGCGATTTTGAAAGTGTATATTTATATTTGAAAAGGAAATATTTAGAAACAAATTAAGAAAAAAAGGAAAAACAATATTATAAATAATGTTACTTTATTTAAAAAAAATTAATTATGGAGCATCAAATTAGATGTAATAATAAATGATTTTGAAAAATAATTGTCCTTCTGTATAAATGAAAAAATATATAAAGAATTTAGAAAAACTAAAAATAAGTAAATATGAAACATGTCTATCATAAAAAAATTTTTAAATAAAGTTACAAAAATATATTTTTCTAATCTTCCCCAGAAATTACATAAACTCTAAATTCTGTTTTTTATATTTTTTTAAAGAGAGAATAATGTTTACTAAATTAAATTATGCAAAAAATATTTAACTTAGTTGAGATGTTGATGGATTTAATAAGGCTAAAACAATTTAGCGTAATTTATAGCAGACTTATTTTAAGAGACATAATCACAAGAAAATCACAAACATTCATTTAAAGCGTTCATAAAATAAAATAATAACAAACGGTACAGAATTTTCTTTAACTAAGTTATTTAAACTAATTTTTACTTTCTGTGTAAAATTAAAGTTCAATTTTTTTAATTTATTAATAAATAGTAAATTAACGGAACGGAATTTAGTATATTTGACTTTAAAATAATAATAATAATAAAAATTAGATGTATTGTTTTATACTTTCCTAGAAAATATTTTGTTTTTTTAAATCAAGTTTTACAGCGACACTTAAAAAGAAAAATATATAGAAAATGTATTTTTTTTTTTAATGGCAGGGGCTATCAATGGTAAAACGGTATTCGTGAGGGAGGGGGGGGGGGTGCTTACATCTGAAAAATAAATTTCACCATTTTTACAAAAATAAGCAAAGTTAAAAAAAAATTAAATACCAATAAGTGGAGTTCCCCCCCCCTTTCATCTGCTAGTTCCCAATAAAAGGGGTGCTTTCGGCAGTTTATTGCTTGCCGATATCGGACCACATTCGACAATACTACGGATTTGTTATCAGTATACGGTCGGCACAGCATCTCGCCGTTTTTAGCGTTGCCGGTACCGGACCAGATTCGGTAGGTGTGCGGATAACTGTTGGTATACAACCGGCACAGCAGAATGCCGTCGATTCAATCTCGTTGCCGATACCGGACCGACTATGCGCCTATCAGTCGGGCGTCAGTCGCGCGGTGTGTCGAAAAAGTTAAGGAACCGGTACGGCAGGCGTTGTCGTGCCGATACCGTCGGAAACGGCAAAGCGGCAGTCGGCCGATTGCTTACCGATAGCTCTGTGTTTGCTGGGTAACTACAATGCCAAATTTCAAAATTCTAGTTCCTTCAGTATACAAATAAAAAGAAAAGTGCCCAGTTAAACTGATGGCATTGAGCTCACAGGCTATTCACTCTAATTGTATATTATACTCTTATTTCAAAGAATAATGCCCCTCGAAAAAGAAAGAGATTGACAATAAATTATGGTGGGATTAGCCCCCACCAGTTTCCCCCCTTTATACTTAATCAATGAACCACCAAAACTAATCAGTGAAGCTCCTTACCACAATGAATCTATATACAAAATTTGAAGCAAATTGGGTAATTCTGCATGAAAAACACATTTATCCAAATTAAGGGGGGATTAACCCTCCCCGTCCCCTTTATACTTAACCAATGGATCCCCAAAACTAATCAGGGAAGCACCTTATAACAACGAACGTATAAACCAAATTTTAATCAAATCGGATAATTTAGCATGAAAAACACATTTATCTAAATTAAGGGGGATTAGCCCGCCGTCCCCCCCTTTATACGTAACCAATGAACCCCCAAAACTAATCACGCAATGTACCTATAAACAAAATTTGAATCAAATCGGATAATTCTGCACGAAAAACCCATTTATATAAATTAAGGGGGAGATTAGTCCCCCCCGTTCCCCCCCTTTATACGTTAACAATGAACCCCTAAAACTAATCAGGGAAGCGCCTTATCCTAATGTACCTATAAACAAAATTTGAATCAAATTGGATAATTCTTCACGAAAAACCCATTTATGTAAATTAAGGGGGGATTAGTTCCCCGTTTCCCCCTTTATACTTAACCAATGAACCCCCAAAATTAATCAGGGAAGTGCCTTATAACAATGAACCTATAAAACAAATTTTAATCAAATCGAATAATTTGGCAGGAAAAACACATTTACCTAAACTAAGGGGGATTAGCCCCCCGTCCCCCCCCCTTTATACGTAACCAAGGAACCCCCAAAACTAATCACGCATCCGTCTTATCCCAATGTACCTATAAACAAAATTCGAATCAAATCGGATAATTCTGCACAAAAAACCCATTTATATAAATTAAGGGGGGGATTAGTCCCCCGTTCCCCCTTTATACTTAACCAATGAACCCCCAGAACTAATCAGGGAAGCACCATATAACAAAGAACCTATAAACCAAATTTTAATCAAATCGGATAATTTAGCATGAAAAACATATTTATCTAAATTAAGGGGGGGATTAGCCGCCCGTCCCCCCCTTTATACGTAACCAATGAACCCCCAAAACTAATCACGCATTCGTCTTATCCCAATGTACCTATAAGCAAAATTTGAATCAAATCGGATTATTCTGCACGTAAAAGCCATTTATATAAATTAAAGGGGGATTAGTCCCCCGTTCCCCCTTTATACTGAACCAATGAACCCCCAAAAGTAATCAGGGAAGCGCCTTATAACAATGAACCTATAAACCAAACGTTAATCAAATCGAATAATTTGGCATGAAAAACACATTTATCTAAATTAAGGGGGGATTAGCCCCCCCGTCCCCCCCCTTTGTACGTGTACAATTAACCCCCAAAACTAATCAGGGTCGCGCCTTATCACTATAAACCTATAACCAAAATTTGAAGATAAACGGATATTTCTATCACGAGTTATCGCGTTAAGTACATACCCAGCAAACATGACCAGCATAGCCCAGAAAAGGGCCAATGCGTTTGTACCAAAAATTACAATGCTGCCCCAATACCAGTTAGCCGTAATGGCACCGTTAAAAAAGTGTCCGTCTTTAATTTATTGGCCCTTAAGTGCGGACATTTACTGGGCAGATACCGTAATGCCAATACCATTAATAAATGCATTAATGGAAGAGTGTTGGTCCAGTATATGTATTTATCATTACTTAAAGGGCAAGTACAGGCCCAATGTAGGAAATTTTATTTTCATCACAATTTCATGAATGCTTCAAAGGGTAAATATTGTCCCAATAAGGAATAGCCATACATGATTGAATCTACTTAGCTGGCCCAATGAAGGCTATTTAAATCAGTATCTAGTATTTTTCAGTGCTTTATAGAACATATATTGGACCAATATTAAAGGTCATTAGATCATATTATGCAGAAAAATGTGCACTACACTCATTGACCTCAAAATTGAATTTTAGACCATACTAAAAGGTGTATAGTTTTAATATGGAAATTTATAATTTTTAAACAATTGTAATAGGGACTAAAATTTGATTACAATATTGTAATCAAATTTTAGTCCATATTATAAATGTTTAAAAATTATAATTTTCTCCTTAAACGCAAAGGGGACAGTAACCTTTAATATGGTCTAAAATTCGATTTTGAGTTCAATGAGTAGTAGTGCACATTTTTCTGCATAATATGAAGCCAATCTTCTGAACATACAATAATTGTTAATAGAGACATAAAGAAATTATAGTGAATAAGAACAACAAAGTACTTAAAATTACTTAATTTGCAACAGGATTTTTATAAAAATTAAATGGTTACCGATGAATCACAGGATAGTTCAGAATGCAATTATCAAAATTTGGTTTTCACCATGAAAACCACAGTTAGAAACATAATTTTTGAAATTTTAATGTATGATAATCAAAATAGGGAACAGATGTGTTACACTCACGCAGAGATGTTTGGCGACTTTTCGGTTGGCGCGACTTTCAAGCCCGTGCCATACCAATAACTCAATACAATAGCTAAGTTACCATTAAAAGAAAAAATCCCCTAAATTTGGCGACTTTTTTCCTTTTTATATCCGATTAAAAATTTTTAAAACTGTGCATGAATGTATGGCATCATAGCCCAAAATAGTTTTGTTTAGCTTTAGTGTGTTTATAGTATAAATTACACTTATTAAATGTGTGGGAGAGGTATAAGTAAAAATTAACTTTTTTACTCAATGGCCAGTACATGGATATTTTTACTCGCCAGTGTGTTTCAGCACTGGCCAATAACAAATTTACAAATACTTGATAAAAAATTTGCG
The DNA here is from genome assembly GCA_963931845.1 of Maratus michaelseni. Lineage (NCBI taxonomy): Eukaryota > Metazoa > Arthropoda > Arachnida > Araneae > Salticidae > Maratus > Maratus michaelseni. The sequence goes on from OZ007589.1 coordinate 70,113,124, forward strand.
AAATTTGTCAAACTTTTGTGGAATAAACAGCGAAATTCGTCAAATGACATTGGGAAAGAAATCGGGACATTCGTCAAATGGTCTCGGGAAAGAAATCAGGCATTGCAGGAAAAAAATTAATTTTGTCTAACTGTCGTGAAAAAATTCGAGAAATTTGTCTAATAGGTTCGGGGGGGGGGGGAAATCTCAAAATTCGTCAAATGATCTCGGGAGAAAAATAATGAAATTCGTCTAACAATCCCGGAACAGAATTGCAAACTTCGTCGAACGGTAGCGAAAATAAAGTGCGAAATTTGTCGAATATCAGCGGAAAGAAAGTGCGAAATTTCTTCGTTCATGGAAAAAATAGTGAAATTCGTTAATCGATAAATCGCGAAATTCGTCAATCGATAGCGGAAAAATCGCAAAATTCATTAACCGATAGTGGAAAAATCGCAAAATTCATAAACTAGTTTCGGGGTAAAAAATTTCGAATATCGTCGAATAGCTTCGAGGAAAAAAAAAATCACAACCCGTCAAATACTGTCGGGGAAAAAATCGGTGAAATTCGCCAAATGGTTTTTAAATTTATCGAGTGACAGCGGGAAAAAAATCTTTTTCCATTCAATCATCGCAATTGGCGAGTATGACTATTAAATTTGACCAGTGGTGGCAGTAAAGTCAATCGCTAAATTTTCAGTATTACTCGCCGATTGGCGAGTGCTAATTTTCTCCTATAGGGAGAGGGGCATTACAACAACAAAGTACCTAAAATTAATTTGCAGAAACATTTTTAAAAAAGGAAATGTTTACCGATGAACCAAAGGATATTTCAGAATGCAACTATCAAAATTTGATATTCACTACCGCAAACTAATCCGTAATTTAGCTAAGTAATGATTACCTAGATAATTTAGTATATATACAAATCAAAAATAATTTGTTTCCACATCGATATTATTTTTGATGTTACTTCAATAAACTTACTTCATTTTCCTCTTTTTCGCACAGCAGCGATACTCTATTCTACACAGAAGCACATCCAACTGTTCTTGCTTGCAGAAGATCACTCATGGTAGTCGTTTGTTACACAATAAAACTACACACTCGTGATCTTCAGAGAGCAATCAAACCGGGATATTCACCAGACAGATTCCTTCATCTGTTTCACTTTTCATAGATAGAGGAAACTAGTTTTTGCCAGAAGTGACATCAAAAATAATATAAATGTTCTCTAGAAAGTGTTTTTACCAAAAGCAGAATATGGTTAAAAGTGCGACGTATGTCGCAGAACAATTCAAATTCTCAATTTCAACGAAATTCATCATTCAAGTCTTAGTAAAAAAGTGCAAAATTTATCAGTCAATCACCAGTAAAGGGCAAAATTTGTCAGCCGAACATCAGAGGGAAACAAACAAAAAAAAAAAAAAAAAAAAAAAAAAAAAAAGCCCGCAAAATTCTTTAATCATTCATGTAAAAAATAGCAAAATTCATCAATCGGTAGACTTATATAAAACCAAAAACTTTCAGTAAATAAATTTAATGTTCAATAAAATTACGTTTTATTATATTATTTTGATGATATGAATTAAAAACAGTAGTTTTAAATGATTACCATTTAAATTAAAAATTAATATTAAAAAATAATTATTTTGGTTCAAAAATAATAAAGCTAAAAATTCATGACAGGAAGGGGTGAATTTTTATCAATTATTTTGTCAATATATTTAGAAACAACCAAATACTTAATATTGTGACATTTTCGCACAAAATGCCAGTCATTCTGTTAGCAGAAATAATGTGACATTGCTTGTGAAACAACTGAATCACATTTTGTAGGCAGAGGTACATTCATAGAATCGAATTTGAGAAAAAAAAACGAACAAACATGTGCGTTAAAATAATAAAATCACTTTCCCTGTGTCATTTATGTTTTTTTTTCTATTATTATTATTTCTATTTTAAAAATTTTCAGACGACGATTTATTTTTGGCTCGCCGCCAATCAGTGATTGATGTTCATTAAAATTTGATGTATTTTGAAATATTTACATTTAGCTTTAAATCATTTTAGAGAAATTCAATTTAAAATGTTTTCTAACACTATGAAATTATTTAACCACTGCCACCGGGCTAAAAAGTCACTGCAGCTGCTGATGGAAAACCAATCGCTGCGAAGCTCTAGTCTGCAGAAAATAGAAATAAAATTGCGTAATATCACAATAATATTTTGTGTCTTTAAACTTTGAATTGTGTGCAAACATCATACATAATCACAGCATAAATCATACGTAAGTTTAAGAAATATTTTTAATTTCTCAATATTAAAAAAAATAATAAAAGAAATAAAAATAAAACTAGTTGAATGTACCAATCCTAAATCTTTCTTCTACCTCATTCAGGTTTTAAACTCACCAAAAACGAATCAGCACCAATTTATATCAAGGTGTAACTGAATCTGAAGTTTTATTAAATTCCGTGCATTAGTTCTTGAGATATGACTATCGCTAAAATCTTTAAATCCTGAAAAACGCAGCATAGTTAGGCATTAGCACCATCTGTTGGGAGATTTACACCAAAACCTAATCAAAAACAATTTATGTCAACGTCTAACCGAATCTCAAGTTTGATAAAATTCTGTGCATTAGTTCTTGAGATATAGATCGTGAAAAATGTCGCATAGCAGTACCAGATGTCAGGCGATTTACACAAAAAACAAATCAGTACCAATATATATCAAGGTCTAACTGAATGTAAAGTTTTATTAAATTCTGTGCATTAGTTCTTGAACTAGAGTGCTTACAATTTTTTTTAACACACAGACAGACTCGCATTTTCTAAAAAGTCAAATCTTGTTCAGGACCTTCTAAAACGTATAAATCCATCAAAAACCGCAAATTTTCATGAATCCAAAACTTTCTTGTAAAGATACAAGAAAATAACTTTTAAAAAATTAAGTTTTTCTTTTCTAAAATATTTTCCATAAAGTTCTGAATTTTCAGAAAAGTTTCCGCGTACAGCGTGCGGCCATGCATCTATATTATACAAATCTGTCAATCAGTAGTGGGAAAAAATTGTGAAATCAGTCAATCGTTAAATACTTCAGCTGGTTGCGGAAAAAAAAGGTCGATCAGTTGGGGGAAAATAAACTGTGATTTTTGCTAATCGGTCAAGAAATAGCCATAAAATTTGCTAATCAGTTGACAGAAAATATCTTAAAATTCACAAATTGATTGCAGGGGAAAAAAAGCGAAATTCATCAGTGGCTTATCAGAAAGTTGATTTGGGGGGGGGGGGGAATCGTGAAATTCTTTAGTCAGTTGCAGAAAAAATACAAAATTTGTCGATTACGATCAGTCGCGGAAAAAAAAACATGATTTTTGCTAATTGCTCGTGTGAAAAAGTCGCAAAATTTGCCAATTGGTAAAAGAAAAGTCTCTCACAATTCGGGTCACAGGTGAAAATCAGCAGTGGATCCTCGGAAATATTCTTGAAATTCTTTAAACAGTCGCAGGGAAAAAAAATTTCAAATGTGTCGATCGGTCACAGGAAAAAATCATAAAATTTACCAGTCAAATGAAAGATCTCAAAAATGTTGTGAAATTTGTCTGTAGATTGTGAGAAAATTGGGAAATTCTTCAATCAGTCACAGGGGAAAAATGCATCAAAAAACCGAGAAATTTGTCTATAGGTCCCGAGAAAAGAATAGCAAAAGTCATCAATCGATCAAAGGAAAGAAAAATCTCAAAAATATGAAATTTGTTAATCGTTCTCGAGAAAAGATCGCAAAATTCATCAGTCAGGAAAAAAAAGTCACAAAATTAGTTTGTCGGTCGCGAGAAAACAGCGTAAAATTCTACTGATTTAGGGGACTCAAAACAAACCAGTTCAACAAAATATGTCTTTTGAATAAGATGCAAGAGCGTCCCTTTTAAAAACAGTGTTCGCATAGCGGCCCTCTTGTTTTAGAGTCAACACTATATTCATTATTTACTTTCAGATCTTGGTGATCAAATCAAAAATTTGAAATTGTATGGTGCAATGGACTTGCCTCCAACAAATGTTACTCATAACCTGTTAGATTTAACATGTATTTTCAGTATGAAAGAAGAGCTCATGGGCCTCCACATGGACAGAAATCTATTAGAAAACTGCTAAAAGCCGGATTTATAACTAACCATGCATGGATCAAATTTCTAAACACATTTGCTCCATAAAAGTGATTATCTCAAAATATGTCGCTTCTAAAACTATTGACAGAACTGTGAATTCTTTGTTAATGCCATGGTTTTAAAAATAAATCTTACCACAAAATATTATTTATTTTGTTGTGTGTGTGTCTGTGACGAAACGTCTTTTAAATTTCTATAAAAGGTGAAAGAACATTTTTTATCAGCTGAAGATTCGTTTCAAAACACTGCAAAATATTCGGGTTTTTGGAATAGTTTTTTACTTAATACTTATTTCATAGGGTCTGATTTGTTGTCGCGATTTACTTTTATTGAAGAGAAATGGATGTTTTCATTGATCAATAGGAAGTTTTTATTGATAATTATGAACTTTACGAAAGACTGTCGACTCCAAAATTTGTATATTTGTGTATATTTGCATTACATAATGTTTGGGGAGGAGAGGAATAAAAATTTTCAAAATCTTTGTAATGTTTTATATATATATATAAAATTGTTTTTCTAAAAAATGTAAAACTTCTTACAAGAAGCCATCTATGATCAACCAATCAGTGAAGGAGAAAAAAATACATTTGAATTCTATCATTGAAAAAAGAATTATGGTAAAAATGTTTAAGAAAAAGTTTACAAATACTACAAAACACATTGAAATAAAATATTAAATAAATGAAAGTACTTATTCGCATACCATCCTGCTGAAATATAGATTTTTACTGCATAGTTGTAAAGTAAACATTAAGTAAGCCTAACGTGTTTCGAATAAACAAGTCTATCTGAGTTCTGATTAAACTTTTTATAACAGTATCGTTTATAAAGTTAATTCGGTCAGTTGAAAAAATATTTACACGAGCATACGCATACTATACATAATGATTACATTTAAATATATATTTAATTTTAAAATATTCGTTCTTATTTATCCCTCAAAACAAAAGCAACGGCGTAATGTAATGGCGATCGCTTCTATTTAGTTCTAATCGTTGAATACCAACGACTCTATGGCACTTTTACAATGCTAATATGTGTATTAAAATAGAAAACTATAGAAATAAATATAAAATACTAATTAATAGTAAATGATCTTACCTTCAGATTTCAGAAAATCAGAAATCAACAGCCGAACCTAACGGCGCGTAGGGATGGGTTGATCTTCGAAGATTTGCGCCTACTGTTGCCAAACACTAATTGTTAAATATACAAACTAAGGTCTGCTGGTTGGCTGGTTGAACAAAAATGGCCCAATGAAAATCCAGTTTTACTAGAACTTTAAACAGTTTGGAAGTAACGGACCAGTAAAGATTTCCCATCTTTATTTCGTAGCCCTAAAATATTTGAAAGATCCAATACTGGACCGGTATTCCTGAATCGATGTGATGCCGTACTTCAAACATCCAGCAATGGGCCAATACTGTTCAATGGGTGTGCCATCACTGGCCATAAATGCCAATATAGGCCCCAAAAGTAGCCAACAGTTCTATGTTTGCTGGGTACGTACATACATACAGAACGGGCGGGCACATTTGCTCTCAGGCTTTGATAGCCTGTGAGCTAAAGAGTGCAATTTTAGAACGTTTTTCTTTCCTGAGCCCCCCTGGGGTTAGTGGCACCGACATAAAATATAGCCTATGTTGGAGCAGGGGTTGTCACCATTAATTTGCCACCATCACTTTTGAAATCGGTTCAGTAGTTCCAGAGATTACCCCCTACAAACAAACAAACAAACAATCTTTACTCCTTTATAATATTAGTATAGATGTGAAATATCGCTTTTTTCATATATACAAATAAATTTGCTCATAATTTCCGGTGTCAATCATTTATTTCAAAATTTTTGCAATTGAAATGCTTTATCCGTTAAAGGGTTAACATGGCCAATGCATGTTTTCTTGAGACGCAAAGTAAGCGTTGCGGGAAATTACTAGGTCAATTACGTCACAATACTTTTTTGGCAATTACTTTGGCAATTATTAATGAGCTGATGAAATGCCACCAGGTGTCTAGCACCATTCTTTATGGAATAACGAATCTTAATTCAGAACCATGAGGGTGCGTAGACTCTTAGAATGAATACAACCAAAGTTAGCTCAAGCTTAGCAACTCATTTGATTGGTCTGATGTAGATATATATGACCTCAGTATTCGATTAGAAGTTGTTAGCCAACTGGTCAAATTCAACGTTCCCGGTTCCAGATAGCTAGATCTGAAGAACAAACGCCAGAACTAGTGGCGGTACAAATGTCTAATAAGTATTTCAGATCTGAACTGAGGGGGGTAGGATCAATGTTGGCAACTTGTGTTCAATACTATTAAAAGCAACAATTGAAAGCTTTTCGCATACTTTGAGGTTTCGTCCAATGCCTCCGGTGTAAGATGTGGAGACAGATGACTTGCCGTCTATGGACTCAAACAGGTGTCATAATGACAACTCATTGAAATGAAGTAAGCAGATAATACATTGGACTGGCCTCTGAAGTTTCAATTCAAGCCTGCGAATTACGCCATTAGACTCTCCTGTGTTCACTACAGTGCCGTCACACCCAATACCAATAAGGTTGCTAAAATCATCCAATAAAGCCCTTGTTACGTATTCGTAAATGCTATTAGATATATCAAGACTAGACCCGCTTTCAGGTGTAACATGCCCCATGTACGTAGAACCAGGCTCCGATACAATACAGCAATGCACTTCTACAATTGTTCTGTGGGCTGCTGCAAAGAAGCTGTTTAAGACGTGTTTGGTGGCCACCTGTCTTCACTATTATGGCAGACCGCCAAACCCAGTCAGTCTCGATTGCGTATTGTGCAAGCAGTAAACAGTTATGCAGAAAACTACCAAAATGCATCAAAATTTCCAAAATTAAATGCCGATGAGGTGACAGAAGATATTAACGTATAATTCTACAATTTTCAATGGTTGTTGTTGTTACAAAATACGAACTTGTAAGCACTGTCCCAAACCGTAGAGTGAAATCTGTGATTATTTATTAATTTTTGTATTTTAATCATTTTTACTCCAGTTTTTGGAACTTTCGGCTCACTGAGGCGACAGAAGATATCAACCCACAATTTTAAGATTTTGCGCACTTTTTAATAAAGGGAGATCACAACTTTTCCGCACTACCGCAGAAAGATCTAAGAAATTTGGATTTTTTCGATACGCCCTAATATACAGCCCTACGGAGGATACATCACATATTTTCTTAGGGATTGAGATCAGGGGAAAGGGCAGACCATTCAATGATATGCACACCATTTTATAAAACCTAATTCCCAGGAGGATTTTGCAACGTGAATGGGGGCGTTGTCCTGATGGAAAATCCAATTTAGGCCACCGATTCTCTTTGCAAATGATTGAGAATGGATTTCAAGCATTTCTTGACAATCGGTAGCTTTCATGTGGAATGAGGAAAAAAACAAATTAAATTTATCACCGTAGTCGACCCCTCATACCATTAATCCCCCTCCACCTTGCTGTTTGTTTGGGAAAAAATTCTCTTCTTTCTGGATTTCTTGAGGGTGCCTGGGCTATCCAAATTATTCTTTTTTCTCAACTGAGAATATAACAAGATACCAATGGTCCTTCTAAGTTTGATGATATTTTGTCCAATAGTATACCCTCTGCTTGTAGATTGCTTTCAACATGGACTGCTGTTTCTTTAATTTATACCACATGTTGCTTGTACGTTTTACAAGCCGTTACAGGTTGATTTTGCCTCAGGGATGTTAACCGCTTTGGTCAATTGTCTTAGGGAAATACCACTTTGTAGCACACAACATCTCTTTCCTTGCAGGAAGTCATTTCTCTGCATGTATACCTCCTTTTTTTATACCATTACGCAAAATTGTCTATTATGGTCTTAAATCGTTTTATTTGCTTAGATATTTGCCTATGTGGAAGACCTTGTTTCTTAAAAGCTGTTATCTGTCCTTTCTCGAACTCTGATAGCTGGGTTCCCTTTCCCATTGGAACACAGCAGGAGAAATAGAAAATACAACCTTCTGAAATCTGCACAAAGTTCGACTGGCATAGATCAAGCATTTGACAACTTTTGGACATCACAAACATGTTGACACGTAGCAGCGGGAATTTCGGGAGTTACCCATAACCACCAATATGGAGTAATGGCTTTATTTTGGTCGGACACTTTTTCCCTTTTTCTTTTTACATATTCATTTTTTCCTGCCCAGGTGGGGCAGAGAGTAAGACACTCCTTCTAAATATGTATTTGTATTTATATTTTCTTAATATATCTGTTCCGCTTTTATTGGTTTGTTTCATGTCCATTACGGCACACAATCGCGGTGGCTCTATTTCGATGGGACACACATTAAATCTTGGAAATCTATTGAATTCTGAGGTTTTTTATGATAAAGATACGATTTTCAAAATCTTAGGTGACTCGGCAAAAGCTATGTAAACTTTTATAAACTTTCTTGATAAAACAAAAAAACATTTATATTTCCTTTCAATGTAAGCATTAAATCAAGACTTTTTTTTAACTTCCATATTTTTGTTCTTTTCATATAGAAATATGCAAAAGTTGGAAAAATTAAAAATAATACATTGTATTTCTGCTTTGAAAAGGAAATAAAAAGATAACAGCGAAATAAATATTCATCATTGAGAAAACATGAAGAAGTAGTAAAGATATTAAATATGGATATATGTACATTAATCCAATTCATTTAATGAAATTGTATTAAAAAAGTGTCCATTGTCTCTGAAGAGATTGATTAGCGTAAAATATATTAAAATTATTAATCTGGCAATTAAAAATATATCAAATTTGCTGCTTATAAAACGTGCATAGTTAAATCCTAATTAAAGGCCAATTATATGTTTAATTTAATTGGTCATATAAAAGGTCTTTGTAGAAACAAGTGGAAAAACAATTTTTGAAACTAAGATTTATGTTTACATGTATGCTGATATTTCTCTGTATGAATATTTTAAAACTTTATAACTGTGGAAACAGTAAATATATATGTATGATTCGTTTCTAAGAACACATAAAGTATCAGACAGATTGGTAGATTTTGTAAGCAAGCAAAATAATTGCTGTGATGTGTAATTAAACTGGAAAAACTTCTATATAATTTCAGTTGAAATTCATGAAACTAAAATGTGTTTAATTAAATTAAAAATGTTTAATTATCCTGACGATCTTAAGGGGTAACGCCGTTTTGAACGGTGCAAAATTACAATTTTTTTTTGTATAAAAGAGTAATTTTGGAGCTATACATATAACGCGCGTCGCAGCATCCTAAGCAGTAACTAAAATGTTAAGCTTGTTTTTCTCAAAACGGCATTTCCAAATTCGGTAGGCATTCTGCTTCCGCTAAATTTTAATCATCTATGCGGATATTGTTCTATAATAATTTTTCTCGTATCTTTTTTTCTGAATATGTAGATCGTTTGCGAAATATTGATTTCTCAGTCTTCTGTGTGTCTTTAAGTAAAGGCAAGTTGTTGAAAAGTTACATCTGAATTTGAGTTGTCATTTGACTAAAAATGCATATGTTTCTTAACGACTATGGATTTTAATAAATGTTTTGACTAAAACTTTTTTTTGTTTCATTGTTCTTGGTCAGGTCTACAATTAGTTATCGTGCCTATTGCCTGGCCCGCTTCTTCAAAAACATTTTCGGGCATTAGCTGTCCAGCCGCCATTTGTAAATATATCAATTTTTGATACATTCATACGCATACGAAAATAATGTACTTTAGAATTTAAAAATACTTCTTTTTTAAAAAAGAATTCAAGATAAATGCATAAAATTCATTGGATAAAAATTGGTGGTTCATTTTAATATCATCATTTTTCCCGAAGACTATGTTTAACTCACAAACAACAGTTATTCATATTATTGTTAACATACATCAATACATCAACACTTCTTCATATTACTGTTATTCATAGTACTGTCGCACATGAATAATTCAGTAATCAAAGCATTAATTATGTTTTTAATCAATTTTATAATTTTAAGTGAAGTCTAATGCTGCCATGACATTGGTAGAATAAGCATGTATTCAAGCAAAAATAATGCTGTGATTATGATTATACTGTGAAAGTTCCATTTAATTTTACTTGAATTTCTTTAATATCAATATATATATATTTTAAACGAAAAAGATTTTCGTATCCAAGCTAATTTAAATACACACATAATAATATAACTCAATATATATTTTCTACAGTACTATCAGCTGTAGTAATATTTTCTTTATTAAATAATTTTTTCCAAAGTTAAAATAAGTAGAACATATATTTGTTCATGGCAAATATTTGAACGAAGGATAATATTGGGTCAAAGACACTTTAATTTCTAGTACAAAGTTATCACATTAATTATAGAAATTTAATATATATTCGGCGTTTGCTGCAACAATATTATCCCTATTTTTGGTTAATCTGTACAGTGAAATTTAGCGAGAAATGCAGTTCATACCGATAATCGGTTCATTTATCACTAGTTGTTATCGAAAATCTTTGAAAACTATTTTATCTTTAAAGGAAACTCCGCTATAATAACTTGTTTAAAGAGTTTTTTTTCTCAATATTAAGAAGAATTTATCATTATCTAATACCAAAAAGACGTTAATATAACTTTATTGAAATAACGTGTCGTTGTTAATTACAGCAAATTTCACTATGTTGAAGATGATGAAAAATCGATGTTGTAATTATTATAATCGATTTCATTTGCAGAAAAAAAGTATCTTCAGGAACTTAATTAATCGATATTAGAACGCGTCGGTTAGTCTGGGGCTATTTTCAAATTTTTCTTTGTTGACAAACTTTTGTTTTTGCACCTTCTAATATTTCAAAACAGGAAAAAAAAGATCGGTACAAAGTATATACAAGGTACATAGGAATTAAAGAATTAATTTATTAAAAAGAGTGGTTTTTAACAATATTTTTAAAATATTAAATAGATAATAGTGCATAGCAGAGCTTGATATTAAATCATTATTATTAAATATCGGTTACATTGCATACAAATTATGAATATAAATATAATGATTTATAATATGGATTATTGTGTCGGTCATATTTATTGCAGTGGTAGATTTCAAGTTTTGAGAGATTCATTGTTATGTGCTTTAACATCTTGGAATTTAGGGATTTCATCATTTTTCACGTTTTTCAGATCTCTCATAATTTTAAAAGGATGTCAACTAAAACTAAGTAATACCATTTGAAATTTTAAGCATAGTTTTAAAATTATTTTCATCCCTCATGCATTTGTGTTATACTATGCGTGTTGTACTGTTTGCGTTATAAACCTTAAAATCATTCTCAATAAATATTCATTTTCTCCCATACAACAAAAAAAGTTTATTAAATATATACCTTTTGCGATAAGTACATTAACAAGATAAGCACAAGTTGGGAGCAAGAATAAAATGCCATTAAACAAGAACAAAAATTCGTGCGTCAAACATTTATTATGTAACACTTTCCAAAGCTTCCAAAATACTTCTAAAAATATTTACCATTTTATAAGGTGAAAAGATTATTTATTATTTTATTTTCACGTATCTAAATATACAATTTAAATAACGAATAACATATTTAAAAACCCAATTTCCGGAGTTCCCAACAATGTTCGGAAAAATATCCGAATTCTTTTGTGGATAAATGATCTATACATTTATATATATATATTATTAGAATGCTAAATTTTAGTTCAGTTAGAAAACGCGTAGCACAGTTTAAAATTTCCCTTCTTTAATTTCCGTCAATAACTCGATAACATTTTGTGCTGACCTGTATACGATCTATAGAATTTATACCTACCAAGTATTAGACAACAAATGAGTTAAATTAAAAAACGCCTTCAGCTATTGAAAACGGACTTCCAGCAATTATTGTTAAAATACAGTATACCGACTTATTTTGTGTGTCCCTGTAAAGGAACTATAAGCGCTATGCAAACCATAGTCTATAGTAAGCATCTTTTAATGCACCTTAGTGATATATATCAATTTCAATATGTTTGAAATTGTGTAACACCATTATTATAAACCGCAAACGATTTTCCATCCATAGACCGTAATGTATAGAAATTACTTTGAATGTCCCTGTAAAAGAACTATAAGTGCTTCACACTTCCTTTTCAATACCGAACATGTTAAAGTAAACCTTAATGAGTTATATCAATTGTAAGAAAATCCGAATATATTTACGCGAGTTACCGCACGGATGAGCAGACAGACAGACAAACCGAAGTCGTAAATATTTTCAACTTTGTTGAAAAGTGTTAAAAAGATCTATTGGTCATAAACACTTGAGGTTTGCAGATTATTATATACCGTAAAATGAACTTTTTTTGTATAGATGATGAAAAAAATCTAAAACTTTTGATGGTACGAGGTGTTGCTGGGGAACAATATTAGTCGTAATCCTAAAATAATAATTATTATATAACTGGAAATGATGTATCCGTCATCATATTCCACTATTGAATACAATCGAGGCTGTTTTCTCGTGTAACATAAAAAAACACATAAAAGGGAAAAGCTGCTATGTTCTACAGTATGGCGTTTATCAGTTCGGGTACAAATTGGGGATTTTCTCTATAAATGCTAGACTTTATGTAGTCTCAACAGCAGAAACCATACTGTATTTTTCGGTACATTAATAATTCTGCATTGTGTAAAACATGTATATTCACCACGCGGAGTATACACGCGATGATGGGATCCTTGCTGAACGAGAGCAGCAGAGATAGCAATTTTTATTTCTAAATATAAATCTTCGTCTTATTTTATTGCGGTGTAACTGTCATTAAATAAATATGATATTAATTTTAGCAAATAGCGACGTGAATGGACTTTTCGCAAAGTGTAGTAAATATTTGTTTTAGAACTGATATAAGTTACATGCAGAGTATACATCCAGTGAATGTATATTTCCATGGTCTTACCGGCTGAAAGGCCTTAGCATTAAAATCTCGAGATTTCGAATATCTTCAATCTAGGTAAATATTAAAAGCAAAACGTAAGCCTATCAAATGCATAGTTTTGTTTAGAGTTTGTTGACGTGGGTTTTCTTTTTCTCTGAACTTGTGAATCTACCAATATAATATTTATTATTAAATAGTGAATAAAATATTGTCAAAGTGTTGCCCAAAAGTATTTTTCTAGATCTTTTAAACTAAAAAATCTTTTCCCAAAACTAGTAACAAAAATAACTTTCAACAGAGTTATTTACAAAAAAATTGTTTCTTTCTCTATTTCAAAAACTTTAATATGTCATAACTATTGTACAAAAGATATGAGAGAAACTCTTATACAATATGTAATTAAAATTAATTCAGAATTATTCAAATTAATTTGAAATTTAACTCACACTCACAATTAATAGAACAAAAAGTAAATAATAGTTTTGCTTATAGTATTTTTATAACATAGCTTTCAAACTTCCGGTTTTTGCGAATGAATTGAATCTTTTTTTAACCAGATTTTTTTTATAAATAAAATATATACCACACTCAATGTTGAACGAACTTATCCAACACTGTTGTCCTTTGTTGAAACAAGTTTTGATGCTCCAATAGCCTAAACCATAAGATTGTGAAATTTAGTTGCTACTTTTGCAGTTCCGTTTGAATAAAAACTTCACATGTTACAACGGAATATCACCATCTATTTATAGCTGCTACTGCAGAACCAAAAATTTATTTAAAATATGGTTATGTTCTTTTAAAAAAAGGCAGATTATTAGCAGCTATGTTTCATTGATTTATGTGCAAATAATTCAATTAGTTTGGAAAATGTTTGCAGATTTACTTATTTTCTAGAATTATTTCAATTACACTTCATGTAAATTTCTTCATATGGAAATTTAAACTTTTAACGAATGAAATTTTGACGAGATATCAAAATTGGTTCTATTGCCCAATACATAGAAATTCCTTTGTCTTAAATCTAAATTCCTTGTGCTCTCTTATATAAATTAAATATTCTATATATATTTTCCTTTATTATAAAACTATGACTCTGTAATATACGGAAATATAAAACAAGTCTATTTCACAAGAATTTCAAAACTTCTGTTTGCAACATCATATGATTTTGATAACAAATCATGTCACTTTTTTATTGCAAGCGTACATTGAAATCTATCTCTTTTATACTTCCTTTAATTGTCTTTTACAAAAATATTCAAATCTCATTTAAACATACAAAAAAAAAGTATTTTTTTTTAGAAATTATGAAAAATTATTTAAGACATTTAATCTATATTTCAACATATAAAACAGTAACCTTTTGACAAAAAAAAAAAAAAAAAAAAAAAAAAAAAAAACATTTTTACAAGAAAGAAAAATTTAATTTCTGGTACATAACACGTTGCCTAAATTTTTATTTATATATGCTTTCCAAGAAGATGCATTTAAGATACACATTTATAATAAGCGAAATGGTACTATTACTCTGTATCATACCGAAGTATAAAACAATTTCTTTTTCATAATAAATTCCAAACTTCTTTTTAAAGACACAAAATTTAGATACCAAAAATATTCTTCTGTTGGAAACATAAATTTAATACCTGAAACTCTTTTCTTATTGCAAGCATCCCATGAAAAACTATCAAACATTTTTCTAAATTGCCTATTTCAGAAACGGCTTAATATTATTTTTTATATTTTCGAAGAAAGTTATTGCTATTTGACGATGGAAAATATCGCATCAAACTTTACACAAGAGACAAGAGAGTGATTTACGATTATTTTAGAAATGTTGAAAAATTAATAAAAGCATTTACGAGAAAAAAGAATTTTCTATTGAAGGACGGTGATATATATTGCCTCTTGATTTTAAATTAAATAATATCTTTTAGGTGCGGAAGATAAGAAGTGGGAAATTATAATACAATTGCCAACAATATAGTTTTGATTCTTTTTACATTACGCAATGTATAGAATTGCCTTTAAACACGATAAAATTTTAAGGTATTCTCCCATAAACTATAGCAAAGTGATATGCAATGTAAGACTCTCGAAGAATAGTGTAAGAAAAAAAAATCTAAACATATATTAAATATCTTGAAGCTTTTTCTTTCTAAAAAATTGTCTATCTGTAAATACTTATAAAACTTTTTATTTGTTGTCCTTTAAATAAAACGATATTATAATTAAAAGAAGTATTATTTTATATAAAATGTAATTGAATTTTTAAATTGTAATTCATGAGGCAATAAATGTATTAAAGCAAATATTTAGACAACCTTTAGTACCATAATTAGCTTTAGATCTGCGAAAAATACTTATATTTTGTTTGAAAATAACATTGATAAATAGTGTAATATTTCATGCATTTAAATTTTCTGAAGAAATTAATATTTTTATTTTTTAGCTATAAAAAGAGTATTCTTAAGGACATATACAGTATGCCCACTAAAGTCCCTTGCCACTCTCTTAACTTCGGAACGGCTGCTGCTATATTAATAAAAGTGGTGTGTAGGTATAGTAAAGTAGTCATGCGCTACTGAATGAAACCGCCTACGGCGCCACATGGTGGAAACTTCGGAGTTAGCATTCCTATTTCGAAAACGGAAAGAGATAGGGAAGACAAGTAATTTACAAAGTTGTAGAGCATGATCGATTTAGTACAAAAAACACCTTGTTGACATTAATGGGAAGAATAGAACTGTTAAAACGTGCATTTGGTTTTTCGTGAGTTCCTACACTGTGACGTGACAAAACGATCTTAGAAAGAAAGAAACAACCAGTTATGAAACAGCAGGTGTATGCGGCCCCTCCACAAACATTGCAGTTCCTTAAACGACGCATTACGGACGCTTCTGCCAACGTGTAACCATCTATGCACCAACGTGTGCAACGTGAAATTCAAACAAGTATTCAAATATGCATTGCAGCTGACGGTGAGAAGTTTGAACATCTAAAATAAAGGTATATTATTATAACTAGTTGTTTTTTTTCTTTCTCAGATCGTTTTGTCACGTCACAGTGTAGGAAATCACGAAAAAACACATGCGCGTTTTAACCGTTCTATTCTTCGCATTAATGTCCACATGGTGTCTTTTCGTACTAAATCGATGATAATCTACAACTTTGTGAATCACTTTTTTTCTCTATAACTTTCCGTTTTTGAGATAGGAATGATAACTCTGTAATATCCCACCATGTGGCGCCGAAGTCGGTTTCATTGAGTAGCGCATGGCTACTTTACTATACCTAGACACTACTTTTATGAATATAGCAGCAGCCGCTCCGAAGTTAAGAGGGTGGCAAGGGACTTTAGTGGGCATATTGTATATTCTTTATGTAACAACAAAATTTATATAAAATAATCAAATTAGATAAACATTCATATTTAAATAATTTAAATTGTAACAAATATAATTTATATATCTATCTGTTATTGACAATTTATTTCTAATAAATTACACAAGTCTTCCTACATATAAATTTCTAAATTTAAAATAAAATCTCTTTTAATTTCTTTTATTACTAAATTATTTTTCTGTACATTAATCTCCCCTGAAAAATTGTAATATTGATTTTACATTAGATTACTTAATTGATTGATAAGATATATTGACGAATTTAACAACAGTTTAAGACAAAAGAGTATTATTCGATATTTTTTATAGGTAATGCGTCACTATAGATTATCGCTGTTGTAACTAACTACATTGAAGATAAGTGAGTACTTAATGTTAAATCGATATGGTAATTATTATTATCGATGGAATTAAAAGAATGAAATAAATTAAGAATAGGTAGTTACCGATTTTTCAAAGTGGCATTTAATTCTAGAAAGTTACAAATGCTCATTATAATAAAAATAAATTAATTATGTGAAAATAAAAAAAAACATTTTAGAATTGAAGTGGCATAAAGAAATGTGTAATGCATAGCATATATCTTTAAACTGAACTGAAAAGGTACTTTAAATTGTTATATTTTTAATTCGACAAATGGAATTTTATAAATTATATATATATATATATATATCATTTATCACATTTTTTATATATTGTATGGGATTTTTAGACATTAAAAATGTCTTAAAAGCTAAAAGTGTATACTAAAAGTGTATACAGAAACTGCAAAAAAATCATATCTAATATTATTTTACATTTACTGAATTTTATATTTTTGACATTAATTTTAAAACTATATTTTCAGTATTTCCTTTCTTTTTTACTAATCATATTTAAAACTATGAATTTTTCCAAACTTAACAAAAAATACACTCTGAGTATCTTTTGAAAAAATGGGAATAGTATAGGAATACTAGTATGTTTTTTTCGAAAATTGATGTTTTTTTTTAAATTCAAAACGGGTTTGTATTCGACTGTAAACCATTTTCTGTTGAAAATGGCCCAAAGTCATGATGAAATTTAAAATAATTTCCTACACAAAATATTGGATGCATTGCATATACTATTATAATGATACATCGACTTATACATCTGTAATGGGTAGTTGAAAATGCTTTTATTATACTTACAACACATATTGCTTATTTTAACATTTAAATATATTAAATTCATTCATATACCAATAACAGACAGCAGACATTTTCCTGGGATGCTGACACATTAGGTTTATCGCCCTAAAGCCCAGGAGGAAGAATCTATATATTCCCAGAAAACCCAGTGAGGCACCAGCCTGGAACAAATCACCATTTATTGAATCCTTAAAAAATATATATTGACTTACATGCCGTTACAATTAAAATATGAAACCATTAAAATGGATCACAATTTGCGAAATTACTAAAATAGGTGTAAAAATAAAAAGGTTCTAAAAAATTGAAACCATGTTAAGATGTTAAAAACATTCATCGGAGTCCCAAGCGCTTTCGACCAGAGCCTGGCCATTATCAAAGGGTGGAAAATGAGAAAAAATTCTGTAACCTCCGGAATGTAAGCTGTTTAAATAGTAGAAGGCGAAACCACATATGGAGAAGGGGGGAAGGGGGATCGACTAGTCTACTGAGCGAGGTGGGTTATCCCAACCCAAATGTACCATCAACACCAAGTAGATTGTACCACATTTTTGGCACATTGTATGATAACATATCATTACAGGATTTCCCACCACTTGACAGGATTTCCACTGACTCCCTCACTGTACATGTAAGAAATTGGCATGTTAAAAAAAAATCTTAAAACATGCCAATAGTTTAGACAGCAGAATACAGTTTACAATGGAAATACCTTTTCTGGATGTTGAACTAATTAAGAATAACTTAACACATTGTTTAGACAGAAATATTTACAGGAAACCATGCCGATCCAATAATACAATATCTAATAGCAGTATAGTACCATTTAATTATAAGAAAGCAGCATATAATTTTTATGTCAGAAGACCATTTAACATATGTTCACAAAATTATATAAACGCAGAATTAACCACATGTAAGGAAATTGCAAGACAGAATGGGTACTCAGTAAAATTTATTAACAAAGTAATTTATGAATTCAATAGCAGAAAAATAATGGCCAAGAATAAAACACAATTTTTCAAAGTTTTGTAGTATAGATTATATTCCCCAACTTTATGAAAGAATCCAGTATGCTTTAAAGAAATATGACATAACATTAATCGCCAAACCTCCAACAAAACTACAAAATCTAGTACACGGAAAAATTAACCCCATAAATATGCATGAAAAATCAGGAATTTATATCATCTCATTTAAATGTAAAAATAAAAATGAAGTATTTACATACATAGGTATGACAACTAGGAAATTACAAGACCGCATAAGGGAGCATAAGTCAGACATAGAAAAAGAAAGGCATCTACTGAACTTTCTCGGTTAAATTTAAAAACAGACATATATATTTCAGTATATAAGTCTGATATATATTACTGATATATATTTCAGTAAAGTAAAAATTATCGCACAAATGAATTACTATACTACATGTATAGTGAGGGAGTCAGTGAAAATCCTGTCAAGTGGTGGGAAATCCTGTAATGATATGTTATCATACAATGTGCCAATAATATCGTATAATCTACTTGGTGTTGATGGTACATTTGGGTTGGGATAACCCACCTCGCTCAGTAGACTAGTCCATCCCCCTTCCCCCTCTTCGCCATATGTGGTTTCGCCTTCTACTATTTAAAAAGCTTACATTCCGGAGGCTACAGATTTTTTTCTCATTTTCCACCCCTTGATAATGGCCTGGTTCTGGTCGAAAGCGCTTGGGACTCCGATGAATGTTTTTAACATCTTAACATGGTTTCAATGTTTTAGAATTTTTTTATTTTTACACCTATTTTAGTAATTACACAAATTGTGATCCATTTTAATGGTTTCATATTTTAATTGATACACAAAGGTGAATTTTGTTCCAATTTTAGAATATTTTCTATCTATTTAATACCGTTACAACTTCGGAATTAGGGACATAGGATTTTGAATGTCGTGATTTCAAAGATTATAATTTTGTCATATTTAATTTAACGATATATATTTTTTTCAATATGCATAAACTAATAAAATTAGTACATCAAGATCATAAAGTTCATTTAGCTTGCAAATTTCAGTTGAAATGTTATATAAAAACATAATTTGATTCTATCACCACACAGATAAGAATGGTTCTTGAGGTTTTTAAAAATGAAATGCAGTCGACCGTTTAATTAGGAAAACGCTTCAGCTCTACTTATAATAATCCAGGAATTCTTGTAACATATGACATGTTTCTGTGGTAAGTTTCGGAAATACATTGTCATGTGCATAATTTGGACGCAAACTATCTTAACTAATTGAATGCATTATAACCGACTTAGCAGAGATCATAATATATTCAAGATTAAATAATTAGTTTAGTGTCCCGGTCGATAACTAGCAAACATCTGTACGTAACTATTTGACACTCTTTATACATTTATGGGTATTCACATCCTTAACCAATTTATACTGCTTAACAGAATATACACTGCTCAAAACAATTAAAGGATATTGCAGTTTTAGGTGGATTTTGTATCTGGGAAACTTTTTAGCTGATTGATACATGGTCGACAGACATAGTAGGTTATATGAGAATAAATTACACATGTTTGGCAGAAAAAATGCATTTTATTGCGCATTTGTGTACAAAAGCAAAAAAACACAATTTGTGCATATGAGAAAAAAAAGAATAAGAAAAGGTGTTTTCTTCAAAGAAAATCATTTTCAGTAGGTGGTATGGTTTCCACGGGCGGCCAGCAACGTTGAACACCTTTGAGGCATGGACTCAATGAGGCTATTAATGACGAGTTGGGGTATTCTGTCCCACTCTTCCAGAAGAGCTCTTTCCAGTTCTTGGAGAGTTTGTGGGGGTTGTTGGCAGCCAGAAACTCGTTTTCCTAGAGCGTCCCAAACGTGCTCGATTGGATTCATGTCTGGAGAACACGCTGGCCATTCCATTCGAACGATTCCTTCCTCGAAAAGGAAATCCTCCACCAGGTTTGCACGATGTGGCCTGCAGTTATCGTCCATTAAAATGAAGTTATCTCCGATTGCCGCAGCGTAAGGGACTACAATAGGTCTGAGGATCTCATCCCTATATCGGCGACCAGTCAGAGCTCCATCTCGAATGATGTAGAGGTCAGTGCGCCCGTCAATGGAGATGCCACCATACACCAACACTCCTCCACCGCCAAATCTAACACTTTCGTGCACGAACGCAGGATTATTCCTACTGCCACGGTCCCTCCACATGAAAATACGCCTATTATCCGGATGCACAGAAAAACGGGACTCGTCAGAAAACAGAATATTGCTCCATTCATTTCTCCTCCAGTTGACATGCTCGGTTGCCCACTCCCTGTGGTCGCGACGATGCCTTGATGTTAATCTAAGACATACCATCGGTCGGCGAGTATAGAGACCTACAGCATGGAGCCGGTTTCGGACAGTCTGAGTTGAAATCGTGGTGCCTGTAGCCGAGCGAAAGTGTTGTTGGAGAAGAGTAGCGTTCATGTTTCGGTGTCTCCGAGCTGTTAACGCTAAATACCGATCTTCATTGGGCGTTGTTGCCCGTCTACGACCTTGCCCTGGTCTTCGGCCTGCACATCCACTCTCCAAAAAACGGTTCCAGATCCTGGAAATGACACTTTGTGACACTCCAATGGCTTGCGCTACTTCGGCTTGCGTTTGGCTCCCTTCTAACCTACCAACAATTCTCCAACCTTCTGAATCTGTCAAATGACTTCGCTGAGACATCGTACTCATCGAAACAAAGCAATCACTGAATGCCGATCATCCTTGTCTTCATTCTCTTTTATCCAGTTGAAAGTCAAATTTCATTCGCTGCCGCTGAAGCGACGTTTTTGACGTCGAACTCAAAATTTGCATACTCCACAGTTTGAAAACCAGAAAAATTTGCATTTGTGATTCTCTTCTTCTATTTTCGGCAAAAAAAATTTCGTTTATATCTTTATTTTATATAAAACTTCAGATATCCTTTAATTGTTTTGAGCAGTGTATTTTTGGGGTTTGTACTACAATTTTATTAAAATAATATATGTTTTATTGTATGACAGAAATTGTTGTTAAAATAAGGTATAGGATAATATTTGGTAGTACTCAAATGTTAAAATCATTCGAATCACGTTTTTGAAGCTATGACATATATACATAGAATTTCAAACTAACAGAAATTCGTCTTTCCACCTTTTTATAACTGTTCTGTATCGTATTTATTTTTTGGTTTTTGCATAAAGTGTAATTGCTACATTTTTCACTTTTCCCATAAATATCCACGTAACTTCATAATATTTTTTACTGATAAATTTTACTGTTAGGAGAAAAACAACCAATACTTCCTCAGTAAATTAGAAATATGTTAATAATAAATAACAAAGTAAATATCTGTGTATTTAAAGTTGAAAAATCAAAAAAAATTATGGAACAAATGGATAAAGATATTGAAACAAAGATGGAGGACATAGCTCAACTTTCCAAGTTTAAGGCATTCGGGGAAAGCGAATATTTTTTTTCTGGATGGACATTGAAATTTATTAGGTAGAATATATGATTCCCGGCTGATGAAATCGTTTGGTGTTTGCTATAATATTTGTGAGCTACTGAAAAATAATAATCTTGCTTTTATCAGATAAATTATTTCTATTAAAATCTTGTTTTCTTAACATATTAATGTACTACATATGTATATTATTTAGCTAAAAATTGAATCTTATACATTTAATTACAAGTTATTAATTTGGTGGATAATTAATATTCAATTAATCAAATGTATGCACACATGATAAATAATATTCCTTGTCAGAATCAGTGTTTTCATTTTACAAATGTGTAATTTTTACACCAAGAAATTCTATTATTTATTATCTTTGTTTTTGACTGTTTTTGAATAGATTGTGTGTAAAACCAGACTCATGTAGTGATTTTATTAATTTGGTAATAGGCTTGCTCTCTAGACTTAAACAGGAAACCTGAAGTGAATTGTTTTGATAAAAAAATTTTAAAAAACGTTCAATAAAAAGTATTATTTGTTATTAAAAAAAGATAATTTTATGGTTATACATGGTAAAACATACAAATTCGTAAAAATGATGTATTTTGAGTTACAGTAAACACTATAAATATATCCTATGTCTATTTGAAAATATCAGTAGAAAATATGTTTTCATTTCCTTTAAATTTATAACTATTTTTCAGTTTCTACATATAACTCATAGTTTATTTATTTTATATATCTTTTTTTTTCCTTTTAGGAGTAAAGAATTTAGATAGATTTATTAATTACTAAACTAAAATATTTTTTTGAAATGTTGATTTAATTGCGATTTTGCTCAGCATATTAATTTCTTAAGTAAAATAAATATGAATATTAAACTAAATAGCAAGCATATATGTATTCATTGGTCTATCATCTTATCATGTTAAATAACTGTTGATTTTGCATATTTTATTCCCGATTAAACTTATTAAGAAAAGTGATTAGGTGGTTGAAATGAAAAAAAAATGTATATTTATCGCGCAAATTAGAGAATCTTCGTGTTGAAGATGGAAACATAATATATATATATATATATATATATATATATATATATATATATATATATATATATATATATATACTGAATGAAATTTTCGTTTAAAGTATTTTGAGGTATGCGCTCAAGAATCATGTGAAAAACAACAGTTAAATTCTAACAATTACGGTTACAGTGACAAAATTTCGAAAATTTCACATGGCAACACCTATTTTTTTTTAATTGGAATGTGATCTTCATAGTGAAAAACCATAAAAGTCGTTCGAACGGTACCTGTATCACGAAAATTGCCGGCGCTAGACAGACTAAGAAGAACAGTGAAAACAACCAATCAGGACAGAGAAGCAACGAAAACAACACATTTTATTGTTCAGTGCTATCAACCATCTGCTGCATGTAAAGTGTCGTCGTGTGTGAAATGGAAAATGTGTGAAACACAATAAAATGTGTTGTTTTCTGTTGCTTCTCTGTCCTTATTGGTTGTTTTCACAATTCTTCTTAGTCTGTCTAGCGCCGGCAATTTTCGTGATACAGGTACCGTTTCAACGCTTTTTATGGTTTTTCACTATGAAGATCACATTTATAAAAAAAAAAAAAGTTTTGTCATTTGAAATTTTCAAAATTTTGTCACTGTAACCGTAATTGTTAGAATTTAACTGTTGTTTTTAACATGATTCAAGAACGCAAACCTCAAAATACTTTAAACCAAAATTTCATTCAGTTTCTGTGAACGATATGACAGTTAGGGGCTCATATATCGGGATAGTTTTTTCATAATCACCCTGTATATATATATATATATATATATATATATATATAACTCATTGTAAAATTAATCCATTGAAACATACACTGTTAAAAATTTGCAAACTGTCCAGTCATTTGACCGTTTTTATAGAAAAAGACTACATAACCGGGATTTAACTCTATTCTGACCATAATATGGGCAATATTATGGTCAGAATACAGTTAAATTATAGTTATGTAACCGTTTTCTCTAAAAACGGTCAAATGACTGGACAGTTTGCTGCAAATTTTTAACAGTGTAAGAAACTGACCATTCACAATGAAACTACAATACCAAACAACAGAGTCAAATCACAATTCGAATTTATATATATTCTTCGTTGAAATAAAAATTCTACATTTGCTGGAGTACTATGCATCAAACCGAACAATTAAAAAATATATTTATAAATTTAAACGTCTTGGCAAATTTTTCATATATTCTATTTTAATTCAGTAAACTTTAAATGAAATAAATTAGGAGATTAAGTGAATTAGTAACGATTTTTAAGTTGCTTGTCCGTAATACATATTAAATTAATATAAACGTTTTTATAGATGGCGGGCTAGAAATCCGCGTAACATTTTAAAATTCTATAAAACAACAAATAATTCGCAGACGAGTGTAGAGTTTCTTCGAAAATACTTCCCGTGATGATAGAATTTCTTTAAGCAAATGCAAAAACTTAGTTAAAATATGTTCCTATAAATTCCGTTATATCATCAGCAGCCGTTATATACGTTATATCGTACAGCCTTGGCCGAAAGTATTAGGCACCTCCTAATAAACACTTGGATCATAAAAACTATTAGAAACAATAACAAACGCTTTATACAAAGGCGTAAGCTGTGCTGTCAAACGTCAATCAAAACATATATAATCCGTTTGGAACGACTGGTGACTAAAACAAAGGAACAGTGATTTTTTTAAATACTTCGAATGTTTTACCAGACTTTATTTGACATTTTCAGAGCAAAATAGCTTCCGTGTGTGATCAAGTGGCAAATTTTACATAATTTAACTCTAAATTGTCTAAAAAACTGAGCTGTCTATTGAAAAAAATAGTAAGAATTTAGGTCTCGCATGAACAAGGCAAATCTTAAGTAGATATAAGCAAATTGGTGAAATGTTCTCGATGTGCAATGCAATATGCTATTAAAATGTTCACAGAGACTATGTCTCACGTAAACAAGACAAGAACGGGCAGAAAACGCATAACAACGAAATGCCAGGACAGAAAACTAACACGAGAGTCTGTGAGAAATCGCAAAAAAATTCTGAGTTAACTGCAGCTCTGTCAGAAGACATTGGACAGAATATACGAACTCGAATGACAAGACGAAGACTTGCAGAAGCTGGATTCAAAAAGTGCAAAGCCAGGAAGAAGCCACGACTTTAAGAAAATAGCAACAAGAATCGCTTGTAGTGGGCTCTTCGCCATCAAAATTGGTCAAATGATCAGTTGTCCGAAAAATCTAACTTTGACGTAAGCATTTTAACCTTTTTTTTTATAATGAAAAATAACTATTATTCAGTCAGAGTCGGCTATTGTAAAAAAATGTGAATATTTTAGGATATTTCATTTTTATTTTGATTCCAGGTATTTGGAACCACCGGCGTGGCCTTCGTGAACCAAAGTATCGGCGAAGAATATCATCCAGATTGCGTGGTGCCTAATGTAAAACACGGAGGCGGCAACCTCATGATAAAGGGCTACATGACTTCTGATGAAGTTGGAGAAATGTTCGTTGCAGAAGGCCGCATGAACAGCCAAAAATACATAAATGTGCTGGAAACCGTGTTGATGCCTTCCTTAACGGGCATTTTAGATGACAAGAATTTACGTAGTTTCACGTTCCAACAAGACAATGCTCCTTGTCATAAATCAGTCACTACAATACGCTGGTTTAAAGACAGTAACATTGTATTGCTAGATTGGCCGGCACAGTCCCCAGATCTTAATTCAATCAAGCATCTTTGGTGCATATTATAACTTAAAATCAGAAAACACAGCATAACATCAAAAACAGCATTGAAAAATGCCCTTATTCAAGAGAAGGATGCCATAAGTGCAGAAAAAGGCGCAAATCTTCTACGCAGTATGCCCCAAAGGATTGCTGCTGTTATTAAAGCCAAGGGTGGCCCCACTAAATATTGATATTTTTTGTAATTTTAATAAAGAACTTTTTAAAACATACAATAACACTTTCTTTTTTTTTTTACCTTTAAAAACAAAAATTGGTTAAAGGTCAGTCAGACAAATACTTCTGGCCAAGGCTGTAGTTATATAAGAATCAAATACTGAAGAAAAGTATTTTGTTCAGACTTAAGATTCTAATGTTAAAATGGGAGGATTGAACAGTGTGTCGTTATATTAATAAATAATTGGATAATGTGAAAACAGAACAAATTTTTATATGTATGTAGAAAAAAACAGACAGTTATTTCGGAGTTTCTAAAGCTTCATCATAAGTGCAAGAGGCAAATGTTTAATACATAAAAGTTTATGCACAGATGATTGAGCTTTAAAAACTCCAAAACAACTGCCTGCCCTTTTATAAACACATATTTACATTTGTACTATCTTTACATTGTCCATTTATTTCTTAAGAATTTATTCCGATAACGCACCAACTTTAAATATATATATATATATATATAATAATAATAATAAAAAAAAAGCACACGATTTTCTGTGCAAAAAAGAGTGTTACCAAATCCAACAGATTTTTTTTTCAGAAATTCTGAATGCATATTTTTGCTTTATATAATGATAGACATTAGGTATCTGAAAATAAATGAAAATTGTTATTTAATATATCTGGCATGATTGCAGAATTTCTGAATAAAAAACTTGTCAGATTTGGTACCACACAACAACCACCGCAAATGAATAAAAAATGTCAGCATTGCACATCTTTGGCTGTCCTTCAGCTTGAAGGTTCCTCAAAAAATATGCATTCCACCAAATCATTTTATTCTGCAGAATGAGAAAATTGAACAAATTATCATATCCAAGAATGGCGTCATTGGACAATTCTTCTGTGCAAGAATCATCATGGGCACAAATGATAAAAAATAAATAAATAAATAAATAAAATAAATAAAGAGCATAATGCTACAATGCTTAGTGTTTTTAGATGTTATCGAACCTTACGTTTGTAAATAATCTGTAAACTTTAATACTTATATGCCGTTACACATTTGTTATTTTCATTTTCATATATTTTAGTAGTTTATAACGTATTTTCTATTATCTATCCACATTTGGCAGTCATTTTTTTTTTAAATACGTGTAAAACATTGCATTTATAATAAATACGTGTAATGTTGATTCCCTAAAAATGAAGTATCCGTATTCATTTCATTGATCATGCATTAAAATTATTCATGTTATGCAAAAATTCATAGCATTCTTTAGTTATTGATAGAAATCATGAAGTAAATTTTTGTAATATTGCCACATAATTTTACAGTTCTCCTTTTTATCATAAGGATATTTAAGGAAGATTTTTTATCTTATTGCATTTTTTTTTCTTTTTACTATACATATTTAGAATATATATTGTTTATATTATATATACATTAAGATTTAATAAACTTATTCACTCAATTCTTCTATTTCTTATAACCAAAATAAGTGCATGAAGTAAATGGGTTTCAGAGATTAAAAAAAAATGCGATATAGCAAATTAATAAAATTATTTATGCAGTTGATTAACATATCACAAAATGTTGCATTTAATCCCTGTAGGGGCAAATCAGATAATTTCTGTAATGTTGAATTCTCACAAAGAATTAAAAAAATCTTTGAATTTCACCGCCGCGACCTGATATATCCGTTCACTATGCTGTAGGTTTCACAGCAATACAAGGTTTGTTTAAATTAATATAATTCTACAAATATAATGTATTTTTAAAACATCAAGTAATGATTGATACTCTCAAGGATTATACTTATATACGTAATTAAGTTTTTTATCTCAAGTTCGAAAATTCAGATTTTTTAAGCATTTTAAAAAAATTGCAGAGAAAACAACATTACAAATTTGCCCTTTTGCTCGGCGGTCAGGGGGTTAAGGAACAACATGTATGTTTCACAAAGATATAACAGTAAATTTTTGTTAACAATTTCTGGCACTACTCCTGATTATGATTAAGTGTTAAAAAAAAAAGTCGCATAGCCCTTCAAGTTTTTAAGTGTATAAACATAGTATAAAATTCTTTAAACGGTATAAAAATGAAGCAAAATGTAAAATGTACAAACACTTAGAATGCACCAAATGATTAAATTATCATAGAATTAATTACAAATATATTTTCTATTATAGGTAGACGTGTTTTAGTTATTCGTCAAACTAATGTAACAAAATTATGTAATGTAAATAAGTTTCTTACTTTAATTACGAGTGTTAATCATATCCGATTCAGTAATCATATAAAACAGCTATTAATGTCTTAGTGAATTTGTTTAATGTTGTGACTATTAATGTTTGTAACATATTGATTCCAGTTTTACCTCATTAGATAAAAGGCAGGTTAAATCATAATGCTAGAGCTAATTAATATCAAAATTAATTTTCACGCATGTACATTTTCTTATTTGGTTTCAATTTAAGATTCCTTATTATATATATATATATCTACTCTCACTATTTACGTAAAATCCCAATTAAACTAATTAAGGAAACGATTTTATGAAAGTATTTTAGGAAAGGACTAATATGTGAATTCAAATATATGAATCGAATATATGAAACCATTAAATTCGCGGTTTGTGAGATAATTTAGAGTGATAGAGAGATAGAGAGATAGACACACATACAGAGAAATATATAGTGAGAGGGATATATAGAGAGAAAGAGACTGAGGTAGAAAGAGTGGAGATAGAGAGATAGAGAGAGGGGTCGAGAAAGAAGAAGGTAGAGAGAGATAGACCTATACATAGAGAGGTCTCCAGGAAAACAGGGGGACAGACAGATAGACAGAGAGAGAGAGAAAATGGAGGGAGGTTGAGAGAAATGGGAAAGCAGAAATTGAGAGACAGACAGAGCGATAGAGAAATATAGAGAGATCGATATAAATAAAGAGATCGACAGAGGGAGATAGAGAGACATACACAGATAGAGGGTGATAGTGATATAGATACTGGAAGGAATAGTGGGAGATAGTGAGATAGAGCGATAAAGGCGAGATGGAGATAGAATGATGAAGATATAAAGGGAGGTATAGAGATAAAAAGAAAGTGTAAGATAGAGAGTTAAACAAACGGAGAAAGAGGGACAAAGCGAGATAGGAGAAAGAAGAGATGGTGAGATAGATGGAAATTAAAAGCAAAAGAGAGACATACGGAAGGATACAGAGAGGTATATGTAGATATAATATATATATATATAGATAGATAGATTGATAGATAGATAGATAGATAGATAGATAAAGGGAAATACAGAGATAGAGGGATATAGACAGATGGCGAAATGTACGAAGATAGGAGAATCGAAGGAGATAATATTAGATAGAGATAGAGAAAAAATAGAGGTAAAGGACATAGACAGATATTAGAGGCAAGAGCCTTTTAGGGTAATTCCTGTAATTCTTCAAATGTTTACTCTATTTATGGGATGTCTTTCACTCATAGACTCGTTTTCCTAGTGTGAACTTAAACTTTATTGTTATGATACCGTGTTAATTGCATATGGTACAAGAAGGAAAAAATGCGATCACAATGTTGATTTCTTAAAACCACTGCTATTTGTTTTAACGTTTATTGACGGTTTTAGAGAGTTTCATAAATATTTGCACTAGGCCATTTTTAAATAATAATGCTAATGTATAACTATAATAACATGAGAGTTACTTATGATACTTAACGAAAAAACTAACTACATATTTGTTTCTCAAAAAGAAGAGAATGACGTATTTATCCTTATATTTCCTATTTTAATACATTTCTAATATAGCCCCTAATGAAATGCACTTTAAGTTCTCATACTTACAAATGGTATATATCTGTTACTCGTGGTATAGTGCCAGTTATTTATAAGGACTCAAATATGTATCCCTGAACTGGTTAATAAATCTCTGTTGAATACAATTTTTTAAATTGATTGTTTAGTACAGAATTATTTAATGATAACCCTTTAAGTTTAGTAAGTTGTTTTCTTACCTCTTAAATCTAGTAACGACGTATAAAATAGTAATTTTAAAAACTTACGAAAATAACGCGAAGACACCTGCTAGCTAATTTTAAACCAATGGAACCATTCTTTTAGAATTTCTTGTTTGCATTTTAATATTTTTATTCGTGTTTCTTGCATAGTCAATATCTAAACTGATACTTTCGTACTTTTTCTTTTTAGGCTACAGTTTTTTTCTTTTTTTAAGAGGATAATTTAACTTCCGGAACTGGATTCAAAAGCAAACATGTTTTCAGAAAAAAACAACTGCACTTGAGGAATTAAAAAAAAACTGAACTTCAGAATTGCACTTCAGTAAATTTAATAAGCTTGAAATTTTATTTATCCAAATACACTTTCAATTCAGCACCTCTCACTTATTGCTCTAATCTTCGCTTGTATGACCTAAACCATTTCACAGGCAAAACATCTGAAAAGTATATCCGCAACACACGCCTTATGTTCGTTATGTTCACACCAAACTCACTCTGATTACCTTTGTATAAAAAATTGCATTACAAAATTTCGTGAATTACTCCCTAAAGTAGTTAGTACTCAGAAACGGTTACAGAACAGTGCTACATCCAGAGAGGTGCCAACCTCTCATTAATATTCCGTAATATACGGGTTAATCTGCCCCAGTTAAACTACACTTGAAACCAGAAAAATTATTGGATGAATCTTTATTTATTTAATTTCAGGTTTCTACGTGGAATTTATTTATTTTCCTTTCTTGAAAAAATTTCTGGTGTGAAACGTGTTAAACCTGGGTTAAATTAATCCGCATATTACGGAATATTAATGAGAGGCTGGCACCTCTGCATCCACATTAAAGGAGTTTTCATTACGATACTGCAATCCGTAGAATAGTATAGACTTCGACAGAAAACAACAATTCATTTACAAATTGCATGTTAGACGTTGGATATTCTGTTCGGATTTTTACATTTCATGAATATTCAGTATTACACGCATGGTAGGAAAAACAATCTATGTCATGGGTTTGGCCACAATAAATCTTCAGCAGAATTTAACCACTCGATTTTATCATTTCTTTGTTGTTACAAAATACATGCTACATTTTCTTGTATGGCAACATAGGACTTATACTGGTTCAATACTGTGCGCAAATATTTTTCAAATATTTTTCAAATATTTTGACCTAACATCATCAGTCAGAAAATTCTTCAAAACTACATAGTTTGATTAATAGTTTAATTCTAAATTCGCTTCTTTAATACGTGTAACAATTTTATTTAAAAAAAAAATACTATAAACATAGGCATATGTTTCTAAAAAATAATAATTAAAATTTATTTTGAAACCTAAAACTATTCGCAATTAATGAAATTCATTCCATATGTACTTACTTAATTAAGCTGAAATTCTTTGATGGCTGTTAATTTTATCTACATGAATATTAAATCGATTAATCGCTATATTCATGTCACCGATCACATATTAAGGAAATTAATTTCGTGATGAATAATTCGTAATAGTTTTATGCTGTGAGGCAGAATGGGGATTAATTTTACACACTGAATTCTCGTGTAATCAAGGGAGTTTTAAAATAATGTACACCCATATATATTCAATTAAAATTTTCGGCCTATTACGGTTTCCTGCTTTATACAAAAAAATATATACGTTGATGAATATTTGTTTTTCTATTTCAAAATATATGTAAAGAAATCCATCAATAAAAATGAACCATGTCCTACTTTTTGCAGTAAAAACAAAATTCATTTAGGTGTAATATTCATATGTTTTAATTACATTGCAATTTCTTCAACAACCAGTCAGATTTTCATAAAAAAGTAGTATATAAAGTGATATAGTAGCTAACTTATTAAATTGGCAAATAATGTAACGTAAAATACAATTTTTAGTGTAAAAATCCATTTTATTTATTTACTTTTTATTTATTGTTATAATATTATCTTTGGTTAAAATATCACCATGACGCCTGTTGCGCACAAACATTTTTCGATGCAAATTCAGCATTATATATATACTATTACGTTATTTTAAACTTTTATTTTCATAACAATAAAACTAAGATAAAACTATTCATAACGGCCATATAGAATGAGACTGATTAATACCACCAATATTTCTGGCAAAATATATCGACATGAATGTAACTAAATATACATTGATATAATACTAATATCACATTAATATGGAATCATTGTTATTTATATTGACTATAACTGGGCTAATTTGTTTAATATTAGCATAACATGTCACCCCAGCATTGACAAGTTCATATTTTACCTATATTGCACAAATAAAAGCCAGAGATTTTTCGTAATTTCACCGAAAAAAACCTCTGAGATAATACCATAATTTCGCGATTCGTAGTAAATAATCTTATTGTAAAGATAATATTTATGTGTAAATGATTCTGACAAAATCATGTTTTGCACCAAAAACATCAGTTAGAATAGGATGTAAAAGGCATGACATCATCGTCAGTTTCAAACAAGCCGTTGATATGTATTTTTTTACTTGTTGCATTCCTGCAAGTAATTTTTCTTACAATACAATTGAAAACCTATCATTGAGCCAGCTGTTTATTTGAAACAATTTCACATTATGGCGTCACACTTTTAATGTCTATAGTGCAAGGAGAATATTTAAAGCATAATGCTGCGCAGAGCGGAATATTTAAGGTATCTTCCTTGGGAAATACAGGGTGATTATTAAAAAACTATCCCGATATATGAGTCCTTAACTATCACACCGATCACAGAAACTGATTGAAATTTTGGTTTTAAGTATTTTGAGGTATGCGCTCAAGAATCGTATGAAAAACAACAATTAAACTCTAACAGTTACGATTACAGTGACAAAATTTTGAAAATTTTAAATGGCAACACCTATTTTTTTTTTATTGGAATGTGATCTTCATAGTGAAAAACCATAAAAAGTGTTAGAACGGTACCTGTAGCACGAAAATTGCCGGCGCTAGACAGACTAAGAAGAAAAGTGAAAACAACGAATAAGGACAGAGAATCAACAGAAAACAAAACATTTTATTGTGTTTCACAAATTTTCCACGTCACACACGAAGACACGTTCCATTCGGCAGATGGTGGATAGCACTGAATAATAAAATGTTTTACTTTCTGTTGCTTCTCTGTGTTTTATTGGTTGTTTTCACTTTTCTTCTTAGTCTCTCTAGCCCCGTAAATCTTCGTGTTACAGGTACCGTTTCAACGCTTTTTATGGTTTTTCACTATGAAGATCACATTCCAATAAAAAAATAGGTGTTGCCATGTGAAATTTTCGAAATTTTGTCACTGTAACCGTAACTGTTAGAATTTAACTGTTGTTTTTCACATGATTCTTGAGCGCATACCTCAAAATACTTTAAACGAAAATTTCATTCAGTTTCTGTGAACGGTGTGATAGTTAAGGACTCATATATCGGGATAGTTTATTTTTAATCACCCTGTATATATTTACATTAACGGCAATAATAAGCGTCAAGTCAGTTAACACAGTTAAGACACAATTAATAAGGATTAAAAACCCTGCAAAATGTTTTGATATTTGCGGTTTTTTTAAATAAAACTTCATTAAAATAAAATTACGTTAAATGTAGCAGCAGCAGTAGGAACAATGTTTTATAAGAAAAAAAATACTTGATTTAAAATTATGATGCAATTTAGAAGGATAATTTGCCTAGAAAGATGGTGCACGTTAGGAAAATGCACTTACCAGTATGAAATTAATCACTTCAAAGTTTACACTATTACCAAAAAAATGGTAATAATGGAAAATGACCTAAGCTAATGTAACAATACTTACGTTTTCTATCTAAAATCATTTGTGTAAGATCCTGTATCTCTTTCTTCCAATAAAATATTTTTAGTCTTTATAGTTCTAATATAATGAAAGAAAACAAAAGTAACTAAATCTCATGAATATTTCTAGGTAAAATAAAAGTACTTCAGGCGCTCCGTTCCGTGCTGTAAATAGATTTTTATTTATCTAACTATCCACGGTTTGGTATATTCGTGTTTAGTCAGCAGCTGCTTTCTCATCTTTACAGATTGCTTTGGGGAAATTTTCAAACGAATGTCAAAAGAAAAGATTATCAATCTAATAAACAGCGAAATAAAAACTGACTATTTCTCAAAATTGTTATGTATTTTTAGTCTTTATAGTTCTAATATAATGAAAGAAAACAAAAGTAACTAAATCTCATGAATATTTCTAGGTAAAATAACAGTACTTCAGGCGCTCCGTTCCGTGCTGTAAATAGATTTTTATTTATCTAACTATCCACGGTTTGGTATATTCGTGTTTAGTAAGCAGCCGCTTTCTCATCTTTACAGATTGCTTTGGGGAAATTTTCAAACGAATGTCAAAAGAAAAGATTATCAATCTAATAAACAGCGAAATAAAAACTGACTATTTCTCAAAATTGTTATGTATTTTTAGTCTTTATAGTTCTAATATAATGAAAGAAAACAAAAGTAACTAAATCTCATGAATATTTCTAGGTAAAATAAAAGTACTTCAGGCGCTCCGTTCCGTGCTGTAAATAGATTTTTATTTATCTAACTATCCACGGTTTGGTATATTCGTGTTTAGTCAGCAGCTGCTTTCTCATCTTAACAGATTGCTTTGGGGAAATTTTCAAACGAATGTGAAAAGAAAAGATTATCAATCTAATAAACAGCGAAATAAAAACTGACTATTTCTCAAAATTGTTATGTATCTTTACTTTTAACATCATACTGCACTGAATACGATTACATCTTTACTATTGTTGCATTTGGTATAATTCATTATAATTACATATGGTATATTCTTGAAAAAAAAAACTAACCCCCCCCCCCTCCCCACTAACTGTTCAACAAATTATCGTAGAACAAAGTTAATGGTGTCAAACGATTGGAAATATGAAGTTTACTTTTAAATGATTCATATAAAATTTGCTTAGGGGGGCTATCAATATATAAAAACAAAACCAAACTTTGTTTTATTCAATGACATGACCCAATTCAATGACATGACCACTGCAATCTTTCAGATTATTTCCTGGTACGTTTTAGAACTAATTTTTAATTAACTGATTTTTTAAAAAAATTCAAACAACGCCTTTTAACAAAATGTGGGTGTACTATCTCAGAAACTTGTTCAAACACTTTTCGAATGATACCTCGTTCATCGTTGTATGTTTTGCATGTGTATAGAAAAAAGGATGTTGACAACAGAAATAATATACATGATGATGGCTTTTCTATGAAAATGGGGATAGATTGCCAGAAAATGTTTTGCCAAATTTTCTTCTTTCGCCAAGGTTATTTCTCTAGGTTGCCAAGACCCCTATACTGAAAAAAAATCGAATTATAAAAAAAAAAATTGAAACACTGAATCAGACGTTTAGGGAATTCATATGAAAGCATTTCCTTAGATTTTGCAAAACTATTCCAGAAATGTCTTAAATACGTAAATCAATGTTTGGTACACCACTTTTTTGCAATCCTATGGGAACTTAAACATGGGATGTTCAAACTTTGTGGTCCAGCAGCCATTTAAGTGACGTCAGATTTCGCTGCCGTATTAACAGCTTAATGAAATATTAAAAAATAAATGCTTACAATTTTTGTGAATCCTAATGAACTGTATATCTAAATGGAAGATAATCCTTAAATTACGTAATCTACTAGTGCCCCGATACTATACGCATATACACAGAGATGATTAAACAAAGTAAACAAATAAAAAATAGGTGACGCACGCGTAAAAATTAAATAAAAACCCGATTAAAAGCTCGTTATTTGTTAAAAAAGTACGCGTAAGAAATAAATTAACAATCGTATTTTAATTGCATTATAGGAGGACGTCATCTGATAATGCTGTATTTTATTTTTGTGGCAACACTGATTTGAGGAAAACTTTTCATTTCATTTATGAAAACAATGCCGATTTAATTTTTAATTAACTGCATTTTTTAATAAAAAACATGTTTTAACGAAAAGTTAGTGTGCTATGTCAGAAGCCTGTTTAAAATCATTTCATATGCTATCTTATTCGTCGTTCTGCGTTTCGTATTTTCTCAGAAAAAGGGATGTTGACAGGAGAAATAATATATATGATTTCCTGCCAGTATGACCATTTTACTCACTTAATATGTTTCGGCTGTTGTTATATATGGTAAAATCCTGTTCAATATTCATTTTGCAATGATTACAAGACTTGAATTATTTTATTTTAAAAAGTATAAGGTCATCAACAATTAAAATAGTTTTCGAATATGTGAATGTGATTAAAACATTATAGGTGCTTTTATAATGCTTTTTTCTCAGATTTTAAATATCTTTTACTCGTTCTTTCTAAGTTTATGAGTGAAGAATATCGGCAAATACAAAATTTAGAATAAAATATATTATGAAGCAGTATAAGGAAAGGACAAATTGCTTTTCAGTTTGAATATAAATCTTAACTCCATTGCTAACGGTATATTTTTTAATCTTTTTCAGGAAATACACAACACATATGTATTAACTTTTACTTCAAACATATGTACGCAGAAAAAATAAAATAGGTTTGTCAGACTTGAGAAGATGCTAGAAATACAATTAAAGTTAACAAAAATAATAAGTCAGGTTTTTTTTTCTAATGTATGACTGTTCATTTTATAAAAATGAGCTTAGTTAGTTAAAAAAAGCGAAACTAATTTTGATAACTGACGCAAACTTATATCTTGTGCAAATACGATTTACGTAATTTTAATAAAAATTTAAAAGCAGACACAGAAAAAGGTTTTAAAAAATGCTTTTTGCAATCAACAATAAAATAAGTAAAATATTTTTTCTAATTATGCTTTTCTGCCCATCCTAAACAGCCCCTTAAATCAGAATAATTTGAAAACTAATTGAAAGAAAAATTTGAAATTTGAAATACGCATAAAACAGGGCATAATAAACAT
Organism: Maratus michaelseni; assembly: GCA_963931845.1. Lineage (NCBI taxonomy): Eukaryota > Metazoa > Arthropoda > Arachnida > Araneae > Salticidae > Maratus > Maratus michaelseni. The sequence continues at coordinate 70,150,212 of OZ007589.1, forward strand.
AGATCCATAAAAAAAATTGTAGGTTGTAATTAATATATTTTTTAGAATAATAATTTCATAATTTATAATTCATATTATAAAATTGTGAAAATTACAAATTCAACGTACTTATCTTTGGGTTTTTTAGTATTATAACCAAACAAAAAATTAGGACATTAGAATTATAATTTCAGTAGATATTTATGAAAATATGAAAATGTAATTTTACATTAAAAGCTCTAAATTTTGAATGCTTATAATTCAAAAATGTATCATCCAAATGACTTGACATTTGGTATTTAGGCATATCTTTAACCGAAGATTTAAAATATCTTGTCAAAATTGGGTGCTGCCATTGAAAAAAGAACAAAGTTTGTGCTGTTTTGGATATGCATATGGCCCCTTAAGTAAACTTTATATACATCATTTTAAAGTGGACTTTAATACCAATCGTTTGGTACCAGTAACATTTTTCTACGATAATATGTTGCAAAGTTAGTGGGGGGTGTTCAGTTTTTTTTCCACGACTGTACATAACAAAAGTCATGCCACCCAATGCCACGTATAATTATAGTTCTACTATACCGCACAAACTTGTGTAATTAATTCTAGTTTGCGAATTTTCCTGCAAACATTACTATTATGTTGGTCTGAAATTTCTACAAACAGCATGCTACTCTATAATCGTAACTTTACCTTAACAGAAAAAGTATGTTTAAAAAACTTATAGAAAAGGAATTTAGTTAAACTAAATGATGTGAAGTTTTCCTATTGACAAAATAGTAATTTTTAATGCTCATACGGTTAGGCTGAGTTTTATACAGTTGGTAAATTTTCCATTTATTAATAGTGAAAGTTACTTCTCTAACTATGAAGATTTCCACCATATAGATTTACATTTAGAAAGTATAGCGGTACATGCATTTAACTAAATGATTACTTGAATCTAAGGTGAAACCCCCAGTTACTGACACCTGACCAGTAACTGACACTTGAGCAAATATCTAACTCAAATAAGCATTTTGTTGTAAATTTCTGCAAAGCAATATCATCTAGTGGTAAATAAGACGTTTATTTTTATTTTTGAGTGAATTTATTCACCACTAGAGGGCCAAGAACATATTCAATGAGGAGGAAACTTTTGAGAATACAAAAAGTGCTATTTTGAAGCAACCATCTTATTTCTAAATTTAAGGAAGTGTTTTTCTAATATATATGTAATGCCACTATCCTAAACATTTTTGGGGTGCCAGCTATTGGTTCCTAGAATTTGATTTCACCAGTCTCTAACAGATGTGTTAGTTATTGGTTATATTAAAGAAAGTCGAAATCTATTATTTGAACTGTTTAAAATTGCATAATAATAAATTAAATTTATTTTGTAGCAAACGCCATTAAATTCAATTCCAACCCTTCTGAAAAAGGCATATTTTTTACTAATTATAAATGCAGTTTAATATTAACTTTTCCTTTTATAAATAAGTCAGTTATTAAATCCGAATTAACCTTATATTACTCCATGATTCAGTAATACTTGCTTTTAAACATGTGTATACAAAGCTCACATACGCACGTTTGTGTGCCACATTATCAAATATCTTGGCGATACTTGCTAAATTATCATCAAATTTGAAAAAACAAGCTAATCACCATGAATAAAAAAATATGGGCGATGATTTGTTTATTTGACAAAATTGTTATTTACATCCAACAATTAGGAAGTTTCCGCAATATGTGTTGAATATATTTATAGTGCGGTATCTTTCGGTGACAAGTAAATACAATCATATAAAAATAGGTCCGTTCTTTTAGCAAACAGTTAACTTTTACAAAGTTATAATTTTGATTATATCGTTTTCATAAGTTTTCAGATTTTACAGTACATGTTTTACAATGCTTCATTCACAGACCTTTACACAACATTTAGTTTAGACGTCAAAGTTCGCTTAATCAATGTTTACCAAAAATGGAATTACAATTTAATACATGAAAAAATTCAACATATTGTAGAGTGACATAGTTAAAAAGTTAAATTTATTTATCTCAAAAACGGATTATTCTTTCAAGAGAAAATTGGATAAACTACAGTTTCTAATATTTAATACTAGCAGGCTTCGCCCGCTAGCGGCCCCCTAATTTACATCGGTGCCTCGAAACTTTTGTATTCTCCGGCTCGCATCCCCCTAAAACCGAACGAACCTCCGACCCCGGTCCCCGCTGCCTTCTGCACCGTATACCGGTCGTGCTACGCACGCACCGGATAATCCCTTAATTTGCACATTGAGTAGTATAAACCTCTAACTGAACGAACCTCCAATCCTGGTCCCCGCTGCCTTCGGCACCGGATAATCCCTTAAATTGCACATAGAATAGTATAAACATCTAACTGAACGAACCTCCGGCACGGGTCCCCGCTGCCTGCGGCAAAGTATAGCAATCGTGCTATAAAACCAGGAAAGCGCCCCCTGGTGGTGAGACTCGGAGCAAAAATCGATAAGCTGTAGTATCCTCTACCGACGTTTTCCTTCCACCACCAGGGGGCGCAATGTGTTCTATACGAACATGACCGAAATCTGTAAAGCTATCCATGTCCAGTCGAAAGAGCCAAACCCCGTCGTAATCGGGCCCATAGAACCCGATTTCCGGAAGCGCCCCTGGTGGTGAAACTTGAAACTAAAATATGTAAGCGCTATCGATATCGAGTAGAATGAGCCAAACCGCGTTCCGATTGTACTCGTAGAACTCGAGATATTGGGAAATCAAAATATGAAATCTGATATTATTATTCGAAAAGAGCGGTATAAACTCAGAAACTTTTAAAAATGTTATAGAGGGTCCTTATTACTTTAATTATGATGTTTGGAATCGGTTTGGTGGAAATCCGTAACACAGTTTCTTAGTTATAGAAACGGACCACAGTAAAAAGAAAAAATCCGGAAAGGGGGGAGCGGGGGGGGGGGGGGCGATGACACTGCTTTTCCTCAAACAACTTATTTAGACTACCGGAGTTCTCGTTCAAAGACAGTGAGCTGTAGAAAAAACTTAAAACTGAAAAAAAAATCTGATGTCTTAATTACATAAACCGTCCCGATTCGATAACGTACGAAGCCCGCTTTTCCTTATCATAATATCCGGTTGCCACTCTAAAAGAAAAACTTAAAATACTCGTCATGCAGTTTTTAGACGCGGCCTACTTCTTAAAATCCTAATATCTAGCGGGCACTGTCATGGAAATCTTTCTTTTGCTTTAATAATACGAATGATGATTAATTATACAATTAAATAATATATCGGCTCGTAATGGAGATATGAGAATAATTTTTAGATATTCTGAAAGCAGAATCAATTTTGCGTCGTCCTGTCAAAGTTAGGAATTACTGCGCCCCTTAGATTCGGAGATTGGGCCCCCTCTGAAAAAAACCCATTTGAAAACCACGTGACCTCCGTCAAAGAAAATGCTCCTCGCCTCTTGAAAATCGATCCAGACAATCGTCTGGCCGCCTGTCTGCGGTCTGGCATTAGCAGCCGGGAAAGAATTAAAAAATTATTTTTTATCGATCGATTTTTAAAGGATTTTTTCGGTTCTAATTTTCGTACGGAAATGATTTTTCGAATTTATGAAACGGGACGCCGTCCCGGTTGCGTACGTACCTCTTTCGAATTTCTGGGCCGTAGACTTTCGCAGATACGGGTCGGTTTAAAAACACCTACTGCGGTTTGGGGCTTAATTTGCTCCGCGGCGGCCTTTCCTTCCCCGATCAGAGAGACCTGCAACCCTTTTCGGAGGCGAAATTTTTGCAGCTTTCAGTTCTTTTGCAAGTTCGGTTTCGGTCGGTAATTAAAACACTTTTGTCAATTAATAACTCACCGGGTCCGGGTCGGACTCCCGACCAGGCCAAACTTGAGGGCCGCGCCTTGTTTGTGAATTTTTCGGTGCTCGAGCGCCTTCCGTGCGTCGCCTACTCGCAAAGCCTTTGCGGGTACAGACACACAGACACACACACAGACACAGACGTATACCGACATTAATAGTATTGATAATTATTTCCATGTTAGAAAACATACAAAGTAGATGATTTAATCTTAAAGTTTTAAGTTTCCCGATGTATTCTTTTGTCAATAAAAAACAATTGTGTCTTGCTTAAAACGTTACTAAATATAAGACGTTTGATCTCAAAAAGTGCACTTCATTAGATATCGTAAACTTTAACTTTAGTATATAATTAACTAAATTACAATGGCTTCGAAAAATAGCTCTGATAATAACGTTTCCTTTTTGTAAATGAGTCAGGTATTAAATTCGATTTAACCTTATATTATTCCATGAAATTTCTTTTTATCATTAGTTTTTATATACAATTTTATTCTTCATTGCACATAACGCCTATTGTAATAACTAAAATTTGATTTACTTTTTTCCTTTAGTGATAGGAAACCATTTTCGTAAGTAATTGGGTAATTTAGTTAAGTAAACACGTATTGTGTTAGTTCTTTTATTTTCACTAAAAGTTAAGTCTTTACAAGTGAGAACCTATTATCTCTTAGTCATTTCACAGACTTTTTCTATGAAAAAAGTGATAATGGCAAATTATTCAGTAACGATATAATAAAGAACTTATCTGGAAAGAATATAGCTGGAAAATGGCACAATAAAATGTATGAAGTAAACTAGTTTTCTATTACATAAATGATACAGCTTTTGTTTCAAAAGAATGAATTATGGTTTTTTTAGATAATCTAAATGATTAAAATATTTATAATAAAAAAAAGAGTTGCATTGAAAAATATTTCGTATCATATACAGTGTGTTTCACGAAGGACCCCTAACTTTGAAAATAAATAAATCGGAAACGGGGATAGATAGAATATGACCCTAGTGGTATGTTTATTAAAAAAACCCGTAAGAATCTGATACAGAATCCTCAAAATATTAGTTAAAAATAACGCCGATAGATGGCACCGCAGTCAGTATTTTGGATCCCTATAAAGAGAGCTCAGATGCCAACAACGTTTAGTCGTCGAAGATTTCGCCGTTGAAGCGTGATCGCTTTTAGTGCACAGTGAAAGAAATTCTGACACTGAAAGACATTCTTTACCGCAACAATCCTTTAAAACTGGACGAGCTGGAGGAGGCTATTTGCGAAACTTGTGTGTTGATTTCCAGTGGCATAATACATAGAATCACTGGCAATTTCATTCCTCGTTTGCGACATGTGTGAGAGGTGCACATTTGGAATCACTTTTGATGTGATGCAGACTGCGTACGGTTATGTCACTTGCATTGCCATCTATCGGTGCAATTTGCAACTAAAATTTTGAGGTTTCTGTATGAAAATTTTACGGATTTTTTAATAAACATACGACTGGTTTCATGCTTCTATATAAAACCGTTTCCGAGTTATTGTAAGATTTCGTGGTAATTGTTTAAAATGTGTGCATTTTGATAGGGTAAAAATTCAAAACATTTGTATTTTAATAAAATCTCTAATCTATAGATGCGCATATCAGATTTAATTTCTTGAAATATAGAGAATAATATAAATCCAGTTAAATTCATAAGTATTGCCATAAAACCTTAAACTTAAATAATAATCTTAAATTGATAATTTTTTTTAGATCTCGATTATTTTATTGATAAATAATTATTTACTTAATATAAATCTTTGTACCCAGTTTTTAAAATGACTACTAATACAACTTTTAATCTCAAAAACTGCAATTTACTAAACATCCCAACCTCTTTAATAGTATCACATAATTAATTGCAGTAAAATGATTTCGAAATACGGCTCTAATAGAAAACGTTTCCTTTTGAAAATAAGGCAGGTATCAAAGTCAAATTAACCTTATATTACGCGGAGAAATGTCTTTTTATCATGGTGTTTTATATAAAGCTTTATTCTTTATTTCATATAATTATCCAAACCAATTTTGTGAGTTATTGGGCAATTTAGATAAGTAAATACGTTCGTCAAAGAGCTTTTAATTTCACTAAAAATTTAAGTCTTTACAAGTTAGAACGGATTTTTCCTTACGCATCCCACATAATATTTCTATGAAAAAAAATAACATTGCGAAATTACTCGATTACTATATAATAATGACTTTATCTATAAAGACTTTAACTAAATCTTTCATTATATGAAACATGAGATGCATTTTTCAAATATATAAATTGAAATATATTTAAATATATACAGGGTATTTCAAAACTATGAGTCAGAAATATAAAGTCAAGTAGAGGTGACCTTAATAAGTAGATTTCGTATAGGAATGTGGGTGCAGAAATGCAGTGTTGAGGCAGTAGAGGGTTCTGTTGAGTTCGGCGTATGAAATGCTTTGCTGTCTTGAATCGTTATTCCGTGCACGGATTTCGAGCAACATGCAACGTTAAACCAATACGGAGCTTATTGACAGCCATATTATCGATTGGTATGTGCAAGGAAATGAAGCAGCTGCTCAATGGATGTGCATGGAACGATTCCCGGGTAGGAATCGCACCGGGGTAGGAACCAGGCAGGAAGCAGTATTACGCACCGTAGAGGATACTCATTGTACAAGCTAAAGAGCTGTTGTACGTGAGCCATGTAACAGTTTGGAGGACTTTATATGAAGACGGCACGCACCCTCACCATTTGCAGAGAGATCAAACATTGCAGCATGACGATTATCCTTGCGGGGAGTGACCATGAAGTCAGCAAAGCGCTTTCATCCGCTGAACTAAAAAGCGCTCTCTCCTGCCTCAACGCTGCATTTCCACACCCATATTCCTATCTGAAATCTGCTTATTTAGATCCACTCTATGTGCCTGTATATTCGTTTTCATTTTCGGCCAGTTTTTCGGTGATCATTCTGTTTCGGTAGTAAAACAGCTGAATATTCGGTGTATACAAAACCAAAAGTCAACTTAAATGCATGCTTATAAGAGCTTGCTTTTAAAAGAACCCGTAAATAGCCAATATGCTTTCGGTTATTATTTATTCATACTGCCGATTTGAACAGTATTGATGACAATAAGTACTTAGTAATAACAATATCTGATCCTTTTTTGTCATAATAAAAAAATAAAACCAGGTGTGTTTGACAAAAATAGAGAAATAGAAGTTGATTATGCACCGGATTGAAAAGCCAAACAATCTGTATGAATCATATATATATTATTTCTAATGTCAAACATCATTTTTCTAAGCACATACAAAACGCACAACGATAAATGAGTTTTTCATATAAAAAGTTTATGAAAAGGATTTGGACATAGTACACTCAATTTTCGTTAAAATATGTTGTCTGATTAATAATTACAGTTAATTAAAATGTAATTAAAAACATATCTGCAAATAATCTCAAAGTTTGTAAAACAAAAGTTTCGTACGGGTCCACTCATTTAGTATTATTTTATTATTTATAATCCTTTGATACGTGCAGTTACTTCTACAAGAAGAATTTTTTTTCTAAGCTTGTTTATAAAACTTTTTGTATCGTTATCCAGCTATAGATATATATATATATTATACTTTTCACTAAAAAAAGCCAATTTTTTTATTTAGTAATTTCCTTTATTACTGTTTATAGCCAACTACTTATTATAGTCACTGCTTATGCCGCTATATTTGTGTTCTACCAAAGAAACTCAAATAAATGCGACATCAATTGTTTTGAATAATAAGCACAAAGAGCAACAATTCATATGTTTAATATTGATTTTTATGAATTTCTCTATATTAATATATATTTTCTTACTGCAGTTATGAGATATACTTTTATTTATGTCCCGGCATCAGCAATCGGAAAATAGAGGTATATATTTTTGGCATAAATACCTCTATCAACCACCTACCTACGTTTACAAAATTTATTGAGTTTTTCTTAAAAAACAAAATGTAAAGAAACTAGCTGTACAGAAGCGGTGAAAACGCCTGAGCATTATACAGCGTGGGAAAGATTTCTGCGCAGGTGGTCCGAGTGATGTGTTCACATGGACGGGACCTTTTATGATCATTAAAAAGGTTTCTAATAGCTTAAAGTCGCCGATTTTCTACATGTGAGTTCGTGCGTGCTAGAAGCCCGGTTTCGGACGTTCGAGAAGGTGGATCTCTCTCAAATGACGGAGTATAATCACCCCCCCCCCATGCTACAAACAATGATGATAGAATTTGGGAATGACATAATTTTCTCATCTTCAGATAGGCCGGGTTTAGTACCTCCTATTTTTGATCTCGTGGAAGGAATTAAGGATAGAAAAGATTTACCAGACAGAGAGAAGCCTGGAAAGAAATAACAGCCAAGGGAGGAGCTGGGATTATTTTCCCGGAAAAATTCTGGAATAGCGGATTAGCTCGGCGTAGAGCTAAGGGAGGGTTCTGGATTGAGAACTCTTGAAGGTATATTTTATATGGAAACATTACGCGGTTGAGAAGGTCTGTTAATCATTCTCACTCAAAAAGTCATTGGATACATGTGTTGAGGAAAAACAACGAGAGATCAATAATATCTGAACTTCGTGAAAGTTTATGATGAACTTTAGTGATCTGCAGGAAAAACTGTATCCCTCTATGTCAGCGAGTTTCTATTCAAACACTTTCTAAATAACTGGAGAATTTGGTGACAAAACTCACAAAGACTGGGTCCCACATCCAAGAACTTTTAATTCCTTTACGAACTATCAATAATAGTCAACGAACTCACGAAATACTTTTGTTTATAATTTCATTTCTTTAATCAAGACTAACTTTACTCTTAATAAAGTTTTTTTTTAAACTGGAATAAAAACATTTGCACGTCATTCGCTACCCATCACATTTGTCATGGATGTTTAATTGTTTGTAAAAGGATTACCCAAAAAATTATCCCGAAAGTTTAGTTTCTGCGGATGGTTCTCGTATATATACAACGTTTTTGTGCAAATATTTGTGAAAATTATTGAAATGCAATCCAATATTATCAAATGCAATCATTCAGTTTAATGAACTTGATGATGTTGTATAAACCTGTTCTTAAAAAATTAATTTAATATTCACAATTAATTTCTAAAATAAATAATCTTATCTAAATAAAACACTTGAAAATGCAGATTCAATAGCTGTTATTTCAAACGTACTTTTATAATATTAAACAACAATTTTTTTTTTTTTTTAACCCTTAAATGTTATCTGTTGCGTTATGCACCACCATGCTCCTACATTTTGGCCTGACGGATGATATTAATTATTTTTTTACAGATATGTTTCCATATTTTAAAGCTTTACGTATCAGTATTAAGAGGCAGATAATGTTATGAATTAATAACTATAGATCATTTTTCATGGATTAAAAGTATTTTTTCTTAAAGAAGTTAATAATTGAACACTTTGTTTTTTCAGCAGCTAGGATATTATATTTCTGACTTTGGTAGTAATAAAGAAATAAGCTTAATAATAGTTGGTGTCCAGTCTATACCATGTTTTTTTTTTCTTTTTTTTTTTTTTTTTCATATACTTGAGTTGTACAGATGAAATATGAAGGGAAACAGTGAAAGGCAGGTACAGAAACTATTACGAAATTTTATAAACTATCAATTGGTTTTATTAAACTATTATTTCAGTTGTGTAACGATGTATATATATAAAGTAAGAGTCAAACTACTGATTCTAGCAACTAGTGATGCTTCATTATTTCTTTTTTGAGACATGTATAATATCGTGAATAAGTAATAATAAGTAATAATAACAACATTTAAATGATGCATAAGTCCGACAAAAATCAGCATAATCTATACAAGTTAAATGCATTTATCCATGAACATTTCTCTATGTTGCCTAGGTAATATTCAGTTTCCTATGTCTAAAATGAGAAAATATTATCTAAATATGAACGGATATGATATTATCTAAATATGAACGGATATGATATTATATCGAACAAGAATGATTTTGATTATATTGTGAATTATTTAGTCAGGAAAACAATTTTGTTTTAACTGTAAGCATGTTTATTAAGTACTGAGACATTTGAGAGCAATTGATAAAGAAACAGATTAAAACATTTGAAAAACTATGTGAGGAATCATACTAAATAAAAGCCATAAACAAAATGTATATTTTCAATTTTCTGCTTTAATTGTGTAATAAAATATATTTTACTACAAGGTTCATATCAAAATAATTTATACAATGAATAATTTAAGACATTTAACAGAATTTGTTCATTGTATCTAACATATTTTTTAAAAGTAACTTATTACTTGCTAGAAATTTTTGAAAATGTTAAAAAGTACTTTCGCTTAAATGCATAGTATTAAAAAAACAGGTAAATCATGTAGTCGTCTCGTTTATCTATAAAATATCGTGTATTTCTATGATTGATATTTATTGACATTTATTACTTTTGATTTTATTTCATCTTTAAAATTATCTTTTACGTCGGAATCACGTGATAATAAACTGAAATGGAACACATTTAATCCTTTTAAAATATGCGAGAATATAAATACAAAATTAAAGCCATGTATTAAATATGCTTGTTTATTCAGTGTTTTTAAGTTGTAAGTTTTTAAGTTACGTCTCTTTTCAAGCTATTTTATAAGAAAATTGGACATTGCATAAATTATGCTATTTTATTAAATTACTTATGCGTATACTACATAGTTATAATTTTTAGAAAAAGTTTAAATTACCTACTAATTTTTGTTACAATACTCAAAAAAAATGGCGACAACATGTAGCCTATTTTTAACTAAGGATTTCTGATGCTGCTGACAAGAAGCATAATTATATTTAATAAATCATGCTTGTAATCAAAAGAAAGCCGAATTCTTTGAATTCTTTTCTTTTGCGATTTTTAAAAGAAGCATTAGAAAGAAATTTATTTAACTTCAAATTTATTTATATAAATTTTTTTAACGAAAATAATTTTCGACAGTGAAAATATTTTCCTAATGATGGAAAATCTTTATATTCACAGTTACTAACCACATATAAGTTTAGTTTAATTAGATTCAGTGTTTAAGAAACATGCGAAATAAAATAAACATTTAAAATTTTATCTCTTAATTGTCTTATATATATATAATCATATGAATTGACAAACAAACAAACAAAAAAAAAGTTATTCCATTAAACTATGATTTTTCTTAGTTTTTTTTTTTTTTTTTATGTGTAAAACATCGCGAACGTATAAAGATAATGTAAACACGTGTTCTTCTTTTAGTTAACAAAAACTAATTTTCTAATTAGTAACTTATCACTATTTACGGCACGTGAAACATTAAAAATAAGCTCTCTTAGAATAATTCAAAATATAACATCTTTAAAACTGGATTTTTCATACATTGTGATTTAACTTTAAAATAGTTAAATTATATTTTTACAAATATTTCTTATGTACAAAATTATTCCAGAATAAAATGAAATTCATACTTAAATCGGAGCTCTCATTAGTAAATGTAATTTTATTTTCATGTTAAGAGGTTTAATTATTATTTTTCGTAAAATGTTTTAGCAAAATATTCTAGCCGATGAAAAATGTATGCATTTAAAAAATAATAAAAGGCTTCTATTTATTTTAAACAGTTTTTATTTGAAAAAAAGAAGAAAAAAAATAACTTTTTATTTCTAAGAAATACTTACATATTTTAAAACATATTTTTGAATCCACTACTAGAAACAAAAAAGGCGAAGACGTGTAGTCTGTTTTCACTCGATACTTCTGCTTGTTCTGACAAGAAGAATATTTAGGTTTAAAAAAATCATGCTCAATACATAAACGACGTCACATAATATGAAATTTGCATACATAAAAAACGGCTAATTACGTTCCAGAATGATTTACAAAAATATGCCTCTTCTTCGTCTCTTCTCAGGAGGGGGAAACTGGTTTGGGTAAGAATTCCAATCTGTTTGTTCTCCTATCCTGATTGGAAAAATTATGTTTTAATCGAGCGCCATTTCCAGATTATAGAAGACCTGAGAAATCCTCCATTTCAAGGATTTCGAAAGGTGGAACTAATTAGTAATCTCCCCGCCGTAACGAATTTTATTGTCACGTATCTTGAAAAAGTCTCATCTCGTATCCACAATTAGAAAATTAACAGCCAATCTGTTAATTAAATGAAGACTTTACAGTACCCTCCCACACAGATGGGATTTTTCACACAGTTGGAAATTCTTAATTGCGCTCTAGACAGACTCTAATTTTGTTCGAATCAGAGGTCTCAACCTGGACGCATATATTTAGATAAAAATACATTCACTGTTACAAATTCAAAATTTAAAATAATATTATACTCAATTAACAATGCGTATAGTTGAATATAATGATTTCGAAACTTATATTCAACTTATTTCTTCTTCTTTAAACTTGTATTTGATTGAATAATGATAATTTTGTAGAATCAATGACCAACGTAACAAATGGGGATTATTCCCAGCGTTATTTGAGTCAATTTAAAGGGTCGTAGTCAGTTTCGATCCGGAATTGTTGGCCGTCCAAATAATGTCTTAATAATTTAAAACTTGTATTTGATTGAATAATGGTAATTTTGTAGAATCAGTGACCAACGTAATATTTGGGGGTTATTCCCAGCGTTATTTGAGCCAATTTAAAGGGTCGTGGTCAGTTTCGATCCGGAATTGTTGACCGTCCAAATATTGCATAAATAATCGCGGAACATTCCTTTTCGGTCGTAGCAAAATTTCTCTACGGAGGAGTAAATTTCCGACTTAAATATATTACGGGGTGTTCTTCACTATTTATATTCCGGGCCACAACTACTCTGATTACTTTGTCGGATACGTCAGTCTGAATGATGAATTCCTCGGCATAATTCGGCGCGTACAATTCCTTTTTTCACTCAAGGAATGTTTTTTCCATATCTGAATTCCAATTTTTTTTCTTTTATCTCTTTTCCTTTCAAACCGCGATTTAAAGGTTCTACTATCGTCGCAAGGGACTGCTTTTGATTGTGAGGTTGAAGCAATTAAAGTAACACTGGTTATCGAATCAACTAAATGCTCTTTGCTCAATTTTCAATCAGACTGTTATTTTCTCAGATTCACAAGCTGCGATTCTGGCGGTTGCCAACTGCCTCAAGCTCTATGTCTGTGGTGAAGTGCAGATCTTTTATAAGAGAAATGCGTGAAAAACATAAGCCAATTGTCTTAGAATGGATCCCCTCACACTGTGGTATTCCTGGTAACGAAAAGGCGGATGAATTGGCCAAAAAAGGTTATTCTGTTAATCAGGCTTCATGTAACTGAATCAACTATATGTCTGCCTCTTCAATGGTAAATCAAATAATAAAGACATCATATATATTACTACTAAAGGAACGAACAAAGGAAAAATCGTGGGGAAATACCATCACTAACCTCCCCGATTGTCCAAGAAGCAGTGCTGTAGCTGCCTTTCTACTCACGACAAAGTATGATTGTTTATGTGCTCATCTTTTCCGTATCCAGATAGTGGATAGTCCTGCCTGCCACCTCTGTCGCAGTGGTGCGGTGATGACTGCTGACCACCTCTTTGACTGTTCAGCAATCACGAAGAACTGCATTTACTCCGGCTACTGGGAGGACAGAGACTCTTTACACATTTTAACTTCTCGATTTTATGTGATTCTCATGTTAATTACCCTTTACTTTGTTCCTGTGTTTGGTGTTATCTTTTTATGCATTTCTGTTTTTTTTCATGATCTCTGTTCGGCGTAAGGATAATGTCTGTTCGCCTGCTGCACTGGAAAAAAAACTATCGTTGCAAAATCTGTAGTATATCTGGAATAATATCCTGCCATTCCTAGAAAAGTCGAATTTCAGTTTTGGATTTAGGAACAGGAAATTCCGTTATTGCTTGTATTTTAGATTCTGCAGGGGCACGCTGCCCGTCACCCGCTATGTGTCCCAGATATTTTACCGTACGCTATGCGCACTTACACTTAGACTTATTTTCGCTGTTTTGCGTTGGTAGGGCTTTGTGCAATTTATGCAAGGGCGTGGGTACCGGAGTTTCTACCACAATTAACGATGAATCAAATTCGGACTCGCCTTCGACAATTATGCCTAAATCTAACATTATTTTTATCTCGGCGTATAAAATTTCGGCTTGCCTCGATGAAGTTCTATAGGAGCGAACCCTTACTGGTACTTCGTTTGTCTGCTCTATGTCATGGGTAATTAAATCTGTTTTCCCAGGATCGTCAGAAAACACTTCCTTCCTTTTCTTTAACACCTCCGCTAAATCAACACCTCCGCTAAATCATTTATCTGCTCTGTCGTACATCTCTCCTCTAAGGCGCTATCGCAATTATATTCTCGAAATCGTACCTACTGCTTAACCTACTCTTGACTACTGCTTAATTGTGGAATTTATAAATCGTAATCATTTTCGTTCGGTTCATAATGCTCTTCAATCACTAAGTTCACAACTTGCTCCTTTTGCAAATATGGAAAGCCGTCCAGTCGTTTTATGTTTATTTATGTTTACCAAATATCTAAATCTAAATTCTTACTTACTTCCGTTGCAATTTGTTTTGATGAAAAAAAATAAAAATAAAAATATATTCAAAATGACCTTTAGTGTAGGAGTAAAAGGCAACAATGCTTTGTGATATTAATTATTCAGAATTTTGCTTACTATATTTGTTTATTGGTGCATTGAATAGTTAATAAAAATTTATACTTAAAAAAAAACCCTGAGGTAAAAAGTAATAATAGAACTTCTGTTGTCACAATTTTAAAGATGTACACAAATGGTTGAAAATGATAGAAATAAACGCATAAACTGTAATGTTATAAACGTCAAACACGACTACGAGATAAATGCTTGATATTTCCAACTTCTGAATTTTACTTTCATCATGAGAATAGAAAGTTGAACCTTGTCTTCGTGATTTTCATTTTCCGAATTCAAAATGAGTTTGAGACAGATCTGGTTTTGTCAAATGGCTAAAGGCAAACTTTACGTGAAATGATAAAAAAATTCCCCAATTTTTTCCCCAAAAAATGTTTATAGTCCCCAAAAATTTCCCCACGAATTACTTGTCTTCAAAAAAAATCCCCAAAAGTTCCAAAATTTCCCAAAATGGGGACAAAATCCCCAATCTGGAAACACTGTACCACCTCTTTCTAATATCCCCGGTTTTAGTCATTGTTTCAATTGCCTAATCCTGGGATCACTTCATACATCTCTTCGTACTGGATTTTTAAATTTATTAAATCGAACTATTCACTAACTTTTCCGAAGACTCGCCTCCCATGCACAAATTCCGCTGGAAAAAATCCGGTTGACTCATGAGTTACGGTACGTAAAGCTAAAAGCGCGTAGGGAAGACTTTTTCTCCAGAAATTTCGGGCTTCAAAACATAAAACTTTTAATAGCATTTTTACTGTTCTATGCCATCTTTCCACAAATTGGGATTGGGGTCTGTGTACCGACGAGTGTACTTCTTTAATGCCAAACCTATCTAAGAATTCACCAATAGGTTCGCTCACAAAACTCCGGCCAAATAATTTTGTAATAATTTGTAATTCTAACGGATATCCTAACTTGGTGAACACTATAGTTAAAGGCTCAATAATAGTCACAGAAATTTTTTTTTAAAGAGACAGCTTCTGGACATCGATATGATACACAAAGAGCAGTTAATAAATACCTATTTCCGTTTTCAGAAAGAGGCAAGGGTCTCAGAGTGTCAGCGCACACATGCGTAAAAATGCTCGTAAAAAAAGGAACACAAGTCAAAGGAACCTTCTTTTGATCGCCCTTCTTTCTTATACGTTGGCAGGGCTTCACAAAATTTGACATATGCTTCAATTTTCTCTACGGCATTCGGCCAAAAATTGTTTCTAAATATTTTGTCTTTGGTCTTTTTCATTCCTAAATGACCTCCCACATTTTCGCGGCACAAGGATAAAATCCCCTTCCTGAAACTCAATGGAACAACGATTTGTTCCCTTTCTAATCAGTGATGATCTGTTATTTTACTGATCACTTATCCGTTTTTCACGTCAATATGGGATTTCATATTCGCTGCTCTTTTCCTAATTCAGTCCAAAGTGACGTATTTATTTTGAGCTGTTTGTAAGTCCAGTTTGCTGATTTCAGCTAAATTTACGCCCGAACTTTATTTCTCACTCTGGGGTAGAAAATTTTCTTTTTCCTTTTCATTCTCTTTCATAGATCCCTCCTCCTTTTCTTCTAGATTGTGGGATTCGGAATCAAGAGCTAATCCCTCTTCGTTTGTTTCCCTTTCTACGTCTGACGTTTGCTCGCTTGTCAAGAGATCATTTGTATTGTTCCCGTCGTCTTTTCCTTTCCTAACTGGGTTTTTTTAGATTCGTTTTCAAGGCGAGCTCGCTGTCTTGTGAGTATTGAGTTAATCCAGTGGGGTTTAATTTCTGCCTCTCAATTAACTCATGGATTTTGTACCCCAACAAGTAATAACTCATGTCTGTCTCTTTGTCATAAGTGGCGACTTTTGTCCTTATTTTCCACCGTTATTTAGGCTTATTTCTACTTTCACAATAGGTAGAAAACGAAGTCCATTATCTAGCGTTTGCTTGACCCATACCATTTCACCCGTATATTGGTCTGTGGTTAAATCATGCGCACTGTTGACATGCAGGTTGGTCTCAGAATCGCGTAATATTGTCATTTCTTTCCCATTAATTAGCCCACGACTTATGAATGGTTTAAACTCTTCTTCCATATCTTCCAAATCGTTGATACATGATTAATCGGTTCAGTCTTCTCTAATTTTTTTAATTCGGCACATAAATACTTATAATGACATGTCTTCTTGCACGCGAAACAAGTAATTTCTCTCCTTTTATCGAATATTTCATTCCTTTTTTAGGGGTTTCTATATTCCTTCAATTTGACTTTATTTCTTCCGTTCTACCCTCGGTTTTCGGTTTCACTCGCATATTCTTATGATCAAACGGCTTTTCGTTGTTTTGAAATTTTGGAAGCCCTTGCGGCTCTAAAGTTTCTCGCCGCGTCATAAGCGTCTAACTTCTCCGTTAACTTTGAGGGAGTGTTTATTGAACTCCACGAATCAATGAAATGATGCTTCACTTCCGGATTGACTTTCCGCTTTAATTGACCCATGATAATTAGATCTCTGAGTAGTTCGTATGTAGTTTTTTCAGGTTTTTTCGACGTAACAAGTTTTAGCCTAATGTCTTCCGCTGACAACTGGTATCTCTCATAGCTTTTTCACTTACTTAAAAATGTCCGTTTGCGCAGGGTTTTCTTTCAGAATTAACTCTCCTAATTCTGCAGAGAGTAATTCTAATAATTGTGTTACCAAATGATTTTTCCCGATTTGAGCCTTCTATACTTTTCTTTTAAATAAACTAATAAAAATAGAAATTTCAGATTTTTCCGAGTCGAATTTTGGAAGAATTGATTTCTACGGAATTTTTGGTTCACTCTCGCTTTGACTCGAAGTTCAACTAACTGCATCTAATTCTCTTTTTAGCCTTAATTTCGCTAATTCGTGCTCGCGTTCTAAAGTCTTTCACTCTCCAACTCTCCCAAATTCTCTAATTCTTTCCCGTACCGCCTTTTCTTCAGATTCTTTTGCCAATCTATCCTTTTCGATAATTGCGAGTTGTCCCAGTGCTAGATATCCTCGTAACCTAAAGATTCAGCCAGTTTTTGTATAATTTGGTATACTTTATACGAGTCATGTATAGTTGCACCAAATTCAATTGCTAACTCTTTCAGATCACATTTACACTTTCCCGACCACACAGACATATTCACTTATAGATCAAGTTCACTCAACAATTACTATACAAAAAGATTTTCTTACCATAAACTCTAATGTTCTAAAAAGCTTTTCCTTAAGGCAATTTTAATCAATATCTTATTCCTCAATGTAAATGCATTTCAACAAACACAGTATATAATATCATAAACAAACCTTACCATTATTCAAACAGATGCATATATATCTTACACATAAATTCCCCAAACTATTTCAAATTAAGCCCTCCTATTCAGAAATAAGTTCTTAATAAATATACCTGTAAAGTTATCTTTTTCCCCCCCATTAAACTTATTTAACAAAGCTGCTCTACTTATAACACTCTGTATTCATTATATGTAAAATTCCACAGAATTATACACCTACACTTAACTTACTTAATATTTAACAGCAACTATTTTTAAGAAACGTAAATCATGTTTCATAGCCTCAAGCAAAATTTACATTTAAACATATAAACATTATAATGTTCCTACTCAACCAAATTATTTAAAAAATAAGACCTCTGAAATGAACTAAACAAAAGTTCTAACTTGACATATCAGGAATGTCTTTTCTTTTTGGTCATCAGTCAGGCACCTCCGTTCCGACTGGGGTTCCGTCTACTTTCAAGCACTGCTGGGGTCTGATTCCCGGCACGTTGGTGTGATGAGGGCTTGAACGGCTGTCAATTTTCCTTAGATTCCTGGGCTTGTTGACTTTACGGAAATTATCTCGATCGATGCTCTCCGTCACTGGATTCCGTCAGTGGTGTCAGGGTTCGACAGTTCTGTCTTTCCGATTCAGCTTCAAATTTTTTTCTGCTCTTGCTTCTAATTCAGCCTGGTTACTACCATTTAATTGTTATTGCTCATCCCACTGCTGCAACCACTGTGAAGAACTGTCTGCGCAATGATTTCTAAGGGTAGCGTGAAACAGACTAGTTCAGTGTTTTTCCATAGAATAAATGTTTATTCATTCTGGGATATAAAGTACGAAAAATTTAAAAGGGTTACACTGTTTATAACGTGAGTTCTATCATTTATAATTATCCGGATCGTAAGAGTTCTCAAGGATTTAAGTCCAAACTATAAATAGAGTACAGTTCGTATTTCTGATCAAAACTTCCTTTCCTTTGGAGGGTCAGATACTGCTTTAGAGCGAGACAGTGTGTATCTTTCGATTTTGCTCGCAATGATAGCGGTCTGCAAGCTATAAGCACAGGGCGTGCCGTTCCTCAGATGATATTCTCGGTCATCTCAGATAAAGGGTCTCTCCCCTTTCATTATCGGTCCGAAGTTTTTCCGTGGGCTGAAGTACCTCTTTAACTTGCTCTCAAATCCAGACTGTCCAAAAATCATCCCACTTCTCCGTCCATTTTACTGAGGGGTGGAAGAGAATTGGGCGTTTACTGGTTTGAGTCGTTTACAGGCGTTTACGGGTTGTTCGCTCTTTCTGATTAGATCTGGCTGATTGGAAGTTTTAATCTGGCGCTATTGTTGCCAATTCCAGACTATAGCAGACCTGAGAAATCCTCCATTTTAAGGATTTCGAGAGGTGAAACTAATTAATCATCTACCCGCAGTAACGAATTATCCTGTCACGTATCTTTGACTGTACGAGACACCGAGTCTGATTTATTGTCTGTGAAAAGAAACGAGATTATCTAGGCATGAGAAAAAAATAGTTACAATGAAAAGTCTCATCTGGCATCCACAATTAGAAAATTAATAGTCAATCTGTTAATTAAATGGATAATTTATACTTCTGAATACAGTACTGGAAACAAAGAAAGTACAAATATATAGTGTTTATTCACACAAGAATTCTGCTGGTTATGACAAGAAACATAATAAGATTTAATAAATAATTCCCTTTAAATAAACGAACATCAGACCATTTAAAATATCTAAGCAAAAAGCTAATTACTTACAAGAAATACTTAAATATTTTAAAATATATTATTTCATTCAATATGAAAAAGAAAATTGCCAAAATAGCCAATTTTCACTCAAGAATGCTATTGGTTCTGACAAGAAAAAATAATTAGATTTAATAAATCATGCCTATAAAATATAAGAACGTCGTGTCTTATAAGAAGGTGCGCTTTTTTAAAAGAAAACTTTGAAAAAAAAATAATTTATAGAAAGGTCTTTATGGAAATTTCTTTAACGCTAAGAATTTGGAGCAATGAAAATATTATCTGAATTATGAAAATTCTTTGTGTTCATAGATATCACCTTCAAACATATGCTATTAAATTAGATTCAATGTATAAAATTCTGACGAAAAAAAAAAATAAAAAAATGTTTTTAAACATAAACATATGAATAGAGAATAAATATTATTGATCCTGGTAATTATATTATTAATTACTATTATTGATCCATTTGTATTGTGTTATGCAAACATGTAAAACATGATGAACATATAAAAACAATCTAAATTGACATTCATGTAATAAAATTCTGTGTTTATAAAATTCAATAATGTATAATAACAATTTCTTTTACGACTCTTAATTTTTTTTAAAGCAAATAGGTTTTAAATGAAAAAGGAAACAAAGTTACCATTATTAAAACTAGGGAATCGAACCCGGGCTTCCCGGGTTACAGAACTCAGGCAAAAACCCTTTTTTCCCCCTAAATCTGATAGATTTTTCATATTTTTATTTGTCAAAGTTGCTGCATTTAGTGATTTTTTTTATACTGGTTTCTTTGCTTTTCTTGTGCGTGAAGCGCTCATACATGCGGTATCTATCCGTTTTTTTTTTTTTTTTTTTTTTTTGCACTAAGCGTTCATACATGCGATATAGTGATCACGACATTAACAAATTTCAAGGGTTTTGTTTATTTTTTATTTTTTTGGTATTATTAATATATTGGTTCGCTGCATCCAGTGATGCTTCTTTGTTAATTTATTATTCATCATCTTATGCATGCGATATAGTGATCGCGATATTAACGAATTTCATGTATATTCGTTTTTTCCAACTTCGCAATGACCGTTAACATTATTTGTAATACTGACGAAATATGAATTAAAACGTTGTTTCTTACTGCTCATATTAACTTTTTATATGCATTTATATTAAATTTGTGAAATATTTTTTTTTATATTTTATTCATAAAAATGCAATATCTAAAACAATATCTTCTGTTTATATTATCTGTTAAAATATCCGATGTTTGTTTATGGTGTAAACAAATAGAATTTCTTTTAAATTTTTAAATTATTACAAAGCTTCTTTTTCTTCAAAATCGTCTGAACTAATCAAATTTTGTATCCGGTATAACGCTACTCTCATATAAAGGCACCCTATTCTTGTGACGTTTTTATTTCAAAATTCATTAATTTTACTACCTGTAACTATTGATAAGTTTATAATGGCAACATTCTTCCATTTGTTTATTGGGCGTTTCAAAATTCATGATTAAAAATTATTTTATAAGCCATAATATATCAGGCAATTAAGATATAATTTTCAAACAAATTGTGTTTGAAAGTAAATTTTTTTCCTCTATAACGGTGTAAAAATTGAAAATGTTTAGAAATTAAAAAAATTGCAATAGCAAAAATCACAAAACTGAAATTTCATCGTCAGCTGTTGCCATTCGCAAAATTACGTATGCGTTACGCACGGACACGTTTGGCCTTTATAATATAGATAGATATGACTTTGTTGATTTAGGACATACTTTGTGTGTAAAATTAAGTTAGATTTTATTTATTTTTTAATGTTTATTCCGTATGGATCATTATGACAGGAAACTGAAAAAGGAAAGTTCTTCAGAGCAAACTTGTCAAGAAGTACAATGAATAATTTAATAGAATCCATGAATATAAATATTAATGTGGAGTCATTTATAAGAATTGCCTCTTTAATTTCATGCTTTTTCAGCGTATTTATTTTTTCCATCTATTTTAAAACAAAATAATTTATAAAAGGGATAATTTATACTATTTCATCAAATGACTTCTCTGTATCTCGCACAATTCTAAATTTTAAAGAAGAAAGGTAATTAATTACCAACTAAAAATTATTTAAAATTCCAAAAATAAAATTTCTTCAATACTGGAAAGAACAAAGCAAAGTCATGTAGTCTATTTTTCACTCAGGAATTCTTCTATTTTTGTCAAGCAGTATAATTAGATTTAATAAATCAAGTCCTATAAACAATAGAATATCACATCCTTTGAATTTCCTTCTTTTGCGATTTTGAAAAGAAGCATTATGTAAAAATGTATTTAATTCGGATTGTCTTTATATAAAGTTCTTTAACTGGATGAATTTTCCACAGTAAAATTTTTTTTCTAATTACTGCAAATTGTTATATTCATAATTACTTATCACGATTAAGAATCTGGCAAAAAATGCTCATTTTAAGAAATATTTTCTTTATCGTCTAATAAACAAAAATATATGAAATGAGAATAAGTAATATTGATTCAATTAAATTGTGTTTTCTAGACGCGTACGATATTGTGAATATGTCAAATCGATCTAAAAAATTAATTTGGCACCCATGTAATAAAAGTTGATTCTTCAATAATCTATATATTTAAAACGCTAAGCGATTTCTTTCGACAATCCGTGAGAACAAACTACTGAATCAAATTACATCATTCTTTTTTTAAATGAAAGCTATTTGAACACAGATTTGTTATCGTGCATTCGTTTGTTCGAAAATTTAATTAATTAACCGTAATTTTCAATTAAACTTTTACGTCTGCTAATGACGTCATAATCGGATAACGCCTACTGTTCCGAAGCACAGAGTTTATTTTCTAAACTCTGTGGTTGAATAAAAGAAAAATAATAAATATTAAAAGCACGCGGTTTTAATGCCGAATTTGTTAATTTGCAAGTTAAATTTCGGTAAAAATACTTATCCGCGTGTTTTATAAGCAAATAAAAATTCATATTTATTGTGACGTCACGGGAATATTGTCCATTGGGTTTATTTTATCATTATGCATTATAACTTTGTTGATGCCATTTTTTCATTACAATTAAATACAAAATATATTTATATTTGTGTGCATGGCGTTTAAGCATTAATGTAAGGTATATGAAGTACGTGTGAAAATTTTGCGCCGGTGAAAATGACGTTATGCTTAGCTTGAAGTGCATTTTAACATGGACAAAACTAAAGAGAAAAATGTATAGGATTGTGTTAACATGACATAATTTTACTGATTTTTGCATTCATAATTATAAAGATTAGTATTGCAGCCGTCATTGATTTCTTCATCTTGATTGCATACCTTGATTACATGTTACCAATTGCTTTTTTTTTAATTATAGGCTAGAAGATTTCCTTTTTTAATAAAAAAAATCACAAAAGTAAAGGATTTCAGGAAATTTAAAGTTATTAAAAATAGTGTTATGGCAGAAAAAAATCTTGAAATAATGATTGTATTTTTAGCTAGAATAAACAATGTAAGACTAATATTTCATAGGAATTATTTTGGTAGAGTTAATGGTAAGTTCATTTAACATTTCCTTATTAGCGCAAAGTCCTATTTCTTTCACTATGAATTTCTCTTTCGATGTCAAAAAATGTTTTTCCACTTTTGGACACCAGCCAAAATACAGTGGCAATTTTTAGAAATGTACAACAGTTGTGACAACAAAGGCGCTATCGCTTTAGCTTTCATCGCGCTTACATCACTTCGAAATACTACAAATTTCTATTTTTTACTACATTTTACAATTTCAATTCTTACATCATCAATTAGAAAAAAAATTAGCTTTCGATTGAAATTTATTTGAAAACTGCCGATTAATTTAACGACTTTTTAAATAATTTTCAAGCATGAAAAGTTTTTCTATTCTATCTTATCAATGACCACCAGTTTACTTCAAAAATGTAAAATAGCCCCTGGGAAAGTTGCCACAATTGAAAATAGATTTCCCTAACCATCATAAAAAGTGAATAATCATTTTAAAAAAAAAAGAAAAAAAAGTGATAAATCATAAGATCAGATTATCCATAAGATAGAACATTTTGGCGCTAATTAAAAATCTGTCAGGGAAAAAAAAGACTATTTTTAGTTTATGTTGAACATAAAATTGATATGTTGAATTCGTTGATGAATATGTTCCATCAGATATCAGGATATGCTAGGAATTGCATTTTTTTATTTTTTTACATTCGCCAACTGTATAAGAGGAAAAATATCCCCGACTGTGATGGAAAATGGATAATCATCCTGATTATGTCAAGGAACCGAAGAAACCATACAAATAAATTACACTTGAAAACATTAAAAATCTCCCTCATCTGCAGATAGATTTATTACTGTAAAAAACTTCTTAATCTTTGCATAAAAATTGATTAGCTTAAAACAATGGATGCGGTTTAGAAGATATGGATTTGAAACGAACAATGATTAAAGAGGACATTTTAAAACTTTTAATTTAATCATTTTAAAACTTTTTAATCCGTCGAATTTCGACGGTGCTTTTGGGCAGATGCAATGCACATGCGCATAGGAGCTCATTCGATTGCATTATCACAGGGGGGGGGGAGATGTGTGCTTTATTTACTATGTTCTGTTATTTACTGAATATGATATGAACGTAGGAATATACTATTTGTATATACTTCATAGGTCCATGAATTTTTTTCTTGCCATGGGGAATATGGTGGTAATGTCAAACTGATTTGCATTTCACAGTTATTTACGGATTGTT
Organism: Maratus michaelseni; assembly: GCA_963931845.1. Classification (NCBI taxonomy): domain Eukaryota; kingdom Metazoa; phylum Arthropoda; class Arachnida; order Araneae; family Salticidae; genus Maratus; species Maratus michaelseni. The sequence continues at coordinate 70,174,613 of OZ007589.1, forward strand.
TGTTTGAAGTTTGCATCGGAAATAGTACTGTATTTGACTGGGGAAAAAAATTGAAATAAAATATTTGAAAGACTGTTTTATACGCACCCTTTCATAAATAATAAAGAAGCTTATTTTACTAATATTGTTATAGTATTTTTTTGCGTCAAGTTTTGACGGGTTCCATCTAGTAATAATAATAATAGTAATAACCTTGTTTTTCCTAACATAATTTTATGTATTTATGTTTTCTTTCTTTGTTTAGTTTATGTCAGTTAACAAGAAAAGCTAAATTTTTCATTGTTTCCAATTTTGAAAACAATGTTACCTGTTTTTCATGCATAAGTATTAACAAAATGTAACGCTTAATGTGTCGTTTTAGACTATATTTGTATTTAATTGTTGAAAAGTTTTTTAATTCTTATATCAGAAAGAACAGTAAATCATAAATATGACTTTTATTTATATTACTATTTGTACATGCATTTTTGAAAAAATAATTCTTCTATAAACTCGTAATAAACAAAATCATGACCATCTCAGACTTAACAAATAACAATCACTTTGAAATAATTAAGAAAATAAATTCCTTTTCGGGAGAAGAAATCTTATTAATGTCTAATTAAACGCAATTTACATTTATGAAATATTTAGCTCTTGAAAAAAAAAAAGCATGCGTAAGTTATTTTGACCAAAATTTTATTTTCATAATTTCATATTATACATATATATTTTGTTCATAAATTTAAAGACTCATCACATTACAGATAACTATATGCTATATATGTATACATATATGTAGATATATATCTATATAATTTTATTTATATGTGCAGAATTATAATATTTTCAGTAGAAATGATGCAATAATATGTAATTTTCATTTGATACGCAATATGTCTAAAAAAGAAGTATTATGTTTAAATTTATCAATAAAATACTGACAGAGAAAAAGTTGAAATTTATCATTAATTTAGGCTTCCATTTTAAAAATAATATATATTATTTATTATAAAAACATTTCTTCGAACATTATTATAAACTTATATAATTATTTTTATTTTACAAACATATGGTTTATATATGGTTATTATAAGTTCATTTAACAGTTCCTTATTAGCGCAAAGTCCTATTTCTTTCACTGTGAATTTCTCTTTCGATGTCAAAAAATTTTTTTCCACTTTTGGACGCCAGCCAAAACACAGTGGCAAATTTTAGAAATGTACAACAGTTGTGACAACAAAGGCGCTATCTGTTTAGCTTTCATCGCGCTTACATCACTTCGAAATACTACAAATTTCTATTTTTTACTACATTTTACAATTTCAATTCTTACATCATCAATTAGAAAAAAAATTAGCTTTCGATTGAAATTTATTTGAAAACTGCCGATTAATTTAACGACTTTTTAAATAATTTTCAAGCATGAAAAGTTTTTCTATTCTATCTTATCAATGACCACCAGTTTACTTCAAAAATGTAAAATAGCCCCTGGGAAAGTTGCCACAATTGAAAATAGATTTCCCTAACCATCATAAAAAGTGAATAATCATTAAAAAAAAAAAAAAAAAAAAAAAAAAAAAAGAAAAAAAAGTGATAAATCATAAGATCAGATTATACATAAGATAGAACATTTTGGCGCTAATTAAAAATCTGTCAGGGAAAAAAAAGACTATTTTTAGTTTATGTTGAACATAAAATTGATATGTTGAAGTCGTTGATGAATATGTTCCATCAGATATCAGGATATGCTAGGAATTGCATTTTTTTATTTTTTTACATTCGCCAACTGTATAAGAGGAAAAATATCCCCGATTGTGATGGAAAAGGGATAATCATCCTGATTATGTCAAGGAACCGAAGAAACCATACAAATAAATTACACTTGAAAACATTAAAAATCTCCCTCATCTGCAGATAGATTTATTACTGTAAAAAACTTCTTAATCTTTGCATAAAAATTGATTAGCTTAAAACAATGGATGCGGTTTAGAAGATATGGATTTGAAACGAACAATGATTAAAGAGGACATTTTAAAACTTTTAATTTAATCATTTTAAAACTTTTTTAACGTCGAATTTCGACGGTGCTTTTGGGCAGATGCAATGCACATGCGCATAGGAGCTCATTCGATTGCATTATCACAGGGGGGGGGGAAATGTGTGCTTTATTTACTATGTTCTGTTATTTACTGAATGTGATATGAACGTAGGAATATACTATTTGTATATACTTCATAGGTCCATGAATTTTTTTTCTTGCCATGGGGAATATGGTGGTAATGTCAAACTGATTTGCATTTCACAGTTATTTACGGATTGTTTGTTTGGAGTTTGCATCGGAAATAGTACTGTATTTGACTGGGGAAAAAATTGAAATAAAATATTTGAAAGACTGTTTTATACGCACCCCTTCATAAATAATAAAGAAGCTTATTTTACTAATATTGTTATAGTATTTTTTTGCGTCAAGTTTTGACGGGTTCCATCTAGTAATAATAATAATAGTAATAACCTTGTTTTTCCTAACATAATTTTATGTATTTATGGTTTCTTTCTTTGTTTAGTTTATGTCAGTTAACAAGAAAAGCTAAATTTTTCATTGTTTCCAATTTTGAAAACAATGTTACCTGTTTTTCATGTATAAGTATTAACAAAATGTAACGCTTAATGTGTCGTTTTAGACTATATTTGTATTTAATTGTTGAAAAGTTTTTAAATTCTTATATCAGAAAGAACAGTAAATCATAAATATGACTTTTATTTATATTACTATTTGTAAATGCATTTTTGAAAAAATAATTCTTCTATAAACTTGTAATAAACAAAATCATGACCATCTCAGACTTAACAAATAACAATCACTTTGAAATAATTAAGAAAATAAATTCCTTTTCGGGAGAAGAAAGCTTATTAATGTCTAATTAAACGCAATTTACATTTATGAAATATTTAGATCTTGAAAATAAAAAGCATGCGTAAGTTATTTTGACCAAAATTTTATTTTCATAATTTCATATTATACACATATATATTGTTCATAAATTTAAAGACTCATCACATTACAGATAACTATATGCTATATATGTATACATATATGTAGATATATATCTATATAATTTTATTTATATGTGCAGAATTATAATATTTTCAGTAGAAATGATGCAATAATATGTAATTTTCATTTGATACGCAATATGTCTAAGTAAGAAGTATTATGTTTAAATTTATCAATAAAATACTGACAGAGAAAAAGTTGAAATTTATCATTAATTTAGGCTTCCATTTTAAAAATAATATATATTATTTATTATAAAAACATTTCTTCGAACATTATTATAAACTTATATAATTATTTTTATTTTACAAACATATGGTTTATATATGGTTATTATAAGTTCATTTAACAGTTCCTTATTAGCGCAAAGTCCTATTTCTTTCACTGTGAATTTCTCTTTCGATGTCGAAAAATGTTTTTCCACTTTTGGACGCCAGCCAAAATACAGTGGCAAATTTTAGAAATGTACAACAGTTGTGACAACAAAGGCGCTATCTCTTTAGCTTTCATCGCGCTTACATCACTTCGAAATACTACAAATTTCTATTTTTTACTACATTTTACAATTTCAATTCCTACATCATCAATTAGAAAAAAAAATGAGCTTTCGATTGAAATTTATTTGAAAACTGCCGATTAATTTAACGACTTTTTAAATAATTTTCAAGCATGAAAAGTTTTTCTATTCTATCTTATCAATGACCACCAGTTTACTTCAAAAATGTAAAATAGCCCCTGGGAAAGTTGCCACAATTGAAAATAGATTTCCCTAACCATCATAAAAAGTGAATAATCATTTTAAAAAAAAAAGAAAAAAAAGTGATAAATCATAAGATCAGATTATCCATAAGATAGAACATTTTGGCGCTAATTAAAAATCTGTCAGGGAAAAAAAAGACTATTTTTAGTTTATGTTGAACATAAAATTGATATGTTGAATTCGTTGATGAATATGTTCCATCAGATATCAGGATATGCTAGGAATTGCATTTTTTTATTTTTTTACATTCGCCAACTGTATAAGAGGAAAAATATCCCCGACTGTGATGGAAAATGGATAATCATCCTGATTATGTCAAGGAACCGAAGAAACCATACAAATAAATTACACTTGAAAACATTAAAAATCTCCCTCATCTGCAGATAGATTTATTACTGTAAAAAACTTCTTAATCTTTGCATAAAAATTGATTAGCTTAAAACAATGGATGCGGTTTAGAAGATATGGATTTGAAACGAACAATGATTAAAGAGGACATTTTAAAACTTTTAATTTAATCATTTTAAAACTTTTTAATCCGTCGAATTTCGACGGTGCTTTTGGGCAGATGCAATGCACATGCGCATAGGAGCTCATTCGATTGCATTATCACAGGGGGGGGGGAGATGTGTGCTTTATTTACTATGTTCTGTTATTTACTGAATATGATATGAACGTAGGAATATACTATTTGTATATACTTCATAGGTCCATGAATTTTTTTCTTGCCATGGGGAATATGGTGGTAATGTCAAACTGATTTGCATTTCACAGTTATTTACGGATTGTTTGTTTGAAGTTTGCATCGGAAATAGTACTGTATTTGACTGGGGAAAAAAATTGAAATAAAATATTTGAAAGACTGTTTTATACGCACCCTTTCATAAATAATAAAGAAGCTTATTTTACTAATATTGTTATAGTATTTTTTTGCGTCAAGTTTTGACGGGTTCCATCTAGTAATAATAATAATAGTAATAACCTTGTTTTTCCTAACATAATTTTATGTATTTATGTTTTCTTTCTTTGTTTAGTTTATGTCAGTTAACAAGAAAAGCTAAATTTTTCATTGTTTCCAATTTTGAAAACAATGTTACCTGTTTTTCATGCATAAGTATTAACAAAATGTAACGCTTAATGTGTCGTTTTAGACTATATTTGTATTTAATTGTTGAAAAGTTTTTTAATTCTTATATCAGAAAGAACAGTAAATCATAAATATGACTTTTATTTATATTACTATTTGTACATGCATTTTTGAAAAAATAATTCTTCTATAAACTCGTAATAAACAAAATCATGACCATCTCAGACTTAACAAATAACAATCACTTTGAAATAATTAAGAAAATAAATTCCTTTTCGGGAGAAGAAATCTTATTAATGTCTAATTAAACGCAATTTACATTTATGAAATATTTAGCTCTTGAAAAAAAAAAAGCATGCGTAAGTTATTTTGACCAAAATTTTATTTTCATAATTTCATATTATACATATATATTTTGTTCATAAATTTAAAGACTCATCACATTACAGATAACTATATGCTATATATGTATACATATATGTAGATATATATCTATATAATTTTATTTATATGTGCAGAATTATAATATTTTCAGTAGAAATGATGCAATAATATGTAATTTTCATTTGATACGCAATATGTCTAAAAAAGAAGTATTATGTTTAAATTTATCAATAAAATACTGACAGAGAAAAAGTTGAAATTTATCATTAATTTAGGCTTCCATTTTAAAAATAATATATATTATTTATTATAAAAACATTTCTTCGAACATTATTATAAACTTATATAATTATTTTTATTTTACAAACATATGGTTTATATATGGTTATTATAAGTTCATTTAACAGTTCCTTATTAGCGCAAAGTCCTATTTCTTTCACTGTGAATTTCTCTTTCGATGTCAAAAAAATTTTTTCCACTTTTGGACGCCAGCCAAAACACAGTGGCAAATTTTAGAAATGTACAACAGTTGTGACAACAAAGGCGCTATCTGTTTAGCTTTCATCGCGCTTACATCACTTCGAAATACTACAAATTTCTATTTTTTACTACATTTTACAATTTCAATTCTTACATCATCAATTAGAAAAAAAATTAGCTTTCGATTGAAATTTATTTGAAAACTGCCGATTAATTTAACGACTTTTTAAATAATTTTCAAGCATGAAAAGTTTTTCTATTCTATCTTATCAATGACCACCAGTTTACTTCAAAAATGTAAAATAGCCCCTGGGAAAGTTGCCACAATTGAAAATAGATTTCCCTAACCATCATAAAAAGTGAATAATCATTAAAAAAAAAAAAAAAAAAAAAAAAAAAAAAGAAAAAAAAGTGATAAATCATAAGATCAGATTATACATAAGATAGAACATTTTGGCGCTAATTAAAAATCTGTCAGGGAAAAAAAAGACTATTTTTAGTTTATGTTGAACATAAAATTGATATGTTGAAGTCGTTGATGAATATGTTCCATCAGATATCAGGATATGCTAGGAATTGCATTTTTTTATTTTTTTACATTCGCCAACTGTATAAGAGGAAAAATATCCCCGATTGTGATGGAAAAGGGATAATCATCCTGATTATGTCAAGGAACCGAAGAAACCATACAAATAAATTACACTTGAAAACATTAAAAATCTCCCTCATCTGCAGATAGATTTATTACTGTAAAAAACTTCTTAATCTTTGCATAAAAATTGATTAGCTTAAAACAATGGATGCGGTTTAGAAGATATGGATTTGAAACGAACAATGATTAAAGAGGACATTTTAAAACTTTTAATTTAATCATTTTAAAACTTTTTTAACGTCGAATTTCGACGGTGCTTTTGGGCAGATGCAATGCACATGCGCATAGGAGCTCATTCGATTGCATTATCACAGGGGGGGGGGAAATGTGTGCTTTATTTACTATGTTCTGTTATTTACTGAATGTGATATGAACGTAGGAATATACTATTTGTATATACTTCATAGGTCCATGAATTTTTTTTCTTGCCATGGGGAATATGGTGGTAATGTCAAACTGATTTGCATTTCACAGTTATTTACGGATTGTTTGTTTGGAGTTTGCATCGGAAATAGTACTGTATTTGACTGGGGAAAAAATTGAAATAAAATATTTGAAAGACTGTTTTATACGCACCCCTTCATAAATAATAAAGAAGCTTATTTTACTAATATTGTTATAGTATTTTTTTGCGTCAAGTTTTGACGGGTTCCATCTAGTAATAATAATAATAGTAATAACCTTGTTTTTCCTAACATAATTTTATGTATTTATGGTTTCTTTCTTTGTTTAGTTTATGTCAGTTAACAAGAAAAGCTAAATTTTTCATTGTTTCCAATTTTGAAAACAATGTTACCTGTTTTTCATGTATAAGTATTAACAAAATGTAACGCTTAATGTGTCGTTTTAGACTATATTTGTATTTAATTGTTGAAAAGTTTTTAAATTCTTATATCAGAAAGAACAGTAAATCATAAATATGACTTTTATTTATATTACTATTTGTAAATGCATTTTTGAAAAAATAATTCTTCTATAAACTTGTAATAAACAAAATCATGACCATCTCAGACTTAACAAATAACAATCACTTTGAAATAATTAAGAAAATAAATTCCTTTTCGGGAGAAGAAAGCTTATTAATGTCTAATTAAACGCAATTTACATTTATGAAATATTTAGATCTTGAAAATAAAAAGCATGCGTAAGTTATTTTGACCAAAATTTTATTTTCATAATTTCATATTATACACATATATATTGTTCATAAATTTAAAGACTCATCACATTACAGATAACTATATGCTATATATGTATACATATATGTAGATATATATCTATATAATTTTATTTATATGTGCAGAATTATAATATTTTCAGTAGAAATGATGCAATAATATGTAATTTTCATTTGATACGCAATATGTCTAAGTAAGAAGTATTATGTTTAAATTTATCAATAAAATACTGACAGAGAAAAAGTTGAAATTTATCATTAATTTAGGCTTCCATTTTAAAAATAATATATATTATTTATTATAAAAACATTTCTTCGAACATTATTATAAACTTATATAATTATTTTTATTTTACAAACATATGGTTTATATATGGTTATTATAAGTTCATTTAACAGTTCCTTATTAGCGCAAAGTCCTATTTCTTTCACTGTGAATTTCTCTTTCGATGTCGAAAAATGTTTTTCCACTTTTGGACGCCAGCCAAAATACAGTGGCAAATTTTAGAAATGTACAACAGTTGTGACAACAAAGGCGCTATCTCTTTAGCTTTCATCGCGCTTACATCACTTCGAAATACTACAAATTTCTATTTTTTACTACATTTTACAATTTCAATTCCTACATCATCAATTAGAAAAAAAAATGAGCTTTCGATTGAAATTTATTTGAAAACTGCCGATTAATTTAACGACTTTTTAAATAATTTTCAAGCATGAAAAGTTTTTCAATTCTATCTTATCAATGACCACAAGTTTACTTCAATAATGTAAAATAGCCCCTAGGAAAGTTGCTACAATTGAAAATAGATTTCCCTAACCATCATAAAAAGTGAATAATAATAAAAAAAAATTAAAAAAAGTGATAAATCATAAGATCAGATTATCCATAAGATAGAACATTTTGGCGCTAAACAAAAATCTGTCAGGGAAAAAAAAAAAGAAAAAAAAGGAGACTATTTTTTGTTTATGTTGAACATAAAATTGATATGTTGAATTCGTTGATGAATATGTTCCATCAGATATCAGGATATGCTAGGAATTGCATTTTTTTATTTTTTTACATTTGCCAACTGTATAAGAGGAAAAATATCCCCGACTGTGATGGAAAAGGGATAATCTTCCTGATTACGTCAAGGAACCGAAGAAACCATACAAATAAATTACACTTGAAAACATTAAAAATCTCCCTCATCTGCAGATAGATTTATTACTGTAAAAAACTTAATCTTTGCATAAAAATTGATTAGCTTAAAACAATGGATGCGTTTTAGAAGATATGGATTTGAAACGAACAATGATTAAAGAGGACATTTTAAAACTTTTAATTTAATCATTTTAAAACTTTTTAACGTCGAATTTCGACGGTGCTTTTGGGCAGATGCAATGCGCATGCGCATAGGAGCTCATTCGATTGCATTATCACAGGGGGGGGAGATGTGTGCTTTATTTACTATGTTCTGTTATTTACTGAATATGATATGAACGTAGGAATATACTATTTGTATATATTTCATAGGTCCATGAATTTTTTTTTCTTTCCGTGGGGAATATGGTGGTAATGTCAAACTGATTTGCATTTCACAGTTATTTACGGATTGTTTGTTTGGAGTTTGCATCGGAAATAGTACTGTATTTGACTGGGGAAAAAAATTGAAATAAAATATTTGAAAGACTGTTTTATAGGCACCCCTTCATAAATAATAAAGAAGCTTATTTTACTAATATTGTTATAGTATTTTTTTGCGTCAAGTTTTGACGGGTTCCATCTAGTAATAATAATAATAGTAATAACCTTGTTTTTCCTAATATAATTTTATGTATTTATGTTGTCTTTCTTTGTTTAGTTTATGTCAGTTAACAAGAAAAGCTAAATTTTTCATTGTTTCCAATTTTGAAAACAATGTTACCTGTTTTTCATGTATAAGTATTAACAAAATGTAACGCTTAATGTGTCGTTTTAGACTATATTTGTATTTAATTGTTGAAAAGTTTTTTAATTCTTATATCAGAAAGAACAGTAAATCATAAATATGACTTTTATTTATATTACTATTTGTACATGCATTTTTGAAAAAATAATTCTTCTATAAACTCGTAATAAACAAAATCATGACCATCTCAGACTTAACAAATAACAATCACTTTGAAATAATTAAGAAAATAAATTCCTTTTCGGGAGAAGAAAGCTTCTTAATGTCTAATTAAACGCAATTTACATTTATGAAATATTTAGATCTTGAAAAAAAAAAGCATGCGTAAGTTATTTTGACCAAAATTTTATTTTCATAATTTCATATTTTGTTCATAAATTTAAAGGCTCATCACATTACAGATAACTATATGCTATATATGTATACATATATGTAGATATATATCTATATAATTTTATTTATATGTGCAGAATTATAATATTTTCAGTAGAAATGATGCAATAATATGTAATTTTCATTTGATACGCAATATGTCTAAGTAAGAAGTATTATGTTTAAATTTATCAATAAAATACTGACAGAGAAAAAGTTGAAATTTATCATTAATTTAGGCTTCCATTTTAAAAATAATATATATTATTTATTATAAAAACATTTCTTCGAACATTATTATAAACTTATATAATTATTTTTATTTTACAAACATATGGTTTATATATGGTTATTATAAGTTCCTTTAACAGTTCCTTATTAGCGCAAAGTCCTATTTCTTTCACTGTGAATTTCTCTTTCGATGTCAAAAAATGTTTTTCCACTTTTGGACGCCAGCCAAAATACAGTGGCAAATTTTAGAAATGTACAACAGTTGTGACAACAAAGGCCCTATCTCTTTAGCTTTCATCGCGCTTACATCACTTCGAAATACTACAAATTTCTATTTTTTACTACATTTTACAATTTCAATTCTTACATCATCAATTAGAAAAAAAATTAGCTTTCGATTGAAATTTATTTGAAAACTGCCGATTAATTTAACGACATTTTAAATAATTTTCAAGCATGAAAAGTTTTTCTATTCTATCTTATCAATGACCACCAGTTTACTTCAAAAATGTAAAATAGCCCTTGGGAAAGTTGCCACAATTGAAAATAGATTTCCCTAACCATCATAAAAAGTGAATAATCATTTAAAAAAAAAAAGAAAAAAAAAGTGATAAATTATAAGATCAGATTATCCATAAGATAGAACATTTTGGCGCTAATTAAAAATCTGTCAGGGAAAAAAAAGACTATTTTTAGTTTATGTTGAACATAAAATTGATATGTTGAATTCGTTGATGAATATGTTCCATCAGATATCAGGATATGCTAGGAATTGCATTTTTTTATTTTTTTACATTCGCCAACTGTATAAGAGGAAAAATATCCCCGACTGTGATGGAAAATGGATAATCATCCTGATTATGTCAAGGAACCGAAGAAACCATACAAATAAATTACACTTGAAAACATTAAAAATCTCCCTCATCTGCAGATAGATTTATTACTGTAAAAAACTTCTTAATCTTTGCATAAAAATTGATTAGCTTAAAACAATGAATGCGGTTTAGAAGATATGGATTTGAAACGAACAATGATTAAAGAGGACATTTTAAAACTTTTAATTTAATCATTTTAAAACTTTTTTAACGTCGAATTTCGACGGTGCTTTTGGGCAGATGCAATGCACATGCGCATAGGAGCTCATTCGATTGCATTATCACAGGGGGGGGGGAGATATGTGCTTTATTTACTATGTTCTGTTATTTACTGAATATGATATGACCGTAGGAATATACTATTTGTATATACTTCATAGGTCCATGAATTTTTTTTCTTGCCATGGGGAATATGGTGGTAATGTCAAACTGATTTGCATTTCACAGTTATTTACGGATTGTTTGTTTGGAGTTTGCATCGGAAATATTACTGTATTTGACTGGGGAAAAAATTTGAAATAAAATATTTGAAAGACTGTTTTATACGCACCCCTTCATAAATAATAAAGAAGCTTATTTTACTAATATTGTTATAGTATTTTTTTGCGTCAAGTTTTGACGGGTTCCATCTAGTAATAATAATAATAGTAATAACCTTGTTTTTCCTAACATAATTTTATGTATTTATGTTTTCTTTCTTTGTTTAGTTTATGTCAGTTAACAAGAAAAGCTAAATTTTTCATTGTTTCCAATTTTGAAAACAATATTACCTGTTTTTCATGTATAAGTATTAACAAAATGTAACGCTTAATGTGTCGTTTTAGACTATATTTGTATTTAATTGTTGAAAAGTTTTTAAATTCTTATATCAGAAAGAACAGTAAATCATAAATATGACTTTTATTTATATTACTATTTGTAAATGCATTTTTGAAAAAATAATTCTTCTATAAACTCGTAATAAACAAAATCATGACCATCTCAGACTTAACAAATAACAATCACTTTGAAATAATTAAGAAAATAAATTCCTTTTCGGGAGAAGAAAGCTTATTAATGTCTAATTAAACGCAATTTACATTTATGATATATTTAGATCTTGAAAAAAAAAAGCATGCGTAAGTTATTTTGACCAAAATTTTATTTTCATAATTTCATATTTTGTTCATAAATTTAAAGACTCACATCACATTACAGATAACTATATGCTATATATGTATACATATATGTAGATATATATCTATATAATTTTATTTATATGTGCAGAATTATAATATTTTCAGTAGAAATGATGCAATAATATGTAATTTTCATTTGATACGCAATATGTCTAAGTAAGAAGTATTATGTTTAAATTTATCAATAAAATACTGACAGAGAAAAAGTTGAAATTTATCATTAATTTAGGCTTCCATTTTAAAAATAATATATATTATTTATTATAAAATCATTTCTTCGAACATTATTATAAACTTATATAATTATTTTTATTTTACAAACATATGGTTTATATATGGTTATTATAAGTTCCTTTAACAGTTCCTTATTAGCGCAAAGTCCTATTTCTTTCACTGTGAATTTCTCTTTCGATGTCAAAAAATGTTTTTCCACATTTGGACGCCAGCCAAAATACAGTGGCAAATTTTAGAAATGTACAACAGTTGTGACAACAAAGGCCCTATCTCTTTAGCTTTCATCGCGCTTACATCACTTCGAAATACTACAAATTTCTATTTTTTACTACATTTTACAATTTCATTTCTTACATCATCAATTAGAAAAAAAATTAGCTTTCGATTGAAATTTATTTGAAAACTGCCGATTAATTTAACGACATTTTAAATAATTTTCAAGTGTAAAGAATTTGAACTTCGACATCCAGCTGCACTATGTGTCATTCTAGCATTTCCTGTGAGTACACTTAACTGCATACCTTCCCTCGCTGTTTTTGCCTTGAAGACTAGCAGACGCCGAATTCTATTGTACTGTGAGCGGAAAGTTCGGACAGTGATGAAGTGGTAAGGCGTTACCCAAAAAGGGGTCTTATGCTTTGATCCTTGCCGAGTTCGTGGGAAAGAGTTCATCTGCGAGAGAAGCGATCTCTGCACACGATTTTTAGGTTTGCGCCCGAAACTTTGCCCTTTGTCTTAGAACGTCCAATGACGGACTTAGTGAAAACGAAACAGAGGGATCTCAAGGCTGCTAAGAGGCTGGAGAGTTTCGAGGGGCCCGCCTCGACAAAGCCCCCGCCCCCGGAAGAAGTTCTCCTGCGAGAATGAAAAAGTGAGAGAGGACAGTTTTTGGAGAGATCGAAGAGGAGAGTGTTGACTCTCTGGAGAAGGGAAAAGGAAACGTCAGTTTCTAACTCAGCGTGGCGTAAGCGCTAGTGAGGTCCGACCTCTAGAATTGATACAGCAGGTATCCGCTGAAAATCCCAGCGAAGTGAAAAAGCACACCAAGTGCGAGAGTGAGAGTTCTTAGACTCAGAATTAACGAGCATTAGTAGATCTTCCGAAGAAAAGGAACGGACGAGCCTTGGTCCGAATGAACTTTGTTTTGTAGTCACGACTGTCTGTAATGTTTAGAGACTTTTGTTTGTTTCAGTTACACTTGGAGTCAAGAGGTCATTAATTTATAAGCGATTGACTCACGAAAAATAATTAAATGCTGTAATTAACTTTCTTGTACATATTTTCATTAGAATTAATATTGGTATGTAATAAATTCTATTTTCTAATTTATACGAGAAATTCTCTGTGCCAGCGATCCGATCTGGCTACCACTCACCATCTTTTATCGGGTCGGTATAGAGGAGTTACGACAACTGGTGGCTTGCGGTGATGGATTATTTAGCAAAAATTAATGACAATCTTCAAAGACAAAGAGTGGACTCTGAAATTTAAATCATCAAAGTGCTCCAAGAGAGAGTCTCCTTGTGACTTGTGACCTGAGTCTCCTTAGACACCCCTGTGGATCAACACAGCATCAGAAAGAGTAATCTACCAAGAATTCTGTAGAGTGTTCCCCCATCAGAAAGAGAAATCTACCAAGAATTCTGGAGAGTGTTCCCCCATCCGAAAAGTGTGACAGAGAACCCCGTCTGTGCTCCTGAGAATCTCTGAAGTCTGTGCTTCTGACGCCCTGAAAGACTCTTAGTAATGGAGGTAAGCTCTTTTTATACTCAGAGTGGCTTTAATTGTTATTAGTGTTTGTATAGGTGTTGTAGGCTTCAAAAAAAAAAGTTGTATGTTTATTTTTGTGAGAGTAAATATTTTGAGAAATTTTTCCGGTAGAAAAAAAAAGTATGATGAGATATTTCCGAGATTACTGTAACTTATTTAATAGACAAATTTTGTAGTTAAAAATTAAATTATTGTTGAATTAATTTAATGCAAACTGAGAGTTGTGCAGTGTTACAAAATTTTAGCTGAATCTATAAATGAGAGTTCATTGAAAAAAAAAAGTATTGAACGCATTTCATATTTTACGATAACAGAGTTGATTTTATATGTTTTTTGTGAATTATTCTAAATTTTTTAAGAGTGGATGCAGAGATTAAGACCACCATTGATTTAAAAAAAAAAGGGAATTGAATGAGACTTTTGCAATTTAAAATATTTTTACTGTGCTTTTTGAATTTGAAATTTTTGTTTTGTGTAGAATTTATCCCATATGTATTTTATAACCAAATACCAAGGTGAATGTAGACGTTAGGATAGAGTTGCTTATTTTTATATGTTGCATATTTCCTATATTATTGCTAAGCGTACTTTTTTTATGAGCGTATATTTTGGTAATATTTTGACGCACTTGGTAGGATTTGATTTAATCTTATTGTATTGTTTTATATTTGAGGGAAAGATAATTTCTAATTTTATACTTTAAAAATGTCGGAGCTTAAATATTTTAGGAAAGCTGATTTGCAAACGTTAGCTTACGAATTTGAGGTCATTTTAGAGGAAAATGATACTGTACCGAAAATTATAAAAAAAATAGAGTCGTCAGAAGGATTTGATAAAGAGCTAGCCTTAGCGCAGATTAAACTTATAGAAAAAGATAGGGAAAATAAATTATTGGCAGATAAGGAAGAAAAAGAGCGGGAACATGAGTTAGCTAGGTTAAAAGCGACGCAAGAGTCAGATGACCGGAGTACCGCATCTAGTAGCATCTCAGTTAGAACGAATCATTTACCCCTAAAAACAATTATGCATCGCTTTGATGAAAAGAATTCGGATATTTCGTTGTTTTTGAATTTATTCGAGAGACAGGCAAAAAAATGTAATCTAAATTCGGATGAGTTGGTGACGAACTTACTATCATTATTACCTGTGGGAATGGCCGAGTTAATTTTGAGAGAACCCGAAGACAAAATTGATGATTTTCAATATGTGAAAGAAAAACTGTTAGAACGCTATCGTTTGAATGCAGAGACATACCGACAAAAATTTAGTCAACATCCACGAAATCCTAATTCAGTTTGGAAGGATCTGATATTCGAGCTTAATAGTTTTTTAGAAGGTTGGCTGTCATGCTTACAAGTTTCGGATTTTGAGGGTTTGAAAAATTTGCTTGTCACGGACCAAATCAAACGGAGAGCGTCTCCAGAAATACGCGAACATTTTATAGATAACTGGGCGGAGATTAAAGATCCCGAACAGTTAGTGAGGCTTTTAGATGCGTACGAGGCAATCAAGCGCCCGTCTAAAAAAACTTGGAATCCGAAACTCCCTTTAGAGAAGAAATTTGAAAGACTCAGAACTTTTGATAATGTGCGAAACGGTAACAGAAATCCGGAGATTAATAATAATTGGAGGGATCGCGATGATCATAAAGAAAGGGAAAGGGTTTACGAAAAAAGGCGAGAAGTTAAGTGTCATGCGTGTTTTCGAAGCGGGCACTACAAAGTAGATTGTCCGGAAATTAAAAAGAGAGATGTTGCGCGGGTCGGTCACCTAATAAGTAAGCCGACACTTGAAGAAACCTTCTCCCCTTATTTGAGCAAAATATTAGTGAATGGAATTCAGGCAACTGCCTTAACGGACAGTGGGAGCCAGATAGATTTGGTCCCGCACCATTTAGTCAGTCAAGATAATTTGAATGGAGATCATGTTTGGATTAAAACCCCGGTGGACAGGAAATTGTACTGCTTACCTATAGCAGAAGTCACTTTAGAAATTGAAGGTGTAGGAATCATTGAAACCAAGGCAGGAGTAAATAATAGCGATTCAGACATGGATTATTATTTGTTGGTTAATCAATCTCAAAAGTTATTAGAGCAGGCGAATATAAAACCCGAGTTAGTAAATGCAGTTTTGACGCGGGCTCAAAAGAAAAAAATTGACCATACTCCAAAGCTGGAAGATATGCGGATTATGTTTTCCGATAAGGAAGGGGAGAATGTTCACCGACGCGATGAAGCGGGAACTTTGAATCCGGTAAATAAACAAATTATGATTTCCGAGGGGGAAAAAGAAATTTCTAGCGGGAATGTTGAAGCAGAAACTTTGAATTCCGAGGAAGAAAAAAAAATTTCTAGCGGGAATGTTGAAGCGGAAACTTTGATTTCCGAGGAAGAAAAAGAAGAGGATATTTCTAGCGAGAATGTTGAAGCGGAAACTTTGAATTCAGTAAAAGAAAAAGAAGGGGGAATTTTTCGCGAGTGCAGTGAAGCGGAAGCGTTGAATTCAAAACTAGAGGGTGAAAACCTAGAAAACCCTATTGAACTGGTCAGTGTGGATAAGGGATTATCGCCTTTGCCGATATGTGAGGGATCTTCGATCTTAGCAGAAATTGGAGGGAAAGATAGTCAAATTGATTTAGACAGAGATCAATCTCTCAAAGGGATTAGTAAAAAAACGGAAGGTGAAGAATCGCTTTGTAATGCAGGAGATTCTTTGATAGTGGCAAAAGCCAGAGAAAATCGCGTGAGTGGGAGGAAGCAGGTGCTTGTCCCATTGCCTTATCAGGTAGATATTTTTGGCGCGTGCCTAGAAAGAGTGTCATTACACTTAGGGAAAGGGAAAGTTGAAGGAAATGTGTCAGAATACTTGGACCATGGGAAAAGATTGATAAACGATTTAACTACCGCATTTCTAAAAAGGTTCGGTGTTAAGTTGAGAAATCCGAGAGTGTGTCGCACAATAAGCGATAGTATTGCATGTTGGCATCGAAAAGTTAGAAAGCTCTTGAAAGCGTTAGTATTTGGAGAATGGATAAGAGAAACGGAGGAAAATAAATTCGTGAAGGGATGTGTGTTTAATCTCACGAACAGGTTAAAAAGTTGTCGAGTTTTAGCCGTTGAAAATGTGTCAGAAAAACGAGAAAAGAGGAAATTTTGGTTTGACAGAAAGGCGGTAAAACGGAAGATTAATGTGAAAGATGAGGTTTTAGTTTTAACTACCAGAAAGCCAATTAAAATGTCAGATAGTCGGCCGGGAAGAAATGAGTCAATAATTACGGAAACGAATTATATTGTGAATGTTCCTGGGAGGCGACAGAAATCTCAGATTTCTCACTTGAGTTTAGTAAAGCCTTACAGAAAACGGGTGGAGTTAGCAGATATCTTAACGCGGGAAATAAACGCACTTGAGGAATTCTGTTTACCGTATCTAGATGATATGGCGATTTTTTCAGACAGTTGGGAGGACAATATGCGTCATCTAGAAATAGTATTAAAAAGTGTTAATGACGCGAAACTAAAAATCAAATTGGCGAAATGCAAGTTCGCTCAGAAAACCGTAAAATATCTTGGGCATATTGTAGGTGAGGGTAGACGGAGGCCAGCTGAGGCGAAAGTAAGGGCAATTAAGGAATTACCGGTTCCGAAATCGAAAACTGAAATTCGTAGATGTTTGGGAATGGCTGGATATTATTCCCGGTACATAAAAGATTATGCAGTGATTGTAGAACCATTAACGAGGGCGCTTAAAGGGAAAAATAAAAAAGAAAAGATTGCATGGAGCGACGAAATGGAAAAAGCCTTTGAGACTTTGAAAATGAAACTTACTGAAGAACCGGTGCTTTACGCTCCTAATTTTCAGAAAGAATTCATAGTACAAACTGATGCTAGTGACTTAGGTATTGGCGTGGTTTTGGCTCAAAGAGAGGGATCGGAAGAGCACCCCATAATATATTTAAGTCGAAAATTTACTGATAGTGAGAAAAGTTTCTGCGCCACTGAAAGAGAGTGTGCAGGGATTATTTTTGCGATAAAAAAGTTAAGGCATTATATTGATGGACAAAACTTTTCTATCGAAACCGATCACAATCCTTTGGTGTTTCTAAAAAGAAATTCTGGAAATAATCCCAGATTATTAAGGTGGTCCTTAGCTCTGCAACCTTATAATTATGCCATTTCTCATCGCGCAGGCAAAGACATTCCGCATGTTGATTGTCTGAGTCGAGTTTAAGGAGATTTCTTGATAAACTTTTGTGTATAATTATTTTAAGATTTTTTATTTCACTGTGTTTTATTTCATTATATGTTCATGATTTCTTATCAGAGCGCGAAAAAAAAAAAGGAAGGTAGTATTATCTTATTCATGTATGTTTTTTTTCTTGCCACTCTGATGTAATTTGAGCTTGCAATTCTTTATCCGACTCTTAGAGATTCTTAGTGTTTCACCCTTAAGAATCGTTTGAGGAGGAGGTGCTGTAAAGAATTTGAACTTCGACATCCAGCTGCACTATGTGTCATTCTAGCATTTCCTGTGAGTACACTTAACTGCATACCTTCCCTCGCTGTTTTTGCCTTGAAGACTAGCAGACGCCGAATTCTATTGTACTGTGAGCGGAAAGTTCGGACAGTGATGAAGTGGTAAGGCGTTACCCAAAAAGGGGTCTTATGCTTTGATCCTTGCCGAGTTCGTGGGAAAGAGTTCATCTGCGAGAGAAGCGATCTCTGCACACGATTTTTAGGTTTGCGCCCGAAACTTTGCCCTTTGTCTTAGAACGTCCAATGACGGACTTAGTGAAAACGAAACAGAGGGATCTCAAGGCTGCTAAGAGGCTGGAGAGTTTCGAGGGGCCCGCCTCGACAAAGCCCCCGCCCCCAGAAGAAGTTCTCCTGCGAGAATGAAAAAGTGAGAGAGGACAGTTTTTGGAGAGATCGAAGAGGAGAGTGTTGACTCTCTGGAGAAGGGAAAAGGAAACGTCAGTTTCTAACTCAGCGTGGCGTAAGCGCTAGTGAGGTCCGACCTCTAGAATTGATACAGCAGGTATCCGCTGAAAATCCCAGCGAAGTGAAAAAGCACACCAAGTGCGAGAGTGAGAGTTCTTAGACTCAGAATTAACGAGCATTAGTAGATCTTCCGAAGAAAAGGAACGGACGAGCCTTGGTCCGAATGAACTTTGTTTTGTAGTCACGACTGTCTGTAATGTTTAGAGACTTTTGTTTGTTTCAGTTACACTTGGAGTCAAGAGGTCATTAATTTATAAGCGATTGACTCACGAAAAATAATTAAATGCTGTAATTAACTTTCTTGTACATATTTTCATTAGAATTAATATTGGTATGTAATAAATTCTATTTTCTAATTTATACGAGAAATTCTCTGTGCCAGCGATCCGATCTCGCTACCACTCACCATCTTTTATCGGGTCGGTATAGAGGAGTTACTACACAAGCATGAAAAGTTTTTCTATTCTATCTTATCAATGACCACCAGTTTACTTCAAAAATGTAAAATAGCCCCTGGGAAAGTTGCCACAATTGAAAATAGATTTCCCTAACCATCATAAAAAGTGAATAATCATTTAAAAAAAAAAAAAGAAAAAAAAGTGATAAATTATAAGATCAGATTATCCATAAGATAGAACATTTTGGCGCTAATTAAAAATCTGTCAGGGAAAAAAAAGACTATTTTTAGTTTATGTTGAACATAAAATTGATATGTTGAATTCGTTGATGAATATGTTCCATCAGATATCAGGATATGCTAGGAATTGCATTTTTTTATTTTTTTACATTCGCCAACTGTATAAGAGGAAAAATATCCCCGACTGTGATGGAAAATGGATAATCATCCTGATTATGTCAAGGAACCGAAGAAACCATACAAATAAATTACACTTGAAAACATTAAAAATCTCCCTCATCTGCAGATAGATTTATTACTGTAAAAAACTTCTTAATCTTTGCATAAAAATTGATTAGCTTAAAACAATGAATGCGGTTTAGAACATATGGATTTGAAACGAACAATGATTAAAGAGGACATTTTAAAACTTTTAATTTAATCATTTTAAAACTTTTTTAACGTCGAATTTCGACGGTGCTTTTGGGCAGATGCAATGCACATGCGCATAGGAGCTCATTCGATTGCATTATCACAGGGGGGGGGAGATATGTGCTTTATTTACTATGTTCTGTTATTTACTGAATATGATATGACCGTAGGAATATACGATTTGTATATACTTCATAGGTCCATGAATTTTTTTTCTTGCCATGGGGAATATGGTGGTAATGTCAAACTGATTTGCATTTCACAGTTATTTACGGATTGTTTGTTTGGAGTTTGCATCGGAAATATTACTGTATTTGACTGGGGAAAAAATTTGAAATAAAATATTTGAAAGACTGTTTTATACGTACCCCTTCATAAATAATAAAGAAGCTTATTTTACTAATATTGTTATAGTATTTTTTTGCGTCAAGTTTTGACTGGTTCCATCTAGTAATAATAATAATAGTAATAACCTTGTTTTTCCTAACATAATTTTATGTATTTATGTTTTCTTTCTTTGTTTAGTTTATGTCAGTTAACAAGAAAAGCTAAATTTTTCATTGTTTCCAATTTTGAAAACAATGTTACCTGTTTTTCATGTATAAGTATTAACAAAATGTAACGCTTAATGTGTCGTTTTAGACTATATTTGTATTTAATTGTTGAAAAGTTTTTTAATTCTTATATCAGAAAGAACAGTAAATCATAAATATGACTTTTATTTATATTACTATTTGTACATGCATTTTTGAAAAAAATAATTCTTCTATAAACTCGTAATAAACAAAATCATGACCATCTCAGACTCAACAAATAACAATCACTTTGAAATAATTAAGAAAATAAATTCCTTTTCGGGAGAAGAAAGCTTATTAATGTCTAATTAAACGCAATTTACATTTATGAAATATTTAGATCTTGAAAAAAAAAGCATGCGTAAGTTATTTTGACCAAAATTTTATTTTCATAATTTCATATTTTGTTCATAAATTTAAAGACTCATCACATTACAGATAACTATATGCTATATATGTATACATATATGTAGATATATATCTATATAATTTTATTTATATGTGCAGAATTATAATATTTTCAGTAGAAATGATGCAATAATATGTAATTTTCATTTGATACGCAATATGTCTAAGTAAGAAGTATTATGTTTAAATTTATCAATAAAATACTGACAGAGAAAAAGTTGAAATTTATCATTAATTTAGGCTTCCATTTTAAAAATAATATATATTATTTATTATAAAATCATTTCTTCGAACATTATTATAAACTTATATAATTATTTTTATTTTACAAACATATGGTTTATATATGGTTATTATAAGTTCCTTTAACAGTTCCTTATTAGCGCAAAGTCCTATTTCTTTCACTGTGAATTTCTCTTTCGATGTCAAAAAATGTTTTTCCACATTTGGACGCCAGCCAAAATACAGTGGCAAATTTTAGAAATGTACAACAGTTGTGACAACAAAGGCCCTATCTCTTTAGCTTTCATCGCGCTTACATCACTTCGAAATACTACAAATTTCTATTTTTTACTACATTTTACAATTTCATTTCTTACATCATCAATTAGAAAAAAAATTAGCTTTCGATTGAAATTTATTTGAAAACTGCCGATTAATTTAACGACTTTTTAAATAATTTTCAAGCATGAAAAGTTTTTCTATTCTATCTTATCAATGACCACCAGTTTACTTCAAAAATGTAAAATAGCCCCTGGGAAAGTTGCCACAATTGAAAATAGATTTCCCTAACCATCATAAAAAGTGAATAATCATTTTAAATAAAAAAAGAAAAAAAAGTGATAAATCATAAGATCAGATTATCCATAAGATAGAACATTTTGGCGCTAATTAAAAATCTGTCAGGGAAAAAAAAGACTATTTTTAGTTTATGTTGAACATAAAATTGATATGTTGAATTCGTTGATGAATATGTTCCATCAGATATCAGGATATGCTAGGAATTGCATTTTTTTATTTTTTTACATTCGCCAACTGTATAAGAGGAAAAATATCCCCGACTGTGATGGAAAATGGATAATCATCCTGATTATGTCAAGGCACCGAAGAAACCATACAAATAAATTACACTTGAAAACATTAAAAATCTCCCTTATCTGCAGATAGATTTATTACTGTAAAAAACTTCTTAATCTTTGCATAAAAATTGATTAGCTTAAAACAATGGATGCGGTTTAGAAGATATGGATTTGAAACGAACAATGATTAAAGAGGACATTTTAAAACTTTTAATTTAATCATTTTAAAACTTTTTAACCCGTCGAATTTCGACGGTGCTTTTGGGCAGATGCAATGCACATGCGCATAGGAGCTCATTCTATTGCATTATCACAGGGGGGGGGGGATGTGTGCTTTATTTACTATGTTCTGTTATTTACTGAATATGATATGACCGTAGGAATATACTATTTGTATATACTTCATAGGTCCATGAATTTTTTTCTTGCCATGGGGAATATGGTGGTAATGTCAAACTGATTTGCATTTCACAGTTATTTACGGATTGTTTGTTTGGAGTTTGCATCGGAAATAGTACTGTATTTGACTGGGGAAAAAATTGAAATAAAATATTTGAAAGACTGTTTTATACGCACCCTTTCATAAATAATAAAGAAGCTTATTTTACTAATATTGTTATAGTATTTTTTTGCGTCAAGTTTTGACGGGTTCCATCTAGTAATAATAATAATAGTAATAACCTTGTTTTTCCTAACATAATTTTATGTATTTATGTTTTCTTTCTTTGTTTAGTTTATGTCAGTTAACAAGAAAAGCTAAATTTTTCATTGTTTCCAATTTTGAAAACAATGTTACCTGTTTTTCATGTATAAGTATTAACAAAATGTAACGCTTAATGTGTCGTTTTAGACTATATTTGTATTTAATTGTTGAAAAGTTTTTTAATTCTTATATCAGAAAGAAAAGTAAATCATAAATATGACTTTTATTTATATTACTATTTGTACATGCATTTTTGAAAAAATAATTCTTCTATAAACTCGTAATAAACAAAATCATGACCATCTCAGACTTAACAAATAACAATCACTTTGAAATAATTAAGAAAATAAATTCCTTTTCGGGAGAAGAAATCTTATTAATGTCTAATTAAACGCAATTTACATTTATGAAATATTTAGATCTTGAAAAAAAAAAGCATGCGTAAGTTATTTTGACCAAAATTTTATTTTCATAATTTCATGTTATACACATATATATTGTTCATAAATTTAAAGACTCATCACATTACAGATAACTATATGCTATATATGTATACATATATGTAGATATATATCTATATAATTTTATTTAGATCTGCAGAATTATAATATTTTCAGTAGAAATGATGCAATAATATGTAATTTTCATTTGATACGCAATATGTCTAAGTAAGAAGTATTATGTTTAAATTTATCAATAAAATACTGACAGAGAAAAAGTTGAAATTTATCATTAATTTAGGCTTCCATTTTAAAAATAATATATATTATTTATTATAAAAACATTTCTTCGAACATTATTATAAACTTATATAATTATTTTTATTTTACAAACATATGGTTTATATATGGTTATTATAAGTTCATTTAACAGTTCCTTATTAGCGCAAAGTCCTATTTCTTTCACTGTGAATTTCTCTTTCGATGTCAAAAAAAAATTTTCCACTTTTGGACGCCAGCCAAAATACAGTGGCAAATTTTAGAAATGTACAACAGTTGTGACAACAAAGGCCCTATCTCTTTAGCTTTCATCGCGCTTACATCACTTCGAAATACTACAAATTTCTATTTTTTACTACATTTTACAATTTCAATTCTTACATCATCAATTAGAAAAAAAATTAGCTTTCGATTGAAATTTATTTGAAAACTGCCGATTAATTTAACGACATTATAAATAATTTTCAAGCATGAAAAGTTTTTCTATTCTATCTTATCAATGACCACCAGTTTACTTCAAAAATGTAAAATAGCCCCTGGGAAAGTTGCCACAATTGAAAATAGATTTCCCTAACCATCATAAAAAGTGAATAATCATTTTAAATAAAAAAAGAAAAAAAAGTGATAAATCATAAGATCAGATTATCCATAAGATAGAACATTTTGGCGCTAATTAAAAATCTGTCAGGGAAAAAAAAGACTATTTTTAGTTTATGTTGAACATAAAATTGATATGTTGAAGTCGTTGATGAATATGTTCCATCAGATATCAGGATATGCTAGGAATTGCATTTTTTTATTTTTTTACATTCGCCAACTGTATAAGAGGAAAAATATCCCCGACTGTGATGGAAAAGGGATAATCATCCTGATTATGTCAAGGAACCGAAGAAACCATACAAATAAATTACACTTGAAAACATTAAAAATCTCCCTCATCTGCAGATAGATTTATTACTGTAAAAAACTTCTTAATCTTTGCATAAAAATTGATTAGCTTAAAACAATGGATGCGGTTTAGAAGATATGGATTTGAAACGAACAATGAATAAAGAGGACATTTTAAAACTTTTAATTTAATCATTTTAAAACTTTTTTAACGTCGAATTTCGACGGTGCTTTTGGGCAGATGCAATGCACATGCGCATAGGAGCTCATTTGATTGCATTATCACAGGGGGGGGGGAAATGTGTGCTTTATTTACTATGTTCTGTTATTTACTGAATGTGATATGAACGTAGGAATATACTATTTGTATATACTTCATAGGTCCATGAAATTTTTTTCTTGCCATGGGGAATATGGTGGTAATGTCAAACTGATTTGCATTTCACAGTTATTTACGGATTGTTTGTTTGGAGTTTGCATTGGAAATAGTACTGTATTTGACTGGGGAAAAAAATTGAAATAAAATATTTGAAAGACTGTTTTATACGCACCCCTTCATAAATAATAAAGAAGCTTATTTTACTAATATTGTTATAGTATTTTTTTGCGTCAAGTTTTGACGGGTTCCATCTAGTAATAATAATAATAGTAATAACCTTGTTTTTCCTAACATAATTTTATGTATTTATGTTTTCTTTCTTTGTTTAGTTCATGTCAGTTAACAAGAAAAGCTAAATTTTTCATTGTTTCCAATTTTGAAAACAATGTTACCTGTTTTTCATGTATAAGTATTAACAAAATGTAACGCTTAATGTGTCGTTTTAGACTATATTTGTATTTAATTGTTGAAAAGTTTTTTAATTCTTATATCAGAAAGAACAGTAAATCATAAATATGACTTTTATTTATATTACTATTTGTACATGCATTTTTGAAAAAATAATTCTTCTATAAACTCGTAATAAACAAAATCATGACCATCTCAGACTTAACAAATAACAATCACTTTGAAATAATTAAGAAAATAAATTCCTTTTCGGGAGAAGAAAGCTTATTAATGTCTAATTAAACGCAATTTACATTTATGAAATATTTAGATCTTGAAAAAAAAAAGCATGCGTAAGTTATTTTGACCAAAATTTTATTTTCATAATTTCATATTATACATATATATTTTGTTCATAAATTTAAAGACTCATCACATTACAGATAACTATATGCTATATATGTATACATATATGTAGATATATATCTATATAATTTTATTTATATGTGCAGAATTATAATATTTTCAGTAGAAATGATGCAATAATATGTAATTTTCATTTGATACGCAATATGTCTAAGTAAGAATTATTATGTTTAAATTTAACAATAAAATACTGACGGAGAAAAAGTTGAAATTTATCAATTATTTAGGCTTCCATTTTAAAAATAATATATATTATTTATTATAAAAACATTTCTTCGAACATTATTATAAACTTATATAATTATTTTTATTTTACAAACATATGGTTTATATATGGTTATTATAAGTTCCTTTAACAGTTCCTTATTAGCGCAAAGTCCTATTTCTTTCACTGTGAATTTCTCTTTCGATGTCAAAAAATGTTTTTCCACTTTTGGACGCCAGCCAAAATACAGTGGCAAATTTTAGAAATGTACAACAGTTGTGACAACAAAGGCCCTATCTCTTTAGCTTTCATCGCGCTTACATCACTTCGAAATACTACAAATTTCAATTTTTTACTACATTTTACAATTTCAATTCTTACTTCATCAATTAGAAAAAAAATTAGCTTTCGATTGAAATTTATTTAAAAACTGCCGATTAATTTAACGACTTTTTAAATAATTTTCAAGCATGAAAAGTTTTTCTATTCTATCTTATCAATGACCACCAGTTTACTTCAAAAATGTAAAATAGCCCCTGGGAAAGTTGCCACAATTGAAAATAGATTTCCCTAACCATCATAAAAAGAGAATAATCATTTAAAAAAAAAAAAAAGAAAAGAAAAAAAAAGTGATAAATCATAAGATCAGATTATCCATAAGATAGAACATTTTGGCGCTAATTAAAAATCTGTCAGGGAAAAAAAAGACTATTTTTAGTTTATGTTGAACATAAAATTGATATGTTGAAGTCGTTGATGAATATGTTCCATCAGATATCAGGATATGCTAGGAATTGCATTTTTTTATTTTTTTACATTCGCCAACTGTATAAGAGGAAAAATATCCCCGACTGTGATGGAAAAGGTATAATCATCCTGATTATGTCAAGGAAACGAAGAAACCATACAAATAAATTACACTTGAAAACATTAAAAATCTCCCTCATCTGCAGATAGATTTATTACTGTAAAAAACTTCTTAATCTTTGCATAAAAATTGATTAGCTTAAAACAATGGATGCGGTTTAGAAGATATGGATTTGAAATGAACAATGATTAAAGAGGACATTTTAAAATTTTAATTTAATCATTTTAAAACTTTTTTAACGTCGAATTTCGACGGTGCTTTTGGGCAGATGCAATGCACACGCGCATAGGAGCTCATTCGATTGCATTATCACAGGGGGGGGGGAGATGTGTGCTTTATTTACTATGTTCTGTTATTTACTGAATGTGATATGAACGTAGGAATATACTATTTGTATATACTTCATAGGTCCATGAATTTTTTTTCTTGCCATGGGGAATATGGTGGTAATGTCAAACTGATTTGCATTTCACAGTTATTTACGGATTGTTTGTTTGGAGTTTGCATCGGAAATAGTACTGTATTTGACTGGGGAAAAAAATTGAAATAAAATATTTGAAAGACTGTTTTATACGCACCCCTTCATAAATAATAAAGAAGCTTATTTTACTAATATTGTTATAGTATTTTTTGCGTCAAGTTTTGACGGGTTCCATCTAGTAATAATAATAATAGTAATAACCTTGTTTTTCCTAACATAATTTTATGTATTTATGTTTTCTTTCTTTGTTTAGTTTATGCCAGTTAACAAGAAAAGCTAAATTTTTCATTGTTTCCAATTTTGAAAACAATGTTACCTGTTTTTCATGTATAAGTATTAACAAAATGTAATGCTTAATGTCTCGTTTTAGACTATATTTTTATTTAATTGTTGAAAAGTTTTTTAATTCTTATATCAGAAAGAACAGTAAATCATAAATATGACTTTCATTTATATTACTATTTGTACATGCATTTTTGAAAAAATAATTCTTCTATAAACTCGTAATAAACAAAATCATGACCATCTCACACTTAACAAATAACAATCACTTTGAAATAATTAAGAAAATAAATTCCTTTTCGGGAGAAGAAAGCTTATTAATATCTAATTAAACGCAATTTACATTTATGAAATATTTAGATCTTGAAAAAAAAAAAAAGCATGCGTAAGTTATTTTGACCAAAATTTTATTTTCATAATTTCATATTTTGTTCATAAATTTAAAGACTCATCACATTACAGATAACTATATGCTATATATGTATACATATATGTAGATATATATCTATATAATTTTATTTATATGTGCAGAATTATAATATTTTCAGTAGAAATGATGCAATAATATGTAATTTTCATTTGATACGCAATATGTCTAAGTAAGAAGTATTATGTTTAAATTTATCAATAAAATACTGACAGAGAAAAAGTTGAAATTTATCATTAATTTAGGCTTCCATTTTAAAAATAATATATATTATTTATTATAAAATCATTTCTTCGAACATTATTATAAACTTATATAATTATTTTTATTTTACAAACATATGGTTTATATATGGTTATTATAAGTTCCTTTAACAGTTCCTTATTAGCGCAAAGTCCTATTTCTTTCACTGTGAATTTCTCTTTCGATGTCAAAAAATGTTTTTCCACATTTGGACGCCAGCCAAAATACAGTGGCAAATTTTAGAAATGTACAACAGTTGTGACAACAAAGGCCCTATCTCTTTAGCTTTCATCGCGCTTACATCACTTCGAAATACTACAAATTTCTATTTTTTACTACATTTTACAATTTCATTTCTTACATCATCAATTAGAAAAAAAATTAGCTTTCGATTGAAATTTATTTGAAAACTGCCGATTAATTTAACGACATTTTAAATAATTTTCAAGTGTAAAGAATTTGAACTTCGACATCCAGCTGCACTATGTGTCATTCTAGCATTTCCTGTGAGTACACTTAACTGCATACCTTCCCTCGCTGTTTTTGCCTTGAAGACTAGCAGACGCCGAATTCTATTGTACTGTGAGCGGAAAGTTCGGACAGTGATGAAGTGGTAAGGCGTTACCCAAAAAGGGGTCTTATGCTTTGATCCTTGCCGAGTTCGTGGGAAAGAGTTCATCTGCGAGAGAAGCGATCTCTGCACACGATTTTTAGGTTTGCGCCCGAAACTTTGCCCTTTGTCTTAGAACGTCCAATGACGGACTTAGTGAAAACGAAACAGAGGGATCTCAAGGCTGCTAAGAGGCTGGAGAGTTTCGAGGGGCCCGCCTCGACAAAGCCCCCGCCCCCGGAAGAAGTTCTCCTGCGAGAATGAAAAAGTGAGAGAGGACAGTTTTTGGAGAGATCGAAGAGGAGAGTGTTGACTCTCTGGAGAAGGGAAAAGGAAACGTCAGTTTCTAACTCAGCGTGGCGTAAGCGCTAGTGAGGTCCGACCTCTAGAATTGATACAGCAGGTATCCGCTGAAAATCCCAGCGAAGTGAAAAAGCACACCAAGTGCGAGAGTGAGAGTTCTTAGACTCAGAATTAACGAGCATTAGTAGATCTTCCGAAGAAAAGGAACGGACGAGCCTTGGTCCGAATGAACTTTGTTTTGTAGTCACGACTGTCTGTAATGTTTAGAGACTTTTGTTTGTTTCAGTTACACTTGGAGTCAAGAGGTCATTAATTTATAAGCGATTGACTCACGAAAAATAATTAAATGCTGTAATTAACTTTCTTGTACATATTTTCATTAGAATTAATATTGGTATGTAATAAATTCTATTTTCTAATTTATACGAGAAATTCTCTGTGCCAGCGATCCGATCTGGCTACCACTCACCATCTTTTATCGGGTCGGTATAGAGGAGTTACGACAACTGGTGGCTTGCGGTGATGGATTAATTAGCAAAAATTAATGACAATCTTCAAAGACAAAGAGTGGACTCTGAAATTTAAATCATCAAAGTGCTCCAAGAGAGAGTCTCCTTGTGACTTGTGACCTGAGTCTCCTTAGACACCCCTGTGGATCAACACAGCATCAGAAAGAGTAATCTACCAAGAATTCTGGAGAGTGTTCCCCCATCAGAAAGAGAAATCTACCAAGAATTCTGGAGAGTGTTCCCCCATCCGAAAAGTGTGACAGAGAACCCCGTCTGTGCTCCTGAGAATCTCTGAAGTCTGTGCTTCTGACGCCCTGAAAGACTCTTAGTAATGGAGGTAAGCTCTTTTTATACTCAGAGTGGCTTTAATTGTTATTAGTGTTTGTATAGGTGTTGTAGGCTTCAAAAAAAAAAGTTGTATGTTTATTTTTGTGAGAGTAAATATTTTGAGAAATTTTTCCGGTAGAAAAAAAAAGTATGATGAGATATTTCCGAGATTACTGTAACTTATTTAATAGACAAATTTTGTAGTTAAAAATTAAATTATTGTTGAATTAATTTAATGCAAACTGAGAGTTGTGCAGTGTTACAAAATTTTAGCTGAATCTATAAATGAGAGTTCATTGAAAAAAAAAAGTATTGAACGCATTTCATATTTTACGATAACAGAGTTGATTTTATATGTTTTTTGTGAATTATTCTAAATTTTTTAAGAGTGGATGCAGAGATTAAGACCACCATTGATTTAAAAAAAAAAGGGAATTGAATGAGACTTTTGCAATTTAAAATATTTTTACTGTGCTTTTTGAATTTGAAATTTTTGTTTTGTGTAGAATTTATCCCATATGTATTTTATAACCAAATACCAAGGTGAATGTAGACGTTAGGATAGAGTTGCTTATTTTTATATGTTGCATATTTCCTATATTATTGCTAAGCGTACTTTTTTTATGAGCGTATATTTTGGTAATATTTTGACGCACTTGGTAGGATTTGATTTAATCTTATTGTATTGTTTTATATTTGAGGGAAAGATAATTTCTAATTTTATACTTTAAAAATGTCGGAGCTTAAATATTTTAGGAAAGCTGATTTGCAAACGTTAGCTTACGAATTTGAGGTCATTTTAGAGGAAAATGATACTGTACCGAAAATTATAAAAAAAATAGAGTCGTCAGAAGGATTTGATAAAGAGCTAGCCTTAGCGCAGATTAAACTTATAGAAAAAGATAGGGAAAATAAATTATTGGCAGATAAGGAAGAAAAAGAGCGGGAACATGAGTTAGCTAGGTTAAAAGCGACGCAAGAGTCAGATGACCGGAGTACCGCATCTAGTAGCATCTCAGTTAGAACGAATCATTTACCCCTAAAAACAATTATGCATCGCTTTGATGAAAAGAATTCGGATATTTCGTTGTTTTTGAATTTATTCGAGAGACAGGCAAAAAAATGTAATCTAAATTCGGATGAGTTGGTGACGAACTTACTATCATTATTACCTGTGGGAATGGACGAGTTAATTTTGAGAGAACCCGAAGACAAAATTGATGATTTTCAATATGTGAAAGAAAAACTGTTAGAACGCTATCGTTTGAATGCAGAGACATACCGACAAAAATTTAGTCAACATCCACGAAATCCTAATTCAGTTTGGAAGGATCTGATATTCGAGCTTAATAGTTTTTTAGAAGGTTGGCTGTCATGCTTACAAGTTTCGGATTTTGAGGGTTTGAAAAATTTGCTTGTCACGGACCAAATCAAACGGAGAGCGTCTCCAGAAATACGCGAACATTTTATAGATAACTGGGCGGAGATTAAAGATCCCGAACAGTTAGTGAGGCTTTTAGATGCGTACGAGGCAATCAAGCGCCCGTCTAAAAAAACTTGGAATCCGAAACTCCCTTTAGAGAAGAAATTTGAAAGACTCAGAACTTTTGATAATGTGCGAAACGGTAACAGAAATCCGGAGATTAATAATAATTGGAGGGATCGCGATGATCATAAAGAAAGGGAAAGGGTTTACGAAAAAAGGCGAGAAGTTAAGTGTCATGCGTGTTTTCGAAGCGGGCACTACAAAGTAGATTGTCCGGAAATTAAAAAGAGAGATGTTGCGCGGGTCGGTCACCTAATAAGTAAGCCGACACTTGAAGAAACCTTCTCCCCTTATTTGAGCAAAATATTAGTGAATGGAATTCAGGCAACTGCCTTAACGGACAGTGGGAGCCAGATAGATTTGGTCCCGCACCATTTAGTCAGTCAAGATAATTTGAATGGAGATCATGTTTGGATTAAAACCCCGGTGGACAGGAAATTGTACTGCTTACCTATAGCAGAAGTCACTTTAGAAATTGAAGGTGTAGGAATCATTGAAACCAAGGCAGGAGTAAATAATAGCGATTCAGACATGGATTATTATTTGTTGGTTAATCAATCTCAAAAGTTATTAGAGCAGGCGAATATAAAACCCGAGTTAGTAAATGCAGTTTTGACGCGGGCTCAAAAGAAAAAAATTGACCATACTCCAAAGCTGGAAGATATGCGGATTATGTTTTCCGATAAGGAAGGGGAGAATGTTCACCGACGCGATGAAGCGGGAACTTTGAATCCGGTAAATAAACAAATTATGATTTCCGAGGGGGAAAAAGAAATTTCTAGCGGGAATGTTGAAGCAGAAACTTTGAATTCCGAGGAAGAAAAAAAAATTTCTAGCGGGAATGTTGAAGCGGAAACTTTGATTTCCGAGGAAGAAAAAGAAGAGGATATTTCTAGCGAGAATGTTGAAGCGGAAACTTTGAATTCAGTAAAAGAAAAAGAAGGGGGAATTTTTCGCGAGTGCAGTGAAGCGGAAGCGTTGAATTCAAAACTAGAGGGTGAAAACCTAGAAAACCCTATTGAACTGGTCAGTGTGGATAAGGGATTATCGCCTTTGCCGATATGTGAGGGATCTTCGATCTTAGCAGAAATTGGAGGGAAAGATAGTCAAATTGATTTAGACAGAGATCAATCTCTCAAAGGGATTAGTAAAAAAACGGAAGGTGAAGAATCGCTTTGTAATGCAGGAGATTCTTTGATAGTGGCAAAAGCCAGAGAAAATCGCGTGAGTGGGAGGAAGCAGGTGCTTGTCCCATTGCCTTATCAGGTAGATATTTTTGGCGCGTGCCTAGAAAGAGTGTCATTACACTTAGGGAAAGGGAAAGTTGAAGGAAATGTGTCAGAATACTTGGACCATGGGAAAAGATTGATAAACGATTTAACTACCGCATTTCTAAAAAGGTTCGGTGTTAAGTTGAGAAATCCGAGAGTGTGTCGCACAATAAGCGATAGTATTGCATGTTGGCATCGAAAAGTTAGAAAGCTCTTGAAAGCGTTAGTATTTGGAGAATGGATAAGAGAAACGGAGGAAAATAAATTCGTGAAGGGATGTGTGTTTAATCTCACGAACAGGTTAAAAAGTTGTCGAGTTTTAGCCGTTGAAAATGTGTCAGAAAAACGAGAAAAGAGGAAATTTTGGTTTGACAGAAAGGCGGTAAAACGGAAGATTAATGTGAAAGATGAGGTTTTAGTTTTAACTACCAGAAAGCCAATTAAAATGTCAGATAGTCGGCCGGGAAGAAATGAGTCAATAATTACGGAAACGAATTATATTGTGAATGTTCCTGGGAGGCGACAGAAATCTCAGATTTCTCACTTGAGTTTAGTAAAGCCTTACAGAAAACGGGTGGAGTTAGCAGATATCTTAACGCGGGAAATAAACGCACTTGAGGAATTCTGTTTACCGTATCTAGATGATATGGCGATTTTTTCAGACAGTTGGGAGGACAATATGCGTCATCTAGAAATAGTATTAAAAAGTGTTAATGACGCGAAACTAAAAATCAAATTGGCGAAATGCAAGTTCGCTCAGAAAACCGTAAAATATCTTGGGCATATTGTAGGTGAGGGTAGACGGAGGCCAGCTGAGGCGAAAGTAAGGGCAATTAAGGAATTACCGGTTCCGAAATCGAAAACTGAAATTCGTAGATGTTTGGGAATGGCTGGATATTATTCCCGGTACATAAAAGATTATGCAGTGATTGTAGAACCATTAACGAGGGCGCTTAAAGGGAAAAATAAAAAAGAAAAGATTGCATGGAGCGACGAAATGGAAAAAGCCTTTGAGACTTTGAAAATGAAACTTACTGAAGAACCGGTGCTTTACGCTCCTAATTTTCAGAAAGAATTCATAGTACAAACTGATGCTAGTGACTTAGGTATTGGCGTGGTTTTGGCTCAAAGAGAGGGATCGGAAGAGCACCCCATAATATATTTAAGTCGAAAATTTACTGATAGTGAGAAAAGTTTCTGCGCCACTGAAAGAGAGTGTGCAGGGATTATTTTTGCGATAAAAAAGTTAAGGCATTATATTGATGGACAAAACTTTTCTATCGAAACCGATCACAATCCTTTGGTGTTTCTAAAAAGAAATTCTGGAAATAATCCCAGATTATTAAGGTGGTCCTTAGCTCTGCAACCTTATAATTATGCCATTTCTCATCGCGCAGGCAAAGACATTCCGCATGTTGATTGTCTGAGTCGAGTTTAAGGAGATTTCTTGATAAACTTTTGTGTATAATTATTTTAAGATTTTTTATTTTTTATTTCACTGTGTTTTATTTCATTATATGTTCATGATTTCTTATCAGAGCGCGAAAAAAAAAAAGGAAGGTAGTATTATCTTATACATGTATGTTTTTTTTCTTGCCACTCTGATGTAATTTGAGCTTGCAATTCTTTATCCGACTCTTAGAGATTCTTAGTGTTTCACCCTTAAGAATCGTTTGAGGAGGAGGTGCTGTAAAGAATTTGAACTTCGACATCCAGCTGCACTATGTGTCATTCTAGCATTTCCTGTGAGTACACTTAACTGCATACCTTCCCTCGCTGTTTTTGCCTTGAAGACTAGCAGACGCCGAATTCTATTGTACTGTGAGCGGAAAGTTCGGACAGTGATGAAGTGGTAAGGCGTTACCCAAAAAGGGGTCTTATGCTTTGATCCTTGCCGAGTTCGTGGGAAAGAGTTCATCTGCGAGAGAAGCGATCTCTGCACACGATTTTTAGGTTTGCGCCCGAAACTTTGCCCTTTGTCTTAGAACGTCCAATGACGGACTTAGTGAAAACGAAACAGAGGGATCTCAAGGCTGCTAAGAGGCTGGAGAGTTTCGAGGGGCCCGCCTCGACAAAGCCCCCGCCCCCAGAAGAAGTTCTCCTGCGAGAATGAAAAAGTGAGAGAGGACAGTTTTTGGAGAGATCGAAGAGGAGAGTGTTGACTCTCTGGAGAAGGGAAAAGGAAACGTCAGTTTCTAACTCAGCGTGGCGTAAGCGCTAGTGAGGTCCGACCTCTAGAATTGATACAGCAGGTATCCGCTGAAAATCCCAGCGAAGTGAAAAAGCACACCAAGTGCGAGAGTGAGAGTTCTTAGACTCAGAATTAACGAGCATTAGTAGATCTTCCGAAGAAAAGGAACGGACGAGCCTTGGTCCGAATGAACTTTGTTTTGTAGTCACGACTGTCTGTAATGTTTAGAGACTTTTGTTTGTTTCAGTTACACTTGGAGTCAAGAGGTCATTAATTTATAAGCGATTGACTCACGAAAAATAATTAAATGCTGTAATTAACTTTCTTGTACATATTTTCATTAGAATTAATATTGGTATGTAATAAATTCTATTTTCTAATTTATACGAGAAATTCTCTGTGCCAGCGATCCGATCTCGCTACCACTCACCATCTTTTATCGGGTCGGTATAGAGGAGTTACTACACAAGCATGAAAAGTTTTTCTATTCTATCTTATCAATGACCACCAGTTTACTTCAAAAATGTAAAATAGCCCCTGGGAAAGTTGCCACAATTGAAAATAGATTTCCCTAACCATCATAAAAAGTGAATAATCATTTAAAAAAAAAAAAAGAAAAAAAAGTGATAAATTATAAGATCAGATTATCCATAAGATAGAACATTTTGGCGCTAATTAAAAATCTGTCAGGGAAAAAAAAGACTATTTTTAGTTTATGTTGAACATAAAATTGATATGTTGAATTCGTTGATGAATATGTTCCATCAGATATCAGGATATGCTAGGAATTGCATTTTTTTATTTTTTTACATTCGCCAACTGTATAAGAGGAAAAATATCCCCGACTGTGATGGAAAATGGATAATCATCCTGATTATGTCAAGGAACCGAAGAAACCATACAAATAAATTACACTTGAAAACATTAAAAATCTCCCTCATCTGCAGATAGATTTATTACTGTAAAAAACTTCTTAATCTTTGCATAAAAATTGATTAGCTTAAAACAATGAATGCGGTTTAGAACATATGGATTTGAAACGAACAATGATTAAAGAGGACATTTTAAAACTTTTAATTTAATCATTTTAAAACTTTTTTAACGTCGAATTTCGACGGTGCTTTTGGGCAGATGCAATGCACATGCGCATAGGAGCTCATTCGATTGCATTATCACAGGGGGGGGGAGATATGTGCTTTATTTACTATGTTCTGTTATTTACTGAATATGATATGACCGTAGGAATATACTATTTGTATATACTTCATAGGTCCATGAATTTTTTTTCTTGCCATGGGGAATATGGTGGTAATGTCAAACTGATTTGCATTTCACAGTTATTTACGGATTGTTTGTTTGGAGTTTGCATCGGAAATATTACTGTATTTGACTGGGGAAAAAATTTGAAATAAAATATTTGAAAGACTGTTTTATACGTACCCCTTCATAAATAATAAAGAAGCTTATTTTACTAATATTGTTATAGTATTTTTTTGCGTCAAGTTTTGACTGGTTCCATCTAGTAATAATAATAATAGTAATAACCTTGTTTTTCCTAACATAATTTTATGTATTTATGTTTTCTTTCTTTGTTTAGTTTATGTCAGTTAACAAGAAAAGCTAAATTTTTCATTGTTTCCAATTTTGAAAACAATGTTACCTGTTTTTCATGTATAAGTATTAACAAAATGTAACGCTTAATGTGTCGTTTTAGACTATATTTGTATTTAATTGTTGAAAAGTTTTTTAATTCTTATATCAGAAAGAAAAATAAATCATAAATATGACTTTTATTTATATTACTATTTGTACATGCATTTTTGAAAAAATAATTCTTCTATAAACTCGTAATAAACAAAATCATGACCATCTCAGACTTAACAAATAACAATCACTTTGAAATAATTAAGAAAATAAATTCCTTTTCGGGAGAAGAAATCTTATTAATGTCTAATTAAACGCAATTTACATTTATGAAATATTTAGATCTTGAAAAAAAAAAGCATGCGTAAGTTATTTTGACCAAAATTTTATTTTCATAATTTCATGTTATACACATATATATTGTTCATAAATTTAAAGACTCATCACATTACAGATAACTATATGCTATATATGTATACATATATGTAGATATATATCTATATAATTTTATTTAGATCTGCAGAATTATAATATTTTCAGTAGAAATGATGCAATAATATGTAATTTTCATTTGATACGCAATATGTCTAAGTAAGAAGTATTATGTTTAAATTTATCAATAAAATACTGACAGAGAAAAAGTTGAAATTTATCATTAATTTAGGCTTCCATTTTAAAAATAATATATATTATTTATTATAAAAACATTTCTTCGAACATTATTATAAACTTATATAATTATTTTTATTTTACAAACATATGGTTTATATATGGTTATTATAAGTTCATTTAACAGTTCCTTATTAGCGCAAAGTCCTATTTCTTTCACTGTGAATTTCTCTTTCGATGTCAAAAAAAAAATTTCCACTTTTGGACGCCAGCCAAAATACAGTGGCAAATTTTAGAAATGTACAACAGTTGTGACAACAAAGGCCCTATCTCTTTAGCTTTCATCGCGCTTACATCACTTCGAAATACTACAAATTTCTATTTTTTACTACATTTTACAATTTCAATTCTTACATCATCAATTAGAAAAAAAATTAGCTTTCGATTGAAATTTATTTGAAAACTGCCGATTAATTTAACGACATTATAAATAATTTTCAAGCATGAAAAGTTTTTCTATTCTATCTTATCAATGACCACCAGTTTACTTCAAAAATGTAAAATAGCCCCTGGGAAAGTTGCCACAATTGAAAATAGATTTCCCTAACCATCATAAAAAGTGAATAATCATTTTAAATAAAAAAAGAAAAAAAAGTGATAAATCATAAGATCAGATTATCCATAAGATAGAACATTTTGGCGCTAATTAAAAATCTGTCAGGGAAAAAAAAGACTATTTTTAGTTTATGTTGAACATAAAATTGATATGTTGAAGTCGTTGATGAATATGTTCCATCAGATATCAGGATATGCTAGGAATTGCATTTTTTTATTTTTTTACATTCGCCAACTGTATAAGAGGAAAAATATCCCCGACTGTGATGGAAAAGGGATAATCATCCTGATTATGTCAAGGAACCGAAGAAACCATACAAATAAATTACACTTGAAAACATTAAAAATCTCCCTCATCTGCAGATAGATTTATTACTGTAAAAAACTTCTTAATCTTTGCATAAAAATTGATTAGCTTAAAACAATGGATGCGGTTTAGAAGATATGGATTTGAAACGAACAATGATTAAAGAGGACATTTTAAAACTTTTAATTTAATCATTTTAAAACTTTTTTAACGTCGAATTTCGACGGTGCTTTTGGGCAGATGCAATGCACATGCGCATAGGAGCTCATTTGATTGCATTATCACAGGGGGGGGGGAAATGTGTGCTTTATTTACTATGTTCTGTTATTTACTGAATGTGATATGAACGTAGGAATATACTATTTGTATATACTTCATAGGTCCATGAAATTTTTTTCTTGCCATGGGGAATATGGTGGTAATGTCAAACTGATTTGCATTTCACAGTTATTTACGGATTGTTTGTTTGGAGTTTGCATCGGAAATAGTACTGTATTTGACTGGGGAAAAAAATTGAAATAAAATATTTGAAAGACTGTTTTATACGCACCCCTTCATAAATAATAAAGAAGCTTATTTTACTAATATTGTTATAGTATTTTTTTGCGTCAAGTTTTGACGGGTTCCATCTAGTAATAATAATAATAGTAATAACCTTGTTTTTCCTAACATAATTTTATGTATTTATGTTTTCTTTCTTTGTTTAGTTCATGTCAGTTAACAAGAAAAGCTAAATTTTTCATTGTTTCCAATTTTGAAAACAATGTTACCTGTTTTTCATGTATAAGTATTAACAAAATGTAACGCTTAATGTGTCGTTTTAGACTATATTTGTATTTAATTGTTGAAAAGTTTTTTAATTCTTATATCAGAAAGAACAGTAAATCATAAATATGACTTTTATTTATATTACTATTTGTACATGCATTTTTGAAAAAATAATTCTTCTATAAACTCGTAATAAACAAAATCATGACCATCTCAGACTTAACAAATAACAATCACTTTGAAATAATTAAGAAAATAAATTCCTTTTCGGGAGAAGAAAGCTTATTAATGTCTAATTAAACGCAATTTACATTTATGAAATATTTAGATCTTGAAAAAAAAAAAGCATGCGTAAGTTATTTTGACCAAAATTTTATTTTCATAATTTCATATTATACATATATATTTTGTTCATAAATTTAAAGACTCATCACATTACAGATAACTATATGCTATATATGTATACATATATGTAGATATATATCTATATAATTTTATTTATATGTGCAGAATTATAATATTTTCAGTAGAAATGATGCAATAATATGTAATTTTCATTTGATACGCAATATGTCTAAGTAAGAATTATTATGTTTAAATTTAACAATAAAATACTGACGGAGAAAAAGTTGAAATTTATCAATTATTTAGGCTTCCATTTTAAAAATAATATATATTATTTATTATAAAAACATTTCTTCGAACATTATTATAAACTTATATAATTATTTTTATTTTACAAACATATGGTTTATATATGGTTATTATAAGTTCCTTTAACAGTTCCTTATTAGCGCAAAGTCCTATTTCTTTCACTGTGAATTTCTCTTTCGATGTCAAAAAATGTTTTTCCACTTTTGGACGCCAGCCAAAATACAGTGGCAAATTTTAGAAATGTACAACAGTTGTGACAACAAAGGCCCTATCTCTTTAGCTTTCATCGCGCTTACATCACTTCGAAATACTACAAATTTCAATTTTTTACTACATTTTACAATTTCAATTCTTACTTCATCAATTAGAAAAAAAATTAGCTTTCGATTGAAATTTATTTGAAAACTGCCGATTAATTTAACGACTTTTTAAATAATTTTCAAGCATGAAAAGTTTTTCTATTCTATCTTATCAATGACCACCAGTTTACTTCAAAAATGTAAAATAGCCCCTGGGAAAGTTGCCACAATTGAAAATAGATTTCCCTAACCATCATAAAAAGAGAATAATCATTTAAAAAAAAAAAAAGAAAAGAAAAAAAAAGTGATAAATCATAAGATCAGATTATCCATAAGATAGAACATTTTGGCGCTAATTAAAAATCTGTCAGGGAAAAAAAAGACTATTTTTAGTTTATGTTGAACATAAAATTGATATGTTGAAGTCGTTGATGAATATGTTCCATCAGATATCAGGATATGCTAGGAATTGCATTTTTTTATTTTTTTACATTCGCCAACTGTATAAGAGGAAAAATATCCCCGACTGTGATGGAAAAGGTATAATCATCCTGATTATGTCAAGGAAACGAAGAAACCATACAAATAAATTACACTTGAAAACATTAAAAATCTCCCTCATCTGCAGATAGATTTATTACTGTAAAAAACTTCTTAATCTTTGCATAAAAATTGATTAGCTTAAAACAATGGATGCGGTTTAGAAGATATGGATTTGAAACGAACAATGATTAAAGAGGACATTTTAAAATTTTAATTTAATCATTTTAAAACTTTTTTAACGTCGAATTTCGACGGTGCTTTTGGGCAGATGCAATGCACACGCGCATAGGAGCTCATTCGATTGCATTATCACAGGGGGGGGGGGAGATGTGTGCTTTATTTACTATGTTCTGTTATTTACTGAATGTGATATGAACGTAGGAATATACTATTTGTATGTACTTCATAGGTCCATGAATTTTTTTTCTTGCCATGGGGAATATGGTGGTAATGTCAAACTGATTTGCATTTCACAGTTATTTACGGATTGTTTGTTTGGAGTTTGCATCGGAAATAGTACTGTATTTGACTGGGGAAAAAAATTGAAATAAAATATTTGAAAGACTGTTTTATACGCACCCCTTCATAAATAATAAAGAAGCTTATTTTACTAATATTGTTATAGTATTTTTTGCGTCAAGTTTTGACGGGTTCCATCTAGTAATAATAATAATAGTAATAACCTTGTTTTTCCTAACATAATTTTATGTATTTATGTTTTCTTTCTTTGTTTAGTTTATGCCAGTTAACAAGAAAAGCTAAATTTTTCATTGTTTCCAATTTTGAAAACAATGTTACCTGTTTTTCATGTATAAGTATTAACAAAATGTAATGCTTTATGTCTCGTTTTAGACTATATTTGTATTTAATTGTTGAAAAGTTTTTTAATTCTTATATCAGAAAGAACAGTAAATCATAAATATGACTTTCATTTATATTACTATTTGTACATGCATTTTTGAAAAAATAATTCTTCTATAAACTCGTAATAAACAAAATCATGACCATCTCACACTTAACAAATAACAATCACTTTGAAATAATTAAGAAAATAAATTCCTTTTCGGGAGAAGAAAGCTTATTAATGTCTAATTAAACGCAATTTACATTTATGAAATATTTAGATCTTGAAAA
Source organism: Maratus michaelseni (assembly GCA_963931845.1). Lineage (NCBI taxonomy): Eukaryota > Metazoa > Arthropoda > Arachnida > Araneae > Salticidae > Maratus > Maratus michaelseni. The sequence continues at coordinate 70,216,229 of OZ007589.1, forward strand.
AAAAAAAAAGCATGCGTAAGTTATTTTGACCAAAATTTTATTTTCATAATTTCATATTATACAGATATATTTTGTTCATAAATTTAAAGACTCATCACATTACAGAAAACTATATGCTATATATGTATACATATATGTAGATATATATCTATATAATTTTATTTATATGTGCAGAATTATAATATTTTCAGTAGAAATGATGCAATGATATGTAATTTTCATTTGATACGCAATATGTCTAAGTAAGAATTATTATGTTTAAATTTATCAATAAAATACTGACAGAGAAAAAGTTTAAATTTATCAATTATTTAGGCTTCCATTTTAAAAATAATATATATTATTTATTAAAAAAACAATTCTTCGAATATTATTATAAACTTATATAATTATTTTTATTTTACAAACATATGGTTTATATATGGTTATTATAAGTTCCTTTAACAGTTCCTTATTAGCGCAAAGTCCTATTTCTTTCACTGTGAATTTCTCTTTCGATGTCAAAAAATGTTTTTCCACTTTTGGACGCCAGCCAAAATACAGTGGCAAATTTTAGAAATGTACAACAGTTGTGACAACAAAGGCGCTATCTCTTTAGCTTTCATCGCGCTTACATCACTTCGAAATACTACAAATTTCTATTTTTTACTACATTTTACAATTTCAATTCCTACATCATCAATTAGAAAAAAAAAATGAGCTTTCGATTGAAATTTATTTGAAAACTGCCGATTAATTTAACGACTTTTTAAATAATTTTCAAGCATGAAAATTTTTTCAATTCTATCTTATCAATGACCACAAGTTTACTTCAATAATGTAAAATAGCCCGTAGGAAAGTTGCTACAATTGAAAATAGATTTCCCTAACCATCATAAAAAGTGAATAATAATAAAAAAAAAAATTAAAAAAAGTGATAAATCATAAGATCAGATTATCCATAAGATAGAACATTTTGGCGCTAAAGAAAAATCTGTCAGGGAAAAAAAAAAGAAAAAAAAGGAGACTATTTTTAGTTTATGTTGAACATAAAATTGATATGTTGAATTCGTTGATGAATATGTTCCATCAGATATCAGGATATGCTAGGAATTGCATTTTTTTATTTTTTTACATTTGCCAACTGTATAAGAGGAAAAATATCCCCGACTGTGATGGAAAAGGGATAATCTTCCTGATTACGTCAAGGAACCGAAGAAACCATACAAATAAATTACACTTGAAAACATTAAAAATCTCCCTCATCTGCAGATAGATTTATTACTGTAAAAAACTTCTTAATCTTTGCATAAAAATTGATTAGCTTAAAACAATGGATGCGTTTTAGAAGATATGGATTTGAAACGAACAATCATTAAAGACGACATTTTAAAACTTTTAATTTAATCATTTTAAAACTTTTTAACGTCGAATTTCGACGGTGCTTTTGGGCAGATGCAATGCACATGCGCATAGGAGCTCATTCGATTGCATTATCACAGGGGGGGGGGGAGATGTGTGCTTTATTTACTATGTTCTGTTATTTACTGAATATGATATGAACGTAGGAATATACTATTTGTATATATTTCATAGGTCCATGAATTTTTTTTTTCTTGCCGTGGGGAATATGGTGGTAATGTCAAACTTATTTGCATTTCACAGTTATTTACGGATTGTTTGTTTGGAGTTTGCATCGGAAATAGTACTGTATTTGACTGGGGAAAAAATTGAAATAAAATATTTGAAAGACTGTTTTATACGCACCCCTTCATAAATAATACAGAAGCTTATTTTACTGTATTGTTATAGTATTTTTTTGCGTCAAGTTTTGACGGGTTCCGTCTAGTAATAATAATAATAGTAATAACCTTGTTTTTCCTAACATAATTTTATGTATTTATGTTTTCTTTCTTTGTTTAGTTTATGCCAGTTAACAAGAAAAGCTAAATTTTTCATTGTTTCCAATTTTGAAAACAATGTTACCAGTTTTTCATGTATAAGTATTAACAAAATGTAATGCTTAATGTCTCGTTTTAGACTATATTTGTATTTAATTGTTGAAAAGTTTTTTAATTCTTATATCAGAAAGAACAGTAAATCATAAATATGACTTTTATTTATATTACTATTTGTACATGCATTTTTGAAAAAATAATTCTTCTATAAACTCGTAATAAACAAAATCATGACCATCTCAGACTTAACAAATAACAATCACATTGAAATAATTAAGAAAATAAATTCCTTTTCGGGAGAAGAAAGCTTATTAATGTCTAATTAAACGCAATTTACATTTATGAAATATTTAGATCTTGAAAAAAAAAAACATGCGTAAGTTATTTTGACCAAAATTTTATTTTCATAATTTCATATTATACATATATATTTTGTTCATAAATTTAAAGACTCATCACATTACAGATAACTATATGCTATATATGTATACATATATGTAGATATATATCTATATAATTTTATTTATATGTGCAGAATTATAATATTTTCAGTAGAAATGATGCAATAATATGTAATTTTCATTTGATACGCAATATGTCTAAGTAAGAATTATTATGTTTAAATTTATCAATAAAATACTGACGGAGAAAAAGTTGAAATTTATCAATTATTTAGGCTTCCATTTTAAAAATAATATATATTATTTATTATAAAAACATTTCTTCGAACATTATTATAAACTTATATAATTATTTTTATATTACACATATATGGTTTATATATGGTTATTATAAGTTCATTTAACAGTTCCTTATTAGCGCAAAGTCCTATTTCTTTCACTGTGAATTTCTCTTTCGATGTCAAAAAATCTTTTTCCACTTTTGGACGCCAGCCAAAATACAGTGGCAAATTTTAGAAATGTACAACAGTTGTGACAACAAAGGCACTATCTCTTTAGCTTTCATCGCGCTTACATCACTTCGAAATACTACAAATTTCTATTTTTTACTACATTTTACAATTTCAATTCTTACATCATCAATTAGAAAAAAAAATAGCTTTCGATTGAAATTTATTTGAAAACTGCCGATTAATTTAACGACATTTTAAATAATTTTCAAGCATGAAAAGTTTTTCTATTCTATCTTATCAATGACCACCAGTTTACTTCAAAAATGTAAAATAGCCCCTGGGAAAGTTGCCACAATTGAAAATAGATTTCCCTAACCATCATAAAAAGTGAATAATCATTTTAAAAAAAAAAGAAAAAAAAGTGATAAATCATAAGATCAGATTATCCATAAGATAGAACATTTTGGCGCTAATTAAAAATCTGTCAGGGAAAAAAAAAAGACTGTTTTTAGTTTATGTTGAACATAAAATTGATATGTTGAATTCGTTGATGAATATGTTCCATCAGATATCAGGATATGCTAGGAATTGCATTTTTTTATTTTTTTACATTCGCCAACTGTATAAGAGGAAAAATATCCCCGACTGTGATGGAAAATGGATAATCATCCTGATTATGTCAAGGAACCGAAGAAACCATACAAATAAATTACACTTGAAAACATTAAAAATCTCCCTCATCTGCAGATAGATTTATTACTGTAAAAAACTTCTTAATCTTTGCATAAAAATTGATTAGCTTAAAACAATGAATGCGGTTTAGAAGATATGGATTTGAAACGAACAATGATTAAATAGGACATTTTAAAACTTTTATTTTAATCATTTTAAAACTTTTTTAACGTCGAATTTCGACGGTGCTTTTGGGCAGATGCAATGCACATGCGCATAGGAGCTCATTCGATTGCATTATCACAGGGGGGGGGAGATGTGTGCTTTATTTACTATGTTCTGTTATTTACTGAATATGATATGACCGTCGGAATATACTATTTGTATATACTTCATAGGTCCATGAATTTTTTTTCTTGCCATGGGGAATATGGTGGTAATGTCAAACTGATTTGCATTTCACAGTTATTTACGGATTGTTTGTTTGGAGTTTGCATCGGAAATAGTACTGTATTTGACTGGGGAAAAAATTGAAATAAAATATTTGAAAGACTGTTTTATACGCACCCCTTCATAAATAATACAGAAGCTTATTTTACTGTATTGTTATAGTATTTTTTTGCGTCAAGTTTTGACGGGTTCCGTCTAGTAATAATAATAATAGTAATAAAATAATAATAGTAATAGCAATAATATGTAATTTTCATTTGATACGCAATATGTCTAAGTAAGAATTATTATGTTTAACTTTATCAATAAAATACTGACAGAGAAAAAGTTGAAATTTATCATTAAATTAGGCTTCCATTTTAAAAATAATATATATTATTTATTATAAAAACATTTCTTCGAACATTATTATAAACTTATATAATTATTTTTATTTTACAAACATATGGTTTATTTTAGTTCATAAAATTTTTTTGTAATATGATCTAATTTTCTTTACTGAGGTCGTTTAATGATGCATTTCTTTATATTTTTTTCCAAAACTAACATAGGCAAGAAAAGTTTATAAGTTAGAAATTCAATATACAACCTCGCGACGTTTAGACAAAAAAATATCCAATAAAAAAATTATTCTGGTTTACAGAACTTAAAGAATACTATGTTGAAATGGTAAAGAGATGAATGAAAGAAATGGTTGGATGGGAAATAGCAACTACTATGAAAATTGTTTTTATTCTATATAAAAATATTCAAAACAAATATCGCGTTTCTACTCTGAAAATATCTGAAAAGTAGTACAGTAAATCTTTATCACTGCGGAATAGATATGTACTTCAAACTTTGGCCACTACTCAAAGGTATTCCCTTTACAGAGGTCAAAATGTACAAAATACAAATATGTATGCGTTGGAGACATACATAAGGTGTTCGTTAAATAGCAGTGTCAGCTATTCAGAGTTGTCTGTTTTAGAAGTTTTAGTGCATAACAAAAATTATTTTTATTTTTCTAATTCTGGTTATTACTTAAAACATTTAAATCTTTCAGACAACATGTGCGATGTTTAAAATTGACTAAAATACATATTAACTGGTAAAGGTAACAATGGAACTCAGTTATTTTAAATGACACACTTTTTGTTTGTGATGGAATGAAATATTCCAGAAGAGGAACATTATTATTTTTCGTTTTTACTAAATAATATGTAAAAAAAAATATTTTTTTTTTTACAGTTGTGATCTTCGTTTTGAGAATATAAAAAAAATGTGGGACAACTTTGCATGGTTAATGCGATTTCAAATATGCACAAATTCATAAATGAAGCATCTTGAAAACTTTAGCCTGATAATGACTGTTTATGACAACAGGATTCAACTTCATATTACGCTACTCACGTAAGCAAGATTGATAAGCTAAAATTTGTTCATATTATCGGGAGAGTAGATATAAATTTCTGACACAGAAATAGATGCAGACACATTTTTATACACTCTAAAACCTGTTAAATGGAACGTGGCTTGGTTTTAACGGAATCAAGTTTGAAACATTGGCATTTCATTTTCTTGACAGAAGAAATACTATAGACTTCTACCTGATAAAACTGAAATTTATCTAAAATGGAATTCCGTTTTCACAGTTTTACTGCATAAGATTTTGTAAAATTGTCTTTTTTTTCGTTGGACTAATGCTTAACAGACTATTTGAATTCGTCCATAATTTCTTAAATATGTTTAATTGTCTTACTTAGTCTGAAATTGTAACTTTTGCTCTCACTAATAACCTTTGGCATTGAATAATAAAATGTTATTTTTTCTCGAAGTCCTATTTATATGATTAATAGTATTTTGATTAATTAAGAACATAGAAAATATTTTAAACTAATCATACTTTTTGTAGTTAGAAATAACGTTGTTAAGAAATGAAGTGAAATGAAACTAGCAGCACGCGCTGTGCGTGATATGAAAAGTGTAAATTTCATTAGAAGAATTTGTTTTAGAGAATGTATGTGAGTTTTTTGTCTTATCTCGATGTAACATGTAAGATGTACTCGGGTAGATGGAATTAAATGTACTTTTATAATGCAAATGGATCCTTTTATGAATTCTGAAGTTGGACTCTTATTCATTAACGCCCAGCATCGTGTAGATGCAGCCCATGAAAAGTAACAAGAAGGTTAGTATTAATATTCTATGCTAAGCCTACTTTCGAATTCTAACATAAAAATTTGGTACCCTCGGCGGGACGGGTGTTTTTGAATTTGAATTGATTAATTTGAGAAGATGAATTTAAATATCTTAAAAACACAAAGAAAAGGATTAAGAACTACTTTTACTGTCACAGCTAATAAAATTGAGTCTGAATTGACTAATGAAATAAGTGAATTCAAAGAGCTTTCCATTTTGAAATCTCAACTCATAGACAAATTCCAGCGATTGGATACTAACCAAAGCCAAATTTCGGAAATTCTTTTGAAAGATGAAGATGAAAAATTATATACGGAAGATTTTGGAGGAGCGGAAGAATATAGAGAAAAATACGTAGAATTATTTTCACGTATTGACGAAAAGATGCAGTTTTCTAAATCTCCTAGTGAAAATGAAAGACGAAAGTTCAAGTTGCCAAAAATTGAGCTGAAGAGATTTAATGGTGAACCAAAGAATTTTTTATCCTTCTGGAGTCAATTTAAGAAAATACACGAAGACGACTCTATTGCGGAAGAAGATAAAATGCAATATTTATTGCAATCCATGGAACCCAAGTCAAAGGCCGAGCGATTAATATCAAGTTATCCAGCGACAGCTGAAAATTATCCGAAAGCAATCAAGCAATTGAAAGAAAGATTTGGACGTGATGATCTACTTGTGCAGATATATGTAAGAGAGTTGTTAACCCTCGTAATGAGAAATGCGACTGCGGGAAAAACGAAAGTTGATTTGGCCTCTTTATATGACGAACTAGAAAGTAAACTCCGAGCCTTAGAAAGCCTGGGTCGAACTCAAGAAAAGTATGGAGACTTTCTGACGCCTTTGGTCGAAAGCTGCTTGCCGGAAGAAATTCTGTTAACTTGGGAAAGAAACAGAAATCATGATACATCTGCAAGTAAGAATTCACGAACTTTAGAGCAATTGATGAACTTTCTTCGCCAAGAAGTCCAAGGAGACGAAATAGTTTCTCTGGCGAGAAAAGGTTTTGGCTCGATTAATGTTAAAAAAAGAGAAACTTTATGTGAAAATGCCGATAAATCTGAACTAGCCACCGCATCGGCACTGGTGAGTACGGAAAACCAAGGTAAGAAAAACAATTGTATTTTTTGTGAAAAATTTCACTCGAGTGAAAAGTGTTTTACTGCTAGAAAGATGTCAATGGCTGATAAACAAAAATTGTTGTTAAGAAAAGGTGCATGTTTTTCATGCTTACAAATAGTTGGTCATTTAAGTAAAAATTGTAATATTAAACGTAAGTTAAGATGTACCCATTGTAATAAACCTCATTTTGAGATAATGTGTCAACAACAAAATAGAAAATATGATGTAAATGATAAATTGAAATCAGAAAATTCTCTTTCTAATTGTAATAGAAATGAAGTTGTGTATATGCAAACGCTTGGCGTGCGCATTAGGTCGCAAGGTCGCCAAAAAATTGTACGCGCGCTTTTAGATACTGCTAGCCAAAGTAGCTATGTTAGTCAGAGAATAACGAGATTATTAAAAATGCGTCCTATAAGAAAAGAAACAATTATTCACGCATTGTTCGGGGGGGATGAAACGAAGCCCAAACGACATGATGTATTTTCCGTAGAACTGAGTGAATTAGAAGGAGATAATGCGTTTAGTTTTGAAGCATTTTCCGAAAGAAAAATTTGCGGATTTGTCCCTAGAATTAAAGATTATAGAATATTAAATGAGCTGAAAATAAATAAAATTAATCTAACTGATAATTTTTGTAAGGAAACTGAAATTGATCTTTTGATAGGGGCGGATATGATAGGGAAATTATTGACAGGTAATTTACTTCAATTAAACTGCGACTTGACTGCCATAGAAACCAAGCTCGGTTGGACAGTTATGGGAAAACAAAAGTGTAGCAAGAAACATAACATTTTGACATCGCTGTCTATGTATGTTGGAAATGTTCCTTTGAACGAATTGTGGGAACTTGAAACTATAGGAATTTCTGACCCCATTCAGAGTCTAGAAAAGAGGGGAGATTTTGATTTAAACGATTTTAAGGATAAAATGAAAATTCTTCCCGATGGCAGATATGAAATAGGGCTTCCATGGAAATGTGACTCTAAGAACTTAGGCGATAATAAAGTTTTAGCTTGGAAGAGATATGAAAAAATGATAAATAAATTGAAATGTGGGGGGTTTCTCACTGAATATCAAGAAGTATTCAGGGAATGGGAAAATTTGAATATTGTTGAACGTGTCCCGGAAAACGAATTGAGTAATAATTGTCATTATTTACCGCACAGGCCTGTAATCAGGTTAGATAAGGAAACCACAAAAATACGCCCTGTATTCGACGCGTCTGCTTCTGAGAAAGGAAAACCCTCCTTAAATGAATGCTTATATAAAGGCATTAATATTATAGAATTAATACCTGATATTCTTGATCGCTTTAGAATGTATCCTATCGGTATAACTGCAGATATAGAAAAAGCTTATTTGATGTTATCTGTTATGCCTAAAGATAGAGATTTTCTTAGATTCTATTTTCCATGTAATGAAGGGCAATTGGTTTATAGACATTGTAGAGTTGTATTTGGTGTCTCTTCTAGCTCTTATTTATTAAGTGCATCCATAATGCATCTTTTAGAAAACAGTCCCCCTGAATTTAAAGAAACTGCTGAAAAATTGAAATGTTCATTTTATGTAGATAATTGTGTATCATGTGTTTCTAACATTGGTGAAGCTGAAATGTTTATTGAAAATGCGAAATCACTGATGTCTAAAGGATGTTTCAATTTGCGCTGTTTTGAAAGCAATGTAGCTTGCAAGAATATCGATAAGCATGTTGGGGATACTTCTGTTCTGGGGATCATTTGGAATTTAACTAATGATTCTTTGAAATGTTGTTTAGATTTAGAAACATTAACGTGCGAAAGGAAAATTACTAAGAGATTAATCTTAAGCATTGTACAAAAGATTTTTGATCCTATCGGCTTATTGTCTCTTACTACATTGCTTCCAAAACTATTGCTACAAGCTTCATGGAAACAAAAAATTCCATGGGATCATGAATTACCTGGTAATATTGTAAACGTGTTTTTGAAATGGTTGGAGAACATTGATGTTTTAAAAGAAGTAGCTTTACCTCGATATTTGGAGATTAATGCTTCATCTGAACTTCATGTTTTTGTTGATGCGAGTAAAGGGGCATATGCATCGTGCGTCGTTAGATCAACAGTTGGTTCCGAAGTAAAGGTTACACTTGTTAGAGCGAAGTCTAGGGTTGCTCCTCTCAAAACTTTGAGTATACCGCGTTTAGAATTAATAGCTTGCTGTATAGGTGCTCGACTCGCGAATTCTGTCATCAAAGCAATCAATTTGTCAGATCTAAAAATCACATTTTGGTCAGATTCTACTACTGCACTTTGGTGGATAAAAGAACATGGGAATTGGTCAATTTTCGTGAGCAACAGGGTTAAAGAGATTCGGCAATTGACCAGAACAGAGTCATGAAAGCACGTTCCCGGAAATTTAAACATAGCTGATATACTATCACGCGGGTGTTATCCCCAACGAATGCTTGGTTCGCGATGGTGGGAAGGTCCTAAATGGTTAAAGGAAAATCCTGAGTGCTGGCCGATCGCCGCGATTGACTGTCAACCTAAAGAGGTAGATTTAGAAAGAAAGAAAGTTAAAATTATGAATGTTGATCTAGCTAGAGACGCACCCCCTTGGCTCTTAAATAACATATCTAATTATGATAAGATGATAAGAGTATTTGCTTGGATTTTGAGATTTGTAAATAACTGTCGGAAAATATCTAATAAATGTGAAGATTTCAATATTTCTCAAAATGAAATTGGAAATTCTGAAAAATATTTAATCCGTTTAGTTCAAATGTCTTATTTGTATGATAAAAGGTCTCTGAATGATATTGTTACGTTCAAAGATGATGATGGAATTTTAAGAGTAAGAACTAAAATAACTGAGAGAAATGATCAAGAATCGTTTTTGTATCCAATATTGTTGCCCGATAAATGTGAATTCACTAAGCTATTGATTAGATCTGTACACCAAAGGAATTGTCATGCAGGAATAAGAATAATGCAATCTTTAATAAGAGAAAGATTTTGGGTTATTAGAGCTAGAAGAGCTATTAAGAATGTATTGTTTGACTGTATTGTATGCAAACGTTTCAAAGCAAAATCCTTGTCGAGCGAACCGACACCTTTGCCACCAGATCGCGTGACGGATTGTGCTGTCTTTGAAATTATTGGAGCAGACGTAGCGGGGCCTCTATTCCTAAAAAATGGCGAGAAAGTTTGGATAGCATTACTTACTTGTGCAGTTTATCGCGCACTTCACCTTGAATTAGTTAACTCACTATCTTCTGATGCTTTTCTGCTAGCACTTAGGCGTTTTATATCTAGACGTGGGAGGCCCAGCACTATTTATTGTGATAACGGAACGAATTTTAGGGGAGCTTCCAATGAACTTTCTAAATTGAATTGGGATAAAATCTTAAGAGAAACTATGACGCATAAAATTGTTTGGAAATTTATACCTCCCACCGCAGCTTGGTGGGGAGGCTGGTGGGAAAGGTTGGTTCGCATTGTAAAAGAATTGTTAATACATACTCTAGGCAAATCAGTATTAACTTATGAAGAATTGAATACACTTGTATGTGACTGTGAATCTATAATTAATTGCAGACCTCTAACCTATATCTCGGAGGACCCACTGGAGCTAGTTCCTCTAACGCCCGCTATGTTTCTCACTGAAAATCGATGTTTTAGCAATTCGGATATTGTCGAATTAGATTCGCGAAGTTTAAGGAAAAGACTGAATTATAGAGCTAAACTTCTTACCGATTTTAGGCAACGTTTCAGGAAGGAATACCTCAGTGAATTAGTTCAAAAACATACTGAAAAACATACACGTGAGCCGCGAGTGGGAGAGGTAGTCTTGATTGGGGATGATAACAAAAAGCGTTTATTCTGGCCTTTAGCTAAAGTCATTCAGTTAATTCCTGGAAGAGATAGGAAGGTTCGCACGGTTAAGTTAAAAACTCAGCACAGCACTATTTTACGTCCAGTGCAGCGCATCTTCCCTTTGGAAGTATATTCAAATGAAACGAATGAAATTGCATTTAAGAGGTCGGGTGAAGAGAAATCTAGTTCCAGTGGATATTTCAATCATGAAAATGTATCTTCTCCTGATAGTGTCATAATCAAGAAATATACCTCTTCTGGAAGATGTGTAAAGGCTCCACAGAAGTTGGATCTTTTTAATAACAATTGTTATGTATTTGAAACTCTCCCCAAGTTTCAAAGGGGGGAGGATGTTAAGAAATGAAGTGAAATGAAACTAGCAGCACGCGCTGTGCGTGATATGAAAAGTGTAAATTTCATTAGAAGAATTTGTTTTAGAGAATGTATGTGAGTTTTTTGTCTTATCTCGATGTAACATGTAAGATGTACTCGGGTAGATGGAATTAAATGTACTTTTATAATGCAAATGGATCCTTTTATGAATTCTGAAGTTGGACTCTTATTCATTAACGCCCAGCATCGTGTAGATGCAGCCCATGAAAAGTAACAAGAAGGTTAGTATTAATATTCTATGCTAAGCCTACTTTCGACTTCTAACAAACGTCAACTTAGATCATATTCGATGAAGCTGTCATATAATTCAAGTATAAATATCATGAACAAAAGTAAATAAGTAAGCCCAAGAAAGAGCATTAACATAATATGTAAAACGTAACAAAATGTTTAATTTTTTAACATTATTTATTCTACAACATTGAAAATTATCTACTTGTCTCATTATGTTGTACCAGGTTTCCCCTGTCTGAGTATACTCGTTATAATTTCAGATGTGTTGGCATCCTTTCTTGGACATGGACGGGAAATTCCACAAAGGATTTCCCGACTGACTGCCGAAACCTTTAGAAAGGCCGCCATCTCCTGATGTACTTGTGGCATGTAGCATGTTATTTTCATTGTTGAGACTGTATAGCCCACAGTTAGTACCGAGGATAAACTATTATTGTGCTATATGTGTCGACGTATATGTGAAAAATGTATTTCACTACCAACGATTATTCCGAAACCAGAGTGGTAAGCCACTGATTGATATATTATGTGTCATTTCCAATGGCTGTGCTATATATATGTAGGATTTCAGTTTGGACACTTCACTTCATCAAATGAACTAACTACTTTTATAATCCATGGTTAGACATATGCGAGTTGTAAATAGTTTTGGATCGCGAGATTTGGCAAAGAGCCAGTCTTCTAATTTTTGTTATGAAGCAAGATATAAAATGAATATAGCCGATAAAGGCGCTATTAGGCCTAGTTGAATTATCGTAAGGTAAATTTACTGTATAGTTTTGACCAAAAGTGTATTAGTTGAAATTAAAGTTAGTATTTTGTTGTTCATCGATTATTTGTCATGTAATTCCAGTAAAGTGACTATTTACATCTCATCTACTTACATTTTTGGGGGCTCGGATGCCAAGATTATTAAAAGTAAAAGCCACTAGTAGTGAAATGGAAACCAAACGTAAAATGTTGTAAAACGCCAGTATCAAAAGTTGGGTTACGAATTAGCAAGGTGAAACCGTAATCGTATCGCTTCAAGTACAATTTTTGAAAGATGGGAACTCTAAATAAAGCTAAGAGAATTAATTGATCTAATAAACCTCTGCGAAGATTGCGGAATTGAAGCACCAGAAAAACCGACAATACCTGTCCTAATAAAGCTGATCAAGAGTTCGGAGAGTTACGAAGAAGATTTTATAAGAAATCGATTGGAAGTAGTGATAGCAAGTAGAAAAGAGAAAGAAGAAAGATAAGAGAAAGAGAAATAGAAGAAATTACAAGCAGAACTGGAAGAGAAGGAATTACAAGCAGAACTGGAAGAGAAGAAGTTACAAGCAGAGATTGAAGAAAATAGATTGAAAATGTAAATGAAAATGGAAGAAAGAAAATGGAAAATAGAATCGGAGCAAAATTTTGAAATTAAGAAATTGCAGATACAAGAAAATTCAAGAGAACACATTAATGAAGACCCAAGGACAAATCCAGGTAAGCAATTTGAATTGCTTAGATTATTAACTAAATATGATAGTTCGAATGATATCAATTTATATTTAGCTATGTACGAAAGGCAAATGGCGCAAACGGGCATTGATAAAAAAGAATGGGTAAAGTATTTAATTAATCTAATGCCGTTAGATGTGATCAATATAATAACAAGGGAAAAAGAACCTGAAATTCATGATTATGATTACATAAAAAATATTCTACTAAAACGCTACAAACTATCACCAGAGGAGTTTAGACTGAAATTTTTCTCATCTAAAAAGGAGCCAACGGCTAATTAGCTCGATTTCGCTTATGAGATAAGGGTGTATTTTCAACAATGGATTGAAAGTCTTCAAGTAAATAACTTTGAAGATTTAGCGGAATTAATTGTTGTTAATCAAATCAGGCATAATTTACCTACGGAAACAAAGACACATTTCATAGAGGAATTATTAGTAATAACAAAATTGATGACTTAGTTAATAAATTGGATATTTATGAAACGGCACGAAGGGTTTGCAATAAACAAACAGTTAGGAATACAAGCGGACATTTTGAGGACAGAAGAAGAGAGTGGCTGATTACGCCAATTTGAAAAGAAGCCAAGTTGCAATAGACACAGTGTGAATCATGGAAGCAAAGAGTCGCATATAGTCTGTTTTGCGTGTGGCAACCCTGGTCACGTGAGTGCGAAATGTGCCATGGCGAGTAATACAGAACGAGAATATGCAAATTTTTACCCGCAACGTAATCAAACTTGGCAAGAAACAAAATACCAAGATGAGACCCAAAACACGCAAAGAAAAATAGTTAATATGGGCATATTAAATGAGGAAAATGGAAGAATTTTAAATATTCACGGAATAAATACAAGCGTAATAATCGATACAGGGAGTGATATATCAATCGCCAATTCAAGATATCATACTGCAATAAACGCGCCAAAATTAACAAGCGACAGTATATCCATATCGGGCATAGTTAGAAAAGAAATTAAACCAACGGGTTTTTTCTGGCATAAAGTATATGTAGACGATATAGAAATAGAGGATAAATTTTACGTGGTACAAGAGACTGACTATGATTTAATAATAGGTAGAAAAGCGGTAGAAGGCTTGACGTTAAACGTAGTGGAAGATGTTGTTAGAATAATAAACGACAACACAGTACGAGTGGGATACATTAAAATTAATTAAGTTCCGTACAAAACTGATGAAGTAGCCACATCAAGTATAAACAACGATAATCGAGGTTGGGAAGATATGGTTAATATCGACTGCATAAACGACGGGGCGGATTTGACTCATATTACAAATTTAGCGAACAGAGAAAAAATAAGAGAATTAATAAAATCATATAAGCCGAATATAACGAAAGATATAGGGTTAAAGATGAAAATAATACTGGAAGATGAAAAACCTATCTGCGAACGGCCAAGAAGATTCCCTCTAGTTAAGCATGAAATCATCCGTAAGCAAACACAACAGAGGTTGGAAGATGGAATCATTAAGCGAAGTTACTCGGATTTTGCGGCTCCTGTAGTCTTGAGTAAGAAAAAGGATGGATCGCACGGGTTGTGTATAGATTATCGGAAAATAAATCGAAAAATACTAAATGATCGCTATCCACTACCGTTAATTGAGGATGTGATTGATAAATTACAAAAAGCAAATATGTTTACGACATTAGATCTCAAAAACGGCTTTTTTTCACGTTGAAATTGAAGAAAGCAGTTGTAAATATACAGCTTTTCAAACGCATGAAAGAGAATATGAATTTTTGCGTTGTCCGTTCGGATTGTGCATATCGGGGAATCAATTTCAAAGGTATGTAAACACAGTATTTCAAGATTTACTGCGAGAAGGCGTTATTATTGTATATATGGATGATTTTGTGATTCCCTCAGATGATGAAGAAGACGGAATAAGGAAGCTGCAACGAGTATTAGAAGTAGCATCAACATATGGTTTAGAAATTAACTTCAAAAAATGCCAATTTCTTAAACAGAAAATAGATTTTTTGGGTTATATAATCGAAAATGGAACA
Organism: Maratus michaelseni; assembly: GCA_963931845.1. Classification (NCBI taxonomy): domain Eukaryota; kingdom Metazoa; phylum Arthropoda; class Arachnida; order Araneae; family Salticidae; genus Maratus; species Maratus michaelseni. The sequence continues at coordinate 70,231,450 of OZ007589.1, forward strand.
ATAAAACCGTCCGAAGCGAAAACGAGAGCTGTTCAAAATTTTCCTAAACCAACTACAACGAAACAATTACAATCCTTTTTAGGTTTAACAGGATATTTTTAAAAGTTTATCCCGAATTATGCCAAAATCGCCAAGCCTCTAAGTGATTTATTAAGGAAAGGAAATTGTTTCAAATTTCAAAGAGAACAGCTCGAGGCTTTCAATGAGTTAAAGAGAACATTATCAACAAAACCAGTTCTTCAACTATATAAACAAGGAGCCACACTTGAATTCCATACCGACGCAAGCAGCCAAGGTTTTGGCGCAGTTTTATAACAGAAAGGAGATGATGGAAAATTTCACCCGTTGCAATACATGAGCAAGAAAACTTCGCCACAACAGGAGAAATATTCAAGTTATGAACTTGAAGTATTCGCCATAATAGAAGCTCTAAAAAAATTCAGAAATTACCTAATGGGAAATAAATTCAAGATTGTAACCGACTGCGAAGCCTTTCAGAAGACATTAAATAAAAAAATATTAAACACCTAAAGTAGCAGGATGGGCATTACTCATCGAAGAATATGACTACGAGATAGAACATAGACCAGCAACAAGAATGAAACATATAGACGCATGAAGCCGAAATGTGCCGATAACGTAATCGGTATTAATTATAACTAGATCGCAAGGATAAATAACGAAAAGGATTGCAATAGAGCAAAGATTAGATGAATCCATACAAGCTATCAAGTCACTAGTTGGAAGTGGTTCGTCCGATAATTACTTAGTAAAAGATGACATATTGTACAGATTCGAGAATGGAAAAGAAATGTTGGTGGTGCCGGAAGAGATGCAACGAGCAATTATACGAAAAATTAACGAAAGAGGACACTTTGCTGTATCAAAGACGGAAGATATAGTGAAGCAAGATTTTTACATAGCTGGATTAAGAAAGAAAGTAGAAACGGTAATCGCAAACTGTGTTGATTGTATCTTGTATAATAGGAAACAGGGAAAAGTTGAAGGTTTTCTAAACCATATACCAAAAGGCGACAAACCATTAGAACCTTATCACATCGACCACATAGGTCCATTATCTCTCACAAATAAAAAATATCAATATATTTTCACCATTGTAGATGCATTTAATAAGTTTGCATGGTTTTATCTAGTCAAATCAAAGTCGGCCAAAGAAGTAAGACAAATTGGAAATACAGCAAGCAACTTTCGGGAACCCAACTAGACTTATAACCGATAAAAGAAAACTTTTACTGAAAGCGAGTTCAAGGAATATTGTACAAAACAAGGAATTGAGCATGTAAAGATAACAACTGGGATGCCAAGAGGAAATGGACAGGTGGAAAGAATACACAGAGTGATGATATCCGTTCTGTCAAAATTGTCTAGAGATGATGAATCCAAGTGGTATAAATATGTACCAAAATTACAAAGAATTATCAACAGCACAATAACACGAAGCACCAAGTATAGTCCTTTTGAATTAATGACAGGAGTTAAAATGAAGGTCAGTGACATGCAAGACATCAAGAAGGTTTTGGAAGAAGAATGTACTGAATGCATCAGGGAAGAGCGCGAAGCCATGAGAGAAGAAGCAAAGAAAAATATACTCAAAATACAAGAAGAAAACAAGGTGCAGTTTGATAAGAAAAGAAAACAGCCACGAAGATACAAAGTAGGGGATATCGTAGCTATAAAGAGGACGCAATTTGGCAATGCTATCAAACTTAAAGAAAAATATTTAGGACCATATGAGATAACGGTAGCCAAAAATCATGATCGGTATGAAGTGCAAAAAGTAGGAAATCATGGAGGTCCAGGAAAGACGTCAACCGGAGCCGAATACATGAAGCCGTAGTCTACAGGTTAAACTTCTGGATAAGCCAAGATGCTGATGTTGAGACGCCATCGCGTCAGGAAGACCGATTTGTAGGATTTCAGTTTGGACACTTCACTTCATCAAATGAACTAACTACTATTATTATCCATGGTTAGACATGCGCGAGTTGTAAATAGTTTTGGATCGCGAGATTTGGCAAAGAGCCAGTCTTCTAATTTTTGTTATGAAGCAAGATATAAAATGAATATAGCCGATAAAGGCGCTATTAGGCCTAGTTTAATTATCGTAAGGTAAATTTACTGTATAGTTTTGACCAAAAGTGTATTCGTTGAAATTAAAGTTCGTATTTTGTTGTTCATCGATTATTTTTCATATAATTCCAGTAAAGTGACTATTTACATATCATCTACTTACATATATATATATATATATAAACATTAATAAATACTAATAAGAAAAGTTATATAGTATCGCGTTAAAATGGGATCTAAAAAAGTATAATTAAAAAAATGATATATAAAAAACAACATAACATACATATAAGTTGGGAGCTTTAAGAGAGAAAGCAGTGATTTGCAAAAAAAACAATGATGTCAATGATTTGAAATTTTTATACTGTACTTTTATTAGCAGTTGTTTCTAATATTTTTGAATTATCTAATAAAATTAAGAAGCTGAATGTAATATTACAATGTTACACATTAATATGGAATCTAAAAAATAAGTTTTTTTTTTTTTTTTAAATAGCTAGGCAATATATAAAACAAAATATCAAATGCACAGGTTCAAAGGAATTTCATTCTCGGATTAAAGCTAGATCGATCAGTGTTTATTTCCATTAAAAACGAACTTAGTCCCAAAGATTAAATTAGTACATACATTTATAACTATTGAATTCGTTTAAAATATGCCATAATGTATAACATTCAGCTGTCGAGAATTTGCTAATACGACTAAATATAAACATTTTGTGAAAAACACTTAGGATAATCACATTGAAAAACGTGATTATAAACACATTTAAAATGCTTTCATCATATTTTACACGTCAAAGCCATCTAATGGCTTTTACAGAAATTAGGGGAGAATCACACACAATAAGTCAGTATTCATTATACAAGGTAAAGGAGGGAAGATTATAAAGCGAAGTTTGTGTTTGTATGGCTATATGTTAAATTGTTCGGTGATCATAATTGAAGTATTCTCCGACTACAGTTAAAGTGTGGATTTTTTTTTGTTTGGAAGTTACGAACAAAAGTCCTTTTAAATGTGTAAGTTTTCATTTAACTATGTAACACACCAAATCACTTCAATGTAATTGTATGTGTTATTTTAGTTCGAATATCATGCTACACTATATCTCCACTTAATACCAAGGATTAAACTTAAACAAACTCGGAGGAAGAATTTCTAAACCTGTTTTTTTCCATCGAATCTTTGTGGTACACAGTTACACATGGAACACTGGCATACAATGAAAATGAATATAGCTCTGTAGCATTAAAATTATATTCATTCTATACTGAATAATACTTTATATGGTACTTCATTAAGCTATGTCTTTGAGATATGGCCGCTCATAGATAGAGGGCAATATTATCTTCTTACTAATGCATAACAGATATAAACACAATTATTTCGATTTATCCGTTTTTGGATCTTTTAAAGTGCTTTACAATGGATGTTCAGATATACAGCCACATTCTTGTCATGTACCAGGTTGCTGAAAGTGTCAGTAAAACACACACAGAACAGTACCGTCTAAATAAGTAATACAGATGGCGCTCACGTATTTTTAGATGATTTTCATGGTATTTACGGAACTATTTTACATACAATATTTGTATTTTAAATGTTCAGTTTGGTAACCCTTATTCTGATCTAACTTTCTACACAGTAATTTAAATGACAATAATGTCTTGTGTAGTTTTGGTAGAGGAATTTAAGTCCATTCCTCTTGGTCTGCCTTCCAAAGTCAATGAAGTGTTGTAGGTTGACATTTGCACAACGTACTTTTTAAAAGTCCGAAAGCACCAAAATACATTTTTGACACATCAGGAGATTTAGCAGGTATATCAGGGAAGGGTATAGTCCTGATACTCGTTTCTCGTGTTCCATATTTTTCAGTAAATTAACAGTCGATTGTGATGTGTGGCTGCTTGTTTTATCGTGATGCAATGTAAAAGATTGGTGGAACTGGGTATAAACAGATGTTATTTCATGTCATGTTTACAAATTGGAAATAAAATTTATTTCTCATAGTATGTGGAGTTAGTCTTAAAATTTATTTTCTTATACTTATCAATTGAATCAATTCAATACTTATCGTATTGAATCATGATAAAAACCCGATTATGGAAATATTGGCATATTTTAACATTTTGAAGGTCTCTATGCAACATGTTTAAATTTTAAAATTGTTTTTTTTTAATATCGCATTTAGTCAACATGACAGATATTATTATTACAGAGTATAATAGCGGAAAAATGAGAAAAATAGACTGGTAAATTTTTACTCTATAAAAAACATGACTTTTTTTTTTTTTTTTTTTTGTAAAATGAAATTTATTTGGATTTATTAAGGAAAGGATAAAGTGTTTTGAAATGAATATTAAACGAAACCCTTTGTGCGATCTTCGATCTCACTTACCCACTTGTTTAATATTGTCTTCCATATTTCTTCTTTTAATATTTTCTTCTTAAATATTTTTTCTATATTTCTTCTTTTAATATTTCCTTCTTAAATATTTTCTTCCATCCACTGATTCCTTAAAAGCGCCATTCTGCATGAACACAAAAAATTTAGTTGTAAACGATTATTTATACTTTTAAAACATATTATCTGTAGAAAATAATTTATCTATGCTGACGATGTTTTCATATACCAAATGAAACACGTCTAAGAAAAGTGCGAACAGCCTCTGTATTTTTCACAGTCAGATATATACTAATAATATTTTAAAGTTATTTTTCTCCTGTTTTTATTCATGTGTATTAGTATAATCGGTATACAATATACTATCAAAATGCTTATTTTTATAGCCAATGGCTAAAATGCCTTCAATCCGTTGTATCTATCTCTCTGTTAAAGTTTTTTTAAAGTCTGTCTCAATGTATGCGACTCAACTATACGTTCAAATCAACAAAAACACTACTAAAATGCAATATTGCTTTAAGGACAGTATTCAATTTTTAAAATGTTTCTCGAGCTCAAAATATACATATATGTGGATTTTTGTATCCGAGAAAAAAATAAATTATTTTTAAAAAATTGCACTTAATTTATGCCAACTATTTTGAATACATATTTTAAAATATTCTTTTTTAAATATGAATATCTTTTAGGGATTTATTTATAAGATATTTTTTGAAACCACGCACATCGCTCTATTTTGTAATAAAATGCATAATCGTTTTATTATAATAATGAATATTCTAAGATAGATTGTCTTTCATATTAAATAATTTTATTATATTATGATACATGTATAAATTTTTATCTATATTTACAAATTTATTTTATTGATGATAATACCTAAGATAAGTCCTTAAGTTCTTCCTTTTGAAATAATGGATAAATCGTATCTGTGAGCACAATTTGAACTTCCGTCACCATTTAGTGCTGCCGTGTAGCGCACAGATGTTTTACTAGACCTAAATACCACATTTTGGATGAAGATAATTCTGAACATCAGCACTTCGCGATGAAATGAACAGGAATAATCACACTGCATATGCAAAACGTTAAAAGGTAATGGTGTTAAAAGTATTTTTCAACTTTTATTAACTCCAGAATGATCTCTATTATACGATAGATAATAGACATCAATCATTTATAAATACCTTCATTATAGCAGACTTTACCATTTATAGTAGCTAATGCAATAATATTTTTGTAAAGAAGAGTGCGCACATTTTTTTTTTAAAGGATTATACGTCTTTCATTTAAAAATAACTTAAAATAAATTAATCCATTACATATGTTTAAAATTTATAAACAGTATTCTTCGTCAATTGAGATACACATATAAGCTACTTTAATATCGGTTAGTAAATATATTCTGTGATTTCTGCTAAAATGCATTATTCCATAATTACATATTCTTTTCTTTCAAGGATTAAAAATCATCTACGATAAATCCTGTGTAAGAAAAAAATTAATCATTGTTAATCTTACTAAAACTATTCAAGAATATAATAAAATAGAACTACACAAAAAGTAATAAAAATTTTGAATTTGTTTAGAAAGCACAAAAGCGTTTTAACAGATTCATTTATCGTCGTTTCTATTATGGAAAGTTAAGAATCTTTGCTACCGTTTCTTATTTGATTACTTATAGCAAATCACAAAGGACGTTATATCTTATTTATCCGCATTCGTTGTTGAAGTATTTCTTCAGTAAATGAATCTCTGAAGTAAAAGTAAGTTAAATTTATTTTTAAAAAACTACGCAATGTACTAAAGCAAAAAACTCTTGAAAATAATATCGATGGCTACGGCAGTTAGTAAAAATCGTTAGTGTTTTAGTCGATAATCAAAGACGCATTAATGCAAAAGATATTAAGAATTCCGTTACTTATTACTATCTATGATATAATGAAATTAAACATTTTCTAAAACTAGGTTTATGACTATTAAAGTACTTTTTTGAATATTTGAAATAAAATGAGGAATGTATTTTTTTTTTCTGTTCAAACGATTTTTCTGAAACAAATAGAAGAGTAATGTAAAATTAAAGAAATTAGTACAGATACAAATTGGGGTACATATTTAAAATACTTGTATTATTATAAATATTTAAGATTTTTAGGTGTTTTTATCAAAAATTTTAATAATAGAAGCAATATACAGGGTGATTATAAAAAAACTATCCCGATATACGAGTCCTTAACTATCACACCGTTCACAGAAACTGACTGAAATTTTGGTTTTAAGGTATCTAAATACGTTTAAAAAGTAGTTTTCGACCAAAATTGTCAAAACGATTTATTACATTTTATTAAAATTCAACTTTTTACATTTCCAAAACTGTGTTAATTTTTATTGTACGATAAATAGAAGTGGAGTTGTAGCAGTTTTTAAACTACTCAACAGCTGTTTCTCAAACCGGAAGTATTGTTTAAAGGACCGGAAGTACTATTTAAAAGTACTAACTGGCAGGGAGGAAGCAAACATATGTCCTTCTAGAAATAAACAAATGCTCAGTATTGAAAAAAAGAGTATGGCTCATAAAAACAGTGATGTTTAAATGCATATTACTGCGTACATTCTTGTAGTAAAACATAAATCTAAACTTTAAATGCATCTTTTGGAATATGTAATTTTTGGTGAAAATTCTATACGCAAAACACGATTTTTCAAAAAGTTATAAGAATATCACTATGAAATTTAAAGTGCATGTTATTTACACTATTGTGAAGCAATGAACTAAAGATTTAATTTTAGAATAAATATTTTTTGTTTTATGGATGTTTTCGTGGAATGACATCGATGAATTTTATGAAAATCAGCATGTAAAGAGGTACGATACACTATAAATTTTTATATATTTAAAATATCTCTTATATTTTAGTTCATTGCCTTCACCAATGTCAAAAGTATGACGTGTAAAAAGAAAATTAAGATACATACAATAGAATTTTCTCTAGAGCGATTTACGCATTGGGCCCAATTTCACTAAATTTTACCACAAAATCCCTCATTTACCAAAATTTTATCAATTAATGAATTTTTTTTTCTTTTTTTTTTTACAGTTTCTAGCCATAATCCTAATAAAAATATGTTCAAAAAATAATTAAATAGCTTTTTTGGAAACAATTGCTCCGTACGTAGTCTTACCTTACGTGCCTTAAGTATTTTGAGGTATACGCTCAAGAATAGTATGAAAAACAACAGTTAAACTCTAACAGTTACGGTTACAATGACAAAATCTTGAAATTTTCAAATAGCAACACCTATTTTTTTTATTGGAATGTGATCTTCATAGTGAAAAGAATAAATAGGGTTTAATTATTATCTGAACCGAGATTTTCGTACAGAACTCAAACGCAAATGAAGATATTTTAGCGCAATTTTCAAAATACGAACTTTGCTAAAATTCTTGTGATGCCATCACAAGAAATATTTTAAATCACTGCCATTCTTGCCTAAGGAACATTAAATTTAAATTTTCATAATTCAGAATATATCGGATAATACATACGGTGTCACCTGATTAAAAAGCTCATTCACTATTTATTGGTATGTAAATTTAATTCACACAGCAGAAGGCTGAACATTTCAGTAAAACGACCTTGAATATTTCAGTAAAATACCATCATTTTTGTTCAAGAAATGTAAAAAAATACACATTCCGCTTGGAGTAAAACACCCTGGATTTTTGACATACAAAACCGAAACTTGTATTCCCACAAAATTTTTCATCCTGATGGCTTTATTTGCCTTGTTATTTAATTAAAGAAAAGACATTTTAACAACGCTCTGCATAACAAAAATATTTTTATAAATGAAATTAAAATTTTTATTAAAATTTCATTTCAAAATTATTCAGATACAAACAATTTTGTAATACACTTAAGTAATTGACCAAAATTTATCTATAATGCGTACTATCGAAAATAAATTCACGGCTGCAATTGAAATGTTAACCGCTTTAAAATATTGATAAACTTCTATAATTATTTTACTATGCATTACACTAAAACAGTATTCAAAATAATTCCGTGTTCCTTGTTTGTATAGATACACTTCCTGTTATTTGCGTTTAGGTGCACAGGTACAATCAAGATATTTCCACTAAAACTGATTTAAACAGTGTATTTCATTTCAAGGAAGTAGTAAAGACTTTATTAAATAAATGGAATGCAGTTCCCGTTTTGTGTTTATATTATCAAATATATTCATACTTAATCTTAAAATACAATTAGTGCTTATAGAATAAAAGCTGCGTTGTCCTATGTAAGAACTTAACGAACATTTGTGTGTATTGATAAAATCTCTTTTGTGAATAAATAGAATTTATCATATCAAAATACATTAAAAAAGCGTTTTTGAACGCATGGAAGTAAAAAAATTCTTTTAAAATTGAGAAAAGTAGCTACATTAGTTTTCATGCAAATAAGAATCACAATTTCGGATAGTTTGATAGTGCAATTCTTTCCATTTTTGTATAATTTTTTGCGATAGAAAACAATTATTAATTTTTTTTCTCTTAAACTGTGTTTCAATCAGACTCAATTTTAGTGTACAATTTAAAGTTATAGACTTTAAATTTTTAAATTTTTTTATTAATCTTGATTTTATGTTCAAATGCGAACACAAAATACATGCAAAAAAGAAAGTTTGCTGATTTCTATTTTGACTGTGCTCATATTATATCAACCAAAAATAGAAAACTATCATACAAAAATGTTATATCTTACATAACAACAAAATAAGATCACTAAATATAATTGCAAGAATATTTTATTTATCAATATATTTTCTTGAAAATGACGCCGCAAAGAGCGTTGAAACGTATTTTGAATCATTAAAAAGGTTTTTATAAGCTTTTTGTTGTTTTATTTTAGTATCACTTAAGCATTTTCCCTAAATTTTAATTGTTATATCTTATTCAAACTTATTAGACTTACATAATTCAACGGAAATATCTGTGTGATAAAATTCCTCCCATTATTTTATTTTCGAAGATTAACTAAAATAACCATTAGATAGTTTAAGTACCTTATTAAGTGGAGGTAACTGTTCATTTGCCAGAAAAGTAGACTTACTTTGGAATTTGTTTTTCATTGAAAGAATAAAATAACACAAATACTTAATTTTATACATTTACTATAAAAATATTATATTTTTATTATACAGTAATCATTAAATTTGCTAGAAACATACGGTGTTTTTGTCAATTGCATATGAGTATGCTGTTGGCGCACCACCTTGCGCACAGCTTGCCAAAATCATTTTGAACAAACAAAATCAATTTTTTCAGAAAACATATTGAATTTATGCAGCCTAATTTTACTGAAGATGAACGAAATTTTGTAAAATGGTTGTCTTTTGATTAAAGAGTCAGTTTTTGCTCATTTTACCTCTAACTTCAAGATGGCGTTAAAAAGAAAAAAAAAACATTAGTGTTTTATTTTACACATGAAAAGTTCATAACCCCACAAAATAATTAATCGCCAATTTCCAAAAAAGGAAAAAAAAAGTATTGGTTGATCCAGTTAAACGCTAATGTACACTGCGGCTCGCTGAAAAGAAATCGTTTCAATAAAAACAGGAATAAGGTTTTACTTAAGAAACATAGAATACAAATACACTGGTTTCCAGAAATTAAGGAAAAATCACAAAAATAGCGATAAGTCATTCAAAAAGAAAGAAATTCGTAGGAAATTTTAATATATTTTTAAATAAAAAATGCTGAATAAAAATACCAAATGCAAATTAGTGGCGCTTCAATCGCATTGCTTCATCTGTGAGGAAAATAAAAATGCATGGTTGGCCAGCTGAATAGAGTAAGGCTGCATTAGTAGCAGTACAGTGATATTATAAATCTGGGATAGCCAATTGATTACAATAACCTCGAGGCATGATTTGACCGCAGAACTGCCATTTAGAGATATTGGGAGATTGGATGCAGGACATAGTCAGACAGAATCAGCTAGTTGGCAAAATGTGAGTCTTTCTGCGGTTCATAGGCTTTGGCAACAATTTAAAACTACTGGCTCGGGCTTATGAAGATCCATCCAAGTACGGCCATGTGTTTCGACAAGTGCTGATGACCGATATTTGCGGTTATGTGTACGAATAAATAGAACCGCATCTTAATTTTATATCCTACCTTGCTGCAACCACTGGATGATTGGTGTCAATTTCTACTTTGCGTAGTAGGGTTCCCGAAGTTGTACTTTACGCGAGGCGACAAGCAATTTGTGTGCCACTTATCTCGCGTCACCGGAGGGAACGTTTCATGTGGCAACGTCAAGATTCCACTGGACGGCTGATCAATGAAGGTGTGTTGTTTTCACGGATGATTTCCACGGTTTGGCCACCGCCCCTGAATACTAGGCCTGCGCGCTGATAAAAATGGCGTCTGCCGGAGGTGGATTTTTTTTTCAGCGTTTGAGGGGTCCCTCAAACTTCAACACCAATAATTTCTAAAAGTTTTCATCGCCTTGTTTCTCTGAGTTTAAATAAGTCAAAGATAACTTATATATTATTGGTGTTGAAGTTCCAGACACTGTACATGCTGAAAAAAAATCCGCCTGCGATAGCCGCCATTTTTGTCAGCGCGCAGGCCTACTATTCAGGGGGAGGTGGTTTAGCCTCCAAAGCGTTGTTTGTCCAAAGCTTGTTCTCCAGGTATTGTTTAGTTTGGAGAGAACAGGGAACACGTTATCATTCATAAAACATTCGTGATAGAGATTCATACGGAGGAGGCAGCGTCTGCGTTTGGTGTTTTATCTCTTTGGGTAAGACCTCCTTTTTTTTTCACGTGGAACCGCGAATGCTTAAGTCTATATAGATGACATCCTTGATGCTTATGAGCACCTTTAAGCCGGTGCAATAGGTAATGATTTCCTATTACAGTACAAAAACGCTATAACGCACAGGGCACAAATCGTAGAAGATTATCTTCAGCACCAGACAATTCAGCGCATGGAATGGCCAGCTCGATCACCAGATTTGAATCTCATCAAGCATGTTTGGGATGATTTAGAAAGAAGTGTTGTTGCTCTAAATCCCCCTTCTCAGGTTAGTTGGTTTATGAAGGCCGATTATCTACACGAGGGATATAGGCCCTAGGGAGGATTGCCTTCCGTGGGGGTCTTTCTAAGGGATCCTAACCCGCATTTACGGCAAGGTTCGAAGAAAACCACGGAAAACTCCAAATGGTTAGGTCGACGAGCGCGACAGGGGTTGCCCCCTTCTCAGACACTTGCCACGCTTACAACTGCTTTCCAAGAGCAATGGCTCGCACTTCTCAGCGAACTCATCGACCGCATAATTGACAGTATGACACATCGCTGTATGTGCTATATTGCTACTAGGGGTGATTCATACGGAATATTAAAGGTCCGTTTCCTATACCATACTGACATATTGATTTTGCTAATTTTATGATTATGTTTTTTTAACACCATAATTGTCTGATATTTGTTTTTTCATGTTATTTTTTTACCTTACTATGCGCTGTATATTCTGGCTGAGTTTCATTAAAATCTACATGTAATGATTTTTCCTTAAAATTTGGAAACCAGTGTATTTTTAGTTATCCGTTCAATTTTGTAAATTAAAGTTAGTCCGCAATGCCTGGATATATACGACCAAAGCAAAGAATTATGCACGTGTGCGGCTGTGACCCACTGAGGACAAGTGTGTGTGTTATTCAGCCGGTCCGTTCTCAGTTTGAGTTCACTATAACATCTTAAATATTTCGAATTTTACCTATCCGTTCTAGGGAGAAAATCCATCCGTTCTCAGAAGAGAAAATTTAGATAAAGTTTATTTTTCGTATTTTCACAAAGTGGAGCATAAATAGAGCATATATATATATATATATATATATATATATATATATATTCATTATTTACATTATTACAATTCATTGTGTTACATTTTAGTTTTCTTTTCATATTTTAAATGTAATATACATACATACATACATACATACACATATATGTATATATATATATAATTTGCTCACTGAAAAATTCAACAAGTAATTAATGTAATCATAGTTTGTTTCAATAAAATCAAATGTTTCAAGAAAACAATCGGTCGAAATATATTTCGAATAGAATGATTACTTTAATGGTTTTGATGTGATGTACTGAAATTAGTCAACAATGATACAATGTGGAGTCTTAGTGATCTTTGTGTCGTGTTTCATCATATTACTTCACGTATTAGGTAATACTGGAGATTGATTAAACATGAACTAAGATTATGGTCAACTGCATAAATCTAAATATTCTCGCAAATTCTTATTATGTGCATTAGTGCATAAAATGATTAAATATATTATTAATGTATTGAATATCTATGAGCATCTAAAGTATGTGCTAATACGAAAAATGAATATTTTGTAATAATAATTTGAGAGTAGTTGAAGTAGCAATTTTTCATCAAGTAATATGAGGATACGTATTTAGAGTAACGTTCTCATAAAAACAAATAAATAAAAAATAATAAACATAGCTTTATTGAGAAATTCTGGTATTATTTTATTAACGCATTGCTTAACTATTGTGAAATTGTAAATTTTGAGACAGTTTAAACGTAGTTTTTTTTTGCGTTTTTAATTTTTTTCATCATGCTACCATGTTTAAAATCTCTATGCGATTCAGAAATAAGTGTATAATAAAATCCTTTATATAAATTAGCAACTATTAAAAATAAAAGTATCATATCCTTAAGAATAATTGGAATCTTAATGTTCTAACTTCACCTTAGGTAATAGATTAGTGTATAACTCTTTAATACCTTCTTCCATAAGAAAAAAAAAAACCCTGAAAAACATAGGTCATTACATATTCTTTTACTTGTGTGCACATATACCGTAAAAAATACTTTCGCATTTCTTCAAATGTGCACATAGAAGCCAGTTTGTGGATGATCTGTCATTTTAAAAATCTGGGATACATAAAGAGAATTATTTTATTTTGCAAAGTTTTACTCGTCAATAAACAGATGGTTTCTGTGACATTCGATGAGTATGTTACACATCAATTGTGGTAGATAAGAAAACGTTTTTATTTCAGAAAACAAAGAAGTCAATAAATAATTTAATGATCCCAGTCTTAAGTACTTCAGCTAAAAGGAAGATAATTTATTTTTAGAAATTTGTGTTGTATTCAGAAATTTCTTCGAAGTGTACAAATTTCAGAATCAGTTTCCTGACATTAAATTTTATTATTTTTAATAAATAATATAATTTTATAAATACTTTTCGTTGAATTAAAAATAATTTGAAAAGACAGATTTTATAGATTTTTCATTTTATGTTTATTAATATTTTTTATTTTTTTTATACTAATTGTATAAATATATGTATGTTTTTTTTTATAATGAAATTCAAAATAATATTTTTAAGGCATTTTTATTTTTTCCTATACAAAAGTTTAAAACGAGTTAGAAGAAAATTTTTATAAAAAAGGGATATTACATATACTACTTACATAATAATAATAAAAAAGGTATCCTTCTAATATTAAATAAAATCGCGGTATCTTTGAAACGGATCTATACATTTACTTGATAAATGAAATGAAACTTATTTTTCTGAATATAATACCAATATACGAATTAAAAAAAATTAAAAAATGTTCCTTTAAAGAAATTTCATGATATAATAATCCCTGGAGACTTCTTTTCAAATATAGTAATTTCCTGGGGTGGTTAAACCCACCAAATGTATTTTTCTTATTGAATGTATGAAAATAATTACATTTGTAATCATTTTATTGCAGATGTTTATTCTTTCTTCTAAAATATTTCTAAAAAGTAGGCAATGGGGAAATATAGATAGATTTATGAATAACACTAAGTGAAAAAATGTATTTTTAAATAAAATTAATTATAAAGATAATTTAAATATAATATTATAAAAGTCTGTTTTCATATAAGAAAGTCAACAGTTTTATTATCCTGTTATTCAATTTCAGACGAGTTATTTGCACAGTCCCGAATGGCATAATTAGATCGCATTAATAAAAACATTAAAAAAATCACAGGAAATTACAAAAGCATTTTGTTTAATAAGAAACACTTGAAGTATTTTTGCTTTTAATTAAAATATCGTGTAGAAGTGAATTTGTTTTTAAAACTCATACATTGGGTGAAACATTTAAGATAAACATAGGTATAAAACAAACAAAAAAAATTGATTATGAACTATTCAAGTATTTTGAATTTAACTAAAGACATATGGTATTAAATGTATATCCTTCCATTTAAACTTTGCATAAAAGGATAATCCTACAGCTAAAAAATATAATCTTCAGGATAATTTGATTATTTTAACTGATGAAAACAGGGAGTTTAAAAAAAATAATATCATTTACAAAAATTAAAACCTTTGCTTATAAAATTGAAATAATTAATTTAACAATATAATAAATTATAACACCTTGTAATGAAATATTACTTTTAAATGCTAAATTTAATTTACCGAAACTGTGGCTAGAATTACTCCATGGTCAAAGATAGGAAAATAAACAATCAAGTAAAAAATAATAGATAACGTGCGTAATTTTTTAAAAAGTGCATGAAAGTAATAACTTCAAAGCCCGTGCAGCTTTAGAATATTATCATTTTGTTTTTGAAAATGACTCGGAAAGAGTCGAAACATGTAAAACAACTAATAAAATTATTTTAATTTATATTACGTTGTTAATTTTACACCTTTAGCATTTAAAAGTAATAATTAATTTAACTGAAAAAACTGTACATGGTATATGTATTTTACTAGTACGTCAAATTGAACAAGAAGGCCTACAGCAGAAAAAATTTATCTTCCGTATAATTTGATTAATTAAGCTAAAAGAAAGATAAAAATTGTTTTACTCATCACTAAACGTTAAATTTAGTTAAATAATTTTTAAGTTACTATCTGTTGAAAAAAATATTATTACATTTATATTGCAACAAAGAAAAAAAATGATTTCCTTTAATTTTTTTTAAAATTAAGTTTTAAAATTTAAGTTTTAAATTAAGTTTTAAATAGTACAGTACAATTTCATTATTTTTTATTAAAATATAAAGAATTTCTGCCAATCAAAATATTGCATTTGGTATATACATTTGGTAATCTCACATACTTACTTAACAAAATAAAATTGTGAAAAAATTCATTATATTTTATTTTAAAGCAATTTTTGTTGCTAGCTTAGGTTTCTTCTTAATTGTTTCCAAATTTCTCCTTTCTGAGCAAAAATTCGTCTTTTTCACACGACATTACTACTTCGGGAACAGAGCAAACCCTCTTGTGGTTTGTATGTGGTGGAGAAGGATTGGCATCAACATAAAGATTTTTGATATCCCTCAATGCATCCCGAAATTTTTCTAGGTGTAAGCAGGATGTGTTTTTATTTTGTGCTTGCGAACTTTTTCCCCTTGAAACAAAAACACGTCACATTTTAACATTGAGCGACTGAAAAAAAAAATAAACCTCTAGAGCAATTATACAGTTCTAATTATAAACTACTTTATTTGACTTGTATTTAATTAAATATTTTACACTTTATTTGAAACAATCAAACGTTTCTTCCTGCTTTAATACAAAAACATGATTTCCATGAAGCATAATGTAGTAACAAAACTGTTCAAGAAGTTACACAAATGCAGTCAAATACGCCATTTGTTTAATTATTATAATTTGTTAAATTAACTCTCTGGATTCATATAGAGATTAATAAGCAGATGAAGTAAATACATCTCTTGAAAATTTTATTTAATCTATTCAATGTAAATGTCCTTATTTATTTATATCGCCCCGTTTAATTTATGTACATTTGTTACAGTTTGGAATCAAATCAGGGCAAATGTACACAAGTGGTTTTATTCTAAATTGTATACAGCCGTATATTTGTCTATACGCAGAATAAATCATAGAAGATTAAAGGTTTTTTTTTACCATATTGAAAAGCAAATTCCCCGAGGAACACCTTTTGGGCACAATTCGATGATCAATGACCTATCTACTTCTAATATCAATTAAACATTTACCGTTACACAATTATCAATTAAACATTTACCCAACAGCACGTTTAACGTCCAAATAATAAGCTCACACTACTTGACATTTGTGAAATTTTCCTAACCAATCCTTCGGTTAAAGCGTCATTGCTGTAATAAAAATGTGTGTAATACATGCAATGTAGTAGTATGCTCCCCATGATGAGGCTCATTTTACGCGGTGTACATCTTCAGTGATTATTACACTTGATAGCACACATTGCAGCTAGTTCTAACGTAGTAACAAGTAGATTGTTCATTGTTTAGTATCAGAAAACTATTCTAATATTACCATTTAAGTAAAATGAATTTGAATGAAGTAATTTTTGTACGTGTAAAAAGTTACTCCACAGAATTAATCCTTAACATTTAAATATTTGAATACGTAAGCTGAAATCTTTCCGTGTACCTTCCATGTATTCTTAGAAAAACTAATTAGTTTTACAGTTTCAACAATCACATATTAAAAACATTAATGTTTTGAAATACTGGTAACATGTAAACCTAGTAAATAGTAAGAAGTGTATATATCCTGGAAGTAGAGTAGTTAAAATTAACAATATTTCAGAATTCACTATGCAGAATAAAAATACTTTTATATATAAAAAAATAATAAGGAAATATCATGAAATGGATTATAGATTATTAAATACAAGAGATATTTAAGCTTTTTTCTCCATAAGCAAGTCATTTTGAAACAAACAAATGTAAAACAACAGTAGTCTACTATCATGATCAAAATATAATTAATAATTCAGCAAAAAAAGAAGCATAACCTCAGTGAATTGTTAACAAAATCATATTTTGATTAACTCATTCAAAATCTAGGACGAAAATTACTTTATATCTACTACATTGCGCTGCATGAAATCAAGCATTCTTTATTCAGAATTCCAAGTAATTTTTCTTATCGCTATAGTTTTGAATACAAGGCAAAGCAGATTCAAACTCTAAAACATAGCATAACATATGACATAACATGCCATTTCGAATAGCAACTATCATAAAACGCACCTACAATTATGGGTAAAATGCTTTTCCTTGTAGTTGATGCTCATAGCAAATGGCCAGAAATTTTAATTGTTCCTAATACAACCCCAGAACATACGATTGCTTGTACGTCTTCTCTTTTTACCAGATACATGTATCCTAAATTTCTGGTATTTTATAATGCTAAATAGTTTACTTCTGAATAATTTGAGACATTCTTAAAGAATCACGTTGTTAAGCATAGGTTTAGTGCTCCATACCATCCAGCTACAATAGGTCTGGCCGAGAGATATGTGCAAATTCTAAAACGTGGACGCCTTATCTTCAGAATCTAGTACTTAACAAATGAAATTAAATAACTTTCTTTTACAATATAGAAAGATGCCTCATGTTACAACGGGAAAAATCCTGCATCTCTATTTCTAAAGTGGCATATTAGAACGAAAATAGATTTGATGCTTCCAAACGTTGAAAATTTTGTTCATGGTAAGAAAAATGCGAGAAATGTCATTACTAAAAAATAATTTAACATTAACCAGAAAGTGGCTGTTAGAAATTATACTCCTGAACCCAAGTGGAAAAATTGGTCACATTATTGCAAGAAAGGGCAATTTGCATTATAGAATTAAAGTTGGTTCAAATATTTGGATAATACATGTTGATCAGATAACTAATGTCGGTTCAAAGGTTCATTTAACAAATGATTCAAATTCCGAAGAGAGTGATACAGAAAGTCACAGAAGTGACAATACAGTTGTTAATCAACGTGCTTTTCAGCTAATGCATTTCAGTGTCTCAAATCTTCGACCAGATGGACTCTGTCCTCCCGTCTACTCGAAATCCTAAACCAGCTCACTTTGTCCTCCTAAATACTCCAAGTCCTGCACCAGTTGACTCTGATTTGATACTTCCAGATACAACGTCCATGGTTCCAGATAGAACTATTGATGATGCTACAGATCCTGTAAAAAAATCCGTGCAGGTACCTAGACGTTCTAAAAGAATTCGAAGAGCTCCTACTCGATTGAAATTTTAAAGTTGGGGAGATATGTGGTTTTTTATTGCTGAAAATAAGTACTAGATGGCTGCACCATAGGAAGTATAATATCCAGTCGCTAGTGACATCTGTGTTTTATAAGTCTGTTTCTACGGTGATGAGCCACTGTTGATGTCGTTCTGTGCTGTGTCATGTGTAAGTATTTGTTGTGTGATGTTAATTAAAATGTGTAAAGTAATTCATTTCGTGCACCGCAGTTTTGGTTCTGTTATATTTTATTAATTAAATCATCATCAATTCATTATAATAATAATAATAATTTTAAAGAAATTAATGTAATTATATCTTGTATCATTTTTAACTCTTTCCAACCTAGTTGAAAAGTGTTTATGACTTCGGTTTGTCTGCCGTATGGCCGTATGGCCGTCTGCCGTCTGGCCGTCTGCCGTCTGCCGTCTGGCCGTGCTCTAACTCCCGTAAATATGTTCGGATTGCCTTGCAATTTTTATATGTTATTGTCGTTATCCATAGCACGTTCGCTATTTCAACGGAAGTGTGTAGCACTTATAGTTTTTATACAGGGACACTCAAAAGAATTCCGTTCCATTACGGTCGATGGGAAAAATCATTTGCGGTTTATTTTAATGATGTTACACAATTGCAAACACATTGTAATTGATATATATTACTAAAGTGTATTACAAGAAGCTTAATTTGGAATAGGGTGTGGATAGCACTTATAGTTAATTTACAGAGACGGTCAAAAGAATTCCGTTACATTACGTCTATGGAGAAAAATCGTCTGCGGTTTATTTAAATAATATTTCACTATTTTAAACACATTGAAATTTATATATATCAATAAGGTGCATTACAAGAGGCTTACTACAGAATAGTGTGTGTATAGCAGTCATCGTTCATTTACAGGGACACACAAAATAATTCTCTACTGTCTGTTAACAAAAATTCCTGGAAGTGCGTTTTAAGTTACTGAACGCGATTTTAAATTTAACTCACCTTTTGTTTATTACGGGGTGTGTATAAATTCTGTAGATCATATACAGGGAAATACAAAAGTTCGCGAACACATTTCCGTTTATTGACAGAAGCTCCAGAAGGAGAATTTTAAACTGTGCTACGCGTTTCTTAACTGAACTAAAATTTAGCATCCTATGTAGTATATATACAAATCTATAGATCATATACAGGGCTGAATAAAAGTATTCGGATATTTTTCCGAATATTGTATACGTTGGAAATTCCTGAAATTATGTTTTTAAATATGTTATGCGTTTTTCAAATTGTTTACTTAGATGTAATCTCTCATCTTATTAAACGGTATGATTTGTAAAATTATTTTGGAAGCGTTGGAAAGTGTTGCATAATCTATGCTTGACGCATGATTTTTCGTTCTTGTTTATAAATATTTGAGAAAAATCCAGATGAACAAAACATAGTTTAAAACTATTTACGATCACATAAATAATCTGAATGATTTATGTTACTCTCTACTAAATTCAGTCAAAGATGACGCAAAGTGCAGTCTTTGTTAACTTTGAGATGCATTTGACCATACTACTTGAGGCATTTTGCAATATTGAGGATAAATGATGTATACACGAATATTATGCTCACCTGCTTAATACATAAATAAACTTGGAAATTCACATTATTAATGTTCGTGCTTAAATGAACGAATATATTCTATATATATTTATTATACATGTTTGGTATATGTAACATACATGTAACATAACATGTTTGGTAAAATACGAAAAATTAATATTTTATCATAATGTTGTTTATCTAACTAAGTTGAATCTGCAAGTTTGAAGGACAGTTTAATTAATAACATTTTATTCAGTAAATATATCAAAGCATATTACAATATTATAGTACTTTTAAATGATAGTTTAAATTATACAGGACTTGGTTGTGTAGCTTAAAAATATTTGTAATTTGGAAAGGTGTTGTAATTGATAAAGTTTCATCCAGATCATAAATTGAAACCTTTGTAAGTTCTTCAGACAGAAGTACTTTTAAATGATACATATAAAGCAAAATTTGATGGCTGTAACAACTACCTTATCTTCATAGAACAGTGTACTTTGACTGTATATTATTTGTTTACTCAACTCGTCCAAAAAACACACACGCTCTAGTATTACTAGAATATACAAAATGAGCTTTATGCAGACTTACGAAGGTAGTTTGATAAGTTCTCTGTTTGTCACAGAGATGGAACAAATATGACCAAATGACACTGTTGTTTGTAAAGTGTGATCCTTTCGATGGCACGCTGCAGAGTTTCAGACACGTGATATTATTGGTTATTGCTTAGCGATAAAGTAAAGTAAACAAGTTTTGACATTTTCTAAAAATGGAAAAAATTGAACTTCGAGCTGTCATAAAATACTTTGTTAAAAAGGGTTTAACCTAGGTTAAAAATGATTTAACCCCCACGGACATACAGAAATAGTTCATTGCACTTTAAAGGATTCTTGTTCTTCGTATTCGACGATAAAAAAGTGTGCTGCTGAATTTAAACATGGTAGGAAATCCATTTACGATGATAAACGCTCAAGACGCCCAAAAAACGCTACGACCGACGAAATTGTTTTAAAAATTCAAAATGTCGTATTGAATGCTTGAATTGAAAGCCTGAGTAATTTTGATTTGGAGCAATTTTGACTCCGATTTGAGTATTTTTTTGGTCAGTTTTGAAAATGTCGTTTTAAGAGTGCAATTCACTATGATGAACCCCCAGAATGCCTAAAAACCGCTATGACCGACAAAATCATCTCAAAAATTCACAGTGTCGTATGGAATGATTGTCGATTGAAGATACGCGAACTTGCTGACGTTGCAAACATCTCGATAGACCGTGTCCACCAAATTTTACACGATGATTTGGGTATGAAAAATCTTTCCGCTCGATGCGTGCCGCTTTTGTTGAACGTCGACCCCAAACGCCAAAGAATCAACATTTCTCAAGAGGCTTCTGAAATGTATTCAGTTGTAAGTTGAAAAATAAAATGAAATATTGTCAAAAATCTTGTATTTTCTTTAGCAGGCCGAGAACATTTCGAATCATCCTTGTACTGGGCTGCGCAAAAGATTTCGCACATAAGAGTGTGTTTTAAATGTATTGAGTTGCAAGGTAGTCCAGTCATTTGGTAGAAAATAAAGAAAAGTTTTGGTGTAGTTTTTATTTTTGGGTCCTTTTATGTTTTTTGGGTCGCTGAACACGAATCCGAGGTTTTCCAAGAAATTTTTTTTCCGGGAAATACGTTTTTTTTTTTTTTTACAAAAGACGTGTAAAAAAACGGACTTTTCTCCGTTTTTTCAAAATAACTCCAAAACCATGCATTTTGCGTGAATGTCGGCAGTATATGAATTAAAGAAAATAAAATTTTCTACATTTTATGTTTTGAAAGTTTTTTCCTTTGAGCAATAGTTTAGCCGTGAGAGTGCCGCAAAGATGGATGTTAAAAACAAAAAACTGTAGAAAAAAAACGGGAATTACGGTACTGTATGTCAACGTAATATGGAAACTATCCATTTTACGCAAATATTAACTATTAATGATACTAAAGATTATATGTTTGACTATATTTTATGCATTTAAGGTAGAGGAAAAGTGCGGATCCGACACCAGTGGAAGGTGGGAGCAGTGGGGAAGATCCCAGCTACTCTCATGACTCGAGGGTGCTACTCCTCCGGAAAGCTCGTATTTTAGGAGGCGGTAACATTGAAAGTGTATAAAAGAGAAAAAACTATAAAAAACGGGAATTATGGTCCTGTATCAATGTAATATGAAAATTAATCATTTTAAGCAAACGTTGACTATTAATGATACTAAAAACTATGGGATTAACTAAATTTTACAATGAAGTTGCCTTATAATAAATACGACGACTCATTATCAATCATTATTTAATTATAAATAATTATGTACATTAGCAACAAATATTAGTAAGTGCCGCAAAAATAGGTGTTAAAAACAAAAAACGGGAATTACGGCACTGTATGTACGTCATATGATTAACAGAGTTGTTGGTGGGGACTTTGGAACTGTCAAATTTAAACGGAGTAACAGAGCGAAACCTCTTGCTGTAATAACTAGTGTGATAAGAGTAGACGACGAGTTGGTTCATATTAATCCCTCAACTTTGTTCCAACGAATTTCGGTTGCAAAGCATTTGGATGAAGACATTGAGGAGTTTTTGACGTACGATTTAGGCCCTTATTCCTTACCCTATTCGACAATAGTTTAAGAAAATGAACCTAATCTACTCTCAACAAGGCATTCAAACCCCTAACAAACAAGCGGTTCAGCGGCAGAATTCAATTCGTCATTGATGGGTTTTTTTATTACATAGTGTTGTTTGGCCTAAGAATCAGCCTTTTTCAACAATCTGCGATAAATACGTTGAGTACGTACTGTCACGATACCAACCGCAGGCAGTAGTTATCTTTGATGGCAACCCTGATGACTTATAAGGTGGTACAAACACTGCTGAGCGTATGAGACGAGCAAGGAAACATTTTTCAACGGATATATTGTTTGACGGTACAATGATATCTACCATTTGCAAAGAAAAGTTTCTAGCTAACCCAAAAAACAAGGGTCGGTTAATATCTATGATGAGTGACAAGTTCTCATCAGCAGATATTACATGCAAGCAAGCAAAAGAAGACGCAGACTTCTTGATTATAAACACTGCTTTGTCCTTGGCTCCATCAAATGAGACGGCAATTATAGTTGGGGAGGATGTAGAACTCTTGGTCATTTTGATAGCTTTCTGCAGGGCTGAAAAAGTTTTCTTTTTAAAACCTGGAAAGGACACTGTTTCTCCACTGATATTTTCTCCAATTAATGCTGTAAGTTCAACGGTTGCGGAAAACATTATCTTCCTACATGCTATGAGCGTGTGTGATACAACGTCAGCACCGTTTATGCAAGGAAAAATGAAGTTCTTAAAAACTCTTGTGAAGAATTCAGATGTTGCTGACTCTGTTAAAGTATTTAAAGACTCCAACGCTACTCAAGAGATTATTGCAGCTGCTGGGGAACGTTTCCTTGTCTTGCTGCACGGCTATATCCTGTTATACCTTGTAACCGACCTGGAGATGGATTGCCCACCCATTGAATCCGAAGACCCAATGGAAGAGGAAGAAATCACGCCACAAGGCATGAAATATTTACCATTAAGAAAACATTTATTCTATAATATTGGTAGTAAATAATAAATCCACTAATTCCATACGTCTATTTTCTATGTTGTAGATGTCGATGAACAGCAGGGACCTTCAAATAAAAGACTGCGGAAATAGGAATTTTGCTTTTTGACTTCATGTAACTATACTAATGTTTGTTAGTAATGTACATAATAATTTATAATTAAATAATGGTTCATAATGAGTCGCCGTATCTATTATCAGGCAACTTGATTGTAAAATGTAGTCATTCGTTATGCAAGGAAAAATGAAGTTCTTAAAAACTCTTGTGAAGAATTCAGATGTTGCTGACTCTGTTAAAGTATTTAAAGACTCCAACGCTACTCAAGAGATTATTGCAGCTCTTGAGATCTATTGCAGCTCAGTTTTTAGTATCATTAATAGTCAACGTTTGTTTAAAATGGTTAATTTTCATGTTACATCAACGTACATGGTCGTAATTCCCGTTTTTTACAGTTTTTTGTCTTACACACCTCCCAATTTTACCGCCTCTTAGAGTACGAGCACTCCGGCGGAAGAGCACCTTCGACTCATGACAGAATGTCGAACTGCTCCACTGCTCCCACCTTTCCCTGGCGCAGGATCCGCAATTTTCCTCTACCTCAAATGCATAAAGTATAGTCAAACATATAATCTTTAGTATCATTAATGGTTACCCTTTGCGTAAAATGGTAAGTTTCTATGTTACATCGACATATACTACCGTAATTCCCGTTTTTTTTACAGTTTTTTGTTTTTAACACCGTTTTTTGCGGCACTCTCACGGCTAAACCATTGATTAGAGAGAAAACTTTCAGTGCATAAAATATAGGAAATTTTATTCCCTTTAATTCATATATTGTCGACTTTAACACAAAATGCATAGTTTTGGAGTTATTTTGGAGTTATTAAAAACGGAGAAATGTCCATTTTTTACACGTTTTTTGTTTAAAAAACATATTTCGCAAATTTAAAAAACGCAACTGATAGAAAAAACCAGTGAAATATGGTGAAATCTCAAAAAATTACAGCAATAATTGGAAAATTTAGGATATCCTCCTCAAATTTTCAATTATTTCTGTATTTTTTTTTTAGTTTTCACGATATTTCACTGAATTGTTTTTCTATCAGTTGGCTTATCGTATTGACTATCAAATCGTGACAAAAAATCTTTGCTGTAGTTCGTGCATGTGCAATTAAAATTTATTTCATAAAAATATCTCTATCTCATCAAATGTTCCATATATTAATATTTTAATCACTGTATATTATGTCTACGATTTTTTGTCAAGTTTTTGGAAAGCGGTGTTAAATTCGGCTGAAAACTCTGCATGCTATATGAAATAAACCCTTTTGAATTTTTCTCAGAAACGTTAACATCTTCACGAATATACGTGCTATGCGTACACAAATACACACAAATAATGAACCGGACCTACACAGTCATTTGCTACAGTAGCAGAACATTTTTTTGCATTTTCTGTTACTTGGGCGATCAAAAATATTATTTTATCATTAAAATTGTTATTGCTCCCTCTAATTGTCCTCACGACAAAATATTCACTAAAAAACATGAAGTCAAACATGTTCTTTACATCTTAGTTGAACGGCATTCCGGAATTTTCTCACTAGTTTCATTAAGATATTCCACAAAATGTCTGAAATTGGTCACTGCTCCTTACTTTCTCGACACCAGTATATATATATATATATATATATATATATATATATATGTAATAATTTAAAAAAAAATTCGCCATTTTTCCTTAGTTAAATTATTCCAAATTCTTACAATTCTAATTTTTTTCCATGTTTTATTCCAATTTACTACTCTATATTCATTAAATCCTTATTCTTAATTTAGCTCTATCGTTAACTCTATTAAATTACCTTTTATTTAATTCTAAATTGTCCAAATTTACTTAAATATAAAGCTTTTAGTTATTCTTAATTTCTATCATGATCCCCGATCATTTCTGGGTTTTAGAATGTTTTTTGAGAGCCATTTTCATTTTTATTCTTAAATTATTTTCCCGCTTTAAAGTCACTTTACTATAAAATTAATCCACTCATCTCTGTCCGAACTCTTTCACAAATTATCTTTCATTGGTTGTGACGTAGCATGACGCGTCTTCTTTGATTCTTCATTGGCTCAGTGCGAGTTCTATGTAATAACTTGTGTTGTTCCGCGGGGTAACAAAAAGCAGCTGCCTGCGGCGCTCCCTCAAAATTAAGTCGTATTTTCAATTGTACACAACTCCCTGGCTGCTCGTTTTGAGAATTTGAGATGTTCTAATACTTACCCTCTATACAGTGATGATGTAGTGATGCCCAGATTTGATGGTTATGGTGGAAACTGCCCAAGAACAATACTTAATAAAGAATTTCCAGTGAAAGCTTCGTTCGTTGTATTATGGAGAAACGCCTCTGGATTTTAAATTCAATGCCGCTATGGCCGCGACGAAACTGCAACTAAAATATACGACTGCTTCTAAATATTTATATCATCCAACAACCAACGTCTTAATTTCATTGTGCAACCATGTGAATTCTTTCTATAATCCACGTTACTGCAACTACAACATATGACGGTGAATCATCGTGATATAATATAAGCCGGGCAGGATCTCAAAGGATTTATGCCACAACTATCCTTCCAAATGATGTGGAAAGAATATTTGAGAATCAAATTGCCGCTTATTTACTGAGGTGTCGTAACAAAAAAGAACGGAAGCAAGGCATCTACGAAATATATTTCATTATAAAGTCAACCCCCTATCGATGTCAGCCAGAAGAAGTATTGGAACATCGCGTCAATGAAAACAACAAAAAATTGTTGTATCTTTTTTTTTCATAACAAGATTTGATGGCGTAAGTTAGATTTTATATTAAGTAATATGTATTATTTATTTGTTGCTAAATGTTATAACAACCTTTTTTATTTTGTTAAAATATCTATTCTTACGTAACAAGAAACCAAGTGACAGAGTTTTTTAACAGTCTGAGATTTTTTTTATGTTCTTGTATTATTAATTATTCTGAAAGATATTATGAAATTTATTTACTGTTTATGTTATTTCTGTTAAAATTAATATATTAAAGAAGAATTAAAATTATGTTATTATGCTTTAAAGATTAAACTAAGTTGATATTTTGGATTGATGCAATGAGATGCACTTATGAGAATTGCTACTACAATATGAATTGAATAATTTATGTTATCAGTTATTACTTGGCACATGACTTGGAGTATGATTATGAAATTTACATGATGATATTTTACGATAACTAGAAAAGAAATCTTAAAGGAAGCTGTGCTGAAAACTTGCGTAGCATTGGTAAAGTAAAAATTGTGTGCAGTTTAATTTTTTTTTTCTCATTACTTCTATGTTCCGAAGTTCAAAGCCAGAGACAAAAAATTTGTTCTTAGAATATTTTAGAAGAATTTTGTTCCTTTTATCATGAATAGTTAGAATGTACGAAATTTAATATTTATTCTTATGTATTGTTAAAAAAATTAATATTATTGGTTAAGCTCACAATATTACCAAAAGTTTTTTAACTGTTCTGATATTTATTTTATTCCTATATTACTTCAGTTTACAAGAGTAACTTAATTTTATGTTCTTATTTTATCATTTAATTTAGGCCCTTTTCATTCGGTGATATTTATTCATAGGAAATAATTTCTATTTATTGAAAAAAAAATATATATATGAGTAATCTCTTTTCATTATTTACTAAGTAAAATGTATTGGAACACAGACCTGCCAAGTCTCCGGCTTTTTGGACACCAGTAATTTAATACAGAAAAAATTGATTTATTGAATCGGAGCATTTTGTGATTTCAAAGAACAACATTTTCTCTAAAAAATTACTGGTGTTCAAAAATCCGGAGACTTGGCAACTCTGTTGGAACATATTCTATGCCATTTTATAATGCATAAAGATTTATTAGAGTCTCTGAAACTACAGCTTGCATCAGTGATTGCATAATATCACAAAATTAGCTTTTGAAGAGTTAAAAAAAAATGTTATCTCAAAAGAAAGTTGCGCTGCAGTTGCGTAACATTGAAAAGGTAAAATTATTGTGTGCATATAATTTATTGTTTTATTTCATTGCTTTTGTTTTTTGATGCTATGTTCAGAGAGTACAATCAAGCTACTTATTTTAAAAAAGTGTTTATTTATTTATTCATTCTATTTTCTTTTGTGATATTTTTTTCATATACAGCAAATTTATTTATAGAAAGATAGAGTAACAGCACATTTACTATTTAAGTGGAATGAATTTGACATTTTTACTGTTAAAAATTAGTTGTTAGTTAAATTATTAAGAGTTAGATATTTTTACAGTTATTGTTAAGTTAAAGAATTCTTCATATATTGTTATTTTATTTACATGTTATTAAAGTCAGGGTTTGTTAAGTTTATTGCTGAAAGTAAGAGTACTCAAACAAAAATGGCTGAAAAAGAGCTTAATGTTATTATTTTTGATTCAGAAAGCGGAATGAATATTGTGTCTTGGCTTAGACATTTTGAAGGATCAGCCCTTCCAGATAAAAAAGAGTGGAAAATTAACAATATTTCCGAATATTTGAAGGGCGAAGCGTTAAAGGTGTATGTTAATGAATGTCTAGATTGTAAAGAATATGAAAAAATTGCTGAAATCTTAACTGAAAAATTTCTGAAAGTAACAGACCCCCGTTTTTCTGATTTCGCCTCGCTGAAATTGCATGATTTAAACAACTTAGAAAATTATTTTCGTCAGAAAATCGAGATAGGTCGACAACTTAAACTATGTGAAACCATTATTTTACAGGGATTGACAGACGGCTTAAAACCTGAATACCAGAACTATTTAATAGTAAATCCTCCTGAATCTACTACCGATTGGTATAGATTAGTTAAACAACTTGTTGCCATTCCATCTCATTCTAGCAGTAACAATAATAGTAATGTTAGAAATATGTCTCAAAATTCCAGACCTTTTTCTCAACCAAATAATTCACCTAGACATTGGATTCGCCCTCAACCTAATTACAGAAATCCAAATTTCCAAACAGCAACTAATTTTAACCCTTCAACGTCCAGGTTCGTTAGTCCCCGATTGCCTGTCAACCACTATCAGAAAAGGATGCCGAGTCGACCATGTAGATTATGTCTGTATAGGGGAATTTCAGAAGCTTATCATTGGGAGAGGAATTGTATCTTTAACTTAAACCCTCCGCAAACAGGTAATATTCCTGTTGGTAGTCAGTCACCATGTCAATGCCATGCCTGACAATTAATTGTTGCTGGGTATGCCAATAGTAAAAAATTAAATTATGTTATTGATTCCGGGTCGACAATATCTATTCTTCCATTTAAATTTATTTGTTATTTAAGTGCTAAAATTGTAAATATTTCACCTATTATTGTTGGTCAAGCTAAAGGTAAAGTTACAATTAATAAGTCATGTAATTTATTAGTTAAAATAGGTAATATTACACACTATATTAAATTTTTGTTATGTGACAGTGATTTGGACTATGCTATATTAGGATTACCTGATTGTTCTCAATTTAACTTAATTATAGTCTGTGCAAATTGTCGAGTTACTCAAGGAGATCTTGTTTTAAATCAAAATGTTGACATATCCAGTAATAAATTACGATTATTGCATTTTAATGTTCAAGATCAGTCTCAATATGTGCAACCCGATTATGGAAGAATCATGGCTCCTCAATCCTTCGCGCAACTTAATGTTAATGATTATGATTTAATAGGGGGAATAAACACAATAGAAAACAAAAATTTAAGGGATATAATGGGAAATTATTTGGATATTTTTTCAAAAAATAAATATGATGTGGGGAAGATTAATATTGAGCCACAGCGTATCTTTCTCAAATCTGACCTACCTATATCTATGAGGCCTTATCGTACTTCAACAGTGGAAAAAAAGAAATCTCTGAACAAATTCAATCATTATTATCTGCTGGATTAATCAAAGAAAGCAATAGCCCATATTCTTCACCAGTCACTTTAGTAGAAAAACGCGATGAAGGTAAAAAACTAGATTGTGTGTAGATTATAGAAAACTTAATTCCATAATGAAAAATGATGCAGAACCCTTACCCCGTATTGATGACATTTTAGACAAATTAAGTAGTGCCCAGTATTTTTCCACCCTGGATTTAGCCTCAGGCTACTGGCACATACCCATACACCCAGCAGACACCGAAAAATTAGCTTTTACTACCAATTGTGGACTTTGGGAATGGAAAGTTCTCCCTTTTGGGGTAAAGGTAGGACCATCGATATTCAATAGAACTATTAGGAGAATTCTTACTAAACATAAAGTTAACTTTGCTTGCTACTATTTTGATGACATAATTATTTTTTCTTCAACTTTGGAAGAACATTTACAACATCTCAACAGAATATTTGAATTATGCAGAATGGAAAATCTTAAACTTACACCCAGCAGACACCGAAAAATTAGCTTTTACTACCAATTGTGGACTTTGGGAATGGAAAGTTCTCCTTTTGGGGTAAAGGTAGGACCATCGATATTCAATAGAACTATTAGGAGAATTCTTACTAAACATAAAGTTAACTTTGCTTGCTACTATTTTGATGACATAATTATTTTTTCTTCAACTTTGGAAGAACATTTACAACATCTCAACAGAATATTTGAATTATGCAGAATGGAAAATCTTAAACTTAAATTATCTAAGTGTAACTTTGTCCAAAATACAATTAATTTCTTAGGTTATGAGATAAAAAATGGCACTTTAACTCCTGCTAACAATAATATAGAAGCTATCAAAAAATTAAAACCCCCTTCAAATATTAAAGAACTCCAAAGATTTTTAGGATCTATTAATGTCTATCATAAATTCATTAATAAATATGCAGAAATCAGGCAGCCTCTCAATAAATTGCTCAAAAAGATACTATTTGGGAATGGAATTTAGATTGTCAAAATTCTTTTCAAAAACTAAAAGATGCCCTAATTGCTAAACCTGTTTTGAAAATTTATGACCCTAAATTACCCCTCCATATGTTTGTTGATGCCTCACAGGTGGCAGTAGGTGCAGTCCTTAAGCAGCCTGATAATAATAATTTCTTACATCCAATTGCATACTATTCTAGAGGATTGAGAAGTTATGAAAAGAATTATTTTATTACAGAACTGGAGTGTCTTGCCATCATTGACACCTTAGACAAATTTTATCACTACTTCCACGGTGTTAAATTTACTATTCACACAGATCATGCGTCTCTTGTCTGGTTAAGAAATGTCAAACGTTTAAGAGGAAGATTATTCAGATGGTCCTTAAAGCTAAGTATGTTCGAGTATGATATTGTATATTTAAAGGGTTCCACAAATGTCGAAGCCGACATGTTGTCCAGAAATCCTACTACATATCTTATTCAACCACTTACCTTTCTTTTGGATGTTAGGGAAGTTATAGAGATGCAACAAAAAGATAATGTGTGTGGAAAAAACTATGTCAAGGAAAATGGACTTATGATAGTAAAAAAGAAAGGTTTTAGAAAAATAGTAGTACCCATGTCTTTAAGAAGGAAATTGCTTAATGTTACTCATGAAAAATTTGGTCATCCTGGTATTCAAAAAATGTTAAACTTAATATCTCCTAATTATTATTGGCCTGATATGACCCGAGATATAACTAATTTTGTAAGACACTGTGATGTCTGTCAAAAGAATAAAAAACCGAGACAGAAAAAATTTGGTTTATTACAAGCTATGACCACCACAGATCAACCTTTCGAATGCATTTCTGTTGATACTGTGGGAGGCTTTAATTACTACGATTCCACAAAAAAATATTTACATCTTATAATCGACCATGCTACTAGATATGTTTGGGCTTTTCCCTCAAAAAGTGTTACCACAGAAACTTATACTAATTGCCTAAAACAAGTTTTTAATATTCAAACACCACAACAATTATTCTGTTTTAATAAAATTCTTAATGTCCAGACCCATCAAATGTGTTAAGTGATAGAAATGCAGCCTTTACTTCATCTAGATTTAAAAAATTTCTGCGAAACCACAATATTAAGCAACGTTTAACCACATCACATCATCCGCAAACGAATGGCAAATGTGAGAGAGTGAACCAGACGATAGTTACTAGATTGAGGTGTAAAGTCAATTCTACTAACTCCAAAACTCCTTGGACAAAAATTTTGACAGAAGTAGTTAATGAGTATAACAATACCCCTCATTCTATCACTAAATTTCCTCCTGCTTACTTACTTTTTGGCCAATTACCTTATGATTCCCCTCTTCAACAAAATTATTACCCTCCTGTTCAAGAAGCCCTTAAACTTGCTAAAAAACGCACTGATGAAAATTTTTGGAGAAGTAAAAAATATTATGATCAAAATTATCTAGAACCAAAATTTGAGATTGGAGATCTTGTAATTTATGAAGAGTTCCAATATCCTAATACTAGAAAACTTTCACAAGTCTTTAGTGGTCCTTATCAAATCCTTAATAAGTTATCTGATGTCAATTTTGAAATTAATAGACAGATTCAAAATAAATCTACTGAAATAGTACATGTATCAAAATTACGCCCTTATTATCCTCCTGATCAATTAAAATTATCCTATGAGAAACCACAACAAACTAATGTTAAATCTATAGTTTCAGCTTAAATTTATAATATTCATAAAATAAACTAACTTAAATAAATAAATTTACTAAATAAAAATTAATTATCAATTCTCTTCTGTATACCAGTGTGTTCTTAAATTGAGCTCACAGGAGCATCACTGTTGAGTTTTCACTTGAGTTAACTGTTTGTGCGGGCATAAACTGGTTGATTTAAGTTGGTAAATTCTGATACTGAATTGAATTAGATTACAATAATAATTTAAACAGTATTAACGAAATTAATAAAATAAACTGGATTAAATTCTATATTAAACTAATCAAATATGATATCTTAATACTAATTGAGAATTGTCCAACCTTTTTTAATATGCTACAAGGTCCTATTTTTTTTCATTTCACAACTTATGTTTTCTTGTTTGATTGAAAGCAAGATAGTTACATAACCATCATCTACACAATAATGATTGTTTCACGAATATTTCTTATTTATTCCTTATTTTGTGTTATGTATTTTTATTGAGTATATTCTCATGCCTCATTCACTACTATATGGATGAGATATTAATGATATACTTAAGAAAGAATTAAAGAAAGTGTGATATTTTGAATTATACTGCTTGTTATTGCTGAACTTATTGTTGAGAATTATTAATATTAGTAACACTATTTATAAGTTGATTTGAAAGAGAATATGAAGATTATAATGGATAAAAAGTATTTAAAGAGTGGAATTGAAAGTTTTAGGTAAGCTGCATTCAAAAAAGTTTCTGATGTTATGTAAATAAAATTTTGATGTTATTGTTGTTGTTTATTCTTTCTATTGATGATACTATTATTATTGTTATTATTAAGTATTTTTATTTTAAATTTTTATTGTTGATATTGTTCTTGCTATTATTATTATTATTATTGTATTATGTTATTTATTGCAACACTAAGGACTTTTATAATATTCAATAATTGGACTACTACAAGTCAGTAGGCTTTAAAATTCACTTAAGGACTATAAATAAGTGAATAATGCTGACGATTGTTAAATTATTGATAAAAAGAGACATGATTTATATATTGTTATTATATTACTACTTAAATTTATTTATTGCAACTTCATACTGCCATTGCAACATTAAGAACTCTTATAATATTCAATAATTGGACTAATACAATTCAGTAGGACTTAAAAAAAAATCACTTAAGGACTATAGATAAGTGAATAATGCTGATTATTGTTAAATTATTGGTAAAAAAGAGATGATTTATATGTTGTTGTTATATTTTCTTGATACAAACTACACTGTACTGTTATACTAATTATTATTGAAAAATGTAATTGTTTACAGCAGTTTCCATTTAACCGTGTTTCTTTAAATTTAATTATTAAAAATTGTAGTTAACAGAATTCAGAATTTTGAGCATCGCGATGCAGCAACCAGGTAACTGTATTGCAACGAGGGACTATTTTGTAACCCAAGTATCTGTTTTCTCCCAATGAACATGTAAGTCAATTGGACTTACCGGTTCATACATTTTTTGGGAGGCGGGATATGTAATAATAATAAAAAAAAAAAATTCGCCATTTTTCCTTAGTTAAATTATTCCAAATTATTACAATTCTAATTTTTTTCCCTGTTTTATTCCAATTTACTACTCTATATTCATTAAATCCTTATTTTTAATTTAGCTCTATCATTAACTCTATTAAATTCCCTTTTATTTAATTCTAAATTGTCCAAATTTACGTAAATATAAAGCTTTTAGTTATTCTTAATTTCTATCTAATCCTCGATCATTTCTGGGTTTTAGAATGTTTTTTGAGAGCCATTTTCATTTTTATTCTTAAATTATTTTCCCGCTTTAAAGTCACTTTACTATAAAATTAATCCACTCATCTCTGTCCGAAATCTTTCACGAATTATCTTTCATTGGTTGTGACGTAGCATGACGCGTCTTCTTTGATTCTTCATTGGTTCAAAGCGCGTTCTACGTCATAACTTGTGTTGTTCCGCGGGGTAACAAAAAGCAGCTGCCTGCGGCGCTCCCTCAGAATTAAGTCGTATTTTCAATTGTACACAACTCCCTGGCTGCTCGTTTTGAGAATTTGAGATGTTCTAATACTTACCCTCTATACAGTGATGATGTAGTGATGCCCAGATTTGATGGTTATGGTGGAAACTGCCCAAGAACAATACTTAATAAAGAATTTCCAGTGGAAGCTTCGTTCGTTGTATTATGGAGAAACGCCTCTGGATTTTAAATTCACTGCTGCTATGGCCGCGACGAAACTGCAACTAAAATGTACGACTGCTTCTAAATATTTATATCATCCAACAACCATCGTCTTAATTTCATTGTGCAACCATGTGAATTCTTTCTATAATCCACGTTACTGCAACTACAACATATGACGGTGAATCATCGTGATATAATATATATATATATATATATATATATATATATATATATATATAACACATAATATTATTGGTTTTTGTATATTTTCATTAACACGTGCTAAAATACGCCTCTTCGTACTAAATTTCAAAGTTCTAGTTTATCCGGAAGGTTATGGGTAAATCGTAAGTACACTCAGAAAAAGAAACTGATTAAAACTACAAAACATATTTTTGGAGTACATTTTGTTGTTTTAGCAAAATTGGAGTAAAATTTGAGCATTTTACTTCAATTAACAAAACATTTTTGCTGACGATACAAATTTTTTTTTTTGGAATTGCAAAAAAAAAAAAAAAAAAAAAAAAAAATGTTGATTCAAACAAAATTTTTATTGACCCATATTTAAACAAAAATTTTGTTTAAATATAGGTCAATGGAAATTTTGTTTGAATCAACAAAAAAATGTTTTTGTTAAAAACCACTTTTTTTTGCAATTCCAAAAAAAATTTTTGTATCGTCAGCAAAAATGTTTTGTTAATTGAAGTAAAATGGTTCAATTTTACTCCAATTTTGCTAAAACAACCAAAATGTACTCAACAAAAATGTTTTGTAGTTTTAATCAATTCCTTTTTCTGAGTGTACCCTATAGTTTTTTAGAGTAAACTCAATAGGGTTCTTCCTGCCGACCCAGAATCTTCAAATTTCGATCGAAGCTTATACCACATGTAAAGAAAAAAATCCAAAAACCGTTGAGTTATAAATCTATGTAGATTTAATACGTGAGAAACGCATGAAATTTACGTAATCGGTACTAACGCCGAATTATTGTATTGTAAAGGACTTGTTTGTAATTATAATATAACATAAAGGTACGTAATCCTGGGGGTGCGAGTACTACAAGTCCTTGTCCTGATTTGTTTTAACTCAGTAGTAATATTTTTCACAAGTGAGTGAAATTTTATTTCTTGAAGAAACTGTAATATGATTACATTAAAAAAACATAAATTTGGCTAAACATTATATAAAGAGCAGTTACATACTGAATCATGTGTGTGTGCACCTAGTTATTATTTATCGATATGTAAGAAAATGTATATCTGATATTTGCAAGTTTTTTAACAAACATTTTGTGAATATTTTTTTTTCTTAATTAAAAGTGGGCCAAATATTCTTCTACAAAAATTTAATATATTAAATTTTATACAGCAATTTATCACGATAAAATTTCTGAGAGTAGAGATCTATGCAATATTGGAAGAATAATAAAAAATAAATAAATAAATAAAGTTGAATATACATAATAATTTGCGAAATTTTATATTAAATTCTTAAATAATATTTCACTCTGTTGGATAAAGTACAGATTTTGCTTTACATAATGAAAATAAAGTATTAAAAATCATACAATGTTTACTGTTAACTTTTTATTTGATATTTTAATATTTTTCGAATGATAATACTGTAATTATGACAATTCTTGTTGTAGACCATTTTGTATGTAATTGTGGTTTTAATTTGTTAAAAATTTTAAAGATAATGCAAAATCTTTGAACGAATCTGATCCCATAAACATTAAAATATTTATGAAAGGGAATAAAAAGGATAACATTATTTTGAATATATATATATATATCTTTCGAAAACATAGCTATTCTTTAGCAAACAAATAAATCCTTTGTTGATTGCTGTTCTTTATAATTTAAGAAATTATTAGATTAAATTCCAAATGATAAAAATATTTCTATAGCTTTCAATCTTATGGCAGGCATTCGGTATTATAATAAATCTTTCTTAATGCATTGAAAAAAAATGCTTATTTTATTTATTGATTAATTTATTTTTTGTGATGAAATTGGAGCATTCATTTTTTTTTTAAGTAACAAAACTAGATTAGAATAGTATATGAATATTTCTCTATTATCGTAAAAAAATATTTTTTCGTTGTGTTTCCGTAGTAGATTATTTAAAGTAATTCAAAATGCATGGTACTTA
The DNA here is from genome assembly GCA_963931845.1 of Maratus michaelseni. Lineage (NCBI taxonomy): Eukaryota > Metazoa > Arthropoda > Arachnida > Araneae > Salticidae > Maratus > Maratus michaelseni. The sequence continues at coordinate 70,268,255 of OZ007589.1, forward strand.
TTTATCTTAATCGATCGGTGAAATAATTCTTACATAATCAAATATTTAAAAAAAAATGACGCCGAAAATTAACGCTAACAACAGTATCTGAAAACAATATGTAAAAATGACTTGAAAAAGCATCAAACACAGGGATTGGTTCTTTTGATCGAGCATACTCGGTTCAAAGCCCATCATGGTGTAAAGTAGCAGATGCCATATGAACACCAAACACAAGTCGCTATGTTTAGAAGTAATAGCTTCCCCTTACGAAGCCAAAATGAACCTTTATGAAAACATTTTAAAGGTTATTTTAAATTATTCATATTCTTCTTTTAAATAGGTGTTAAAACGTCATTCATAGTTATTACAGTAACTTAATTGCTGAGAGATAATATTAGTTGTATTGAAATAATGATCAAATTTTAACTACAAATCATAATGTCAAGGGCTTCTTATTGACCGCCATAGAAAATAAAATCATTTTGAAATATCGTTTTGTGTGTTATCACCACTTAACAAAACATGCCATTAAAATGTATATAACTTCTATGATTAGGTTGTGGAATTATTTTCATATTTCCTATTTGTATATACAGACTTCCAAAATGCACATTTACTTAAATATGATAAAGTAGGAAATATTAATAAACGTGTACAATTATTTTTCGATAGTTCTTGAGATAGTTCTTAGTAAAGGAAGCAGTTAGCTATTAAAGTTTTACTTTAAACAATTATATTTGTTTAAAATAAAGTTGGAAGAATAGTAAAGTGTCCAGAATTACATTTTTTAACTGTGCCAAATAATGTAACTCCATGTAACTCCATTATATTTCATTAAACATTTTTTTGGATTCGCAAATAAACACATGCGTGTGTGCGAGTGAGTATGTTTATAGTTACTTAAGTCTAAGTATGTGTAACAAGTTATATTAATTCAATAATGTGCAATATTGAAATACAAATAGAAATTGCTAAACATATTTTCCGTACCACACAAAATATTATATATTTTTATTCTTAAGCATGTGTAGTTTGATTTTTTCGTGTTTTGTTTTATGCATTTCCAGATGTAGTTCAAATTATGCGTTAAAAGATGTCTAATCGTACTGAGGGGTTTTTCTATTTTTTTTTATTCTTCCCATGCCGGATGACTGTTCGTAAAAATGTTTAAGGATATTCTTCGTCTCGTTCTTTTATATATAAAAAAAAATCTCGTTTTCAAAATTACTTTAAAACATAACAAATAAATTCTCTCTTTTAAAATTACTCTAAAACATAACTAATATTTGGAAAATAAAATTCAAGCAATAATTTTACAATCCATCCTCAAGACGAAAGCAAAGAAGGTTGGACTAATTGGACTATATTGTTCAAGAATATAAATATTATTTTAATGTTTATAAAGAAAATAAAAGCTTAAGATTAGATCTCAGAATAGCTTTCAATATAGTATTTTATAAACACGGTACTTCATTGAAACATACGTTGCTCATGAGTAAAATGGTTTAATATTATTTGTCAATATAATGCTTTAGAAAAAAAAAGTTGTACAAATACTTTTCAAACGCAAAATTTTCTGTAAACTAAAGAACACATAACCCCAAGAACACATCTTCCCATGCCGGATGAATGTTCATAAAATTTTTAATGATATTCTTCGTCTCGTACTTTTATATACAAAAAAAATCTCGTTTTCAAAATTACTTTAAAACATAACAAATAAATTCTCTCTTTTAAAATTACTCTAAAACATAACTAATATTTGGAAAATAAAATTCAAGCAATAATTTTACAATCCATCCTCAAGACGAAAGAAAAGAAGGTTGGACTAATTGGACTATATTATATTAGTTCAAGAACATAAATATTATTTTAATGTTTATAAAGAAAATAAAAGCTTAAGATTAGATCTCAGAATAGCTTTCAATATAGTATTTTATAAAAACGGTACTTCAATGAAACATACGCTGCTCACGAGTAAAATGGTTTAATATTATTTGTCAATATAATGCTTTAGAAAAAAAAAAGTTGTACGAATACTTTTCAAACGCAAAATTTTCTGTAAACTAAAGAACACATAAACAATTTAAAGTAGTTGCAAACAATTCGAAAAGTGAATTATAGTCTTTTGAAAGATTCATTTAAAAACAAGTTAAATTTCGAACTGTAGTCAAAATGTTACCTTTTGCACTTAATAATATAAAATACTTAAACACTTTCTATGCAGTTAATAGAATATTTTAAAATCTTATAATATGCAATTTCTCTTAACTTACGTTCAAAACTCAATTTCTATTGCACTGTCAGAAAACAAATATATTATCTCTTAATGCAAAAGTTCCTGACTTGTGAATTTAACTGATCCTTTGTTTTTATACGCAAAAGGATTTTTGAAAAAATGTGTGATAAAATATTATGTATAGGAAAAATAACATTATAAAAAAAGGGAAAATATACCTACACAAAATAGTTTACGGAGGAAGATTAAATAATAGCTTAAAAAATATCTTCTAACTTTTAATTGTTATTTATTTATAAAAAGTATGGATCTTTATGTCTCTTTTAAAAATATTGAGCATTTTTAGTCACAACTATTACAAAGGTCTGTACAAATACAAATTTAAAAGGTTTAATACAAAAGAAAGTTATAACATGTAAACATTTCGGGAGAGCAGTTTGTCTATGAGAGTGTACAAAATAAACGAGCAAGAATAAAAGTTTCTTATTCGGAATTCCTTTGCGTTTAGCATGTTCGTTCCAGTACCTTTTCTATCTATTTATGTCCTGAAGGTCTTAAATGCTTGCTGCATGTCTTAAAACCTTTAAGATTGGAAAACTAGAAATTCACACAAAAATAATTAGTGACTCTATATTAAAGTCTTTTATTGGATTGTGAAACTCGTTTTTACCTACACCGTACGCGACCCGTGGTGCGGTTGTGGTAAGATTGGAGTTATTTGTCTTTAATGCAGTTCGGGTTCATTCTAAATGTTTCCTATACGTGTCGGTAACCGGTGGGTTTTGATTCTTAATTTTCAGGTCCGGGTTTCCGACATAAGGTTAAGAAATGTGTTACGTGATTTCACTGCAGATTCACAAAGTGATAGTTATCAGAGAGCCATCGAAAGATGCGGAATCACCATTTGCATATTGAGCCTGTGACCATTTGTGATTATTATGGTGTTAATTTGACTTCGCATTCAATGGTTGTGCTACGAGAGTCACTCTGAAAGTTTTGCGACAGGCAAATTTGGCAGGCGGGATGACATTAGCTGTGGCCGCTTAATTAAATAAGAACCTTCACTAGGGTAGCGGTCAAATTTTTCCCGCCAACTCCTAGTCACATGACTGCCAGGGCTAGTTAAAACGAGTTCCTATGATGACTCGGTCCCATTAAGGATGTTGACCTGGCGAGAATATTTCCGCGTAATGATTTTTATGATTTTAAAGTAGCCTTAAATAAAATATATTATTTTAAATGAATATTAAAGATTTTAATGCTGAAAATGCTGAAAAGCTGAAAGTAAATTAAAAAAAAATAATCCACATATTACACATCAATCTATTCAGCAGACACTGAATATTGGATGAGCGTCAATATTTAAGTGACTGCATGAAGATTTAAAGTGAGAAAGCTTTGTCGCAGACGTGTGTTTTATGACGTGATCAAGGAGCAAAAGCAGGCAAGAGTGTCGTGAGGCCAAGACATGTTGGTTTAATTTGTATCTGGCACATCCAAACGTCTTTATGAAGTTGCTACAGGGTTAAAAAATGGGTTTACCAATTTGTTTCACAAGCTAAAAGATAATCCTCAGTTTGGGTGTTTGAAAATGAAGACACGCCAGGAAACTTAAGCAGCTGAGGAGCATCGGCAAAAAATACTGGCCACATTTCTTTCAAAAATTTTCCATATTTCCTAAATTCTTTGGTAATAGATCAAAATAGTTACTGCCAAGTGGTATACTGTGATTTGTCTGTCAGGAGTTATTAAAAAAGTGCAAGAAAAACAACCAAAGAGAGGAACAATAGGCACCCTTCTTCCTCATGAAAATGCATTAGCACTTTCTGATAGGTTTAGCTCCGACAGAATTTTGTAATTATTTTATTTATTTATATTTAAGACCTTAATAAAGGTACCAGGAGGGACTTCTATGCTCTGAGATCTGCTTTTCTTGTCTAAACGGTCAATTTTAAGCAGTCAATCAAACGTGAATATTGCACTGGATCACTGTTTTATCGTCCTCGAAGAAATCAGCCTGGATGAATGGGAAAAGTGTTTGAAATTTGGTTTCAATGGATAAATAAGGGTATTGAGTGTAAAGTGAATTAATTTGAGAAAAAATTAAATTTTTATATGCCGTAAATTTTTGTTATTGCAAACATTTCAGAGTGACCCTCGTATAAATGAAACAGAGTACAAAGAAAACATACAGCGTGTAGAATTCTCTTAGTTATGTGTTAATTGAGAAGCGCGCTTTGTATATATAATCTAATCCTATTTTTCACCTTTATATCAAATGAATTTGCTAATTTGGCAAAATCGTGTTTAGTTGTAATAGTTGTAATAGTTGTAAGCAAAGCATCCCATAATATAATATAGAGTCATCGGTTAGGCTTATTTATCAATGAATTTTTAAAAGTATTTAACTGTTATCTTGTAACTTTCGACTTTATTTTGTAATGCCATTTTTGGTACCCTATATATTAGTAACATTAATCAATTAAAAAAATATATCAATAAAATATTAAACTCTATTATGTATTAAAAGTTACCCATGGTTATAAACAGCTTGGAATAATTGCATAGACAATTAAAATTACTTTCGTTTCTATAGTTTTAAAATGTTTGTGATTATTTGCATAATGTTACTATTTTTTTTCGCTTATAACAAACTGAAAGTAAAAAGTGGAAAAGAGATATATGGAGTTAAATGACACTATACTACATACATATTGTTATATATTTCCTAATTATGTAATTTTAAACTCTAAACTTATTAATTTATTTGATGTGATCACAGAAACCTTTTCATAAGGGAAGTTTTTCATAACCTAAAATATGTATATATATAAAAAAAAGACTTTTTTTGTTTATTTTATTCAGACATAGAAAAAAAAGGAAAGTAAGAAATAAAATAATAATAATAATAATAATAATGTCAGACAAAATTTTAGCTTTTAAATGAGATGGATGTTTTAATTTTCGCTTACTTTAATACATATTTTTTTTCAGAAATAAGACTTTGTTAATCTCTATCTAACGCATTTAAAAAAATAGATTTTTGCAGAAGAATATTACAAAAATTACTTTTATACATGGAACATTAGTTCACCGGAAAATTTAAAAATAATATTGGGAATTTTTTTAAAGATTGAAATGTCAGAACCATTCTGCTTGCAATGATTAATTTTTCGAAATGTACTGATTAAAAAAAAAAAAGCTGATTTATCAAAATAATTTTTTAAAGTGAGGGGGGGGGGATCTATGACTTCATAAAAAATATTTTCTTTCCTTAAAACTGTTTAATTATGCACCGTAATTTCTGGAATTGTTTTGATAAAATATATTAATGCAAAATACACATGTGAATTTAAATCAAAAAGACAAAATAAAATAATTTCAGTAATTACGATAATGTTACGATAATGGATTTAAGATTTAAAAAGGCTGACATTAATTTACTTAAGCATTTACTTGTTGTTATTAGAATTATGTACAAAAATATTTAAGTAAATCTAAAATACAAAGCAAAATTGAAGACTGCTAAATAATATAAACACAGAAAAATTTCAAAAACGTAAATTGTATGCAAATAAATCTTGTCTTTTAGTTGACAGGTTTCAGTTTACACCACACTGTGGTATCTTATGATTAATTTAAAGTAATCAGGTTTATAGCCAAATGAAATATTTAAGAGTCGATGATTAGGTGTAAGAGTGTTTTTTAAAACAGTTAATGTCTTCACATTTATTCTAAAGTACATTATAGACAAGAGGGCTACGCTTAGACATAAATCAAATTACAGAAGATCGTGCGATTGTAACATATATATATGTCACGTTTTCAATGGAATCACCTTATTTTTCGTAAATCAAACTATCAAGGCGAGAGTTTCCACCGAGGAGTTTGCAGTCGTAGCGCCGAGAATCCAAATTCATGGTGTGCGTACTGAAGGAAATAATAAGGCAGTCGATTCCAATACACAGTTTATTAGAATCCAGAGAAACGTTGAGGCCATGCTTTACTATTTCAAAATGATAATTCCATAAATAAGGATTTTTAGTACCATGGAGAGACTTTGTGAATTAATTCATTGCTTGAAGAAGACATACGATCTTAACAGGCAGCGTCGTCTTGTCTATCGGCAGCCAAGGAGATTTATTCCACGGTCGCGAAGTACGCGCCAGGGTTACATGTACATCGAGCTCCAGGAACAATCTGCTCTCTACGCGGGGAAAAAACAGAGAATAACTATTATCTAACACCCATGAATACAGTGCCGTTAAACAGTCTTTCGATCAATCAGCGCTACGGAACTAAAAAAATTTCTGGCGCTATGATTTTGAAGATATTAAACCGCAGGCTGAAAACGCGCGGGAAAATATTTCTAGAATTAAAAATAGGTGTTCACTTGTTAATGCCTGTACATATACTACTTATACATCTTACCAATTTTTTTCAGACATTATTTATAAAGAAGCATGGTTAAAAATTTCCATTAAATTCGTCATTCATTTAAAAAACTAAAAACAGTCTCCAATAAAAATTTCCACCATCTAACAAAAGCGCTTTCACCCCCCGCCTAGGCATCATCAGTTGTGATCTCTAACCAACTTCCTCTCCATTATATACATGACTGGTGGCTGAAGAGCTCCCCCTATTGGCTTTCAATATTCCCTCTCTCTCTCTCTCTCTCTCTCTCGCTCTCTCCCTCTTCCAACATTTTTCCCCAGCGGCAATCAAGTAATGAGTGTACCATGTCATTGCAAGTGCCTTTGGATGCATTTATTTCTATTGATTCTCGTATTAACGCGTTATGTAAGTTTTCATAGTTAACTATTTTCTGTACTTGTAGGGTATCAAGTTTTGTTGGGGTTTTAGCGTTTAATCTTGCAAGAGCTGTTGAATGTTTATTTAGTTTTATATCTCGGACATGTTCTTTCTTTCTTTCTTCTATTTTCCTCTTCGTCATTCCTATGTAAGTAACTTTTTCATTTCTGCTGTTTAGACAATTTATTTTGTATATTCTTGCTGTTTGTATTTCTTAATACTTTTCTATTTCATTTCTTATTGATTTGAAGAGGGATGGATTGGGGATTAGTGGGACTATTTTTTCCTAATTTTTCTAATTCTCGTTTTATTTTCAAAGATACACCTTTTATATATGGAATAGGGAGAGTGTATGTTAGATTACTCTGTGCTGGTTTTATATGGTCAGTTCTTTCTCTTACTCTTTCAATTAGTTTAAGTATAGTTTTCCTCGGATGTCCTGCCTTTAAACCTATGTTTTCAATGATTTTTAATTCTTCCTTTAGTGATTTTTCTGTTGAACAAACATGTAGAGCTCTATTTATATATGTATTCATGGCTGCTAATCTGTATGGTAGTGGAGTATCGGCTTTATAAGTAGTATATGTACCGACATTAACAAGTGAACACCTATTTTTAATGTTAAATACTGGTACCGAGTATTAAAAAAGTTAGAAATGACTAAAAAGGAATTGAAGAGATCCTACCTGAAGTATGACAGAGTGATAAGACATAACAGCTTCTTGAAGAAATGTAAGAACGATAAAATAACAGCAAATTTCATGAAAATCAAGAATAGATTCCTATGGACTGAATTTAAGAGAGAAGTACTAGTTTTCTAGCGAAAAATCATAAGAAAAGTAATAAAACGGAAATATGCCGAAATAAATGAAATAGGTATGCAAATCGAAGAACAAAGAGAAACATTGTGGAGACTTGAACCATGAATAAAAGACCAAGTCATTGCAAAAATAAATACCATCCGTGAATATGAAAAATATAAACATGAAAAGAAACATAACAAAAAACTAGAATTTTGGAAAGCCAAAAAAATGAACAAAGAAAAATTCGAACAGGAAAGGACTGAAATTACATATATAAATCTATCATCATACACACCCATTAAAGAAGAAGATAACTATCTAAAGAAAGGACCTAAGTACACTATGAGAAAGAAAAGAAACCTAAAAGAAATCATTCCAGAGATAGAAAGAGTTCTGAAATTAATACCAGAAGAAGAGGCAATCAGGATAAGAAATATTACACAAGATGAAATCAATAAACAATTAAAAACTCGTAAGAAAAGAGGGGACGATAACCTGCATACATTAAAGAAATTGAAAAATAATCAAGATTTAACCTTGCAAACAGATAAAACTGGGAAATTAGCTATAATGAATAAAACTGATTACATAAATATGATGGAAAAGACAATTAAAGAAATGGATACAGAAATAATAAAGAACGATCCATTGAATAAATTAATCAAAGCATCTAATGATATAATAAAATCCGTAAACTGGCCACCTGAAGAAAAACCAATTAAACGTAATTTTACACCGAACATCCCTATGATTTTCAGTAAACTGAAAGATCACAATACTCTATATAAACTAAGACCTATTGTAAATAAAACGATCAGCCCAACATATGACATTGAAAAATATATGAAAAAGCAATATGAAAAAATAATCCCCCACTCAGAAATTTCGATCAATTCAACAAAAAGCTTCATACAAAAATTAAAAGAATATGAGCCACAGCCTGATGACTACATGTTAAGCCTGGATGTCCAAAACCTCTATCCGTCTATTAACTTGAAAGAAATGACAGATCTAATCATTAATAAAATAAAAAAGTATTATACAGAATCTAACTTAAGTACACAATTACAAAGTGCAACAAACTTGATACTGAACGAAAGTTATTTTAAATTCAATAGCAAAATATATAAACAAATTAAAGGAGTACCTATGGGATCCGCAATTTCTAATATAGTGGCAGAATGGAAATCTAGATACAATAATCATAAACGAACACAAAACTGAAATCAGACTATGGCTTAGATATGTAGACGACATATTTATTATCACAAATAAACGAATTAATCTAGATAACCTCCTTGACAAAGTAAATTCGTATGACAAGAATAGCCAGTTTACAATAGAAAAAGAAAGAAAGCATTCAATCAACTACTTAGATGTAAAAATAACTCATGATATAACTAAAATAAATACTACAGTATATAGAAAACCCACAGCAAACTTAAATATAATCTCCTATAAAGCCGATACTCCACTACCATACAGATTAGCAGCCATGAATACATTTATAAATAGAGCTCTACATGTTTGTTCAACAGAAAAATTACTAAAGGAAGAATTAACAAGAACGAAAAATCATGCGTCAAGCATAGATTATGTAGCACTTTCCAACGCTTCTAAAATAATTTTACAAATCATTACCGTTTAATAAGCTGAAAGATGACATCTAAGTAAACAATTTGGAAAACGCATAACATATTTAAAAACGTAATTTCAGGAATTTTCAATGTATACAATATTCGGAAAAATATCCGAATACTTTTATGTAGCCCTGTATATGATCTATAGATTTGTATATATACATAGGATGCTAAATTTTAGTTTAGTTAGGAAACGCGTAGCACAGTTTAAATTCTCCTTCTGAAATTTCTGTCAATAAACGGAAATGTGTTCGCGAACTTTTGTGCTGCCCTGTATAGGATCTACAGAATTTATACACACCACGTAATAACAAAAAGCTAGTTAAGATTAAAATCGCGTTCAGTAACTTAAAACGCACTTCCAGGAATTATTGTTAACAGTCAGTAGAGAATTCTTTTGTGTGTACCTGTAAATGAACGATGACTGCTATACACACACTATTCTGTAGTAAGCCTCTTGTAATGCACATTAGTAATATATATAAACTTCAATGCGTTTAAAATAGTGGAACATTATTTAAATAAGCCGCAGACGATTTTTCTCCATAGACGTAATGTAACGGAATTATTTTGACTGTCCCTGTAAAGTAACTCTAAGTGCTATATACCTACTATTCCATATTAAGCTTCTTATAATGCATCTTAGTGATCTATATAAATTTCAATGCGTTTACAATAGTGAAACATTTTAAAAATAAACCGCAAATGATTTTTCCCCATAGACCGCAATGTAACGGAATTCTTTTGAGTGTCCCTGTAAGAAAACTATAAGTGCTACATACTTCAGTTGAAATAGGGAACGTGCCATAGATAACGACAATAACATATAAAAATTGCAGAGCAATCCGAGCATATTTACGGGAGTTAGAGCACGGACAGACGGCCATCCGGCCATACGGCCAGACAAACCGAAGTCATAAGCACTTTTCAACTAGGTTGGAAAGTGCTAAAAATCATTGAAAACATAGGTTTAAAGGCAGGACATCCGAGGAAAACTATACTTAAACTAATTGAAAGAGTAAGAGAAAGAACTGACCATATAAAACCAGCACAGAGTAATATAACATACACTCTCCCTATTCCATATATAAAAGGTGTATCTTTGAAAATAAAACGAGAATTAGAGAAATTAGGAAAAAATAGTCCCACTAACCACCAATCCATCCCTCTTCAAATCAATTAGAAATGAAATAGAAAAATATGAAGAAATACAAACAGCAGGAATATACAAAATAAATTGTCTAAACAGCAGAAATGAAAAAGTTACTTACATAGGAATGACGAAGAGGAAAATAGAAGAAAGAAAGAAAGAACATATCCGAGATATAAAACTAAATAAACAGTCAACAGCTCTTGCAAGATTAAACGCTAAAACCCCAATAAAACTTGATACCCTACAAATACAGAAAATAGCTAACTATGAAAACTTACATAACGCGTTAATACGAGAATCAATTGAAATAAATGCATCCAAAGGCACTTGCAATGACATGGTACACTCATTACTTGATTGCCGCTGGGGAAAAATGTTGGAAGAGGGAGAGAGAGAGAGAGAGAGATAGAGAATATTGAAAGCCAATAGGGGGAGCTCTTCAGCCACCAGTCATGTATATAATGGAGAGGAAGTTGGTTAGAGATCACAAATGATGATGCCCTGGCGGGGGGTGAAAGCGCTTTTGTTAGATGGTGGAAATTTTTATTGGAGACTGTTTTTAGTTTTATAAATGAAGGACGTTTTTAATGGAAGTTTTTAACCATGCTTCTTTATAAATAATGTCTGAAAAAAATTGGTAAAATATATAAGTAGTATTTCTAGAATGTTTCGAAACAATCTAATTCCTTCGAACAAATAAGAAAGAAAAAAATACGTAGATTTTACCGAGTGTGGGCAGACTGCCAATATAAAGATTTTACATTGAAACTGAGATTAGCTTTTATATTTTTGAGAAAGAATATTTTTTTCCAGAAGACATAGGGAAATAAAAATAAAAATATATAAGTTGTTATTTCAAGAGAATAAAAAATATTTAGCGAGAAGATTGATATTTAAAAGAATTAAATTCTAGGATGCGTTTATTTAATGGAACAAAAAGTGTGTAATTTTAACAGAACAGACCTTAGAGCCATTTTTTAAGAGAATGAATTTAGAATAAAGTATTTTTAGCTAGGCGGAATTTTGACAATCTAAATATTAGAACGAGAAAATAATTTAGAATAATGGGATTTACACAGAATTATAGCTTTGATGAGGCCAACGGCGAATTTTTTTTAAATTTGTTTCATACATATATATATATATATATATATATATATATATATATATATATATATATATATATATATATACATATATAATAAACACAAGTAAGGCATCTTATTCACATCCTTAAACAATATTTTTGCCACCGATTGCAAAGTGCAATAACAGAAAAAATTACTTTTAAACACACTCTTCTTATTCTCATGTTTCATTCAGTAATAAAAGCTGCATTATCAAGATGTTGAATATAAATTGTATATTTTACTATCCATGACTTTATAAAGAAGAATGTCTTATCACAAGTATGCTTAATATTGTTCAAATATTTCTGATTTTTTTATATAAATTTTCTATTAATACAATATATATTTTTAATTTTCAAACAAATGGTGAGATAAAATATTTATTATAAGTTTAATTACGGGAAGATTAATATAATGCTTTCAGATTTGAAAAACTGCGCACACTAATTAATTTATTTAACGTGATCAATATATTAAAAATATGCAGAACATTTTACAGAACCCTCTAATCCTCTAAATCCTCAAAACCCTATAAGCTACTCTCAAAACACTCTACTCCTTCGTCTACAAGAACCAGGCCTCACAATAACATTTTACTGTGAGACATCGCCAGTTCTGGCTCTTACTGGTTCTTACCTAAAAGTAAAAAAACAACCATTTTAATACAAATAAAAAATTATGAGTCACTGTTAAATGCACACAAATCCGAATCTTTTTTCTTTATGCAGGATCAAAGTTGCAAAGAAAATTTTGGAACACCATGTATATATATATATATATATATATATATATATACAAGCCACAAAAAAAAAATCTCATTTTCCATTCAATCGTTGCAATTTGCGAGTGTGACTATTCAGTTTGGCAATAAAGTCAATCGCCAAATTTTCAGTATTACTCGCTGAGTAGCGGATGCTAATTTTTTAGGGTTTCGTTCAACTCACGAAACACAATTACTACTGCTCCGTTGTCTGTCCGTCACAGAGCCATTCTCAAAAACTATATAACTTACAGAGTTGAAACTTCGTGTATATAGATGAATACCAGCTGTGAAGAGCTCAAAATATTCAAATTTGAAAAATTCGTATTATTTTAATAAATAGAGATAAAAAACCAAAATTCTAACAGCCTTTTCCTATTAAATTTAAACATTTTTCGTTATAGCAGCTGCCAAAGGTTTAAAATCCACACTGAAATTCTTTCTACAATAATTAATTTTCTATTAGACGATTTCCACGTGAAAATTAAAAATGAAATAAAAAGTTTCACCAATTGAAAAAAAAAATAAATATGAAATAAAATTGATTGACGTCATAGTCGTAATAAAACGGAAAATGTCTAAGATTTCTCAATAATGGAAACAGTATGAGTATGTGTAAGTACACAAAGCAGATTAATATCACGTCATTAGAGAATTAAAAAGAAAATCTGACGTCATATGGGAAGTTTAACTAATTTTTTCAAATGTTTGAGAATAATACAAAGCGAGCATTAATATAAATAATAGAGAATAGTAAATGAGTTTCAGAAACTTACTGAATCGTGATAAAAATCCGATTATGGAAATGTTCGCATATTTTAACATTTTGAAGGTGTACAATTTGCTTAATTTTGAAATTATTTTCTTAAATATTGCATTTAGTCCGTATGACGGATATTATTATGACAGAATATAATAGCGGGCTTGGCCCGCTATCCGGCTGGTTTAGATATAAAATACGAAAAAATAGACCGGTAAATTTTTACTTTATAAAAAACATGACTTTTTTTTGTTGTTGCTAAATGAAATTTGTTTGAATTTATTAAAGAAAGGATAAAGTGTTTTGAAAGGAATATTAAACGAAACCCTTTGAACGATCTTCGATCACATTTACCCACTTGTTTATTATATCACATACTGTATTTAGATGCACTATAATGATAAAATGGTTATTAAGCCAGTAGATGGAAAAGTGTGTAGTGTATATAAATACATTTTGCATTAACTGACATCGTATAATGACAATTGTGTATGATTTATCGCTGTTGTGCCATGGTTTTCCATTTACTGGCACAACAGCGCTAAATGTGTCAGGTGAAAGTAATTCTGTGAGTGTATGTGCCAGTGAAACTTACCCAATTGCTGTTCTCCCACCTAGCTTTAATTCAGGGTAGGATTTTTATTTATTTGAATTATTCTACAAAAGTTTCAAACATTTTAAAGCAGGTATGAATTTTATTTTTATTGTACTATCAAGTTGTTTGGTTCCATCTAGTATATATATTTGTATGATTTCAGTTTAAACACTTCATTTTCTTTATGACATGCATGATCATTAAATTAACTGACGCTCTAGTACTACTATTATCCATGATTTAAATACACGAGTTATAAAAGTTTAGATCGCAAGATCAGAATATGTTCAAAATTGAAAAAAAGCCAGTCTAATTTTTATTGGAAAGCAAGCATCGAAATGAGTAATAGCCAGTAAAGGCGCTCTTAGGCCTAGTTGGACTATTGAAAATTAAATATATTGTATATGTTGGGCCAGAAGTGTATTAGCTCTGAAGAAATTATTAGTAAAGTATTGTAGAGTTATCTGTCTATGACTTTATTAAAGTTTATATTCTGTTATTCAGCGTAGTTGTTCATATAATTCCAGTAAATAAACTGTTCAGTGTTCACATATCATCTTCCTACACACACACACATATATATATATACAGGAAACTTTGTAATACATTATTGCTCGAAAAATTGCAAATTTGCATATTTAACAGTTTAATTCTTTTAGAAAAAAAGACGTAATAATATTACCCATTTTTTTGTTTTTAAATGAGATGAAGAATATAACACTTCGTTATTCTAACACAATGTAAATACTAATTTTGAATATTATACTTTCTTCAGGTATTATGTAACATAAATTTTAAGATTGGTTTTAATTAATCTTATAAGAATGTTAGAAGACATGACACTTAAACAAGAGTCATGTGTGAATTCATGGTGAAATTAAGAAATATTGTTAAGACATTTCATTTAATGTTGAAATTTCAGAAACATTCTTCTTGGTATGATTAAATTTTCTTAATGTATCGTTTTCTAAAAGAAACTTTCTTTACCAACACATTATACTTATTACGGCTTCCATGACATGATAAAAATGATAAATTTCAAATCTTAAATCTCTTTAATAAAGCTCAATAAGCGTAAAATTGTATTTAGATAAATTATCTATTATTGCAAAATACAATTGAATATTTTAAACAAAATGTTGAGATAAAATAAAGATAATGTATTTAAGATAATGTTAAGTTAATTTAATCAAGTTTTAAAAAGACTACTGACAGTAATTAACTTATTAAATTATTTTATGTAATAAGTTTTTAAAATATATATTGAAACATTTCAAAACCCCAATTCTTGACAAATTATGATTTTTTACTTTTAATCTTTCATTTCCTGCAGGCAAAAAAAATTGTATAAGTTTTAAAAATTGAATCTCTTAAATGTTATAAAGAATTTAGTTTTCCGTAATTGAAACCTAATGGCAATTACTATTTTGCAAATTAATTTTTCTTTCCTAGTGTATATTTTCGAATTTTTTTCTTTTTGTTAGAAAATAAATAAAATATATATAGTGGAATGTGGCCTAAAATGATCCAAACGGGCAAAACGATCCACATATGTTTTCTATCAGACCGGTTGCGCTATCTACAGGGTAACACATAAACTAGTTGTAATAAGTGAAGAAGAAGCAATGGCGGTATCCAAGAGATTGCAGTATTACGCGTCTGAATAGAATTCTTTGAAAAATTGGATTTTATAACATCTTTTATAAGGTAAGCACTAATTTTCATATTTATTTAGATATACAGTCTTTCATGTACAGAAATATGACTTGGTTTACTTAATTGAGTATAAAAATATAATAAATTTTAACACCTTGTAATAATATTTCTTTCAAATGCTAAAATGTGTAAATTAACAACATAAAATAATTTTTATTAGGTTGTTTGATATGTTTCGGCTCACTTGTTCATCATTTTGTTTTTGAAAATGGCTCGGAGTGAGCCGTAACATGTCAAACAACCTAATAAAAGTTATTTTATGTTGTTAATTTACTCCTTTTATCATTTAAAAGAAATATATTAATGGGATATGCTTTTAGATGGGAATTACACTTATGTACTGTCATAATTACTTTTATATCCTTTATTTTGCCGATGAAAAACAATTTACAACTATTTTTAAATGAAGGATCATTTTGCCCTTTTGGTGAGGGTAAAATGATCCTTTGGACACATTTTAAAAAATCTATTTTTTTTTTTCATTACTCAATTTGGGTTTCATTTATTATTGAAATATGTTTAGAATGCAAAATATAGTGTAAAACATACTAGCATAAGGCCAAAGATTTATTTAAGCAGTTATGTCATTTTACACAAGTTTTTCCCTCAAGGGGCCACCTTATATTTAAAGTTATTAAAATGTTGTTGAGATATGTCTTTTAATAAAAGAATGTCAGCATCATTCTGCTTTAATGATTATTTTTTTTTCCATGTACTGATTCAGTAAAGAAAGCCACTTCATCAAGATATTATAATTTTTCTGTTCCCATGACTTTAGAAAATGACATACAAATCTTATCTTAAAGTTTCGGATTTTATTTCATAATTTTTTTTATTAATGTGAAAACTAAAGTGTTTAAAGTTATAAAGATATAAAGTTAACAAGTGATTTTAGTATATTATTTGTAGAGTTGTGAAGTTTAATGAATTGTTGAGATAAAATAAAGATAGCTAATATAATTATGATAATGTTAAAAAAATTATACAAGTTGTTAAAAAGTGATGACATTAATTAAGATAAAATTTAAAAGGTTATGTTAGTGATAAAACAGTAATATTATGTATAGATATATATATATATTATATATATATATATATATATATATAGGGAGAGAGAGAGAGAGAAAAATTTTTAACAACAGACTTGAGAGTTCTGATGACATGCATACAGCATACGTTTCAGAAACTTTCATTTTGACAGGCCTCAGTACATTCTTTCACATCAGTTTTAGCTTTCTTTAATGTAGATAGGCAAAACTGTAATTATTTTGTATGGTATTTTGTGTGGCAATGTGTTAGAATACTTTCATTTGAGACGTTTAGTCTCATTTTCGAATATTTGATAATGCAAATTCCTACACTTTCTTAAGTATTTCGAGATTAGTTTATATTTAATGCACATAATTGTATAGGACTACTTTATGATCATCTATCAATTACAACAACCCAATGTCGGCGTCAAAATTGGTGTTTCAGTAGTCGATATTCTTTTCAATAGCTACTACTACGAAAGTTATGGAGTAACAACTGAAAACTTTAGGATAGATAAGAGATCATTTGAAAGACATGAAAAGTGGCAAAACAGGTTGATGTAAAAATCTGAAATCGGCGAAGACGCCTGGCAAAAAGAAAAAAAATTAAGTAAAATAAAGAAAAATACAATGCGATCAGTGAAAAAAATAAGATAAAGGTATTAGAAGGAAAACTATAAGCTATGGGAAACGAAATTGACAGTTTAAAAGAAAAAGCAAATAAAATTGAAGAACACTTTGACTAGAAAATGGGGAAAAATGAGGAATGTTGACGAAACACTGGACTGTAATATAGCAGAAAAGAACTTGCAATTCAAAGAGCTAGCTCAATTTTTTTAATTTTTTTTTTTTTTTTTTTTATCTCCCGAACTATATTTTTCAAAGAATCTTCATTAAAATTAAAAAGAACTACTAGAAAAAAAAATTATTAATGGGCTGAAATAGCCTTTTTTGTAAATTTTGGGAATTACAAAATAATTATTGTAGCACGACGTATATACATATGGTGGATAGCTTGAAGTAAGTATCAACACTTTGAATAAGAAATTTCGTGAAATATATTGCAGATTAGTTTAGCTTGAATTTACTTTTTTTTAATATGATTCACATAATTTTAATGTAAGCTATTTCTGTTATAGCAATTGTAAATAGTTCACATTCATAAAAAATATGATTATATAACTGATACATATAAATTGCGTTTTCCTTGACGTATTTTTTATATATCATGCGCAAGGCAGTAAAAAGAAATATTAATAAATATTTATAGGGAACTATTATTACAAGTAAAGGACGGA
Organism: Maratus michaelseni; assembly: GCA_963931845.1. Classification (NCBI taxonomy): domain Eukaryota; kingdom Metazoa; phylum Arthropoda; class Arachnida; order Araneae; family Salticidae; genus Maratus; species Maratus michaelseni. The sequence goes on from OZ007589.1 coordinate 70,286,174, forward strand.
CAACGTTTTCATTGCTTCAATATTACCTTATAGTTTTCGTTTAATTATTTTATAACACTAGTTGGCTCTGTCCCCTGCTCGCTACGCTCACCAACCCCCGTTCTGATTTCACAGCCTCTTAAAACCTGGTAATGTATCCTGTTTATAAATATAATGATGATGATATCACGAACGGCGAATTTCTTCTGTAATCAGGTTATAATGCTTTTTTATTTAACTGGTTATAATGCTTTTTCATTTAATTCATCTTTTTTATTTTTAATATTCATGTGTAAACACATTTTTTATGACGTAATTTTCTTTATTTCCTGCTTTCAATACGTGAACATTTAATTATTATTTTAAACTTTCATTATTGTTTTAATAGTTTCGCGCAAATACATTTTTATTTGAGATGAAACATAATCCTTTGAGCTTATTTAGAAATTGGCAACAATAGAAAAAAATGACTTTTTCAATAAAATATTTTTTACTCGATTTTTAAGGATTTTCTGAGTTTTTATTGTCCGATCGTGATAATTTTTTCAATTTCTGAAAGCTTGTTATATTTCGCGTCTGGTGGTATGATTTTCGAATCCGTAGGATTGCTAGAAAAAGTAATAGCTCCTCAAAAAGTCCATAGTAAAAAAGCGATGAGAATAACCCGGAATATCTACGCAGAATTTGATTGGTCCATTTCGTTTTTGGCTCAGTTCCAGATTACTTTTTTTTTAATATAGAAGGATTTTTATTGACATTTGTCTCCAGTTACATATCTCATCCAATTCTTTATATGAACTAGAAAAGAAATACTTGGATGAATGAAAAAATAAAAGCTTTCAACTCATAAATACTTCTCAATATTTAATTACATATATGAACACTCAGCAGAGCATGCCTACTTAGATAAAAAACTACAAAATCTTATAGAAGCATTTGTAAACAGAAAATTGGAGATAAAGCTATTTTTTATGTTAAGCCTTTTAAAAGTTTCTTATATCAATATATATTAATATCTTACATGAAAACGTGACAAAAGGAAAGAAATGATGTTTAAAAGCATTAGTAATTTTTGTCCATTTATTTTATATCACGAATAAACTTTATATATTCTATTTTAATCGATTGCAGTCCACTTAAAATGCTCATACGTTCCTTGGAAAATTAAAATCATGGTAAGTAAATTAAATATAAAAAAGCACATTTATATGTTATGTGTAAAATAGCCTTAAACTCTCCGCAAATTTATTTTTCAGATGTGTACATACATTTTCAAGATGTAGGTATCGACACCAATTGCTGATGATGGGTTATCAAATATTTAACACAGAAAACGTATAATGTAAGACAACTAAGAGTAATGAAAAATTTTAAAATATCAAGATTATTTTTCTTGTTAAAATAAAAGGGTTTTTGCAAAAAAATAAATTATACTCTCCAAATTTTTCCAAGATTCGTATTTTTTTTTTCAAAATTTAAAGACAACTTTTGGTGTTTTAAAAATTTATTTTCAATTTTATCGAAATCTTCTTTCTCTTATTACCCCCAGTGAGATACTAAGTGAGATACTTTGTAACATTAAAAAACACTATTCTAGAAAATTTTATACACTCTATGCTGTAGAGAAAGAAATTAAAATTTAACACATATTGAAAAAAAAAAAAAACACTTTATTATTGCTATTCTTTACTTTCTTCTATCTATAATAGAAGAAAGTATTGAAATCGAAATTTTTTCGACTTAAGGTATTCGATGGATTTACACGTTTTAGGGGTCAGAGATTCCAAAAAACATGTTTTCACAAATTGTCTGTCCGTATGTCCGTGCTTCTGTCCTCTTTGTATCATTCAAAAGTGTATGAAGTTATGCCTAGAATTGAACCAAATTCCATTTATAGGTTTTTGGTCATGGCCATCAGGTCCAACTTGAATTTGGGGATATTTCGACGAAAAGGGACGCTGTGATTGCGAATTTTGTTCCATTTTCATTATTGTATCGTCGTAAGGCATATGAAGTTATGCAAAGAATTGTGCCAAATTTTTTGTATACATTTTTGACTATGGCCTGCAGGTCCCTGCTAAATTTGGGAATATATTACCGGAATAGAGCGCTGTGATAGTCATTTAAAGATTTCAAATTCAAAAAAGTGTACACAAAGTTAGAAATCCTAAATTTACGGCCTTGATCAGAGGATTCCTAAGCAATTTTTGTTTTGTTTCTATCTTTTTTTTTAGACCGGTGACCAGGCCCCTACCTACCAGGTTTCCCTAGCTTAAACGGGTTCAGCGCCTGGCACCGGGGCGCGTAGCGCCACTGAAGAGATGCCGCAAACGGCTGGTCATTTCTGGCAGGACGGCTATGTGGAGGTCTGAGTTTTGTTCCCGTTTCTGTTTTGCTGCTAATTGATCTGATTCTTTTTGTATGGACCTGGGCTTGGCATCACACCTATACGTCATGCCATCGCTATGCAAGTTGGTCTCGTAATTTAGAACCTTGATCCGGTGACGAGACCTTCACCTGACTAGGCACCTCCAGAGGTATTATTCACAGGTAACTTAGAGGACTTTGCTCCCACGACAGATTTTACATGCAACGGGTGCCATTAGTGTACATGATGAGAAAAAAAAAAGAAAAACCTGTAAGGGAAGGGGTTAATACATGTTTATTTAACTTTAAATAAAAAAAATAAAAAATTGATTACTTTTACCTGTGTTGGATTTTTTCCCCTTTCCTTTTCCCTTTTTCCGACTGTACTTAAAGGTTTCCTGTTGTTTTTGTTTTGTTGCTTGATTTTTGTTGCATTTTGTTTCGTGTTTAGGTTTCTCTCATTGCTTTTTGGTTTCTCATTTGTTGCAGTTGTTTCTGGTTTCTCATTTGTTGCTTTTATTTTGGTTTCTCATTTGTTACAGGTTTCTCATTGTGATTTGGGTTTCTCATTTTCGCTGTTGATTTTATACTCTGTTGCATCACTGGTAACCGTTGAATTTGTTTTCACGATTGCGCTCTAATGGCGATCAGTCCATAGATAACTTTAAAAAATGGCTGAGATATGTCAGTTTGAAATAATAGGGTTGCTGACATTTTGAAACAATCTGATTTTTGTTATGCTGTAACTATCATGCTGAAATTCGCATTCAAATTGAGTATTGAGTGACATCAAATTGAGTGACATTTTGAAACAAGATAGCAGGATTCCCCCATAAAGACTTTAATTTATGAGTTTTATTGAACATACCGTCTCGCAAATTTTCTTTCATTGTTGTAACTATTGTTCCAACTCTTGTATGTTTAACACGATATATTCATATTCGCCAGCGTCAAATTCTTGCCAAGATTGGTGGTATTTCGCTAAATGTCACCGAATTTGGCAAGAAGTATGTTACTATAAATGAAGCCAACTTGCCTTTAACTGACTATTTTGGCGACATTCTCATTCAAATACAATATTGACGAGGACCCGGAATTAATATTCTGTAATCAGAGTCCACTCATTTTATTTTCGCGTTTTACAGTAAAAGGAAAATAACCTAAGGAATAGGGAGGCTATCAATTCCGGCAGGTACTGGCCAGAAGGACTTTTCGTTGTTTTATTCTAGACCATATGATAGTGCAACGAAGGGTTCTCTCTTCCAGGTAACCCGATGAATCGCAAGAAGCTGATGTACAACTGAATGACAAAAAAAAATATATTATTGGCGCTGTGATAGCGAATTTTGAAGTAGAGTATGAGGTAGAATGTAGTATGAGATACAAGAAATATTTGGGATTGACACATCCGACTAGTTCTAAATTGTGCCCTTTTGTATCTGTAACCATATATATTACCTACTCTTTTTTACACTTCAGCGAAGACTAATCGAATGGTGCTCCAAAGGATCTATTTCATTGGTCATTTTTTTTTCATTTTTATTTAAGTTATACATGGTACTTTTTTATATATAAAGGAATATTAATTAGCATTGTAGAGTAAGTGTTGTTAAAGTTGTATTTTTAGGATCGACAAAAAATTATTTTAAATATAAACAATGCCATTTTAATATTGACGTTTCCAATTTTCAACTGTTTGCAAAGAAATTTTAACAATATTACAAAATAAAAATTAAAAAATATTTAAATAATTAATTAAAAAACATAATCCCATTATTCAATATGGAAAATAATTGAATAGTTTTTTTTCATAGCTTTTTTGCTTGTAAATTTTTAAGCGTTCTTTAAATTTTTCTTTAAAAATTTTTTATGATGGAATACTACATGTTTGCCGAAATAATAATGTCGTAAAAATTGTTAAAGATCTTACCGAAAGATCTTACCGAATTCTTGGATATTCTTCAAGAAGAACGTCCTTTACGACATCTATACAAAAGTTCAGAATGTACTGAAATATTAATAACAAGTAACACAAGAGTAAAATGTTTGGATATGATGCTTCAGCTGGTCCATACAACTGCAGAAAGTTTATGTGTTTTATTCAGGAATTTAGTTCAAAAATTCACATGTTTTTTATTCGTTGTTGTGCTCAAATAATAACCTAATTTCCATTACTGTAACATCATAATCGAATGCATTTGTACTGGTTTTTGTTTTTAGACTTATCTATTTTTCTGTTGCACTGTGTGTACATCTTAAACACCTTATTTATTGTATACATTGTATTTCATTTTACCTCGTGAAAAGATCGGATATGATGCCTGTATGTAAAAAACATTCGTGTATAATCTTGTATACTTCACTAACGAAGTTATATTATTAGTCTCATGCAAAAAACGAGTGCTTTATTTAATACCAATATATTAAAGTAAAAGATTATAATAAATTTCATCTGCTTGAATTTAAGTAAATATCTGAATGACGCGGTATTATTTAAAATAAAAGAAATATAAACTTCAAATCTGCAAGAGAAGATTACATTACATTACAGTATCTTGCTATTACTTTTAACAAAAAATAATACTCTTATAAATAGTAGAATATGCAGATATTTTGCTTATGCACAGGTTCTTGAAACTGATTCACTTATACTCATTTAACAACAACAACAACAAAAAAGAATATCTCAATGACTTTTTTTTAAATGAAAAAGCCATCTTATAATAGTTTGAAAAACTAGCGGAAGTAAGAGAGTGTAATAAACAGATTATCGAAGAAGTTCTCAACGACCTTTTAGAAAGTTAATGGAGTGTTTTAAAAGCTTAAAATCTTCTATTTCTTTTAACTATCAATTTCACAGCTCAATTTCTTCTACACTCTCTCACTTGAAATATTTTATCTTTTAATTCAAAATAAATGAGTTCAAAATAAATGTGCAGTCTTTATGTCTACGTTTTATACGTTAATGTGTACTTTTGTGTACTCTTTTAAAAATTTTGAAATTTATTTTAATTTTATGGTGAGTTTTTACATCTCATTAAACTCCAGTCATCCTTTGTTTTATTTCGCTTAACAAACTTTTCCTTTTTTTATTTAAATCTAAACATTTCAATCGATTAGTTTGTTTCCTCATTTAATGGACTGATTAGCTTTTAGTCTAACATATACAAAATATGTGATACGATGTATCCTTGCCTGGCACAACGTGGGTTCTGTGATGCAGGTGCAAAATTTCCTCAAATATATATATATTCTGCATATCTCGGCGTATAATCCGTACTTTTGATACCAGAAAAGTGATTGTAACTTACAAGTGTGCATTATATGCCGGTTATACAACTAAAAAATAATTTGACCTGTCATTAGCTATAATTAAGAGAAAAAAAATTTCATAAAAAATGAAATATTTATATTAAAGAGTTTGAATTAATTTTTTATATATACTATTTATTTAAATAAAATTATAAACGGATTGAAAATAAAACTTTCGACTACCGAATTACATGAAAATACCTAGTTATTGTGTATTTCAATATTCTTTATTGAAGCTTTTGTTACATATTTAATGAAAATTTCTTTGTAAAAGATGGTGTGTAAGTAAGCTACAAAAGAGAGAAATGTAGTCTGAAATTGTAGATGCGCGTTATAAGCTGGAATATACAGCGTATACTTAAATCCCTCTTGAAATCCTTCTTTAAACTTCTATTAAGTTCAAATATTAAGATTTTAAAAATTAACCTGCTAATGCCCTAGAATTGATACTTGGTTTGTCTGTTAAACGTTTTTTTTTTTTTTTTTTTTTTTTTTTTTTTTTTTTTTTTTTAATTAGAATTCTTTATTTATTTTTATTTATTTTTTATTTTATTTTTTAAATCAGAATTCTTTATTACCACAGCTTGTTTCCAAGGGTAATATTTGCATGGATAGTTGACTTAATCTGTCATTCACCGGAATATTACTATTTATAAAAAGTGGTGGCAATCTGAATAAAAAATCTCGCCCAACCTCCAACTTTGATTGTAGCCATGTATCCGTATTTTTTTTTTTTAACCACAAACTTTTTTTGTAATTTAAAAAATTCGGAACTCACTCTAATCCCATTTCTATACTGTTAAAAATTTGCAGCAAACTGTCCATTCATTTGACCGTTTTTATAGAAAACAGTTACATAACCGTAATTTAACTCTATTCGGACAATATAATTGCGCATGTTATGGTCAGAATATAGTTAAATTATGGTTACGTAACCGTTTTCTATAAAAACGGTCAAATGACTGTACAGTTTGCTGCAAATTTTTAACAGTGTACAAAACGCAATTATTTAGCATAATTTGTTTCTTTTTAATGAATTTTTACACTTTTACCGAATTTCTGGCAAAACCGGTGTATATATATATCTATACTATTAAAAGAAAGTTTCACTCTGTGTGTATGTTTGTTGGCGATGGCTAGGAAAATATAGCCCACCTAGAAGGCTGCAAATTTAGATTTAGGTATTCCAAACCCTCTCCTAGTGCACCATTACGTCAGAATTTTAATATTTTGAAAATTAAAGTAGTTATCAATTAAAAACTGATCAAAGATCACAAATAAAAAAGTAATTATTCTGAAGCAAGCTGGCGCATGTGCAGAAACCAATTTCCGTATCTTCCGGAGCAGAAGAAAGAAAGCAGAAGACATTCCGTTTTTTTTAAAGTATTTCTAAATTCGGTATGGACCAACGGCTAAAAATACGGAAAAACCGGATACATATTCTAAAAGAACATACTTTTACGTCTCAAACGATCTGGTTGGTTTGAAAAAAAAATTACATTTAACCCTTTCAAAAAAAATAATCAAAAAGCATCGAATTCATGTTTTTTATTTTCTCCCGTTTTCCGACACTTGCATCTAACGGAATACAAAAGATACGGAAAAACGAAGGTCACCAAATTAAAGAACTGCCTTTGTCCTTTTTAAAGCCACCTTTGGTTTTAAAAAATGCAAAAATTAACCCTTCGAAAAAGTATATTTTCTGTATGCTGTTTTGCGATTGCTGCGATTTTGGCAATTTTTAAAAATTCGCATCGGCGATTCAGAGACAGGTACGGAAAACTAAAAATGCCAGACAATATTTACATTTATTCTTTTTTCGACATCTGTATTTGTTTTTGAAAAATACGAATATTAACCGTTCAAAAAAAATTCGTGCGCAGACTCTCTTTTGCGAATTCCGATTTTCTGCTATATATTAAATCTGGCATCGGCTTTCTAAAATAACCAAACAAAAAGCAAACACACCTAAAAACATCTACGTTCTATCGGGTTTAGGCAGAAACCTTTAGTTTAAAAAATAAATCACGTCAATCCTTTTGAAAACTTTTTTAATCGTAAGTCACTTTCGCCTTTTTAACTATTTCTCCTATCTTTAAAAATCCGAATTAGCGTTTATAAACAAGATACGAAAAACTAAAAATACCGTGCCTAATCTATATCCTTTTGTTTTTTAAAATCTGGTATCCGTTTTGAAAAAAAATAATTTTAACCCTCCGAAAAATATTCCTTTCCAAAACTCACGCGAATTTCCTTTTTTTTGGTCCAGATTTAAAAATCGGCATCAACTCGGGAAATGCAAGTACGGACAAACAGATCATAGACACGTTGACTGTCAAATTCTAAATGATGCTTATTAGAGTAGATCGAATAGTATAGGATTTTTTTTAATTACCTTTGACGTAGGGTTCAAAAGTTGTACTTTAAGTATAATAGTTTACAAGTTTTCTTATTGAATCCATTCATATGTTTCGGTTCCCCAAGTGCCCCAAAAATTGTTAAAAGTTAAAACCTGTATAAAAATTTATAAATTTTGTTTTTTTATTACTTTTAAATTACTTTTGGTGCGGGATGCGAGAGTTGTTTTTTATGTATATTAGTTGACATGTTTTTTTTTTTATTCTTATTAAATCCATTCATATATTTCGGTGATTCAAGCACAGTTAAAAATTGATTTTATTTAAGATAATGTATTAAAAATTTTAAATTTACGAAATTTGTTTACATATTTGGCAAAGTGTTTAGTTAATACAGTATAAATTTATAAATAATAATAATTTTATAATAATACATGAAGTAGAAATTTAAAAATCAAAGCTTTAAATCATAAAAATTATAATAATTGAACTTAAGTAAAAAAAAATTACTTATTGTATTTTGAAGATTTACATATTTGTAAATTTTGTAATTCATTTTGGTATTAAAATGTTTGATATGGCTTCTTGATTTCATTCTATCCAATATGAAAACGTGTTTCTTTTCTTGTCCAGATACACTTTCCGATGCCTCACGCACTAGGTCAATGCCTCTTTCAACAGCTTGTGTATGGCATGGATATTTTGATCATTCCTTCGTTTTTCCTACATTTACCATGACCTCAATTTCTTCGCAAGGCACATTCATCAAAAGAGGTGGTTCAAAACGTCCAACTCGTCGCCAGTCAATAAGTTCATAGTAATTATTTGCTTTGAACTGTATTTTTGGTACTTTAAAAATTCTTACTTCTGGTGATTCTTGTTTTTCCTTTCCAGCAGAAATTAGATTTCGTATAGCTAAGGACCTGATAGACTCTCATAGACCTGATAGACCTGATAGATGTATCTGAGATCATTGACAGTAACAAATTTTCAGGATGACAAATTAAGATATTTTGTTCTACAACAGTGTCTACAATCTTTCTTAGATTTTGTTTTAAATATTTGGAAAATGTGATAAGTTTCCAAATATGCCGTTCACATTCTGTTATTGAGGGCATTCTTTTCATATGGAACCTATTCAGGTGCATACCTTCATAATATATGTTATAAAAATAATGGGATAATCAGATGGATTTTTTGTGGCCACATACAAACTTAAAATACTACCTGCAGTTGTTATCCATCTTGAGTAAACAACTGGATCAGGTTTTTTAGTGCCTGGTCGGAAACACTTTCCCCACGGGATATTGCTGTGCAAATATCCTATAAATATTGCTGATTATTGCTGATTCTAGCTATGTTATCTGACATATTCTCCATAATTATTGAAGAAAAGGAAGCTACAGGTAGCTCCTCGCAGGTTTTGTTTGATGTACCAATTGGTCCCCAAAAGTCTCTCGGACCAATTGTTGCACCATCTAAAGAATTTAGTAAATGTTGTAAAGGCAACTCATTTGTATGAAGCAAACAAATGCACTATTGTAGGAGTCTATAGAAGCTCCATCAGGCGAATAACCCCTCTTTTGTGTCCAATAGTTATATTTGGTCCTTCGAATCAAATTTCGTAAGCCCATTTTATTGTATGGTATCTCTCTATATTAAAAAAAAAGTAACCACCGCTGCGGCCGCCGCTGTCAATTACGATTTTGTGCCTTGAAGTCTTTCTGGACTAATATCCAGAAAACTATTGCAAATAAAAATTTAAAAATTGGTGATTTTATAAAGAAATGTTCGATAAACACGCTGAAGTTGACAGTTTTTAAATCGAAGAATTATTTTAAGAGATATTTAAAATCAAAGTTGGTCAAAACAGTTTTCTTATAAAAGTTTTATAGAAACGAAAACTATGCACAGGAATTTAAACATAATTTGTAAGGATATAGTTGACAAGGTTGGGGTGTGCAGACTGCAATTATTTTTTCAATTTGACTCTTTGTTTGAGGTTATATTTCAATTTTTTATTCAAAATTTTAATTATTTTGACGAAGATTTATTTCATATTTCATAAATTTCATTATTTGAATCGTTGCCAATTTGTAAAATAGCGCACGTAATAATATTCCCTTTCAATTAAGAAATGTATTAACACGTGACTATTAAAAACAGAAATAAAACTTTAAAATAATAATTAAATGATCACGTTTTAAAAGCAATAAATGTAGAAAATTACGGAATAAAAAATATACTTGCGCGTGAATATTAAAAAGATAAATTATTAAATTATTCCGCGTTTTCAAAGCATTAAGTAGAGTAAGATTAATTTATTTCGACAAAATATTTTATCTATTATTGCAAATTTAAAACAGTGTAATTAACAATATTCCCCTTCAATTAAAAGCTATATTTTTACGTTTAATAATTACGTTTAAATCAACGAAATAACTGATAAATTGGTAAAATATAATTAAAAATACAGATAAACGTTGAATTAAAGATCGCTCGATGACATAACTACCACGCGTAACGCATCCGGTATCAATTGAATGCGACGCCACAGATATGCACTTTTGGCTTTAAATCCTATATTTTGGCGACAGTTCATTTCTTTTATAGAAAGTCGTAGTCGGGATAATGAAGTAATACCCCATTTTCTATAGCATCGTTATAAAATTTCCCGATGCCATGACATTGCTTACTTAACCATTTTGCACGAGTTGATTTTCAAATGTTTAATTAACCTTATTTTATCAACAGTTGTCAGCTGTCTCGACAGCAGTTGACAAAAAAGCCGACAGCAGTCGGCTTTAAAATCCCTTGGTCAAAGGAAAATGAATGGAAACCCGATTATAGCAGATATTACAGCGAGCAGCCGATTACACAAGGCCGATTATAGCAGCCGATTACAGCAGGTCGTTTAATTATAATTCAGTCTTCCGTAATCGTTTTAAGGTTGATCAAATCAGTGTGTTTTTACAGTTTGTGGTGTCAGAACGGGGGTTGGCGAGCGTAGCTCGTAGGGGGAAGAGCCCCCTAGTTTGATTAAAAAAAAATATTATAGCTTCTTTTATGGCTTTAGCTTCTCCTTTTGCAAATGTAACGTGTCCAAAATACAGAAAGTCAGGTTATTTTACAAGAGTATAATGTTTCACCTTTGTGGTTTTGTGTAGTACATTGTGCCTTTCATCACTTGCACATTTGTGTTGTCTCTCATCGAAATATAACCTGGTGAAAATAGACAGCGGCACTGCTAGATTGCGAGTCTCTGCAATTATATTTTAAGACTTTGTACGCTGTCGAAGAATTTTTTTGCGGTCTACTATATTCGAAGTCTCTCTTTTGTGTACAATTTCAATATATTGTATTAAATCACTGGTAATTGAAGCAGCTGCTCTATTCGAAAGTCTGCAAAGAACAATATAGTATAAAAAATAATTTTATACATTTAATAATAAGCGATAAACGAATTTTCATCCAGTGGCTCTACTTTTTACAAATGATTCTTTAACTCTTATTTTTACTTGTAATTTTTAGTTCAAAATTTGCATAAAAATCGATTTTTGGCAAATATTTAACTGTTTTGCGACGCTTGGGGCACCGGACGATATGAATGTATTTCATTAAAAAAAACACATATAAACTAATATGCATAAAATAACTCTTTTGCACCCCTCACCGATTCGATTATCCACATTTCGATTTGTCGATCCACCCTAGTACTTATATCAGTGTTTAAGTACAAATTAGTACTGACGAAAGCGTATTTACTCAGATAAATATCTAAAAGAGATTAATTGCAAGCAATAAATTGAGTATAAAAGGATCCTTTATGTTAAACCAATTCAAAAGTCTCTTATCGCAAGAGACAATAATATCTACATCAATAATATCTATAATATCTATCAACAATAATATCTATCAACAATAATATCTATCATACATTAAAACGTGACAAGAAATATGATTTAATAATTAAATACTTAAGTTGTCTGTATTAATTTATTCAATTTTCATATATAAAAAGTTATTTGATTTATTTTACTTCATATGTAAAAATTCAAAATTATTCCTAAATTCTTCATAAATGCATTCAAATCACGTCATTGCAAATAAGTGAAGTATTGTTTAATTAAATATGCTAGAATGATTTCGATTGATCAGTAAACATTATAAATGACATTTTATGTTTTAATGTATGTACGTAAATCCAAAGAAAAACATTCAATATAAACTTTATTTTCTGCTTAGATTTCCAAATGTTATTTAATATTTAAAATAAGATCTTCCTTGCGATATCAAATATAATGTATTGTAAATATTATATTTTGTAAACCTTATGCATTTTTTTATTTTCTGATTTTAAAAGTAGTTTTCATTTAGTCTTAATAATGTAATATTTTTCTTTTAATTTGAAACGACGTATCCTCTATACCAGGGACGGCAAATCTATGGCACGCGTGTCACACGCCTGAGGAAGCTGAAACAAAAAAATTACTTCTTTACAGTTTCGTAATGAAATATTTCACTTTTTTAGAGCTTAAAACTTTAAAAATAATCACAAAGAAATTTTAACAACAACAAGAAATCCTACCTGTACTTTTTTGCATTACTTAATAAAAAATCGTTTCTTAAAAAGCAACATATTCTTTATAATTTATCAAACATATTACATTAAGTATGGTTTAAAATTAAATACGTACCATATATTAGTAATGTTAAGTTATTTTCAGAAGTATTGGAATATTATTTTATCAATTTCTTTGGTGGCTTTTTTGGTTTATTGTGACACAATAAAGCGAAAAAAAATTAAACAAAACAAAAAACTTTTGTATGGCATTATGAATCTGTAATTTTCAACATTTTCAATGATTCTAAACTATGTTCAATGTTTGTAAAAAACAATCTATAGATACAAAAACACATAAATCTTCATAAACCATCCACAATTTTGGACACTAACACAATGACATGTAAAATAAGTTAATGCACAAAACTTGTTTTTACGGAAACAAGAATTCGCTTTAAAAAAATGATACCCATAATTGTTTTCCAGACATGTTAAAATTTCAATTTTATTTTTCTACAAAATGGTAAAAATTACATTTGTTATCACTATGGATACATAAAGAGACAAATGGAGGAATTTATGTAACTGCATTTCTGAAATACAAATAACTAATCAAAAAAATAATACTTTCATAATTCCGTCATTTATCTGACATTTTTAATATTTCCATCAGCAACTTCATTTTACAATAGTACTTTTGCCATGTTGCAGTTCTTGAGAGGCAAGAAAAAAAAGCACAGTATAGCCACACGAGATAAATAACTAAAAGTATTGAGAAAAAACCAATAAATTAATTTTACATTAAATGTATCACATTTCTCTCCAAAAATGTCTTTATTCACATATCACCTACAGGTTAAAATAAAATTTGTTACAAGGATTGGTAATGTGCCAATATTTTCTGAAATATTTAATTTTAATTTAATAAAAAAAAAATAATTTATGTATGCAGAATAAATAAAACATCATCAACAACCATACGAATCTTTACTAAGTTAATTGCTTCAGATATGTGCAATGCTTGAAAAATATGCATTTTGGCGACAGAAAAATATAAATCTTTACAAAACATCCACTTTTTTTGAATGAAAATCCACTTGCAAAATAATTTAATGTACAAAGTTCGTTTATTTTACAAAAGGGTGAAAAATAAAATTCTCAAATATGAAATTCGGAATATTTTTCCAAACATGTTTACATTTAGATTATTGTTTTCGACAAAACAATAAAACATACAACTTTTTAACTGTAGACAGCATTTCTGAAACACACATAAGTATTGTTTTAAGTGCATTAGAAATGAGCATTCATCTGATGTATTTTACTTCCAAAAACAGATGATATACAATTTTATTTGTATGTTTTTCTATGTATATCTTATCTCCGTGTTCATTTTTCTCAACAAGCACAGGTGTGAAATTAATTTAAAATATTTCAATTAAAATGTATTTCAATTATAACTGCAATCTACACATATGCATTTTTATCACCTCTATTTACTGTAAGTTCTTCTATATGACTAGTTTATGTCATATACAAACCAAATATGAATATGAGAAAAAATAGAGTCAACATAGGGCAAATAAGTATCAATATGTACATTACGAAAACAGTGAGAAATAAAATAAAAATAAACACACTGTTTGAAAATTGAAATGGATAAGAAGGAAATTTGTAGATTTAAAGGCATGTGTTCATTAAACAGTTTTGGAAAATTGATTCAGGACACATAAACTATTAATTTTTTATCATCTATGACTGTTTTTGACCTCCGATTGATAACTTAATGCACATTCTAGAATCTAAAGCAACATATCTCATGATTTATCTCAATTTCAGCACGGAAAATCACATTTATTGATATGAAGAGATGCTGTTGTAATGTTCAATCTTTTGTTTAAAAAAGAAAGAAAGAAAGAAAGAAACATTCTAAAATTTCACAGATGTTTCACAATTACTTATCCAACGCGAAGGCTTCAACTAATGCAAAATTTAAACAATTCACGATCTTTTAAATATTACTCGTGGGTTGAAACTAGCAAATAAAAAGTATCTAACATCTATACTAATAAAAGAAAGTTTCGCTCTGTGTGTGTGTCTGTGTGTCTGTTCGCGATGGCTAGGAAAATTTAGCCCACCTAGAAGGCTGGAAATTTAGATTTAGGTAGTCCAAACCCTCTCCTGGTGCAACATTACTTCAGAATTTTAATATTTTAATTACATTTTGAAATATTAATTAAAATGCACAAAGAACTCTCATCAAAAATACGCTTTTATTCTCTTGGGTTGGTTGGTTCACTGGTTGGTTGCATCGATTCTTCACTGAAGTAATTAAATAAACCAGAGTAGCGATGCATAAATAAGTATTTCTAACTAAATAGTGTCAATATGGATTGAAGTTATATCAATGAAGAGGGGTAAGGGTCTAATTACATTTAAGCTTCAAGGTGTATTTCTAGAAAGCAGTTACCAGAATTTCCGAATAATAACCAAATGAATCAATCTTTAAATATGTATTGTGATCCTCCTAATTAGTTATTTTCTGAAGGCCACTTGAACAACCCCCCCCCCTCCCGGCCCGTCCTTCAAGGTTTTTTCTCTAACTCTGCTCTGTTTCCATATCTCAGCAACTATCTTTCCGACTTCAACGCAAGTGGTTCCAAACATTATAATTAACTTAATAGTCACTCTTTATAACATTAAACTAAATTTATGAGTAGCGGTTACCACTATTTTCCAATAATAGTTTAAGCCAAATTTGTAATTACATTCCTAGCTTAAGCAAACGAACGAATTTTGAAAGATGCATAGTGGTCCTTCTAATTAGTCATTTGCCGAAGGACACTTGAACAACCCCCCCCCCCCCGGCCCGTCCTTCGAAGTTTTTTCTCTAACTCTGCTCCGTTTCCATATCTCAGCAACTATCTTTCCGATTTCAACACAAGTGATTCCAAACATTATAATTAACTTTATTGTCACTCTTTATAACATTAAACTCAAATTATGTGTAGCGGTTACCACTATTTAGGAATAATAGTTTAAGCCAAATTTGTAATTAAGTTCAAAGCTTAAGCAAACGAACGAATTTTGAAAGATGCATAGTGGTCCTCCTAATTAGTCATTTGCTGAAGGACACTTGAACACCCCCCCCCCTACGGCCCCTCTTGCAAGGATTTTTCTCTAACTCTGCTCCGTTTCCACATCTCAGCAACTATCTTTCCGATTTCAACGCAAGTGATTCCAAACATTATAATTAACTTAATAGTCACTCTTTTAACATTAAACTAAATTTATGAGTAGCGGTTACCACTATTTCCGAATAATTGGATAAGCCAAATTTGTAATTAAGTTCCTAGCTTAAGCAAACGAACGAATTTCGAAAGATGCATAGTGCTACTCTTAATTAGTCATTTGCTGAAGGGTACTTGAACAACCCTCCCCTCCCCGGCCCCTCCTTCAAGGTTTTTCTCTAACTATGCCCCGTTTCTATATATCAGCAACTATCTTTCCGATTTCAACGCAAGTGATTCCAAACATTATATTTAACTTAATAGTCACACTTTATAACATTAAATTAAATTTATGAGTAGCGGTTACCACTATTTACAAATAAGAGTTGAAGCCATCTTTGTAATTAAGTTCCTAGCTTAAGAAAACGAACGAATTTGTATGCATGCATAGTGGGCCTCCTAATTAGTCATTTTCTGAAGGACACTCGAACATCCCCTCCCCTCGGCATCTCACTCAAAGTTATTTTCTCTAACGTTGCCTTATTGCAATAACTGGGCTAATAATGTTCCAATCTTCTCGAAACCAGCTCAATTTTGTAGTGCGCCTACTATACAGTAACGTAGGCAGCGGGGACCTGTCTCAGAAGTTCGTTCGGAAAGAGGTTGGTTTAGAACAGAATTCTCACCTGGCGGTGGTAGGGGGAAATAAAAGATTTTCTAGAGCGTACGAGCATGCCGGGTATAGGTTCCGAAGCCATCGTAGGCCGTGGCCAGAGTTCCGTTTTTTAAGAGATTTAAGTTTATTACAAGGGCTCGGGCAACACCGGGCGGGTCAGCTAGTAAATAATAAAGAATCAAATAATAGCAACTTATACAACCAAACTTCCTACAGCCTTCTAAAAACTTGAGGTTGTTATTAAATTTCAATAAAAATGTTTCTAAACAAGTTGGAAATTGTACGTCAAACGTGACAAATGGGGTGCGTTCGTACTATGGCTAGTTATATAAATATTCAGATCTGGATGATTTTTAATTCTGCGAAATGAATTCTATCGTCTGCGGATTCATTTTTGTCCTAAAATAAGTGTCTCGGTCGCTTCACGATTCAACCTCGGAAGCTCCTATAACAAAAAAGCACCGATTAAAAAAAAAAAAATCACATTTCTTAATAAATGTTTTTATTAATATCTTCTAAAGTTTTGATTCGATTTTTATAAAATTGGAAATGTCTCGACAAAATTCTGCAAAGATTATATATCTTAAATTTCAAACCATTCGGTTGGGTCGTCTTTGCGTTGTTATAGGCGGACGGACGGTCAGACTGACGGACGGACAGACGGACAGACGGACGGACCAGACGACGACAATAGGTGCTACGTATTTATATAATTACGAACGCACCTAAAAACAGGTTATAATAAAATTAATTCCCTATTTCAATTCAAAAATACCCTTTATATCACGTTATCTTACATTTTCCCTTAAAGTTTTTTCGATGTATAAGTCTAAATATTATGCTCTTCCATTTGTACAGCTGTATTTCCGTATATGTATTTCCGTATATGTATTTCCTTCACTTTATTTAATCACAAGAGTTTTCTGTTAAAAAAATGCGAAGTAAACTATTGGTATTCTAACTTAAGGGAGGGGGGATGGGAGGGCGGGACATGTTATTTCTCTCGAATTTTTGTTCCAAGTTATGTAATTTTACTAAAGATATTTTTTGTATGGAAGAAATATAAAAAGCTCTTGATAATAGGCGTAGGATGCTTACACGGTTACACTTGGAAAACTAATAATGGGTAGTTGAATAATTTGAAACAATATCTGTTTTCCGTGTTCTGTAAATGATTTTTATGATAATTATTATTATTTTTTAAGAACATCTATCAGCCAATTTTATATACACATATTTCTTTTATAAAATATAATTATTTAATTTATGGAAAACATTTCAAAAGAATGATTTATGAAATGCAAATATATTCAAACGAGTTTAAAAAGTTTAGCTATAATAAACGCTCTCCGATTTTTAAAAGCCACTTGTATTTAAACAAATTATCTTCTTTGTAAATAAGCGCCTTTAAAATTATTAAGTATTAAAAATATCTTCCAGTATATTTCATAACTACATAACAATACATTTTTATTAGTTTTATTACGTTGTAAAAGGATAAATTTAAAATATATGTTAGGCGAGGTGTTTTAATAAATTTATAAGCAAATACATCTTTTAAGTTAGTTAAAATACAATTCAATAAATCAGTTTTATATTTATGTCATAAATCATTTATATATTTTGAAGTTCATAATATGGAAAGCACTGAGATTAAAATAATAGAAATGAAATGTATGTTGTTATTATAAAATATGCAGGAAAAATATTATTTAATACTTAATAATAATTTATTACGTATTAGATAAAAATGTATATTCTAAAAATATTTGATAAAAAATTATAACCGCACGAAGAACGTGAACGTATTGTGTCAATTATGCAATTTGTTACGGCTTTTATTCAACTTGCAGATAAAAAACAATATTTACATTAACTTTGGGAATAGTCACTTAAAAATTGACCTTTACGGTAGTGTTTTCTGAGTAAAACGCAGAGTAATTGAAAGTAATGTAATTTTTTTAATGCAAATAAAGTACAGTATGTCCATAAATTATTTTATATTGATTTTCAATTAAAGTAAAGCTAGGAGAGTCTGCGCACAATTCAAAAGAATAACAATAAAAAATCTAAATATTAATTTTTTGCTAAACTATCCATGAATAATTTTTGCTTCATTTGTTTTTTATGCATTACCATTGCTATTTTGTTGTTATGTTGTAATTTAATAGAACAGTTGTAATAAAACCAAGAAAGTTATTTTGTGCAATCTGTCCTTACAGGGTTGGTGGGAATGCGCACATGGGTACGAGAGATTGTTATTAATAATAACTACTATTAAATTATTAACAATAATAATTACACTTAAATGACATTGTTGTAAGGTTTTTGTAAACACATATTATTGTATTAGGAGTGAATATTTCAACCTAATGATTAAAGAATCAGAAAAAGGAAATAATTTTAAAAACGATTAAAGAACTTTAATTAAAGGGGAAAAAATTAAAGAATCATAAAAAGCAAGTCCAGATCAGATTACAAAATAACATTAAGTTACTTGAAAATACGTTTAACTTAAAATTAGTCCATTTTCATTTTTTAATTTTTTTATACAAATTTAACAATAAGCTTCGTAATCTCTCCTAGCATGGAAACTAATGGGAACAATGCGCCATCTCTCCTAAGTAGCAGATGCGCAAACTCTCCAATTTCGGCAGGAGAGATTGTGCGGCCTTTTATTTAAACATGGCCGCTACTAAAACGAACCGTTGATGTTCACATTGTTAGTCTAGATTAGTAGCTTATGAAAAATCGTTTAAATTAAAAATATTTTGTACTACTGACATTGTATAGAAATTCTGATTAATAGCTATGAGAATTCAAGCACTTACTTTGGGAAAACAAAACAAAATAGCAATGCTTTATCTTAGACGCTCAAAACAATCAACGTGCACTTTCAAGTAGACACTCCACTACTGCTGTTGTACAACTACCTGGAGTCGCTACGAGCTCACCCTACTCCTACCCCCCGAACCTCTAAGTGCGCAATCTCTCCGACCGCGCTATCTCTTCTGGCTTTACCTTAAACTTTCTCCTATTTTAGTACTATGAAATTATTGTTTACATATATACGCTATATATATATACGCTATATATATATATACAGGGATATGGCTGCAGAAAAAAGAATGTCCTCTATGAAGCAGAAGACTATTAAGAATTTATTTTCACTATCACAATGATTTTTTTTAAAGGTATGTACTGTACAGGTATGTATACATACATGGAATAACTTCTATGTGTGCTTCTATGTATCACTTTGTATCAATTTTATAGAAATTAAATTTTTTTTTAAAGTTAAAATATAACTTCTAAACGCAATATTTGCATTTGTAATATGCTAAAATTTTCACTACTACAATTATCAGTCCAAAGCCTGGAAAACGTGCGAAGTGTTGTTCCCTCATAAAACATTCACATAGCCATTTTTTAAAGTTGTCCAATTATCCGGATTTTTCATTAACCGGATCGGCCTTGGTCCCTACTGGTCCAGATAATCGGTGCTCTACTGTATATATGTTTTTTAATTTATGTAATGTATTTGTAAATGACAATTTCCCATCTCGGACAGAGGTATTAATGTATATATTTTCAGTTAATGTAATTATTTAGTATTATTTAAAAGGATTGAATAAAGGTGTATTTAATTTAAATGCTTTGCCACTATTATTAGACAACAAGATAATATTTAAAAAGCACCCGATGTAGTATAAAAAACTTATTTAAGCGCACACCTTAAGGATAGAAACTATATATAACCACATCATTTATCTTCTAGTAGGAGTTCGAAAGTAAATAGTTTGCTCAGATTTCATTTTTGTATTTTCTACTGTTTGGACATAGAAAACACGTAAACATGGATAGATGATAGTTGAAATAAATATTTGATTTGAGAAGATTACTTTGAAAAGCGAATTGAAAATGATGGAAAATGACATACATCATGGGAATGAGTGATACTTTATACAATTTATAGATGTTTTAAACTATACTATTTTCTTATTTTAAAATGTAAATTTATACCAAAAGTAAGAATATTTATTATCGATTCGTTACTATATGTTTTGAATATACGTTTCTCTATTTCATTTTATCTTGTTCTACAGCAGTAAACACAGTATTTCTGAAATAATGGAAAATTATCTACGCTAGCAAACAAATTTTTTTCTAAACAATAGTATAATTTACCAACTTGTTATTTGTTAAATGTCAGGCTTTTACTTTAGTTAAAAAATAGTTAAATAAATAATAATATATATATATATTGAGGAAAACTTATCTATTAATGCGTTATACAGATCACACATAATTTAATGTTTGCTGTATGTATTTTTCCCGATGTTGCACTTTTTCCATAAATATCATCTATACTGTCATTCTAATTAAAGTAGTACAACCAATTATTGCCTGTTATATGGACTATATACAGGGTGATTATAATTAAAGTCCCACTTTCAAAATGCTGTAAAAAAAAGCACGACGGGTTAGAATGACTTCAAATTTGAACTGAATATACTGGAAAAAAAGGACAACGGTATGGCATAAAAAAGTTCCAATGTAGATCAATAGATGGCGCTGTAAGCGGTATTCTATGCAAATTAAAAGACACTCATGCGCAGTTAAAAACCGAATCATTATGTGCTTTTTATTCGGTTTTAGGCCCAAGGACAGTTAAAAACCGATTTTGAACATCCAATGTGGTACGATCATTACCGTTGTGGATGTGCTTTCATTAATAGTACTAAAACTGTTGACAGATTTGGAAGTCAATTTTTCCGTCAAAAATCCGAAACACTCATGCACATTGAACAGTACGATCAGTTTGCATTGCAACTCGTGCCAAAGTCGTCGTATTGCGATTAAAAATGTCACTTGTAGCCTAATCAAATTTCGCTAAGCCGCTTACAGCGACATCTATTGATACACTTTGGAACTTTTTCTTTCTTATGCCATACCGTTTCCTCCTTCTTGGGTCATTCCATGCTAAATGAGCAAATCAGCTGTGGCTGACATGTCATAGATTTTAGTGAAAATCCGCATATAATAAGATCATATTTATTTATGAGTAAATGTAAAATAATAGATTTCAGGATTGTTTATTTAAGTATTAAAACTTACATTAAAATTTGATATAAGATCGAGGTTTTGTCTACATGCTTGAAATTTCAATTTTTATTATTAGCCGTAGGAGTGGAAAGACTTTATCCAAAATTATTTATAATTAAGAATGAATAATAAGTAACAGATTGGAGTAATTCAGTAATTGTCCTTTTATTCCACAATGAGAAAAAAATAAATAATGAAAATTTTTGACAGGAAAATGCAATATTTCTATTACTTGTTTGAACATGAAGGAAAGGTCTTAAAATTTTAAAAGGTTTTGACGTTATAGATAAAAGTATATATTTTAAATATAGAAACTTTCATTCTTGCCTTTTTATTCCTTAATGAGAAAAAAAAATAAATAATGAAAAATTTTGAGGGGAAAATTCAATATTTCTATTACTTGTTTGGACATGAAGGAAACATCTTAAAAATTTTAAATTATTTGACGTTATAGATAAAAGTGTATATTTTAAATATAGAAACTTTCATTCTTGCCTTCAGTTTATTTTTACTCAACAATATTTTAAATTAGAGTAGAATAAATTATTGATTTAAACGGGCAGTGGTTTAACAAACGATTATATAGTATTTAAAGCTCCATATAGATGGCAGCACTACATTTTTTTGCAAGATGGCAAAAAAGCGCACAAATTTGAAGTGAAATAGTCCATAAGACGTAACAAATATTACCTTTTTGAACTCATTTCTGTTATGTTAGGAATCAAAAGGCAATCTTGAAATTTTTTAAGCATATCACGGGCTTATTGAACTTTATGCTTGTGCAATATTCTTAATGTCAGATTTTTCCTTCATTTAATTTTTTAAGTATGCATAAGAAGAAAAATTATGATTTTGTAATTTTTTTTAAAGTTTCTAAGCTATTTTGAAGATGAAGAAAATGAATGTCAACTTCCAAATTTGAGAAATTTGGTTTTTATATGTAACATTACATCATACATCAATTTCACATATATTTTTAAATTCCTTTGATTTTAAAAACGCTTTTAATTTTCTCAAAATTTTCAATTTTTCAGTTTTAACAACCATTTTAAGATTAACCATGGTGTTACGAAATTATTATTACTAAATAAATATGATAATAACTGTCCACGGGTTACAATATTATGAAAAAAATTCATTTATGTTAAATAGTTTTCAAGATACGGAACTTTAAACTTGCAACTTTGAACGATTCCATACAAGCCATTCTGTGTCAAAAGTTTTTTAAATGTCCAGTACTGCCAAAATATTTTATTTTTTGTCAAGATATTTTGAATAGCTCTATTTAAATATGAATTGAATCTGTGTACCAAATTTTATTAAAATCGGTTAAAATGTGGTCACGGCTTTTTTTTTCGTTTTTGTTCATTTTGCATGGAATGACCCTCTTACAATATTTTCAGTTCAAATTTGAAGTCATTCTGACCAGAGGTTCCTTTTTTACTGCATTTTGAAACTGATACTTTAATTATAATCCCCATGTCTCTTTTCTATTTGCATTTGAATTATTGCCATTTTACTGCAAGTACTCAAATACTTTTTGTAATCGTATTAAAAAAATGCTTTTCGTATTTACAACGAGGAATGAATTTTGAATGGAACAATATTTTTTAAGGAAGATCTAACAATGACTAAATATTTAAATAAATAAACTAATAAATATTCTGACTATATTATTAACACAGTGAAAACTTTATGAAAAATAAATATATTTTACTGTCGTCAGTATTTTTTTCAGTTGGGTCGTTTTTGCGTTGTTATATGCGGACGGACGGTCAAACGGAGCAAGGATTGTCGCCATCACTTTTGAAATCGGTTTTGTAGTTCCAAAGATTCCATAGAAATTGTAATTTAGAATGAATTTAGAACGCTTTTCGCTCATTTCACCCTTTTAAATTTCGAATTTTGTTTTTAAATTTATACTTAGAGAGCATTTATATCTTATAAGTAATTACAATGCCAGATTTAAATTTCTAGCTCCTTCAGTATAAAAAAAGTCGCAATTTTCGAACATTTTTCACTCCTGCACCCCATTGGGGTTAGTGGCAACGACATAAAATATAGCCTATGTTGGAGTAGGGATTGTCACCATCAATTTGCCACCATTACTTTTGAAATAGGTTCTGTGGTTCCAGAGATTCCATAGAAATTGTAATTTAGAATGTTTTTAGAACGCTTTTCTCTCATTTCACCCTTTTAAATTTCAAATTTTTTGTTTAATTTGTTCTTAGAGAGCATTACATCTTATAAGTAACTACAATGCCAAATTTCAAATTTCTAGATCCTTTAGTATAAAAAAATAATTGCAATTTTAGAACGTTTTTTGCTTTTGCACCCCCCTGGGATTAGTGGCACCGACATAAATATATCCTATGTTGGAGCAGGGAGTGTCACCATCAATTTGCCACCATCACTTTTGAAATCGGTTCTGTAGTTCCAGAGATTCCATAGAAATTGTAATTTAGAATGTTTTTAGAAAGCTTTTCGCTCAATTGACCCTTTTGAATTTCTTTTTTTTTTTTTTTTTTTCATTTTGTTTTTAGAGAGAATTTACATCTTATAAGTAACTACAATGCCAAATTTCATGTTTCTAACACCTTCAGTGTAAAAAAAAAATCTAAATTTTAGAACGTTTTTCGCTCTTGCACCCCCTGGGAGTAGTGGCACCGACATAAAATACACCCTATGTTGCAGCAGGGACAGCCACCATCACTTTTGAAAACGGTTCTATAGTTCCAGATATATCACAGAAATTGTAATTTCGGATGTTTTTAGAACGCTTTTCGCTCATCTCACCCTTTTAAATTTCGAATTTTATTAGAATTTGTTCTTAGAGAGCATTTACATATTATAAGTAACTACCATGACAAATTTCATGTTTCTAGCTCCTTCAGTATAAAAAAAATCGAAATTTTAGAACATTTTTGCGATTTGGTACCCCCTAAGTGTAGTGGAACCGACATAAAATATAGCCTATGTTGGAGCAGGGATTGTCACCATCAATTTGCCACCATCACTTTTGAAATCGCTTCAGTAGTTCCAGAGTACCCTACAAACAAACAAACAATCTTTACTACTTTATAATATTAGTATAGATTAATATCAGACCGGAACTTAATGCTTTCGTTTTTGTGATTTTTGTGTCCAACACAATGTTGTATAAATTATTTTGATAAATGGAGTTTTTCGGTATCGAGATTTTTTGTCAAATATTTTTTCAGCAAGACCTGAAACAGAATATAAATATTATATACTAGCAGACTACGCCGCTGCGCTGGTCGGTTTCTTGAAAAGAACCTTGAATCAAACGAAAAATATCGGTGAATTTAACCTTTTATTTTAAAGTAATCTGTACCTTTACCTGGAATATCCTAAAATAACATAAAAACAGATACTTATTTCGCTGTTATGTTTTTTTAATACGGTTTACTATTTCGTTTACAATTTATTACTTACCGTTTTCCATTGATTTATATGTTTTATAGCTACATTTTTAATAAAGTGAATTAACCTATATTATTCACAACTAAAAAGAAATGGCGCATCTAGTATTTATCGAAAATTAAATAAAAATCATGCACTCGTGACATCATAATTCACTTTTATACTTTAACAGAATAATAAGGCTACTATAATTTGTGACGCGTGTTGACACATTGCTCTTATCATTATTGTTTTACAGGTGAAGTTTTCGCTGTGGTACTCCATTGTGAAATTTGGTAATTTTTGAAATTCAATATTTGAAAATGGCATAATCAGTGGATTTGAAATTTACATCAAGAAAAATACAATTTTTTACCTTTCTAACTCAGTTTGTCTAACAATTTTCTGACAAATACTTTTCGAGCAATTAATTTTTTCAGTAACTTCAAATGTTTCATTTTCCGAGATTAATCTGTGGCAACGATTAGCAAAAATTCCAGTCGTCAGCAACGCATAGCTTTTTATTAAAGAGGATTATATATATTTTTTTTCTTTCTTTTTAGAAATACGAGTTATATTACGGCATAGATCACACCGCTCAAACAAGCATATTTCGAAACGGAAAAATAAAAATATTTTTAGTAATTTAAGTTAAATAATTTTGATAAATAATAAATTATATTTTATTAAATAATGAAGAAGTTCTGAAAATTTTCACTAATCCTCATAACATATAGTTTTTCTGAATTTGTAAAAAATGTAAATGATTGTACTCTGATAGAAAAATGAGTTCTGAGCATGGATTTCCGACAACTCTTTGTATATTTCATACTGACAAACAGAAAAACTAAAACGCAGTTTTTTTTAAAGTAAATATTCTTTATTTATTATTACCTATGTTTGTACAATAAACTTTTTTGGCCACAAAGCTTAGGATAAAATAAATTTTCAGGATTTTAAGATTTTACCTCGCTGTAAATGCTTATATTTTGAAATGCTAAATTAAAAATCATGGATTTATTTTAATATGGCTCTATATTATCAGTATGTTCTTACGTTATTAGTTAACAGCTGTTTAAAAAAATATTACAATAATAAAAACATGTCTTAGAAAATTAGTCATTAATTTTCCGCGTATATATTTACCTTTTTCTCATTGACAAATTATACATATGATTGACATAACCTGAAACATAATTTCCAATGTATTTCGTTCGACAGCTTTAATGTATTTATTTATCTTTAAATGTGTCAACGGTTTATTGATGACATGCCACGTAGAAACTGACGTGTAATCTCTTAATTAAATAATGTTGAATGAATGAGATATCTCTCTTAACAGCAATTCTCGAACAGCGCAAAATTCTTGATCGTTTATCAAATATAAATAGAAAATTTAAATGCAATGAATTGAAATGTAGTTGTCACATATAAATGTTTTATACCTACTTTCGTTTTCATACAATAGATATAATTGAATTAAAAAAGGTTTGTGTTCAAAACATATTTTTAAACGTTATAAGAATTTATCAAATAATTGACGCTTCTTTATAAAAATGTTACTTCAAAACTTACCGGCATTGAATAATTTTCCCATTGATATCAGTATTTTTACTTAGTGTATTTTTAAATTCCTGTGTTAGAAACAAATAACAGTAAGAAATATAAAACTAAAATAGTTATTTCGTTAAATTTGCATGTAGTATATCAAGTTACTTTTATTAGACAAATAATTTATATGAGGGACATAACCTAAGATAAACATTTTAAAACGCATCTCCTTACACATTTCAGTGTGTTTATTTTCCCTTTATTGTGACAACGGTTTATTAAAGACATGTCACAAAGAAACCTAGATGTTACATCTTAATTAAATAGCGTTTAATGCAACATATATCCTCACGACATTTTCCAAAAGCCTAAGGTTGTTAGTCGTTTATTAAAGAATTTGAAACGTTTGCAATTTTAATAATTTTATCTGAAGTAAATGCTTAAATCTTACTGACATTCTTTTATAATCCACTTTTTGCAAACAAACATTGTTTAGGCATAAAATATATTTTGTTATATTTAAGGGTTATCAATTAGTCTTCGCTTCTTTTACAGGTACTACATAAACACCATTGTTTTATTCCTTCGTTAATATCAGAATTTTCATCTGATTTCTGTTTTTATATCTATGTTTTAAAAGTAAATAATAAAAAGAAAAATACTGAAAACGAATTTTGTCTTTAATCTAACCCGAGCTATTTGAAATCTAGACATTTTCACTTGACAAATATATTATATGAGTGACATAACCTTGATCATGATTTTGAAAAAGCAACTCCTTCCATATTTTTTAATAAGTTAGTCTCTCCTTAGATGTATCAACAGGTTATTGATCACATACAATGTAAAAAGTGACATGTAATTTCTTAATTACACCATATTTTTAATGAGTTTCTCCAACAACATAAGATTGTTGATCGTTTATGAAACAATTGAATGTGCTGAATTTTAATCTTTCTTATCGTATGCAAATGCCATTTACTTACTAATTGGCATTTTTATATAATAAAACTCGTTTTCCAGACACTTAATGTTTAAAGATAGATTATATTTTTTAAGTATTTTATGTATTTTATTTGATAGTTGTCGCTATCTCAATGCTATTTCAAAAACACTGCAATTTTTTAATTGATTTTCTTTTATTTTCAATATTTTCCCTGGTTTAAATGTTAATCCTTGTATTAAAAATAAGGCTAAAATAATTTAGTCGTTAATCTATCCTGACTATTAATCCACGGATTTCCATTAAAAAAATTAAATAACCTAAACTATAATGTGCAGCAACCTGCCGTTTGCTTTACGTGTTCTTAAATGTGTCCACGGATTACTGATCACATGTCACAGAGGAACTGATGCGTGATTTCATATATAAATCACTTCGAATGATATAAACA
This sequence comes from Maratus michaelseni, assembly GCA_963931845.1. Taxonomy (NCBI): domain Eukaryota; kingdom Metazoa; phylum Arthropoda; class Arachnida; order Araneae; family Salticidae; genus Maratus; species Maratus michaelseni. The sequence goes on from OZ007589.1 coordinate 70,314,133, forward strand.
CATTAAAAGTCTACACCATCAAAATAAGTAATGTACTGTAATCAATAATTTCGCGTAAATTGAGAAACCGAAAATGTTAAATATTTGTTAACAAGTTTTTAATAACAAGTAATTTACATAATTATTCATCAAAACATTTTAATAAACCACATTTCTGTCTTCTAATTTTATGGATAAAATTGTGTTTAAATAATTTTACATGTACTAACTTGTTTGTCTCACATTCTTCTAAATGTCCTTTCCAAATGACATATATCTTATTATTGGATTATGTACAAAATATTGCTTAAATCTATAATATAGCAACAAAATGCATGGCTTTTGGCATGGCTTCAAAGAATGGTAGAAGGCATATTTTAACACATGGGTGCAAACAAATTTAATCAAAAGATACTTTTATGTGTAACCAAAACATTGAGTTATTAAAAGATTAATAAATCCTTTAATCAAATATTACAAGACAAACTTGCGTTGAGATATTTGAGGTACTCGTACTGGTAATTAGTATATAGATGTGGTGTTGTGTTATTGTACAATAAAGATTATGTTTTACAAAATCAAGGAAAACATTTCAATTTATTTTCTGGTGTACGAGTTCTAATTAAAAGTACAAAATATTTTCTTACAAATGTCGTTGAATCGTATCGAAATGGAACTCGTTTTCTTTTGCTAAACAAATGGGCATCTAAAAGTTGTTTCGTTCAAAAAAATTGCAACAACAACAAAAAAAAATCTATAAAATATGTTTTGCAGAATTTTAAATGAGATCATTAAAATATTTAAAAATACTTATTAGAAAGACGAAAGAGACGATTTGTGTAAAAAAAAAACGTTCTAAGTTCTCAAATTAAAAATAATTAAATTAATATTAAAGCTTTCTAAGTGCTCAAATTTCTGTCCAACAAATGTGTTTTTTCATATTTTACGTATCAAGAATACCTTTCATTTGTTTTCATGTCTAACATATCTACATACCTTTCTGTCTTTACAATTTCTCGTTTAATAACAAGACCAATTCAGAATAAACCACAGAGCCCATTGAAGTACATATCTTATTTTTCATTAAACCTGTCTTTTTGTCACGTTTAGTAATAGAAAAACATGTTTCACTGAATTTGTTCCTTATTTAAATTTTAAATTTTTATTTAATCTTTTCCCCCTGTTAAAGTTGTTTGTTTTTTAATATAGGCATCTAAATGACTATTAAAGTTAAGTGTACTTAATATAATCATACTTTATTTCAAAGTAAAGTTTTTAGACTAGCTTCATCGCACTAGAAAATGAATTTTATGTTACTTTACGGAAAATGTATAGTATTACAAAAATATCATTAAAAGCAAGAAAAAAGCTTTTAATAACTGAATTATCCCCAATTTAAAAAAATGAGACCAAGGTTTAAAGTACATAATAAATCTTCTCGAAAATTAACATTCATCAACAATTTACATTTCCGTGAATGGATTCAGTATTATTTTTTTTTTCTTTTTAACAAACGAAAAATAACACTTATTTGTTTAATAGATAAGTGGAAAAGATTTTAAAAGATATGTTTAAATAATGAACGCTCTTTGAGGTTTTTTTTCTTTTTAGTAAAAAATCTGTTTTTAAATCAGTAATTATAAATATATATTGCTTATGTAAACAATTTAAAATTTGTTGTAAAAAATGAGAATTTAGAAATCCATGAAAAAAGTATTAAGTAAATAGTTAATCAAAACATGTTGTGAAAAGAAATCGTTGAAATATGAAAAGTACTGATATTTGCTTTGAAAAAAAGGTTAGATAAATATTTAGAGGAAAATATCGAATGAAGGATCATCGCAAATATATATAATATATCCTCTGTATAATCGGCCGGAGACATGATTTGATAGTTGCCATGAAATAATTGCACACTTGTTATCTATAATAAAGACTCCATTTATCTCTAATTATTTGATAATTCGATGCTAAGTATTTCGAAGTATAACTTCTATATTCCGATCAGAAAGCCATTAGAAATTTCATAAAAAAAATAGGCATTGCTAGTGAAATTTTTTTTTAACATGATATTAAATAATTTCTAGTCGCCTTTCTTAAAATTAGCAAAGGATCGAAGAATTTATGGTTTTCCCCCGTAAAATAACTCGTAGACCATTTTCCGTAAAATCAATTTTTTTATTATTCTAATCGACAGTTCACAGAAGCAAAAAAATCTCCACAAGAAAAGAATACATTATGTTTCAATAATATTAACTACGGCTTTTACTGATTTATAAATCCACGGTAATAATCAGTCAGAATCTACATCATTAAACGACAGTAAAATACATATTCCATATTATTAATGACGTTACTTCCTACAGAAAGATGTTGCAGTCAGTGAAACAAGCAGCGTGGGAAAAATTTTGCAAAAAGACATCGAACCCATTTGGAAAACTAAAGAAAATAGCATTTAAAGATTTTTACAGACAAGAAGCGTACGCACTCTCAACATCAACCAGCGTCACACAGATAAAAGAAAATATCTTCAAAGAATTAACGACCTCAATCTTTGGCCCATCATACTCCCCACAGATCACAATTCCATCTCCAGACACTACCCCCATTCACAGTCCAGGAAGTAAAAGATGCAATCTACTCATTCAACAAGAACAAGGCACCAGGGCTAGATGAAAAATTTACCACTATATTCTAAGAAACGTTTTTAAAAACCAAGAAGCACTCCTACTCAAAATGTAGAACACCCTATTAAAGCTCAACTACTTCCCCAACAGCTGGAAAATAGTTGAAATAGTATATTTTTAAAAGGGCGAAAACCGCCATCAGAGCACAGCTCGTATCGCCCAATCACTCTACTTCAGTGTTTGGGAAGGTTTTTGAAAAACTACTACTAAGAAGAATCAATTTCTCGCTACAAAACAGAAACAAGCACTTTCCCTCGCAACACGGCTTTGTTGAAGGTAAATCAACAGAAACAGCTCTTCAAGAGCTGTTCTCAAAAATTCCCATCCTCCAACAACAAGAAGTATATATATCCTTAATCTCACTGGATTTCAAAAATGCCTTTGACTGCCTCCCATGGACGGAAACAATGAACCAACTCAGAAGCCTAGAAGTCGAATTACCGTACGTACAGACAGTCAGTTCTTTCCTAAACAAAAGAGGAACTTTTCCACACTGGCTGGCAGAAAATATACATTGGTTTCAAAAGGGATGCTCGCAGGGGTCTTGCCTCGGACCTTTTCTGTGAAAGGTATTTATGCAGTACCTTCTGAATATACTAAGATGAAAAGGAATCAAGGCCGTAGCATACGCAGATGATCTCCTGCTAATTTTATATGGAAGCACATGTCGGAAAATAGAAGAAATGGAACGTATTGCCCTACAAATAGTAAGTGAATGGATCACCAGGTTCCAGATGCAAATATCCTACACAAAGTGTAAAACGCTAAATCTAAGAAGACCCAAATATCTCAAAAGAGCTCCGATATATAAAATAGACGCAATCACCATAAAATCAGGAAATACAATCTCATATCTCGGTATAACACTAGATTCGACTCTTTCATTCCTCCCACATCTCAGAACCAAAAGAATAGAAATAACATCAATAGTCCAAAATCTCCTAAAATTCACATCCTCATCAGGAGGAGTCTCAACAACCATCCTAAAAACCTGGTACAACATCATACTTGAAAAAAAAATCACCTACGCAGCAAAAGTGTGGTATGAAAAGCTTTGAAAAGTCCACGGCCTAAGGATTCTATCATCAATACAGGCACAATGTCTCCTCATGATTTCAGGTGCCTACAAAAGAACCTCCACAGCAGCCCACGTATTAACGGGCATTCCTCCAATCTATTTAAAAACAGAACAAACAGCAACACTAGGCAAGGTCCTACGACTAGGAGTACCAGTGGGAAACAACAGTCCAGACATTTACCAGCCAAAATCGATAAAAAGTGACATAAACACCGCGATAACTTATTACAAATCCCTAGAAGAAGCAAAAACACCACCAGAAATCAACATCTACACATACGGGTTGAAAACAGATGAGGGAACAGCGTACGCTTTCTGTGCGTATAAAGATGACAACATCATAAAAACTCACCAAACACAAATAAAGCAAGAAAATACAATATTTCAAGCAGAACTTCTTGTAATCCAAGACGCGGTAACATGGGCCTCATCCACTTCGCCCCAAATGTTTGCTATACAAACAGACAGTCTTTCGGGTCTCATGGCGCTGGAAGACATCTTCATAAAAACAACAATAGTCTCACAAATCAACTCGCAACAACAATAAACTCAAAAATCAATATAATTCAACTGGGTCAAGGGCCACGCTGGTGTAAGATGAAATGAAAGGGCAGACGAATTAGCAAAACAAGCCACAAAACCATCAACAACGACAATAAAGTAATTAGTACCCCTTCCTCTATCACACATAAAACGCTCACAGAAAATTCAACTACTTAAAAAATGGCAACAACTCTGGGATCTGGAACTCACAGGAAGGTATACCTACTCGCTCCGTCCGAAAGTAGAAGAAAATTTCCTACTACACCACAGAAACCTGTACATTTTCGCATCTAACCATGGCCCATTTCCTCACTACCTGCATAAGTTTGGCAAATCCCCATCCTCCCGCTGCACACGTGGAGCCCGCGGCACATCACTCCGTTTCATCTTGGATTGTCCATTGACAGCAATACTACACGTAAGGAAACCAGCCTCACTCCCTCTGTCGAACTGGTTTTATGTAATTAAAAAAAAAAGAACCTTGCAAAAAATAATAGACTTCTGTCATGGAACGCAATCAACATCTGTTCCATCTCTCACCAGTGGACTTCTCCACGGACGAGGAAGACTAATCGACGATCTCCCAAACACTAAAAAAAAATCGAACCATATTTCAAAAGCCTAACCAAAACTCTAAGTTTCCACCAAACCCCCCACATCCACTGTAAGCTCTTGAAAACAATCCTCAACAGTATAAAAAGAATATTACGTCTTCATCAAACATCCCTCATCCATAGTGAACTCTTAATCATAACAATCAACAGTGTAAATAGAACTTAATATATCATCTGACTACCACCATTCATTGTGAACACTTTAAATAATAAACTCTGATGAACTTATCTTGTTCATGACAATCAAAAGTGTAAATAGGACTTAAACAATCATGTAACCAGCACCATCCAATGAGAACTCTAAATCATAAACTCTTATGAACTTACAAAAACTCAGCCAAATGTGAACCCATTGTAATGTAATTATGGTAATTATGCAAAAGCCTAATGGCCTCATTTGTAATTTGTATTCTTTTTTTTAATAAACTTGCCGAGCAGGGCTTGTAGAGCTTAAGCCATATGGTAGGCCTCCCTGCTTGATTGAATTGAATTGAATTGAATTGAATTGAATTGACGTTACTTCCTGATGACGTGTGTAGATAGCAACTCAAAACAAAACAAAATTATGTCTCTGACACTCATGCGAGCCGTTAAATACCGAGCACGCATTCCTAAAATAACTGCAATGCGGCCCTCAGCGAGAAAGCTAAAAGTGGCGACTCGGGTCGGAATAAAAACAGGCGTGATGTGGTCTCTCCGAAAACGTGGTATGTAACGTTTAGAAATTTGGCAAAATAAAATGAGATTCGCAGAACAGATAATTTAGTAGGGAAAGGAAAATCATATCGTCATTTAAGTTTGAAAAATAAATAAAAATACCTTAAGAGCTTCAGAGAATGACTCTAAAAAATAAAATACATTTTTAATCTGTTTTTTACATTATATAATTACAGCAAATGATGCTTTAAACAAAAGTGTCTGGGAATAACGATACATTTCAACTATTTACAAAATTATGCACATTCAAACCATTTGAATTAAAGATGACATACAATGAAATAAAACATATCTCCTATTTTTTATTAACCACATACTATACGGCAAATCCAAATTTATGACATATGATTCATTTTTCATTAAAGCTGCTATAAGAAATATGAACAATAAATGTTTTGATTTGTCTCCATGGCTAATTATCATTAAATCACTTTTGTAAATTCAATAAAGTTTTAAGAACCTAATTACAACACTTACAACAATTACATTTGAAACATAATTACAAATGTAACCATTTCTAACAGATTTATTGAAAATTAATTGCAAATTAATAAAACACAATGTCGATGCTTTTTGTTAACCACACAATCCACATTTATGACACATATTTTATCTTGCATTACAAAAGATTGCAGCTATTGATTTACAATAAACCTCTGGTTTGATCTTTATATCTCCGTTTCATAAAATCATGTTCTTCCATTATAGCAAAAATAAAGAGCCGTTTAACATGACAGAATTTCTTTTTCCATTCTGCTCATTAAATGATAAGATAACATATGATAGAGTCAGAAGGTTCTTTTTTTGCCATAAAACAAGTTTTATATTTCAATTAACATTCTTTTGAAAGTAAAGTTTAAAATATAGTATTTTAATATATATTTTTAGAATTTAAGGAAGTGATAATGATATATTATAGCATGTATTCATAGAAAATATTTAGGAATTGTATAAAGCATCAGCAGGAACAATGTTTTTTTTTTTTCTTATTTGATAAATTAATTTATTATATGAAATTCTGTCGTTTTTATAATTAATAAATGTTTCTTTGTCTCTTCCTTTTTCTAGTAAATAATTGAAAAGATTTTTGCATAAAGAAAACTTATTTAAATATTAAGTATCTATTCAGTAAGATACTTGTAATTCCTATCTATAGATTATTTTAAACATGGAAAGACATTCCTTTAAAAATAAATTTTATGAAATAAATTTGGAAAAAAACATAATTTTTGAGAAATTTAAAATAGGCAAGTATGAAAAAAAATAGATACAGGGTACAAACTAAAATCAGGAACCAGTATAATAACATTTAAAAGAATAAAAATACAGTTATGGAACATGTGTTTGCATACAGTAAATTGACGATGCGCTACCACATAAGAGTGATTTCAGCGCATCCTAGTGGTAAAATTTGAAGTTTATATGTTCTGTTTTGAGAACTATGATATATAGCTAAATCAAGACGATAACAAAAGTGTAGAACATTATCGATTTTTTATGTCTTACATGTATGATCCCTTTATTAAATCTCTCAAATATAAAAAAAATCGATAGACAATTATCCACTTAAATACACACTAATCGCGTGCAATAGTATATAATTTCTAAACATATGTAATTTTACTGGAAAACATGTAAACAAGGTACAATTTATTTATTAAATAAAACGAATTATGTATGCTCAGTATGCTCACTACCAGCAGCAATACATGTGTATGCTGTTGGTGTTCACTGGGCATACTTAATTTGGTTTTATTATTTAAATAAATTATACCTTGCTTGCATCGGTTATTTGTATTAGTAAATGTGCATTTATTAATTTGCACTCTTCGCACGTTTTTATTTGTACATCTGCCTTATAATTCAGTAAATTTAACGCGACTAATGAATAACTCGCAAAGTTAATTTAATTTGTAAGGCACCATTTATTTCTAATTCGAGGCCACTCTACACTTTTGAAATTCATTTTATCACTATATCTGTAATAATTTTGGAGATAGGATTGATAACTTTCAAATTTCGCCAGTATGAGTTTTTCAGTCACTATTTAAAAATATATACGTAAAAAAATGTAAAATAATAATTGAAAATGGACTTTATCAGAATCGAGCTTGTACCACATGGATTTCTCTACCAATATTTATAGCGGGGTTAGCAAAGGTAATTTTTACACTGACAATACTAATGACAATTTTGAATTTTTTTAAAGAAAAGCATTACTTTTCCTCAGCTAGAATTACCATCATTTTATCATATGGATTAATTTGATCTAATATCACTAATTCAAACAATAAAAATGTCCAAAAAAGGCCACCACATACCTTTATATGAGAATGACATTATAAACTATTCATTATGTTGAGTGTGTGTACTGTTAGAAAATATGACTTACATGCGGAGCATCTGGGTGTGCCTATGAATTTCTATATTAACTAGGTAGAGATCATTCAGAATTCAAAATTTAAAAAAAATAAATGTATCAGTTAAATAATATGATGACAGAATTGTAAAAAAATTAAAATGATTTCTATGATAATTTGTTTTATCTAATGCAGGAATTGTCTCAAATATTAATATGCCACTTTCAAAGATAATAAAAATTTAAACACTACTTTGTCAGTAAGTCCAACGAAAGTACATAATGCATGGAAACAACACAATAATTAGGATAAAACTAGCTTTAATTATTCGTTAGAATAGATAAAGTGACTGTGTTACCCAAAAATATGTTTACATGGTCAGAACTATTCTGGTATGTTACAAAGTGCCTTATATTTATTTATTGTTCAAACATTTATTTTAAGAAAATCATTCTAAAAACAAAATTGGCACACAACAATTATTTTTAAACATTAATAGTTATTTTACTCAAGGTTCAATACTTATCAGTACCAGTGTTTGCTGCTAATTCACTTCAGGGAACGAGATTAAGCAATCATGCTAAACCACGCCGTAACATATCATTCAGTTAGTCACATGTAACATCTTTCAAAATTCTTCTTTCGCAAGTTTGTACCGCCATATCGGGCATATCTCAGAAATTACTTACTTCGATAGTAAATATATCGTATATTCTTAACTCTTATTTTGAGAGAAAACTTCGAATATTCACGATAAGTGTTAATGTGTTTCAATCCTCTCATTCTGACGAAGTGACACATTTATATTGAAATATCGACTAATATCTCAGATTAAATGAATATTTTAAACGAAAATAAATTAATGATAAAAAAATGACTGGAGAAGACCTATACATAAATGTAGATCATATTTTATTCCTCACATCTGGAGGTAAAATAAGATTGACATATATCTACTAGAATACAATAGTGTAAGCCAACAATCTATTACTTTATACAACTATTAGTAAATTCCAACGCCATCTAATTAGTACTACATTTTTTTAAATGTAGATTTGTACTTTAAATGTGTCAATAAAATAAAATATCTGGCTGAAGTATAATTACAATATAATTATTTAACTGAAGCATATAAAACTGTATTAGCTTTAAATCTTTTTTTAAAATATTGTAATACTTTATTGATTCTATTTTGGTAATCATATAAAAAAAAGATCCTTGAATAAAATATATCAAAGTCTAGAAATAATCTTCCGTATTATAATCCTGAAACTATTTTTAAATCAGTGACATTTAATTAGACAACTCTTTTACAAATATCCAGATAAATTAGAAATTCGTTCACGAGTCACATTAATGAAACTACTTTCTTATCTTGGCTTTAATATATGCAATTCACTTGTATCCTTATCTTTTAATATACATCTTTACACTATGCCGATTCAAATTTCTTTAGCTAAGAGGTCGTTAATAGTTATATTTCGAAATTTCTATGAACGAGTATTATCTTATTACTAACATACACTAGAGTATAGAATAGAATGAGTTTTAATATTAAAGTCATATTTAATTATTTATTGGTAATTCCGTTTTTGTTATTTCTTTCTGAATGGTATATAGTAAAAATTTAACGCATGTACGTCATTTTATATCATTATTGTGTACACATCCTAAAAATACGAAAAAAAATATTTTCTTTTTAAAATATACTGTAGACCCTCGTTATAATGCTTCTTTATATTTATATTTCCATACCTCTCGAAAGTTTTTTAAAAAATAGTGTAAAATCTCGGACACCTCGTGTCTGCGGAATCCTTCGCTATTCAGAGGACACTGATTCAGACATAAATGACCCAAAAATTTGGGGGATGGGGATTGAAAAAGTGTTCGCCAAATGAGATGTTCGCTATTTCGGCTTGTTTGTTACGGATGTATTCCAGCATTTAAATATTTTTTTCATTTCAGTTACTGAGAATCATATTTCCTGTACCATTGGTAATTGCAAAAAAATAATATATTTATAAAAAAAAGTAAAAAATATTCTTTTCCTACCCTTTGTAATAAATTAGGATTATTATGAATTTATAATTTAAGATTAAACCTGTTTTAGGATACATATAAAAGATTCATTCGGAAGTTTCTTTGGAAAACTTCCATATGTCGTAGAGAACACAACAAATTTTGTATGTATAATAGACAAAGTTCGTAATACATTTATCCGGTCAGTACAGCGTATCTCATTTCAATTCGAGCCCAATTTTGTTTTATAACTTAAACAAAAAATGCGCTATTTTATATGAATGCGTTGTATTGTAATTCACCTATGTCTGCATGAAATGTGAGGCTATCACGGGAAGTCATAGTAACGGCTTTTATTCACATCGACATAGCGTCTAAGTAGACACTGTCTCTGATTTTCGTCTGTAAATGACATTAATATGGTCTCACTGATCCAAAAACTGTACACTTCCAGCAGTTTTGTGATGCAATTGCATATTCCATAAAATCTGCTGTAACTTTCAATAGCACATTTACTTTGTTAAAATTACGAACAAGAGTTATGTTTTGATTTGCATAAGACAATAACTACCAATTAATTAGTGAATGGGTTGCGAATACTGGTTTCCTATGAAACTAGTTGTACTGTCTTCCACCACCACCTAAAGGTTGTCTTAAATATTCCAAGTAACCATGTACATTCGTGAGCAATAGTGTAAATTTCTTGTACATTAAAATGGAATAAATATTGTTTCAAAATTCTTTATGAACCTGTATGGGTATTTTAAAGGGTCACACCAAAATATGTTTGAATTTTTAAAAAATAATAAAGAACAGATATAACTATGTACACAGTCAATCTATCATCATATACATACTGATTCAAAAAGAAAAATAAATAAAATCTTAACTCTGATGAAACATAATATGCGGCTCGTGAATACTGTCACCTGATTAAAATTTACCTATTTATAAACGATGAATAATTTTCAAAATATTGATTTCTAATGGTAATTTATTTCATTAGAACACGATGTAAAACATATGACTTTGTAAATTTATTTAATATTTACAAAAATGAATTGAACTTTCATATTTAATGTTTTAGACCACAGATAACGTACTTTTCAATCTCTAAATCAGCAATTTCATATTGTTAGAATCCGTACAGAGTTTCATAATATAGTATGCAAACTATGCTTATAAATAAACTTATCTTAACAAAACTTTGTGTTACTTAATAAATAATATAAATTATTTCAATTATTCTAACATTAAAATCTGTAATGTTTCTCATTGAATATTAATGAGATCTCACGAGCGTCAGCAACGACACTATTTTTCAACTCAAAGATCTTGTCATCGTGCAGTGGCACCAGTTACTTTCCTAACCATGTCAATGTGTTTCTAACATCATGCAGAGATCTAAGTAACTTTTATTTACTTCCACTAAAAGGAATTAAATTTGTCACCTCCAAAAGGAGTAGAAAAGTATCTGTCAAACATGAAACAGAAAAAATAGCAATATATTTAAATTTATTTTGTATTTTATTGTTAAAAAATGTAAAATTTATTAGAAAAATGAAATTTTATATATATTTAGCTTTTAAGTTAATGTGAAGAAATTCGGCGAGCGGTGATAGTACATGTCAACAGAAATTTTTTTTTTGTATTTTAAAGCATTGTTGAATTTAGTCAAAAGTGCAGGGAAACTCTCACCAATCTAACTCAGATTAGGTGTTAGATTTCATATCATTGTTTTATTTTCGCTAACCTTAGAATCTTTATATGGAACTAGCTGTTACCAGTGACTTTGTTCACGCAACATTAAAATAATAATAAATACATTAATTAAGCAAAATATTTCAGTCCCGATAATTAAAAACGTTAATAATTAACTTACCATTTATCGCATTTCATAGGAAATTGCGGTATTTTTTGTTATAGGGACCTTGACATAACTCAGTCCTAAAAAAAGTGAAATTTTGTGTCAAATAATTGCGAAAATGAAATTGCAACCAATGCAAAAAAGAGGGCCAAATAAAATCGTGGAAATAGACGAAATGCGTAAAAACAAATGTCAATTTTTCCTGATAAACAATTTTACTTTTAACGCCTATTTGAAACGGCCATTATTTTAACAGCCATCCTTCAAAAAAACATTAATTGGAAATAGTACATCATTTTTCTTTAAATTTAATTCTGCCTTCTTGGTTTAATGTATAGCTGAAACAAATCTTGTTTTCTAAATGACAGTATGTTGACAGGTAATTTTTGTTCTCCAGAATAAATTGATTCATGAAGTTTGAATATGTGAAAATCTGTTTTTATTTTTCGGATAATTTACTGAAATCAAGATTTTGTTTCCACCCTCTATTCAAAGTGAAAATAAATTCTCTTTTTCAGTTTTAATGAGAAAATGGTGTAAAAAATATACTGATCTGTTTTATTTCTCCTTTTCTATACACAAATATGGAGTAATTTACTTTCCGTTTTTAGAAAAACTTCTAATTAAAACATCTAATTATTTTTTTTTAATTCTCAGAGTTTGTGTGACATCCTCGGATCAATAATAACCGGTATTAAGTAAATCGCGCTGCGTTCGACAGTCCAGGAGTAGTTGCGACATACAAACACACGGTCAGATTTTAATATAATAGATTCGTGTTTATTTTCCTTTTCTTAAACTTATGATGTGATTTTTAGCAGAAAACACTCATCTGTATATAACGGATACTCATGCTTAATAATCAGTATAGATTAAAAAAAACATTTAAAGTTTTCGTTATAAATATGGCGTGAAACTCATCTACTTTCTATACTTACTTATCCTTGTATTATTAATGTAAGGAATTGATTCACACTCATTTTAAAACATATTGGAAAATTCCCGTTTATTTCAAATGTCACGTCTCTTTTTCCCCGCAGAGAAATACCTTTTTAATGACATAATTCTCGTTAATTTTCTTTTCCATGCAATTAATTGCAATACTGCATAGGGGAAATTGTGTTACTTTAACGAAATAATATTAAATCTTTAGGTTTTATCAACAAAAATGGAACTATTAACATTCGTCATTTTTCTTAGGTAATCGAGTTTTTTCTTTTAGTTTTAAGAATGAAAATAACTATTTCTCGCTATCCATGACAACATTTTCGACATGGATATTTTTGCGGAGCATATTATTGACATTTGCTAATCATTTTCTTTTGAAACTTCTTTTTTTTTTAATTTAAATAAAAAATACGGTATAGTTATATTAGCCGTGCGCAGACGGTAAAACGCCAAGTATTGTTATCATGCAAAAGAAAAAAAGTAAAGAAAAAACACAAGATCATTTTAATTCACCATTAAAGCATATCCACTTTATTTTCGATTTATGATGTCATATTCGCCTGTTTCCTATCATTACGCATATTGATACCTTGTATTATTATCAAAAACTAAAAAAAGTACGTTTAATTTCTAATAATATTATTTAATCTTCTTTTTAATTATTTAATATTTTTATTTCATTTTCATTTTTCACGTGAAAAATTTTTAATTGAAACTAAATTGTTGAGTAAAAATTATTATTCCTTTTTTTGATTTAGTTTTGGCAACGATAAAGTATTAGCAACGTAAAGTAAATTTAACCATTTTAAAATATTATACGAAAAAATGTCCATTTATTCTCTATGAAAATAACGAAATTTTGAATTATTAAGAAAAAATTTTGAATAAAATAAACAAAAACCAGCCTATGTTCATTTGAGGGTTATAATCAACCTATATGCAAAGATACAGGATCATTAAATGCTCCACTTTGACGCTGGCTTCAGCCTAACATTTGCGCACAATCAGATTTATAATATTATTAGGATTGCATTGCCTGAACACTATTATTATTATTTTTTTTTTCTGTTCCAAAACTCGTGAATCCTAAATGAAACAAAAAATATATATATATTTGAATTTATTTATTTATTCTAAAATATTATATGTTTATATTATTTTAGATCAGAAATATATCTGCTTACCTGCATTTATAGTCGTTAGAGTATTTGAGTACGCTTATGGATATATACAATATATGTACGTATATATATGCAACGTATGTATATATAGATATATGTGTGTGTGACATATCTTTGCATGGAAAATCCCAAAACACTTCCAATTTTTCTGATAATATCTTTTAGGATTGAAAACATGGTAATCTTTCTATATTTCTATCAATAAGCTTTTTAAACTGGGAGCATACATACTCATTATATATAGTAACTATAAATAATTTATATAGTAACTATAAATAAAACATACATTTTGAGAATACTCGGTATAGTATCACACGCACTCTCACACACACACATATACATATATATATATATATATATATATATATGCATTAATTAGTAATAAATTAAAAATAATGAATAATACTATATTAAATAAATGGAAATAAAACATACATTTTGGGAATACTCGGTATACTAACACACCCACTCACACACACACATATATATATATATATATATATATATATATATATATGCATTAATTAATAATAAATTATAAATAATGAATAATACTATATTAAATAAATTAATTATAATATATATTTATTTATTTATAATGAAAACAAAATACCTACACACAGGGTGCATAAGTGTGTGTTTTCATTAATGTAGAGTAAAAAGTTTAAAAATAGTACTCAAAATAATTATTAATTATTAATTAGAAAAGTATTTATTTAAAGTTTCTGAAGAATTCAGGCAACATATTAAAAATACCAGATTTACATTAGCATCTTCACGTTATGCGAAATAACGAGGGGTAAATCTGGTTTAGACATTTAGATATTCTACTAGCTTGTAATGAATAGTAAACAAGCAAGCCGAAAGGAAGAATATTTCTCACCCTTCTTTTTCTCTAATAGAACAATGCAGATAAATTAAAAGAAAATTATTTCATTTTAAGCATAAAATTTTGGATAATGATTGATTACCCATTGTTATTTATCAAGAATGTGACAGCAAAGTGGATTTTAATGTTTACATGCAATGATAGATGTTCTATTCTTTTAAATTTTATCTAAATATGTGATCTTATAGTACATTGTGTAATATAAAGCACATAAATAAAGTGACAAAAATATTTTGAATAAGAAAATATAGAAAAATATATTGAAACCTATGATTCTATATGGTTTTAAAAGCAGAAAATACTTTTTTCTGTGAAAAAAATTGAATGTCCAAACAACCGTCAAAGTATTCTTTAACTGTTATTAATTATCTATAACTTAAAAATTGCCTAGCTCTTTTAAGTGTTTTGTATTTTTAAATCAAGACAAAACTCCAAGAAAGTGGTTCGCAAACAGGGTTCATTTACGTTCTCTTTTGCAAATAGTCAAATAGAAATAATGATTTTACATTTTTATAAATTGTTTTTGCAATTTGTTTTTAAATATATGTTTTATTTTTGTTTTTTATGTTTATAAGCTGTATTATTTCAAATTCAAATTTTTCATTTATTTTACATTTAAAAGTCGACAATTAAGATGTTTATTTTTTATATAAATATGTCTGGAGAGAGATGTGAAACATTGATTAAACTTTGATTAATCAGTGTAATATTAAATGGTCTTTAATTTCTTTATAATTATTTTTTTACGCAGAAATTTATATTTAGGTTATTTCTAATTAGAATTTAAAAAGTAACGTATTTCAATTTCTTTTTACTGTATTAATATATTTCAGTACAATCTATATATCATTTAATAAGAATTGTTAAGTATCTTATGTATAATGTTCCAAATGGATAAATGAACCCCAAGAGATCTATATACTATGGTATAAAAATAAACGTGCGGTTTGAAATTTCGTTTTAAAAAAAATGAAAAAAATGGAAGAATTAATCATTTCAAATAAGATACTTTATTGCAAGTTCTACATATGGTAAAGTACTATTGCACTAACGACTGTTGTTATCACTTTTGTAATAATTCACTTATATAATGACATGTTTTAAACAGCATCTTCTCTTTGCTGCAAGTGTCGTTCAATTCCATACAATATTTTATCATTTTGTTGTTGAAACATAAGAAAAATTCGTATAACATCCATATTTGTATAGAAATATCATTGAATTAATGTGTTTCTATACAGAATACGTTTGCTTAATACTTTTCTAAGTACTGCATATTATAAATGCACTTCAGTTTGAAATTATCTAATATAGTACTTGCTAGTAAATTTAATCTAGTAAATTCACCTTTATCTTTTATCAAAAATCTACTTCTGAGAGATAATGTGCAAGCAAACATTACTCTAACGTACATTTAATAAAGTTCCTTATCAGTGTAAGTTTGTAAATTTTCCTTGATGTATCTACTCTTTGAAAGTATCTACTGAGCTTTAATTGTGTTATTTATCCATTCATTTGTTTTTGCTTTTTAAACTCACGCGAAAATATATAAGTTATTAAACACTGATTGAGCCGCGTTATGAACAGATATATATATATATACATATATTACCTTAGTTAAGTTCCAGGTAAGGTTAACTGGATGAATTATGCCCTCCAGATTCGACCGGGATAGCTCAGTTGGTCAGCGTGGCGGCTTCAGCCAAGAGATCTCAGGTTCGAATCTTGGACCGGACATCTTTCGTCTAGTTGGAAAATTACAACTCGAATATATATGTATATTTCTACAAAAAAAATGCAAAGCTACGTATTAGTCTAAATTAATAACAAGCTTTCTAAGCCCTGATTATAGTTTAGTCAATTTCCGTCATTTAAAATTTTTTCTGGATTCCTTTAAAGAAATAATAAACTAAAATTTCAAGATTTTTTATGTTTACATTTTGTTACTGAAATACAAACTGAGAATTAAAACTTGTTTTAATAAAATATATGTATTTTTTAATCAAAGATATGTTTAAGAACGGATAACTGTCAGTATAGCAGTAATAGTCTTTGTATCGGGATTTCTTTTTTCTCATTCAAAACTTTTTTAAATATAATAAAACAAATTAAATTAAAATAGACAAAATAAGCTGATTGGTAAAATGTAATGTGAATGGTGAGAAAACATAATAAATCTAAAAAATGATTAACTCAAAAAAACAAACGAAAAAAAAACGATTATTTAAATGTTTTACCTTTGAAAAATCCACTTGAAGATGTTTCTTTATACGCAGTATAAATAAGTAATAAAACTTGTTGATAATAGATTAGAGTTGATGCATAATAGATCCTTATGTGAGTGCTTGCTTCTAAGGGGTAAATCTGAGGGGCAACAGGAGAAAACAAAAATCTAGTGCCATTTTTATGAAATAAAATTGCTATTGACAAGTAGCCTCTCAAGAGGGAAACTTTCAGATTATAGTTTAATTTTCTTTGGAAAATAATGTCATTCCACGTAAAAGTTTCGAAAACTTGAGCGGTGCTGGAAAAGAACCAGAGAAAGTAAATTTTATTTGTAATTCTCTCTAAGCTAATATCCATGGATTCAATTTGTTTGACCATAGTCCCTTCAATCACTAGTATATTTCTTAGTTTGCAATTTACTCCTTATTGATTGTATTCTGTATTTACCATATTAGCATCTTTCGTGCCCGCCTCGTTTTGACCCCAATTTGGCAGGAAACCGTTAGTTACTTCATAGATTTATATTGTCTCATTGTCCAGCAATGCATTCGCTATGTAATGAAACTTAAATCTCGAATGGTTTTCTATTTCAGTTATGTGTTAAATATAAGTGATTAATATCGTATTTTTGGACCAGACTACATGCATCGATTTTTAAAAATGCAAAGTGATATCGCCATCAATTTTTCCAAGATGTTTTGTTTTATATGGACAAAGAAAGTATTTGGTATTCTTTTCCATAATATCTTAATAATTATTGATATTAAAATTTTGTCATTAGAAACAAAATGAAAGATAAGAACATTTTTCAACTGACTTTCACACTAGAAAAAATTTTAAAAATTATTATAAGATAATAAATAATTTTGTCTTTTTTTAAATATTCTAAAAAATATATAATTCAGATTTTTTTGCATACAAAGAGATTGTTTCATATCTAACTATCGCACTGGTTTACTGATAGTAATAATTACATTTTGAAAAATGAATAGACATATTTAAGTATTTTTTTCTAATTCAATACAACCAATGAACATTTTAGAACAATATATACAAATGTCATTCATTATAATCAGCACCGAACAAAATCATAATTACTTTTAGTAAATCTCATTTTATAGTTACACCAATATTAAAATTATTGAAACAACTTCAGCAACGTATTAAATCTATCATATTTTATTTAAACGTTATTTCTGAAAATATATACCTTTGTTAAACAAATAATCACCGCAGTTAATAATATTTTTTCCGGTTATTAGAAATTATTTTACCGAAACATTCTTTATATATTATTTACTGAGTTTATATGCGTAATTACAGCAATTTTCGTGTTTCACATGTTCTCTTTTTTTTTCAAAAAATATATTAAAATGTGTTAAAGAAATATACATACTTTACTTACCATGTTTCCTTTATTTTCTATATAATACATTGTATCACGAATTTAACGTGGTAATTTTAGTGTAAAATAAGTGTAAACATTTAATAATGCAAATACTTTCCTTGTATTCTAAGAATTTTGTCATGCAAAATTTATAAAATTACACATATTGTTTAAACAAATATGCTCTAAAACATGGGACGTTATTGTAGCTCAAAATATGCGCTATGCAGTAAATAAACATAATTTCATCAATAAATAATTTTACGTGAAGTAAAATTATATAAGTACATAATAAAGAGATTTGTGAAAGCAAAATATACTGAAGTTAAGACTTTTATATATGATTTATTTTCTACTTTACTTTTTGATCCTAAAGAGAGGTTATGCGGCTTAACTTTATATTACTGTTGATAGAAGCGCATGTTCACTTAAAAAAATGTGCACAAATGTATGCAAAATAAGTATAGTGTCCATATATATCACTTTTACAAGGAGAAGTATACATATTAAAATACGAACGTTAATTTTTGTACGTTCCCGTATCCCATGACATATATTTAAAAATATATTATTGCCTAGAATAAAAAAAAATATGAAAAATATGGTACTAAAATTAATGAAGCATATTTTTCTGTGTGTTACTGATCACTTTCTCTCTATATTAAAAAAAAGTAACCACCGCCGCGGCCGCCGCTGTCAATTAAGATTTTGTGCCTTTAAGTCTTTCTGGACTAATATCCAGAAAACTATTGCATATAAAAATTAAAAAATTGGTAGTTTTATAAAGAAATGTTCGAACACGCTGAAGCAAACAATTTTTAAATAGAAGAATTATTTTAAGAGATATTTAATATTAAAATTGGTCAAAATAATTTTCTTATAAAAGTTTTATAGAAACGAAAACTATACACAGGAATTTAACCATAATTTGTAAGGATATATTTGACAAGGTTGGGGTGTGCAGACTGTAATTATTTCTTCAATTTGACTCATTTTTTGAGGTTATATTTCAATTTTTTATTCAAAATTTTCAGTATTTTGACGAAGATTTATTTCATATTTCATAAATTCCATTATTTGAATCGTTGCCAATTTGTAAAATATCGCACGTAATAATATTCCCTTTCAATTAAGAAATGCATTAACACGTGACTATTAAAAAAACTTTAAAATAATAATTAAATGATCAAGTGTTAAAAGCAATAAATGTAGAAAATAACGGAATAAAAAATATACTTGCGCGTGAATATTAAAAAGATAAATAATAAAATTATTCCGCGTTTTCAAAGCATTAAGTAGAGTAAGATTAATTTATTTCGACAAAATATTTTATCTATTATTGCAAATTTTAAAACAGCGTAGTTAATAATATTTCCCTTCAATTAAAAGCTATATTTTTACGTTTAATAATTACGTTTAAATCAACGAAATAACTAATAAATTGGTAAAATATAATTAAAAATACAGATAAACGTTGAATTAAAGATCACTCGATGGCATAACTACCATGCGTAACGCATCTGGTATCAAATGAATGCGACGCCACAGATATGCACTTTTGGCTTTAAATCCTATATTTTGGCGACAGTTCTTTTCTTTTATAGAAAGTAGTAGTCGGGATAATGGAGTAATACCCAATTTTCTATAGCATCGTTATAAAATTTCCCGATGCCATGACATTGCTTACTTAACCATTTTGCACGAATTGATTTTCAAATGTTTAATTAACCTTATTTTATCAACAGTTGTTAGCTGTCTCGACAGCAGTTGATTCGGCTTAAAAATCCCTTGGTCAAAGGAAAATGAATGGAAACCCGATTATAGCAGATATTAAAGCGAGCAGCCGATTACACAATGCCGATTATAGCAGCCGATTACAGCAGGTCGTTCAATTATAATTCAATCTTCCGCAATCGTTTTAAGGTTGATCAAATCAGAGTGTTTTTACAGTTTGTGGTGTCAGAACGGGGGTTGGCGAGCGTAGCTCGTAGGGGGCAGAGCCCACTAGTATTCTAAAAAAAAACACTTAAGAAATATTTCGTCACTTTACTTCCATTAAGTGTTGTGTTTAATTAAATCAAAATACTTGTTGCTCAAACAATTGCTCACCAGGGCTAAATAAAAAAAATAATAATAATACAGACTTTAACATTGAATTATTAATATAACATTACAGATCGCACCATTTCGTGGTGCAAATAAAGCAATTTTGGAGGTTGCATCATTTCGTGGTGCTTTTAAAAATTAAGAAATACCATTTTTGGTGGTTTTCATTATTTTGCTCCATGGAATGGTGCAACTTTGAGCGGAAATTTTTAACAGTGTATTTCCATCGTTTACCAACATATTAAATACATTATTATATTATTTATAATAAGTGATTTTATCCAATAATGTCAAAAGACATGTTTCTTAATACGAATTAAACAAGATTAAAAATTAATAATAATAATAATTTACAAAATGTACATATTGTATTGTATTTTATTGTACAACATTTTTTTGCGTTTTTCTTTTGCGTTTTCTTAATGTTTGTTTTATGATTTCTTGAAAATAATATTTCGCATCTCTTCAAAATACTTTTAAAAATTCATTAATCACAATAATTTTTTTATCTTGAATAACGTGTTAAATAAACTCAGCTTCCGTTTTACATGTCCCTAGTACATTATTAATCGATAATAGCAAATGACTTGTATTTAAATATGTAATTTAGTTAAAAAGTGACGTGAATCTAATAACGTCACTCAAATATATATTTTATTTTTCTATAGTAATTTCTATGTTAACAGCATGTTAGATGCCTGACAATTAATTATTTCATTTTGTCTGGATTAATTTTTCAGATTATTCTTTATGAAGCGTTTTTTTGTTTATGCAATCTTTAAAAAACAACGCATTACAGCAATATTGTTGCAAGAAAAGCGATTTAATCAACTTAAATGCGATAAATAAAGTTACAGTATAACAATATAGAAGTGTGTTATGCATTCGAAATGATCTATACAACGTTTATATAGAGTGCAAAGATTAAAATGAGAAAAAAAAAGTACGATGTATGAAATAATATAGATTTTAGAACTTGTTAGTCTTTATTTTTTGTCCAACTATATAAAAAGGTTCTAAAGGGCTCAGTTGTTTTAAATATTAGAAGAACGAATTTATAATTAGACATAATTACTACTAAGTTAATTATAATATGCCCTTTGTCATTCAAACATAGGTACATAAAACATTAAGTTAAAATAGTGTTTTTTTTTATTTTGGCTAAATTAAAACATTTAAGAATGCAAATCTATTCACTATAAATCTGTTTATTAGAGCATTTTTTTTTCTTTATTCAGTTACGCATTTAAGATTGTTCGATGCAATATGGACATTCATGTAGAAAATAATTAATTTAATTGCATTTGAAGATGTATATTTAAATTTAAATTATTTAATTATTATAAATTTAAATTATATCTATAAAATTATAAAACAAAATAATTATTATTTCATGACACTTATTCTAAAGGAATTATCGAAATGTAATAGATATAACGAATAAGGATTACCTATATTTGATAACGTTGATAATAGAAAATATTATTAATAATAATTCAACAAGAAAAAGAATGAAAGATAATAATTATAATAATAGTCCTGTCAGCAAATATCTACAAATTCTACCACAAAATTCTTTGTTCATATGCATTTTATCTCAAACAATTCCGACTGTAATATAGACCGGAATTGCTAAGATTTAATCCGGTAGTATGTGATAAATGTATTTAAGTTTTACTGGTCTTTAGAATAAAGGCCTGTGATCTACATTGAACTACAATGTCGATAAAAAAGAAATTTCTGGAACGCCCGAACAAAATGTCTTCTGCAGAATACGAAGACCTCGCATTCGAGTATAACTTTAATCTTATGGTTCTTTTACACCGTACATCAGAGTTTCGGTATTATCGGCCGACTCGATGTTAACCTTTGGCTTAAAAAATAATGTCTCGAACTTTCAATCTCTTATTGATAAAGTAATATTGTTGTCTGTAAAAAAGCAATGTCGCCTTTAAACAGCCAAAGGAATGATTGAAAATAAAACGTGACGTCATGATTGTTATTTTTATATCTCCATTCTCCTATTTAGATCTGTCTATATGAGTGCAGAAATGTGTTAAACGTATTCAGATATATGGCGGCCCTAAAACACCACAGTGGAGAGAGGAGTCTTGATTGTTGTGTTGCGTCACATTTTGTCACTTCAAGTTATCCCGTGAACTTAAGAAAAATTAAGAACAACATGACAACATAGATGCAAGCTTTCTTTTTCTATATTGACATGTTTTTATTAGGTGCGTTCGTAATTATATAAATACGTAGCACCTATAGTCGTCGTTTGGTCCGTCCGTCTGTCCGTCCGTCTGTCTGTCTGTCTGTCCGCATATAACAACGCAAAAACTACCCAACCAAATGGTTTGCAATTTAAAATATATTATCTTTGCAGAATTTTGTCGAGACATTTCAAATTTTATTAAAATCGAATCAAAACTTTAGGAGATATTAATAAAAATATTTATTAAGAAATTTGAATTTTTTTTTTTTTTTTAATCGGTGCTTTTTTGTTATAGGAGCTTCCGAAGTTTAATCGTCAAGCGACCGAGATACTTATTTTATGACAGAAATTAATCTGCAGACGATATAATTCATTTCACAGAATTAAAAATCATCAAGATCTGAATATTTATTGAACTAGCTGATACATATATATCTGAATATTTATATAACTAGTTAAGATATTTGTATGAACAGTGTCATAAAATATATACTTAACTAGCTGTTTAACTCGTTCTACGCACGGGATATCATGAATTTAATTCTAAAACGTGCGTACGAAGGCACCTCGTTTGTAACGTTTGACGTACAATTTCCAACTTGTTTTGTTATTTAATGTTATTATTTCTTTTCTTTGCTCTAACACCCCCCCCCCTCCACCCCTTTTTTAAGGCATATGCCGCCGTATCCTGCTTATAACTTTTTTTTTTTTTATGCAATTTTTTTTCCATATATAATTTTCTGCAAACTTTTAAAGAGCGGCCCTTACACCGCGACAGTATATATATTTTTTAATTAGGGTTTCTTCAAAATTTTCTTTTCTATTCATTTCTGTATTTAGTTTTCTTTAAAGAAATAGCTATGAAAATGTAAACATTCATTTGGTTTAGTGCTTTAGTGGTATAATCAATGGTAAGTTTTTAAAATTCTGTAAATTCGTATTCTGAGCTGGATAATTCAGTTGAAGGAAAATATATTTTGATTATACGGAATTTAGTTTATAGAAATCCTGGAATGCCTAAAGTAATTACCGTGGGTATTTGCATAAACATGTTTAGCTAAGAAGCTCTTAAGGTGAAAAGAAAATTGTGTTTTTCTTAAATAAAAGTAAAAATTGGAGGAATAAAAAGGTTTGATTCCAGAAACTAGACAAAATTTTTGTAAAAATAGATTTATATATATTAAATCATCAAATATATGTCACAAATGCCGTTTTCCGTTTTATATAAAAGTGCTAATAACAGGATAAAGTATTCAGTATTCAGTATTTTTCATGATTATTACTAATTTTTATGCCATAATGTATTCGCCTTTTCCATTTCTTTTCTATTTACTAATTAAAATATTGGGGTTTTGCTTTTTCTCCTTACTCTTACTTAGATTCTGTGCATATTAACCAAAAATTAAACTGAATCTAGTTAACATAAATATTACTATTATACTTTAAGGTTTAAGAAAATTTAAAGAAGGCGAGAACAAAGAAATTTAAATAAAATGAATTAAAGAGGCCAACACAGAGTAAATTTAAATAATTAAATTGAATAAAACAATGACTTAAATTTTAGAAAATGGGTTAATAGAACTCTCAAGTTTTCACAAAATCCAAGTTCCCCAATAAGTAGCCTGGTGAGCGCATGTATTGTCATGGTAAATAAAAAAAGGATTTTTCCACAAATATTTTAAAAAAAAAAAAAAATTAGTAAAAGTATAATTTTGCAATGAAACCTGTAAATCGCAGCATGGAAAGCAGGAAAGGGGATAGACAACCAATGAAATTAAAAGGAGAAGAAATTAATTTAGGATTTTAGAGATACCATGGTAATGCAGAAGTTCAACAGGACTATGGCAGTGATCGTATAATACTATACTCCTCATAATTTCAAAAACGCATTTAAAGTTTTTTTTAAAAATATGAATAATGAATTCCTTCTATTAGCTTATTAATTAATGTATTTTAATCGTCCATATTTATAATTATATTAAGTTCAATTTCTTCTAAAGAAATCTAAAGTTTCTTTGTAATTAATAATCGTACATATAGGAATTAGCTACTTTAACAGTTAATACAGGAAATCCTGTATCCTAATTTCTCAACTACTCAACATTTATTTAAGTAAAAAAAAAGCAAAGAAAGTATAATTTAAGTGTGTTCTTTATTGTTAAATAATTTAAAATAATAATAATAATAGAAGTATGTTTATTTAGATCCAACAGAATATCTGAAATAAGAATTAAGTATAATTAACCAGAAAGAAGAATTAATTTGATTACTTATCTCTAAAGAAAGACAATAACAAAATTTGGAGTTCACTAGATGTTTTACACTTAGTTTCTTCATTAATTTACTTTGCATTAAATATAATATTTAGCCTTTAATCAATGGTGGAATAAATAAAGAAATATTTTTTAAAAAATCAGAAAAATCCATATGTATATATACAAACTAAGATGAGTTAACCTTAAATGATATGTTTATTCATTTTTGATAAATGATTGCTGTCATAATTATCTCAGACTCATTATTCCGCCAATTGCTTAAAAAACAGAATATAAATTTAAACATAAATACAACAATACAGTTTTCTTATCACTTGCAATTCAACTTTTTCAACAAAATTAAAAATTAAAGATTGCATTTTACCTACATTTTCAGGTATGTGTTCTTGAGAAGACAATTTTATCTTTTTTTTTCTTTTTTTTGACAACACTAAGTTAATAAAGTTATTCTACACAACACTAAATAAGCTCAGCTATTCAGTGCTCCATAATTCAAGATGCAGGCATCATTACAGGAGGCAGTTCATATGATTTTCAATTCTAAAAGTCATCATACTATGATCTTGACCAGTCACTCCTTGACCAAACTGCAAACAATTGTAACCCTTAGAATAGAGACGTTATTTTACGTTTCCTGGTACACCGGAGAACCTATTCCTTCCGACTTAAAGGCTTACAGTTTTAGCCATTTACTTTGTTTTACTAGTTCAAGGTCTTTTTATCTCTTATGACTTTTTTAAACATAGTCTCTCGTTACCGAATCCGGGAAAAAATAGCTCGACGGAAAATAAAAGACTTTTTTACTGTATCAGTGCTTCAATTAGATCCGCGATCGTGGGTCAAACTGATCAAGCACTCTTCTCCTTGTACACGTAAAACTATCTTTTTTCCAGCATTCCTTAACTCTTCGAATTCCCTAGCTTCTCATGTGCTTATTTAAAAAAAATGGCAGGGGGGTTAGAGACGAAAATGCTTTCACCTTATTCGTTGTTAGACTTGGGTTCACCCATTTTCTGAAATTTGGATGAGGCCATTTATTTCTGAGGATTGGGTAGAAAAGTCTGCAAAAAAAGGACCCTAAACTGACAGACGTGTGTCACAACGAATGCTTGTTTGACCACCTGCTTTAGAGATAAAAATGCATGATAAAGCAGTTGTTTACAATAGGTTTGCTAAAAGCACAGGAAAAGGGAGATATTTTTTGGTCTTATACCGTAATACGTTTTGTGACGAAGGGAGTGTGCCATAAAAGGCCTTTTCATAAAATAATTGGCCTGCGTATAATAGCTGCAATAAAAATGACCAATTTAACACCTGTTTTTAATTATGATAATTTTATTTTTAAGATAAAAAAAATGTAGCCCACCTGTCATTTCTACAATAATTGGTTATTAAAATGAATTTTCCCAGTTGACAAAAGAGATTGCGTTTAACGAGTAGATACTGGCGGGACCCTCCTGGTGGTTCTGACACGGACCCTTCAGTGGGGAAGATGACCGGAAGCCCAATACAGCGAGATGTTCTTCTACACGACGGGGACAGGAGACTTATGAACCAACACCTCACCGTGGTGAGCCGAGGGAAAGGGACGTCCGAAAAAGCCGGAGACCCCACAAAGACTCGGTGTTGTGTGTCACCGGGTCAGGGTCCCTCCTCGCAAGCGCAGATTCTCTGCGGCGCGAGCACTCGGCCAGTGCCCGCGCACGCATATAGGAGGACCCTCCTGGTTGTGCGCGTTAAACTTCCATTAGGACTTTGGTGCGACGGTTGACGTGCTTGACGGGCGACTGGCGGCGCAACTCAGTTTTCACAAAGAGATAGGTTGTAACAGGGGATTGAGAATCCACGCTTAAATAAGAATAGCTATTGTAAACAAGGCCCATAAATGTAAAAAAAAAAGCCAGGTTCTTTTTTCCATGAGAATGTAATTTTGAATAGATAAAAAAGTGTGCAGTCATAATCATTTGTAAATAACATTATTTAAACGAACGAAAACAATATTAAAGAAAAAACAAAGAGAAAAAAAAGGCGGAGGTTTACTGGAGAATTAAATAAAAAGAAACCAGGAGAAATTTACAATTAAATACAAACCAACCATAACAAACGTGTATTAATTATGTTTTTTTTTTTTTAGTAATTCAAATGGGATCAAAAATATTAAACTGGTAGCTCGTAACTTCCGTTAACCTAAAATAAATAAAGAAATATAAGTTACTGATATTTAACAATTTGTTCAAAATGTTTAGAATCTTTATGCCGATGCAAAATGTAGGATTTTAGTATTAAATACATTTGAATGTAAAAATTCCATTCCCTTTTAGTAAATGAAGTAAATATTTATAATCAGTCTGTTATTTTCTAATGTTGCTCCAAAGTATATTACATTTTCAGACAAATATTGACATTTTGCAATGTATCTCATCACTTCTGCTTATTAAAATATCTTGATACAAGTAATATTCCTTAAAAAGATTTAATTTTTATTTCTTGATCAGAAATAAAATGAATGTAATTTAAGAAATTACCGATAAAATGTACAAAAATTTTATTTGAAAATGACTTCATAGTTAAATGAAATATTTTCAAACAAAGTAAACGTTTAATGTTTTGTTACCTGTACATTATACAGTTTCCAGTTCATGTCACAAAATTAATTGATCCCTTATTGGAAAAATCTTAACGCAATTCACATTTAATATATTATTTTTTAAGAACATCCAAAGTTAAAGAAGATAGGAAAATGTTTCAAGATATTAAAAGACACATTTTTGTTTTTTAATAAATACATCATATTCCGACTTAATAAAGACACAAGCGCCTGGGAATTATATCGAGCTACGTTTTAATGAAAATAAATTTTGAGTAAAAAAAGTATCAATATATTTTGTAGATTATGATGTAACATTTTTTTTATTTACGATAAATAATTGCATCAACTTTGCAAGCTTTATTTTATTAAAATATTTTTGACTCTAAATTTTAATATCGAAGGATATTCCCTCCACCAACCGCATTTCAATTTTAATCTTACGAATGAGGCTTTAAGTAAAATTGTTTTGGAATAAGTCAGCTTAATAACACATTAGGAACGTACGCGTAGATTCTACGCATTGATAAATGCGTCAAAAGTGGGAAAAAATACGAAGTGTATCTTTAAATTTTAAAAACTAAGCAACAGATATAAAGATTGGAGAGAATTAAAATAGCATTATTATCTGATTTTCGTTACTCATCAGAATTGACAAATATTAATAAATATTTTTTATTCTTTGTTTTGAAACGTATATTTTGACTATGCATTTTTTTGTCTTGTGAACAAATATTTGAAAGTGAATTTTATAAAATGGATGGATGGGCTTGATTACTTCTTGACCATTTTTTATGGGCTCCTTGCTGTTGGTGGGTAGAGGTGCTTTGAGGTGAGAACTGTTGAAAGAAAAGTGACACGAATTTCGCTTTCGTACAAGGAAAACCCTAGAGATACAGTAAGAAGTGTGAGTTTACCTATTCCAATGTCCATGTATCTTAAAAAGGCATTCGACAGACAACTGAGCAGTATAAATGTCAGCGGCTATTTGAAAATTTAATGCATTATACAGTGAACTGCCGTTCATGATGACTTCCAAAGCAGAACATTTTCCACGCACTGTGCGAAGTCCGCATTGAGGGATGTAAACATTACCCTGTCTTAAGTATATTTGCGTTGAATAAATTGAATTAAGTTTTTCACAAAATGAAATAAGTTACCAAATTTATGCTAAGAGAAGCAACTTTTTTCTTAATTTAGTAATTTTAAGGAAAAAGCAGGTTAATGACAATGTTCTAACACAGAAGAATGCGTTACTCTATCTAGACCAGTGGTTCCCAACAGGGGGGCGTACGCCCCACAGGGGGGCAATTTGACTTTTCAGGGGGGCAATTCCAGATTTTTGTGAACTCATACCCTCTGAATTGTTTTTGTAATAGTAATGCTGTAGAATGAAAATAAAAGTTACACAGTCAAATTAAAAAAACAAAATGAAAAAAACAAGTTTTTTATTCACTTTTTAAAAAGTCTCCAGTCTCCATTCAAAAGTTTTAAATACACCTGTACCAGAATAATTATAGAAAAAATTATTTAAGATATTTAGATACTTTATATATTTAAAAATTCTTTATAATTTTTCTGATTTATAAGTATTTTAGAATTTTAAACAACTTTTTCGACTATTTATTGAATGAGTCGCACTGCAATATGTCACATGGAAATCCATTTTACACATGAAACTATTCAAGTGTATATTTAACAATTACTTGACGACCTTCCTTTACAGAATCTTTTATCACGTTTTATTCTGATTAGAAATTGTTGTATAAATTAATCGCAGAAATTCTGTGATTAAATAAGACAAAAATGTTTTATTCAAAATTTTTGATTGGTCTAATCAAGGATTCTGAGCACTCTATACATCACGCATACCTGGCGACCGTTGCGAAGAGATTAAAAGTGACCCATTATATGCCAACGATACTTTAAACTACGAGTAGTATCTGATGATTATAAAAAATATTTTATTCATCCATTACCTTCGGTATGTTTCAGGATCAATGTTAAATGTTTTTTACTCTATCAGTTCATTCATTTAAATTTTTATAAGAATTATATTTTTTAGGGGGAGGGGGGGGGGGGGGCATCATCATTTTAGAGATGCTTTGGTGGGGCACGGGCAAAACAGGTTGGGAACCACTGATCTAGACAAAGATATTTACAAAGAAACAGCGGTACTAACGCAATTCTATTTTAATTCAAGTATATAACTTTTCTCTGCTATAGTTGAAAAAATGATCATTTGACACATAATTTATGTTTTGCTACACCATTGAAATTTTGGTCTGTTTTGTCACATTTTGATTGGTACTATGGGATACTAACAGCCGTTAGCAATTTTTCAACCTATTACGTTTCTGGTTGGGTAATGTTTTGTTTTTCTTCGACACTATCACTGGCAATCACTAGCTCAATCACTAAAGTTACACCAAACTTGCTTTGGAAGAAATAATGTAAAAATTAGTTTCGATTATGCACGGACACTTTGTGAAAAATTGCCCGTATTACCTGTTGAATAATACGCATTAAGCAATGTTCTTAACATTAACTGCAAATAGATAATCATGGAAAAAATTAATTTGTCTTCATTAGCCTGAAGTTCAGACACCTTAACGAAAGTCTAATATAGAAAGTAATCAGATAATATAGGTATATTGGAAAAAAAAGTGTTAGAAATATTTTTTGTCGTCTTCTATAATGGTAAAATAAAGCCACAATAACGCAGTTGCAGTTTTGGGAGCAAATTATCTATTTATCCCCTTCATCCGCAGTTTAAGCTAATCTTCCCAGATTCCTTCAAAGAAATTTTGGTTAACGTGAATTTTGTTCCAGTTAATAAAGATAACCTGCACTTAATTGTTTCCGAAATTATAAGTGTGCCAAATGGTATTTTTTTGCACGATTAGGAAGGATTCGAAATTCCCATTTTGGAAGATCAAGCCGACATGTAACGTTACATACTATCGAAGTTTTATATAAAATGGCATGAAAATGCCTTTCAGATATCTCAATGTGTTCACTATATATTTTAATTTTTTAATCATAGTTCGTGTACAGTTTTAATTCAATCGAATAGCGATAGATGGCAGAAGTACAAAAGGTTTAAAAAAGGACAATGTTCCGAATATCTGTTACTACGTCAGAAAAAAGAGATAAAAGTCATTCTATTAACGTTCTTAATTTTCATAACATTAATTATTATTAAGTTTTTAAAATTCTTTATATTTTCATAAGATGTATGTATTAATTTCCTTTCATTCTCTTTTATTGGAATTTTTGTCAATCTGCGAACCTGTTATCCGGACCTGTTCTCTGGGCAAGTTTGTTCTGTTTTGTTTTTGATTATGAAAGTGTTGTAAAATCTGAATCTAAAATCAAAATCTGAGAGTTGCTTATTAAAAATGTGAAAACAATGAAAATCTCGAGTCTGATCTTCTGAAATTATGCTTCAATTTATTTAATTTTAAGACATAGTTATTCAAAAGAAATACACGTGGTTTTTAAGTAATTTTTAGCGATTTAACAGAAGTATTTAATACAATACTACTCCATTTTATACTGTAAACGCCGGTGTCATGACAAAGACGAATATTGTTTTTACCTTTTTGAGAAATTCAAGTCTTACGATGATTACAAAATCACTATTAAAAAGTTTTCTGATTATTCTGGGAAGCAATAGCTCTAAAAATCATGATGATTCACTTTAGAGTTTAACCGCCGTTACAAATCAAAACACGTAGATTTTTTTAAATTCAGTTTAATTTTTTTTTAATTCTGCATTCTTAAAAAACTATACAGTTCGTATGCTTTTACACAATTTCATTTAATGCTGAGGAAATGAACTCCCCAGTTCCCCATCACTAATGTTAAACCCATGGACGTAAGATGCATTCGTATATTTAACATATGGGAATTAATGTTTTTGACTTTTTTTTTCTGTGTACATTTCTTAAAGGATGTCTCATGTTTTTCGTAGCTGTAAAAATATTTCTAAAATATATGCATAATTTATAATTTTATGTGTTAAAATAAAACGGAGTAAGATCTTAACATTTCATATACAGTTATGTATACACATTAGACATATTTTGACAACTGAGAAAAATAGGTACATCCTTTAAGAAGTATACGCAGAAAAATAAAGTTAAAAATATAAATTTCTTGACGAAATATTTTAAATATACGAATGCAACCTTCACCCACTGATTTAAATTTAGCGAGTGGAATTGGAAAGTTGACTGTCTAACAGCTTTAACTGAAATTCATTCATGTAAGTAAAGAGTGAATTTTGTTAATATTTTTTCAGCCATTTCTTGATGTTCTACTGCTCTAGAAATTGAGTATAATTAGGTATTCTCAAATATAATACAATGATTTCATATTTTCAGAACTTAATTACCAATTAATAAATTAATAGTGATTAAATTGTGATTATACAGTAAATAAGCTGTTTAAAAATCTTGAATATACAACTTAAATAATGTTTTCTCTTCTTTCTTTCTTGTTGTCATATGTTAAAGAAACTGAACAAAAATTAATTTTATTTTTTAAATCTATTACCACAGGAATCAGTCATAAATGTTTTTTCTTACTAAAATAACATTTAACAGTAATCTATATAATTTTTTTTTCTTTCAGTTGCCATACCTTATAAAGAACCAACAGTTTTTTTTTTTTAATAATTTAATTAATTCTGGCTTTTTTACTAAGCATACACAAACGCCACGAATTCTACATACTCGGGACCCACGCTAAGGTCAGGAATTGCAATGGACATGTTTTGGAGCAACATGAATTGCAACCATGGAATTAAGCGTTATTTAAAAAAAAATAATAATAACTGAATGTTTATAAAAGCATTTTTAAAAGAAAAAAGTATTTTTATACTTAGTGATGTCGCACCAAAGAATCAATTGACACCGTTAATTTTTAGTAGCATTATTCGTCTTATTTAATGACAGAAATGCTGACATTTTTTAAACACAATGAATACAACTAAAATTTAATTCTGGCAATCCCCTAATAATACAATACAATAAGTGTTGAAAGTTAAGAAACGTATTGCGTAATAAGAAATCCTACAAGCAAATACCAGAAGTGAAAATGATACTGTATGCTATGAACATTTTATCCAATGTAAAGATTTTATGAATACGAAAATAAACATTAAAATAAACTTACAAATCATAAACATTTTATATAATGCACAAAATGAAATAAGCTAAATTTAATATAAATTTTGTTGCTTACAATATTTCTACAGTAAGAGAAAAGTTTATGTCTTTCCCAATTGTTGAAAATATGTTTTATAGAATAGAGAATGCAATGCAAAATGTTTTAAAAAATGTTTTTTATTTGCTTTTGCTACTAAGCCATAATATGGCGTAGAGTCTTTCATTTCTTTTGAAAACATTTTGTTGGAGTATTTTTGTTAAAAAGGGAATTGTTTTGCGTTCTGTTTTTTTGAAATATTTATAAATGTACAATTGGCCAAAAATATATGTTTAAATTGTAACAGAATAAATAGACATTTGGATGAAAATTATGTCTTCTTCCAATTTATGATATAAAAATAAGCTTAAGAATAATCTACAAATTAAAATTGTAACTAATTCTGAAATTTTATTTACGAACAACTAATTTTGACATAATATTTGGCTTTTTCGGTAAATTTTACATTAAGATACCACAAGAGAAGTTCTTCGGTGAAGCGGTTTATTAATTAGGGATGTTAAAATTTATAGCGGGTGTCCCAAAAAGGACTGATGGATTTTAAAATTAAATAAATTGCAAACGGTGACAGATATTAAAACATTCTTGCAGAAGGGTTATGTATGATGTCATATGTTTTTCAACTGTGATTCTTGATTTATTTGTATTTGTTGCAAAACAGATCGCAGTGCGGGTCATTTTTTCACCATAGCACAAAAGCTTCCCGGCAAAGAAAAAAAAATGGATTCACATACTTGAAGCTTATGAAATTAGATTTATGTCAAAAAATTTATATTACCGTTCATATTTTTGTTCGAAAATTAAGTAAGGTAAAGCCAGGAGAGATAGCGTACATAGAGGTTCGGGTGGAAGGAGTAGAGCAGCGACAGCAGGTAGTTTTACAACAGCAGTAGTGGGGTGTCTACTTGAAAGTGCATGGTGAGTTCTTTGAGCGTCTAAGATAAAGCATTGCTATTTTGTTTTATTTTCCCAAAATAAGTGGTAGAATTTTCATAGCTACAATGCAGTACAAAATAGAATACAATCTCAGTAGTACAAAATATTTTAAATTTAAACGATTTCTCATAAGCTACTAATATAGACTAACAATGTGAACATCAACGGTTCGTTTTAGAAGCGGCCTTGTTTATATACAAGGCCGCGCTATCTCTCCTACCAAAATTGGAGAGTTTGCGCGTCTGCTACTTAGGAGAAATGTCGCATTGTTCCCATTAGTTTCCATGCTAGGAGAGATTACGCAGCTTATTGGTAAATCTGCATAAAAAATGAAAAATAAAAATGGACTAATTTTAAGTTAAACGTGTTATCAAGTAACTTAATGTTATTTTGTAATCTTATCTGGAGTTTTCTTTTTCTGATTCTTTATTTTTTTCCTTTAATTAAAAATGTTTAATCGTTTTAAAATTATTTACTTTTTCTGATTATTTAATCATTAGGTTGAAATATTCACTCCTAATACAATAATATTTTTTCGCAAAAACCTTACAACAATGTCATTTAAGAGTAATTCTTATTGTTAACAATTTAATTGTAGTTATTATTCGTAACAATCTCTATTACCCATGTGCGTAATCACACCAACCTTGTAAGGACAGATTGCGCAAAATAACTTTCTTGGTTTTATTACAGCTGGTCTATTAAATTACAACATAACAGCAAAATAACAATGGAAATGCATAAAAAACAAATGAAGTAAAAATTATTCAGGGATAGTTTAGAAAAAAAAATAATATTTAGATTTTTTATTGTTATTCTTTTCAATTGTGCGCAGACTCTCCTAGCTTTACCTTAAACAGTTTTTTTTTTCGAAATTATTTTTCGTAAAATAATATGAATTGTAACCTACATTTTTTTAAAAACATAAATAAATTCCTAGCAGATTCAATTATGCAAATCCAATATTACAGCTCTTACGCTAAGTATTTAGCTTTTGAGTTATGCTTAAACAGCTAACCGTATTGCAATGTGCTTCGCACCGAATACAAATTAGAATTTCCAAAATTCAAACTTAATTATTTCTAAACGAATTTATCGAAGTACTTCCCATTTTATATACTAAGGTAACATCTACCGAAAAAGTTAAATATGATGCAAAAATTAAATGTTATTATAAATATGTTGGTACAATTTCCCTATGGAGACGATCCCCTAAAATTATTTTTATAACATAAATTGAAGGAAGACATATTTTCGAGTTAAAAGGCTATTTCCGTATTTTTTTTTGGTGGGGGTGCGACATGTAGATTAAAATGTATGAGGTGTAGTTTTGTAATGAAAAGCTTCCTGTCCCTATATGGTTATTTATTAATTCCATTCAATAAGTTTTCTGGTTTTCTTGATTGGAATAAAACCAGGAAACTATGATTCGTAACACAATCATAACAAAACTAACACTTATCATTACAGTATTTATATCATTCATTCACTATTCATGAAACTATTCGTAACAAATAATTTGTTACAATATCTTACTTAATCCCTTCGGACTGAGCGCCGCGTATACATACAGTATAGGGTGCTCAGAATCCTTCATTATTCCTACCAGTAATTGTGAATAGAAATTTTTGATTTTTTTACCCATAGAAATTCTATTATTAAATAAGGCAAAAAAAATTAATTCGGAATTACCGGTGATAAAAGATTAAAAAATCTATAAAAGAAGGTCGTCGTATAATGGAAAACTGTGTACTACAGTA
Organism: Maratus michaelseni; assembly: GCA_963931845.1. Classification (NCBI taxonomy): domain Eukaryota; kingdom Metazoa; phylum Arthropoda; class Arachnida; order Araneae; family Salticidae; genus Maratus; species Maratus michaelseni. The sequence continues at coordinate 70,349,740 of OZ007589.1, forward strand.
AAACTTATGAATAATGGACACCTCGAGACCTGCAAAAATACCCGTTTTCCGTTGCTCGCTATAAAGGGTGTTGGGGAAAAATTGTTCCAAAAATTGTCCCATAAATAGAAATCTCCGTTATTCTGCAAAGACCCGTTATGGACGTTTTGCTGTTTGCAAGTCCATATTGCTGCACTCAGTTGCAATTTTGTATATTACAGTTTATACTCTTAAAGTTATAGTAATGTATGAATGTCATCATGTTCACAGGTCTAAAGGTATGGTATTAACAATACATTTACAAGGGTCAACTGACACCTTTTAAGATTTTTCTATTGTTCTATTATTTGAAATTTTGAGCGCTGATAAATATTAAAATAAATTTTCGATGTTTGAACATAATATCACCTTCGGAGTCAAGAAAATGAATTAAGTTGGCCACGTGACCGGCACGTATGTTATATAGCACCTCACAGCTCAGAGTCAAGAAAATAGAGTTGGGTACAGTCGGATAGGAATCTTTAGGCGGTTCTCAAATAATTATTTTCCCCGCTCAACAACGCGTAACATTCTTTCACATTTTATGACTCACTAGCAAGCTACGCCCGCTACGCTGGTCAATTTCTTATAACGAACTTTTAGTCAAACAAAATATTGACTTTTCATAATTCACTTTTATATTTTAACAGAATAATAAGGCTACTATAATTTGTGACTCGTGCTATAGCCAATATACGCGTCAGGACACGCCGCCCTTATCATTATATTTTTATGCGTGAAGGTTTCGCTATGGTACTCCATTGTGAAATTTGGTAATTTTTGAAATTCAATATTTGAAAAATGGCATAATCATTAGATTTGAAATTTATATCACTAAAAATACAATTTTTTACCTTTCGAACGCAGTCTGCCTAACAATTTTCTGACAAATACTTTTCGAGCTGTTATTTTTTTTTCAGTAACTTCAAATGTTTCATTTTCCGAGATTAATATGTGGCAACAATTAGTGAAAAACCAAGTCATCAGCAACGCATAGTTTTTTTATTAAATAGGCTGTTGGAGCAGGGATTGTCACCACCAATTTGCCACCATAACTTTTGAAATCGGTTCTGTAGTTCCACAGAATTCCATAGAAATTGTAATTTAGAATGGTTTTAGAACGCTTTTTGCTTATTTCACCCTTTTAAATTTCGAATTTTTTAAAAAAAATGTTCTTACATCTTATAAATAACTACAATGCCAAATTTCATAATTCTAGCTTCAGTATAAAAAAGATCGCAATTTTAGAAAGTTTTTCTCTCCTGCACCCACCTGGGGTTAGTGACACCAACATAAAATATAGCGTATGTTGGAGCAGGGGTTGTCATCATCAATTTGCCACCATCACTTTTGAAATCGGTTCGGTAGTTCTAGAGATTCCATAGAAATTGTGATTTAGAATGTTTTGAGAACGCTTTTCGCTCATTTCACCCTTTTAAATTTCGATTTTTTTAAATTTTGATTTTGGAGAGCATTTACATCTTATAAGTAACTACAGTGCCAAATTTCAAATTTCTAGCTCCTTCAGTATAAAAAAAATCGCAATTTTAGAACGTTTTCCGCTCCTGTACCCCCCCCCCCCCCTGGGGTGAGTGGCACCGACATAAAATATTGCCTATGTTGGAGCAGGGGTTGTCACCATCAATTTGCCACCACCACTTTTGAAATAGGTTCGGTAGTTCCAGAGATTCCATAGAAATTGTGATTTAGAATGTTTTGAGAACGCTTTTCGCTCATTTCACCCTTTTAAATTTCTATTTTTTTTATTTTGTTCTTAGAGAGCATTTACATCTTATAAGTAACTACAATGCCAAATTTCAAATATCTAGCTCTTTCAGTATAAAAAAAATCGCAATTTTAGAAAGTTTTTCGCTCCTGCACCACCCTGGGGTTGGTCGCACAGACATAAAATATAGCCTATGTTGGAGCAGGGGTTGTCACCATCAATTTGCCACCATCACTTTTGAAATCGGTTCGGTAGTTCCAGAGATTACCCCCTATAAACAAACAAAAAACAATCTTTACTCGTTTATAATATTAGTATAGATTTAAAAAAAACATGGTACTTGATTATTGAAGTCATATTTGTAATAGAACAGTTTTTATGATTTTCTCATAAATGGAGTACATCGTGAGTTATAAGTTATTGTTGGAAGTTTTTTTTCCTTTCCTGCGATGTCGTGTACGCAAATTCAGCTTTAAAATCCAACTTTGCAACATTTTCTGAAAAATCTTTCGTCTTTATTCAAAACAAAATAAATAACTTAGTTTCTTAATGAGAGAATCAGCAAAATTTCACGCGTTTGAGAACAAAATTGAATTAAAAAATGTGTCAGAACATTTCTAATTTGGATTTGAGAACAGGTCTAATGAATTATGGATCCAAAGACTTTAGTTTATATTGAAATGATTAGTTATTGTCTTATTAAAAATACACCGGTAGAAATAGTGGTAATATAATGATGTTTGCACAAAAAAAAAAAAAAAAAAAAAAAAAAAAAACTTTTTAATTTTTAAACTTTATTGGAAAAAAATCAATACACATGCCAAGGTTTCGTGTATTATGTATGAAAAGCTACAATTTATTTGGAACTATAGTTTTTAAAACGTTAGCTACACTTGTTTCTCAATTAAATGGCTTTTTAACTTAACCTCTTCTCACAAGTATCGGAATATTTTTAATAATATATTATTTACAAAAGCAGCATTCATCCCCTTACCTGATACGAAAAATAAAAGAAATAAATAAAAAGATACATGAAATTGAATCTATATCACGAAAAGAAATAAATAGTATTACCACATAATGTACTTCCAACTAGGTATTCCGCTGGCTTACACGTAAAAGAAACATATATTTTATTTATGAAGAAAGGCTTAAAGGTTTCTACCTGTTGGCGAAATAAATATTCGATTTTTATGAATGTATCTGTTACAAATGTATGTTTTATTTCCTTCTTACTGCTCCCGAAATCCTACATTGTTTTAGATATATGTTTTTGATGTAAACATTAAATAAACTAGTTTTTACACATACGCAGGTATCTAGATTGAAATGCATAAAGGAATTTGAAGTTTTTCATACCAGATTTTACTACAATGAGGCATAATATTTCGTAGTCTTAAGGCGGTTCTCAAAAAATATTTTTCTCCCGCTCTATAACGCAAAACTTTCTGACACATTTTGAGACTCATTTTTTAACACAAAAGTACGATACTTGCAAGTATTATTAGTGAAGTAATTTGTAGTCTACCAGTTTTTCTCATTTTCGGATAAATAAATTACATCTTAAGTTATAAAGGAGAATTGACTCAAGGCGTCATTTTCTTCGCTTTCTTGTACTTCCGCGTGCGGAAATTCGTTTCCAAAACGTCAACTTTGACAGTATATCGCCTGATTTTACCGAAAAGCGGAAAAAATAGTTGGATTACATAGCTTCTGACTAAGTGCACCTGCCAATTAGATACAATTGCAAACAATAATGAATTCAAAATTGTCAAAATTGTAAATTTAAATTTAAGAACAGACTTAACAATGTAATTTTGATTAAACATGATACATAAACGATTACAATATTTTGTCCCAACAGTTCATATGTGTATGTGTTTCGGTGTATTAAAATGTGCATGCAGTAATGAACACAGGCTGTTTCACAGGGGGTGAGTCTCTCTCAAAATATCATCCCAGAAATTTGAGATTTTGTATTTAAAAATAGTCTAAAACATTACAACTGCTACATTACTTTCGAGCAGATGTAAAATTATCTCCCGTTAAACAATGTTGATTTCATGTCTGAATCAATCTGAGTTCATGTCTGAACGTGTCTGAACGTGTCTGATATGTCTGAATGTGTATGTGCGTCAGTATATAAATAATTATTACAACATAAGATGTTAATGTATAATTAACATTTCAGAGTTGTGACAATTTCAATGATAAATAGATTTAAAATGTTTTTTTAAAGATGGCGCTAGTCTATTCTCATCAAAACATTGTAAGATTTTCCTACATGTTCTTTTCTTAAATGATATAAGAAAGGAATTCTTTTTAGGAAATATATAACATAAATACACGATATCTTATTTAAAGCAAAAATAACAATTAAATTGTTAAGATGTAAAAATTTTTAAACATAAACACTTTCTACAAATGTTTGCGGAGAAATTTTTATATAACTTTTAATCTATTAAGAATAAATTTCTCTTAATAAAATTGCTAATATCAATACTGAATTGATGTTTGGAATTCATTTTTCTATCAAAATCCATACAATCGATTTTCACATTCACTGCGAATTTTTATTAGATAATCTATTTTAACTTTTAAAGACTTCAAAACATAAACGTTTTACTGGAGAATATTATCATTAGTTTGAAAATTAAATCACACATATAAAGGTTTTTTTTTTTTTTTTTTTTTTTTTTTTTTTTTTAAGAAAATGTTGTTATATTTCAAGAGAAAATGTTGCAAAAATCATTAAATGATAAAAAGATAACTAATTAAAAGTCTGGATTTAAAACTAATTAGGAATTCTTTCACATTTATCAAAAAAATCGCTCTGAAGGATGTTTCAATGTTTTTAATTTAAATGATTCTATTTTATTTATATGTATATATATTTCGAAAAACAATCGTGGGAACTGTGATTTCCTGCAAAGGTATGCAGGTTCCCCACGACATTGCTCGCACCAAGACTATAATGCAGCGGAGATTAGATTCGCGCTTACCTTGGTTAACTTACCTTGAAATTTTTCAAAAAAATTCAAATACAATGCTTAGTATAAAAACATGCTACGCTGCCGAAGGCTCGTGTACTTCATCGCCGATTCCAGGTTCTCGAAAACCCAAACGAGTGATCTACCAGGGATGGCCCAGTTTACCTGGGACACCTCAACAGGTGGGCTCTGCACAACAGGTGCCAACTGCACATCACAACCCTGCACCCAAATTTTGACGACAAAAATCGCTGCGATATGCAGTGAATCCTAAACTCTTAGGACATCACCAAATGACACTTGGGGAGTTTGCCTGAGTCTCCCGACAGCTTCGGAGTCGGAAACCCAAAAAGGAAACCGGGCCCTAGGCTATGATGACCGCGACGAACAGACACCCTTGATGAATTGTACACGATGAATTGTTCCGCGACGAATTGACGCGATACCCTGATATTTACGTTTTGATGATGGAAATGATATTTTGAAAATGATATTATGTAATGAGTAATCAGATATTTATGTTTACCGTTGATTAACATACGATTTCGCGATCGGGGTGTTTCGGTGAAGCAGCTCTTGCATGTCTGGACAGCCTGAGAAATGCCATTTTTTTTGCACAATTATTGTGTCGCTTTTAATAATATATATATATGGTATTTTCATATATATGTTTCGGTATATAAATAATGTTATACATTGTACCTAAACACTATAAGATACTCAATTAAAAATCCGATAATCTATCTTTGCAGCCATTAGATCAAACACTACAATGAAAAATCTTGACAACTACTGTACAAAAGAGTTTATTTCAAAATCAATCTCCGGTCATCAAACCGTTAAAATAGATTTCCTTCTATTGTGACACAATGCTTATTATTAACTTTAAACGGAAAAGTGATCTTTTGGAACAGCATCTCAAAACATATAACGAAAATTTACACAATTAATGATCCATATTCCATTACTATTATATTTTTTCCTATGCCGGGTTAAGAAAAATTATATTTAATGTTTCTATATTTTATCTATTATTTCAAATTTATATTTTTGGAGGAAAATATTTTATTTTATCCAGTAGTGCTATTAAATCTCATTTCAAACACTTCTATAAAATACATTAAACTAGTCGGATGTGCCAATCCCAAAACTTTCTTCTATCTCAATCATGTTAATACTTCTAATTTCGTCCTCACGTCGCCAATAAAATCTATATTTTTCGTCATTCTGTTGTACGTCAGCTGCTTGCGAATCATCGGGTTACCAGGATGCAATCAACGGATGTATACTAAACTACGGAAAGTTCTTTTGGCCTGTACCGACCGGAACAGATAGCCTCCCTATTCCTTGGTTTTACGATTTTAACTAATTTTACTGAAAAACACGAAGCTAAAATGCGTGGAACCCAATTAAAGAAGATTCATTCACAGTTCTCGTCAACATTGAATTTGAATGAGAATATCGCCAAATTAGTCTTCTACAGAAAAGTTGGCTTTATTTGTGGCAACCTATTTTTGTCGCCAAATTTGGCGATATTTCGTCAATTGCCGCCAAGCTTGGCGAGAATTTGACGTTGGCGAATATAAATATATAGTGTTAAGCATTTAAGAATAGGAACAATGGTTACAACAATGAAAGAAAATTTGCTGAAACCCTGTTAACTAAAACTCATAAATTAAACCCGTTTAGGATGAATTCTGCTGTCTTGTTTGAAAATGTCAACCACCCTAAAATTTCAAACCGCTATATCTCCGCCATTTTTTAATATAGAGACAAAACAAAAAATGCTCCGTATTCTACGGATCAAGGCCGAACATTTAACGGAAAAAACTTTTAGGATTTCTAATTTTTTTTTTACATCTTTTTGAATTTGAAATCTTTAAATGACTATCACAGCGCCCCCTTCCGGCGGAATATCCCCACATTCTAGTAGGACCTGCTGGCTACAGCCAACAACATATTAAAAAATTTTGGTTTAATTATCTGCATAACATCATACACTTTTCGATGATACAATAGTGAAAATCGAACAAAAATCGCGATGGCAGCACCCCCTTTCGTCGAAATATCCCCGAATTCAACCTGGACCTGAAGGCTATTTTCAAAACCATAGAAAAAAAACATTGGTTCAATTATCTGCATAACTTCATATACTTTTATATGGTACAATAGTGAAAATGGAACAAAAATATCGATCACAGCGCCCCCTTTCGTCGAAATATCCCCAAATTCTGATAGAATATGCTTGCCATAGCCAAAAAATTAGAAAAAAAATTAGGTTCAATTTGAAGCATAACTTCATATACTTTTAGATGGTACAATAGTGAAAATGGAACAAAAATATCGATCACAGCGCCCCCTTATGTCGAAATATCCCCAAATTCTGATAGAATCTGCTTGTGATAGCCAAAAATATAGAAAAAAATTAGGTTCAATTTGAAGCATAACTTCATACATTTTTCGATGGTACAATAGTGAAAATGGAACAAAAATATCGATCACAGCAACCCCTTTCGTCGAAATATCCCTAAATTCTGATAGAATCTGCTTGCCATAGCCAAAAACATAGAAAAAAAATTAGGTTCAATTTGAAGCATAACTTCATACACTTTTCGATGGTACAATGAAAAGGCACACAGACGGACAGACAGACAGACGGACGGACGGACAGACGGACAGACAGACATTTTGTAAAAACGTGTTTTTCGGAATCTCTGACCCCTAAAACGTGTAAATCTGTCGAAAACCGAAAATCGGAAAAAATTTCGATTACAATACTTTCTTCTATTATAGATAGAAGAAAGTAAAAATTAGAAGTTAAAAAAGTAAAACTTTGAAAGCAAAGATAAAACTAAAAACTACTTTACATTTAGAAAAAAGGTTTTATTTAAAATGAAGGTTTTCTTTAAAATAAAGGTTTTATTTATAAAATAAATCACTTTCTTCCAAATATAAACAGAGAACGATAAGCCACGTACGAATAAAATGATCAAATGTATTTCAAGGAAACTAAGAGGTATTTTTCATGAGATCAATGTAAATCTTTCCTAAATAATTTTCTTTATAATTCAAGTTATAAAAAATGTTTAAATAGAGATGTTGATTTCGTATTTTAAGAAGTTTGCAATTTTAAAAGTTTCAATATCTATTTTTTTTAACAAAGAAAAGTAATTTTTTAATGTTTAATTTTTATTATTTTGGCAATTATAAAAAAGACAAAAGGAAAATCTGTTAATTGTTAATTATTAGCGAAAATAAAAAGGATTTTACGTAGAAAAAGTTTTTGAATTACATTAATTGCCATTGAGTGTGATTTTTTTTTTAAATCAGGGTACATTTTTCCTTGTTAAGTATATTATACATCTATTGTAAACCTATATTTCTCTCCCGATTTTGTTTGCATGTTTTCTTGAAAAATATTTTTAGATACTAATTATTATATATATTTTATAGAAAATTTTATAGAAACACAGCATTAAATTAATATTCCTACAACATAGAGGAGATGCTATTGTGAGTAGATGAGTAAATAGAGTAGATGCTATTGTGAGTAGATGAGTAAATAGAGTAGATGCTATCTGTCTTGAAGAAATTTCATTAATGAGTTACTGTTTCTAGAAATTTACATGTAAGAATTATTGTTAACATTTTGATTATATTATTTTTTATTATGAGTTTTGAGTCTATTTGTATGCGTAATAGTTTGAAATTGTTATAAAAATAATGAATGGTTCTTACCGAAAATTACTTCGGTTTAAATTTTAAACTTTTCTCTGTAATTAAACTTTTCTCTCTATTTTTAATGTAATCTCTTAAAATTCTCAATAGTTTCAAGGTTTTTTTTTTAATTTACATATACATTAGGGTGTTTCATTTTGTAAGGCAAAAAATAAAATGTAAAATTTTTAAAGACTTTGCTTATTCCCCGAGTCTCAGTGATGTAAAAGTCATTTACGCCAAATTTCAAGAAAATTGGAAAAGGTTAGAGGTTGCATACTTTGTGAAATTATTATTGCATACTTTGATAAGTTTTGTAAAAGTAGGCAAAAAATAAGATTTTCCCATGTTAATTACTTTTATTAGGAAAACTGGAAATCACAAACTTAAAATAATACTAAGACTAGACACTAAAATTATTAGGTAGTATGATAGACAAAACATGGGTTATATTAGTCAAAGTTGAACGATGCAATCCCTTTTTTTGTTCGATTGCTGAAAACATTTCTGTGATGCTCGACTACCCTCAACAAGAATTGTTTTTGTTGTTCGTTTCTGACCGATTCATTAAACTTTTTTAGCAGATAAATTCCTGTTGCTGTGGTATCATCGACAACCTTAAGAACATCCACATGGCTTCTTAGGGAATCACTGCAGTATTCGTGGACACCGAACAATTCGAAGAACGTCTTTGTTTTATTAGTAATGAAATGGCTCAGGTCTTTTCTTTTCAAAAACTAGATTTTTACACTCTTATCATTTCATTTCCTTTTACTTTGCAGGTTTGGTTTCTAAATTTTTAGACATATTTCCCTTATCAGCCTGAGTTATACTTTCGTCCAAAAAATTCAATCTTATGTTTATTTTTGACAGATAGCAAAGGTGTATCTTAGCAACTGTGAGAGCCCTTTTTAATGTCTGCATCTGGGTAAATGCACAAAAGCTGTAGCATATCCAAATCATTTTTTAGAGCTCATCAACTTACAATTGCCTCGTGCTAAAAACTATCATATACGGGAATGACAAAATAGGCAACCCTTTTTGCTCCTTTTATTTCTAATTAAGAATATTCAACTGTTTAGTGAAAAGGACAAATTTAAGTGCATATATTGCCTTTGCCATCCATCTTGCTTGATGCAGATCCTCTGGGACCGTGAAAATGAAGTCGTTTTCTGACCAACATCCTAGGGATAGGAGTGAGAGCTGTAATAACTCTTCGTAGTCTTCTCTTGGATGACCTCCGTCTTTTAGGGCATTTTGGAGGAAGTTAACCATTTTCATTCGTTGTTCTTCTAGAAATCCTCGAACAAGTCTTTCCTCATCCAGCATTGCCGAGTGCAACTTTTTATCAGAGCACACTGACTTTTGAATTTCAGAAAAATCTGGATGTGAGGACCACTTGATTTCGATTTGTAATGAAGTCGTTTTCTGACCAACATCCTAGGGACAGGAGTGAGAGCTGTAATAACTCTTCGTAGTTTTCTATTGGATGACTTCCGTCTTTTAGGGCATTTTGGAGGAAGTTAACCATTTTCATTCGTTGTTCTTCTAGAAATCCTCGAACAAGTCTTTCCTCATCCGGCATTGTCGTGTACGACATTTTATCAGAGCCTACTGACTTTGGAACTTCAGAAAAATCTGGATGTGAGGACCACTTGATTTCGATTTGTCTTTACCCCGACTTTTGGTATTCTTTGTACAGCTTCTGTATACCAGCGCGGATATTCTCCAATGTCTTAACAGGGATATTTGCCTTCCTCCACACTGCCTGTAGTTTAGTACTGATAGATTTAGCAATGTGTTTCTTTCATTTCCTTGTGATGGTAAATAAAAACTGAAGGTACTTGTTCCTTTGAAGGGAGCCGAGCTCCTTAAAAACACACCACTAGGCATCTTTTCTAACAGCCAATTTCCTCTTTTGATTCCCATGTTAAAGTTCAATTACCCACAAAAAATGAAAGAAATACATGTGAAGCCCATTTGTACAAAGCATTTCAATATTAGAAATTTCACTAGTTTGAGATAAAAGTGATCAGTGTGTGCGACCCCTAAATATTATCCAATCTTTTTGAATTTTGGAATATATATTTTTTTGCATCACTGCGACTCGGGGCGTAATCAAAGTCATATGAAAATCAGATCTTTGGAAAAATAAAACGCCCCAATATACATGAATGTCTTTATCTTAATAGAGAACTTGACAGCTAATATTTCACCCATATGTTTGTGACGATCAACGAAATTCGGAAGTAATATCAAATAATTCTCAAGGACCGTAAAATGGATTTCGTATTTGATGTTCTATGAGCTAATAATAAAACCAATATAATACAATTATTTTAGTACTTTTTACGATGATTTCAATAAATAAAAGTGTAATGGACGTATTATTGAAGTATAAATCTGCTGTAGAATTATATTTGTTTAAAAAATGTATACGCTCATTTTTTCAAATAATTTTCAGATACATACATTTTCTTATTCTTATTATCAAAATTCTTTAACCTCAATAGAAACCTTGTAAAATATGAATGTTTCACTATATATGTATAATATATAAATATATTTATAATTAAACTAAGTTAATGCTATATACAAGTACATCATAATACCAGTATTCGTAGCATAATACAGTATATACGGTACAGCATAATACGAGTATCATATTATATATGACAATATTCAATATAAACTTACTTTTTTCTGTACAGTCATTTGTTTTATTTGCATAAATTATGTTTTCCTCAATATTACACGGACACACCGACAAACACGCATATTTGCATGCTTAATATATTTTTTGAAATAGACAGGGTGTAATTTTTTAATAATATTCTAACGGAGGATACATCTAAGAGTGATACGTATACACAATGTTTTGTTTTATAATACCAGACTTATTCAACATAGGATCTGAATTTTGAAGTAAATATTTCAATAAAAGTTTTCTGTACACGAATTAAAAACCTATTTTTATTACATAAATGATGCTTATGTTTTAAATCAAGATCCGAGAATATAAGAAATTCGTGTGTTTTTCCAGTTCAGTAAGAATTTTTATAAACTAATGATAAATGACAAATGTCTGCTAACAACAAAAAATAATAAGTGATGCCTCCAGCTTCTTAATACTTTTAATAGGTGACGAATGCTACTATATTTTAAAACAGTGGCACAATTTCTTCTAGTAACGGAGGATAAAAGACAGGCCTATAATAGTAGTTTAAAATAATTTAATTAAAAAAGAAACTAATCTTATTTTCACAATAATATTCAATTTATGTATAATGTAATTTACAGGTTAAAGATAATACAATATTGAGTAAGTCATATTTCTAAAAATTCACAAATAGGTGAAGAAGCTAATTGAAGAAATTAGATGTAATCTGTAACAGAGATATAAGATAACCAAATATTAAATCTCAGAAATAGCTATTTTTTATCAAATCTATATATTTTAAATGGCAGGCTATGTCCGCTGCGCTGGTCCATTTTCCAAATGACCCCGAAATCAAAGGAAATGGTGAATTCGACAACGTATTTTAAAGTAACATGGACCTTCACCTGGAATATCCTTCCGCATTGCTGAATACAACGCAAATGGCCTTGCGCTAATATCTTATCTTGTGCGTTAGGCAAAATTCGGGCTATTATGAAGCAACTGTTTTATTTGATAATTAATAGTAGAGTTTTATAGCGATATAGGGCCATTATGATCAATAGAAATTAGAATGTTCTTTAGTCACCACTCTACTAAAAAAGAGAACATTGCAGAAATTGACCAACGAATTTAAATAATGTTCGGTTTATTCATTTTCGTTTGTTAGTTCTTGAACTCCAGCCCTCTCAACTTAGTGCTATGTGTGATTCTGGTAGCTTAAATAAAATCTCTCTGTGTTACATTATATTTTGTCAGTTTCAGGCTGGTCTACAACAGTTTTCTATCTTTGGAATCCAGCAGAGTAAATATAGTGCAAAAAGCAATAAAGTATTTTCACACAAAGAACAGTGTTTAACTTTCATATTTAAATGAAATGTGAATCATAAAAAAGTGGGTTTTTAAGGAGACAGTGAACATTAAAAACCAAATCCTAGAATTTTGAATGTATTCATTTGAAAATTTGCCGACTAGTTAATGACAAGCTCAAATAGTCATATTCAAAATTTGGTGTTAAAATATTAAAAAGTTTTTTAATTATTCAATTTTTAAATTTAAAATTAACAAAAAAATATCGTATTTTAAAACACCCCATTCGAATTTCTTTTGCATAAAATAAGACAATATTTATTTATGAGGCACTTTTTATATATTTGAATGAAAGTTGGCATGAATTGTCAATGATCGCTGAATGTATAATCAGAAAAAATACATTTTCATATTTATACCTTGTTTTTTTCTAAAAAAGTAGCTATTTTTTTCATATGCGCACATTTTTTAACATTAAACTACCCCTGAGATACTTTTAATTTCTGCTAACATTTATTCATTAATATATAGAGGATATAAAGAATAAGCATTAAAAGAATGTGATAATTAGGAATGATCATGGAACGTTTCAAAGTTAGAAATGTGCAAAATTTTCACTTTTGATAAAACAGCACTTTAATTAAAAAAACTGTATAAATATGTAGAGTTTTAACAAAAATAAAAGATCATATCTGTGCAAAGAAGCCTCAGAAATGAAAAAATATTTTTGCTTCAGATAAATTTGAGCATCTAGTTTTATAATTCTTCAAATACAAAAAAAAAAAAAAAAAAAAAAAAAAAAAAAAAAAAAAAAAAACAATTTTTCAGTCACATTTCATGATTTTGAATGTCCACTGTCCCCTTAAAGCTGGATTATTTGAATAAAATTAAAATAACTTTATTTTCCCTGCTTTTTCATGTTACATACCAATTGCAATTATGTAAACATTAACCTTAAAAAAACCTCGATAACTGATTCTGACAGAAAAATAGCCCTCTAGTTTGCATCAAATAAAATCTGCCTAGTCTTCCGTAATCGGGTCCATAGCCAAGTTTGCAGTCAAAAATTAAAAGCTTTTGCAGCGATATGGTTACAAATATACCTGAGTTAGCCTTAAAACGAAGTTAAATACGCGCCAAACTACGTTCCATTAAATAATGTCAAAATGCTGTTGACTGAATTATAGATCTCTCACCAATAAGATTACTTGAGAATGTTAAATGAAGTTAGTTATGCAAAATTTTTAGTAATAATAATTTTGTTGAATACTTGAATGGAAGCTTTTATTTTTTGCATTTCTCTAATGAGCATATAACACGGAAAAATAAATCATCTTGCTGTTTCTTTTATTTTCAAGATTAGATTATTCTTCCGTCTGCTGCCTAAAAAAATCCGATAATTAATATTTTCCTTAATTTGTAACTAGGTTCAACGGCTAGGGTTGTGCGTTAGCCGAAATTGTTGTGTAATTATCAAACTTTTATCTAACTAAATTCCAAGATTTTTTTGTTGTTATCTTGGCTAAAATATTAAATCAGCAAATATTGTTACAATACAACCATTGGCATTTCAAAGTTTTTTTTTTCTTACATTGCAAGTATTGCTTGTTTAGTGATAGTAAAATTACTGCAGATGAACAATGTGTAATAGTAAATTTTCTTTTATCCGTTTGCTTCATAATGAAAAACCAGAAAATTACTAATAGCTTAGGGCAAATTGAGCGTAATCTTATGCAATCGGATTCACCGTTCAAAGCCCCCTTCAAATATAAAAGAAATTTCCAACAATACAGTAAGTACGAAAATTGGCGTGTGACCCGATTTGAGAATTTTAGTCCGATATCTTTCAAAAACGTTCAAAAACAGAAAAATATATATAAAAAGAAAACTAAAAAGAAATGCATGGTGATTTTTTTTTGAAAACGTTTGTTAATAATTTGTGTATGCAGACATTTACACTAAAATTTAAATATTTGACTCAAATTTTATAATATTAACTATTATGTAATTATTTATATAATTTACATTTGAGTATCAAAAATTACAACAAAAATGCTGTCGTATACTTGAAAAATCGCAAATTTTTTAACATCGCTCTGACTGATGTCTCGCTTAAAACTTTTTGGCTTAAAATGAAATTGTTTGGCGACAAAAATAAAATTGAAATCGTAAATAAACAAATAATATGTAACTCAGAATTACAGCCATTTTTATAATTTCATCTGATGGTTTCTTCTGTAAGTCACATGCAGAAGTTAGATAAAAATAAAAATTTAAATTTAAAAAGTCAAAAACAAAATTGTTACTCAGATTTTATCTAATCAAATTTTTAGATGCATGCATTTTTCTTAACCTGAACCAAACGATAAATCGCCAAATATGGTTTCAATTGCCGTATTTCACATTAAATAATTTTTAAGCATTGTGAACATTCCCTTTTATGAATAAATTAAATATTTTCGTTTTGAAACATTATTTCACATCATTTTTTTTCATTTTTTCCTTTAAAAAAAAAAAAAAAAAAAAAAAAAAAAAAATTAGTAAGTATTTTTTTTTTATTTTTCGAGTTACTTGTATTATTTTCTAAATGATATAGCAGTTTCAATTCTTCCACCAACGGTAATGATCGCTAAAAAAAGATCAATGGTAACCTTTCGTCCAAAATAACAGAATTTTGCATCACAATTCTATAACTAATCTACGTAGTTACGTTACGTACTACGTATGTGTTATATACTAAAACTTTCCCTGAAATATCATCTATCGAGCAATGCGAGTTTCATCAAAATCCATTTAGCAGAACTGAAGTTGTAAGCAGTCGGAACGAAAGTTCCGTTTTTATTTTATTTTTATAGTAGATCGAAATATTTATTTCGTAAAACCTGTAACAAATTTAAATAAAAATATATTCTTTCAAAATATAACTATCCCATACCTAAAAAGAAACCATTTTTGTTAAATGTGCCACATTAAATCGGACGTAAACAGTTTCTATCAAATTTATCATTGTATTATAATATACAAATAAATCTCTAGATATAAAGGTAAGAAATTAGATGCATTTAATAAGCATGAAAGATTATATTTTTTACACCATTAAAATAACACACACACTCCAATCATTCATTTTCATTTTCGCTTGTTTTTTTTTTTTTTTTTTTAATGCGTAAAAATTAAAGAAAATGGAAGAAATCGAATAACAATCCATGATAAACAAAGTAAAGAAAATATTTGTTTTAACTTTGTGTATTTTTCTAAGGATTAATTTCGTCTTTCGAACATCGTGTTATTATAGTTTCACTATTTTATTTTTCTAGTTTTATATCAATTTGAAATATGATGACAGTTCAAATAGCTGTTATTAGCAGGATCCATCAGATCATTTTTAGTTATGTTTAAGAATGAAAATAATTCGTAATCTTTCATTTTCGTTTATTTTTCAATGCGTAAAAATAACAGAAAATTGGAGAAATCAAATGACATTTTACGAAGAACAAATTGCTCAATGTTCCTTTTTATGAGTACAAATCAACGGAAAGTTTTCACTTTTCGAAACAGCCATTCAAGTAGACTGAAAATTATATAATAAAGGAAAATAATAACTTTTCCAGTATTTGATGGAAGTATCATTGCAAAAAAGAGATATTTTACAATAAGGAGGGACAGAAAATCATACATGGAAAATTCTTGAAAAAGATTAAATGAGTGTTCTTTATCATTTTGTACGTTGCGATTGGCAAATATCATACTTTATGAGAAAGAATTATAAATAAATGATTTATTTCGATAAAAAAAATTGGAGAGTTAGGTGTAAATTGCTCACTTATCAAAAAGGCCATTTAAGCATATTGAAAATATAATATACATGAGAAATAATAATGGTTCATATATTTTATGAAAGTAATGAATAAAAGAATGACATATTTTGAATTCGAAAATACAAAAATATCGATCAAAGTTTTTCTAAGGATACATGCATGAAATGAGGACTCTTTATTATTATTATTATTATTATTATTATTATTATTATTATTATTATTATTATTTATTAAATTGCAAAAGGTGTATATTATACTGGTTCTAACATTTAAATATGGGATGATTTTCTATCAGATAATCGCGTAAATCTGTGGAAATTGTTCAGTTATCAAAATGTTTATTCCAGTACATTGAAAATTATGACTTCACTGATTTTATTTGATGAAAGTAATAGATAAAATAATGACAAATTTTAATAAAGAATATACAAAAGTCATCAAAGAATATTTATTAAAGGCAAAATGTAAAAAATGGCGATTTTTTAATGTCTTGAAACAGAATTTGGTAAATTGCTGATAGTTTCTAAGGAATTAAAAATATGTTACTCTTTAATAAGAAGTGAGAACCGATAAAGTTTATTTTTTTTCAACAATTATAAAAAGGTATCGGAAGTTTTTTAAGTTTTAAGTAGCATTATGAATATCACATGGGAAATATTGACAGAAGTTGTTGTTGGTGGTTTCAACTACTTTGATATTATGAAACTCATTAATGTTTGATTTTAAAAGTTTCAAAAATATATAAGTTAAGAAAATCGTGGTATATCATTTATTTGGACGATATTTATGTCATGTTTAATTTCGTTAATTTCAATGTATGCTGAAAATTTTGAAAACTGTGTTCTTATTGTTTAGAATACAACACCAGTTACAACTTTAAAGAATCACATTTCATAAAGTATGTCATAATCAGTTTTAATGACAAGAAATCTTCCCTTTAAAATTGAATATTTAAAATTATCACTTCGTCCACTACACTTTTCATAACTACACCTTTCCTAATTCTTGTATGTGTTAAAAAATATCCATTTTCTGTTCTAACTTATCCAGAAAAAACAGACATTCGTAATTCCATAGCATCAGTATGAAATTTGGTAATTTCATTTTACAAGGTTATAAAAAATTGTCTGTTTATGCATTTTGTCTTTATTAAAATTTTGTACTTCAATCTGTAACGTATTTGTGGTCGAAAATCATACATTGAAAACATGTAGCTGCGGTGAACGCTGCAGGACTATCTTCATACAGATCCCACTTCTGTTAAATTGGTCAAATACCCTAATGTGGAAGATATTATATCCGGAACTAAGATGATCCTTCAGTTGAAAACATCCTAGGTCTCAGAATATTTCCCTTAGTTGGAAGAGATCGTACTGAACAGATAATACTTTAAATATCTTGTTATTGAAACCTAAAAAATGAATATCCATATAAAATGTACTCTTGAGATTCTATATTTACTTTAAATTTCATCATTGCATCATTAAATTTTTTTAAAGTTGTATACAAGCATTTTATTTAGAAACATTGTACATTTTTTTATATTTATAAAAGTTTTAATATGTGAGAGCAAGCAAGATTTGAATGTTTATTAAAAGTTCGCAAAGATTATTTTCATACTTAGTCTTTATTTTTAACTAATATTCTAAGTCTATAAATGCGATGTGAACTACCTACTTTTTAGAAGAAATTTATGACCATGTTTACACAAGGGATAACTTTACAAGGAAGAAACTAAGTACCATTATCAAAGATTTCCAAGTTGGAAAATATCTACATTAATGTAATAGATTATTTTACTATCAGTTTTAAATTGGAAGGAACTACTTTTTTTTATATTTTTATGCTTTAAATCACGGATTTTAAAATTCTTATCCCGTTTATTATTTTCTTACCTACAGAATTACGTCACAGAACCTGTTAAATCTCATACCGGAAAGCTAACATGAGAATTTTGTATATGTTCTAGAGAGAAACTTCGTGTTTAGCTTTTCACATACCGATGTTTCCTTTTTAAACTGAACGAATTCTTTAGGAATTTTCTACCAATTTATTTCAGAACAGAATAATCGAGAGTATTTTATTGTGCACAGATAATCTTTTTGTTAAACTGCAATTCAATTTTTTCTCGTGTTTTAGTTCTTTAAATGTGAGCAATTTAAGTTTTAAATAAGAAATGAATTTTATACTTTAATGTTATTAAACGATAAGGTAAACGTTTATGATCTAAATTCCATTATTATTGAACTCATTTACAGAAGAAATATGAAATAAGCAGAAATAGTAACACGAAAAAACCCTACTTTATTTGCAGATGTTCATTACGGTTATAATGGATAAGGTTAAAAATTATTTTATATTTTATTTTTAAACTATCTCCGTACGTCAATACTTTTATTTACGTACTTAATGCTGCATACAATATATATTACTTCAACATTTACATCGACTTACCTTTACTATTATATATTTACTATTCATATGTATTAATTTTCAGTGCTATGTTTTCTGAAAGCAATTTGCAAAATAAGCGTAATCTTCATTATATATTGCTTTGAACTAATATACTATCATGGCAGCATTTCCAAAGATTGCGAAAAACATTTTGTTAAAACTGATTTTTTTTATTACTTATATTCGTAAACATGATGTTCATGGAAATAATATATACAGGCCTGATATATATCTACTATATATATAAAACACAAACGGAAATTTCGTTCCGTTCCTTTATAACTCGAGTTCTGCTGAATGGAATTTCATGGAACTTGCACTATTGGATAGATAATTTTTCAGGGAAGGTTTTAGTATATTCCACATAGTTCTACGTAGATTCGTTATAGAATTATGATAGACAGTTCTGTTATTTTGGACGAAAAGGTTACCATAAGTCATTTTTTGGCGACCATTATCGTTGGCGAGAGAATTGAAACGGCTATATCAGAAAAGAATCCAAACACATAGAAAAAATAAAAGAACAATTATGTTATTAATTTTATTTACCACCCCCCCCCCCCGCAAAAACAGTTTTAATGAGGTATAATATTATAAAGCGAAAATATTTAATTTAAACCCCAATGGAATGTTTGTAATGCTTAAAAATATTTGCAATGGATCAGATTGCAATGAAGTCAATATTTGGCGATTTATCGTTTGCGTCAGGTTAACAAAAATGCATCTGATAATTTGATTAGATAAAATATGAGTGACAATTTTTTTTCCTTTTTTTTTTTCTTTCTGTTAACTTTTTTTATATATAACTCACCTAACATGTGGCTTAAAGGAGAAACTAGCAGATGTAATTGTAAAAATGACTACATTTATGAGTTGCATGTTATTTGTTTATTTACGATTTTGATTTTACTTTTGTTGCCAAACAATGTGATTTTATGCCAAAAATGCATAAGCGTGACATCAGCTTGAGCAATATTAGCAATAATAGTGTTTTTCGTGTATACAAGAATCTTTTTGGAGTAAATTTTTATATTCAAATGCAAATTATATAAATAGCAGTTATTGTTATAAATATGGGATCAAATATTTACATTTTAAAAATGTCTGCCACTCAAACACATATTGTAAAATAATTAAATATTAGACATTTAAAAATTTACTACGGAAACATGCCGGTTTGTTTTCACCAAACATATGTTTTTATAGCCTTGAACTCAGATCAGCGAATATTGTCTATTCTTTTATTTTTGTTTTTTTTAATACATCGCACAATTTCACTTATAGAAATATTCATTGCGTCAAAAGTTAGGAACTAAAGAATATTCTTAAGGAGATGTGTGCAATTATGCGTTATTACTATCACAAAAGGCGAGATTTTGCAATAAAAATTGCTTGCTGAAATAAATTTTCGATGCTCTTTTTGATTCGTCATTTCTTTTTAGTCTTTTCTGCATATCTTCCCTTCTTTCAGGAAGGTTTTTAAAAGATATTGAACTAATCGTCCGTATTCCGGTCACCTGCCAGCTGGAAATTTTACTATATTGTTGGTTGTTTCGTTTATGTTTGAAGGTTACTTTGGACGACGATTCTGATTACAGAAGATTATACGACTTTTGAAATTAGCCATTGCTAAATTTATGGGGTTTTTTTTCATTATGAAGCAAAGTTTTACCAAAAAAGCAATGCTTCCAATGTACGGAAAAACTTTGTAATGTCAGTGGCGGCGAATGGAATAAATAATATTTGTTGATTTATCATTTCAGCCTGGATAAGAAAAACGAGTACCTGAAATTCTGATTAGATAATTTTTCGATAATTATAAAGCATTTTCGACTTACATACAGCCCTAGCAGCTAAACATAGTGACATATGAATTTATTTCTGTGTGTTATTATACTCTTTAGAGAAATGCAAAGAAAATCTTCGGTTTAAGTATTCACCAAAAAGTTTATTTCTAAACATTATGCATAAGTAACTTTATCATTGTCGGTTTCATTTAAGGTATGGAATTTTGTTAATGAAAGATCTATAATTCAATTAACACTAATTTGACATTATTTAATGGAACATAGTTTGGCACGTAAATAACTACGTTTTGTAACTAACTCTGGTACATTAGTAACTATATCGTTTCAAGCACTTCTAATGTTTGACGTCAAACTTGGATATCGACGAGATTATGGAAGATTAGGAAGATTTTATTGGATGCAAACTAGAAGTTTATTCTTCTACCAGAGTTAATCATCGGCTTTTTTTTCAGGTTAACGGTTACACGAATGCAACTGGTCAAAAAAAATGGAAAGACGGTGAATGACGGTCATTTTAATTTTATTCAAACTATTCAGCTTTAAAAATGCGCTTTTTTATGTTTCACCCTTTTTTTAAATATGAAAGTTAAACACTGTTCTTTATGTGCAAACAATTTATTACATTTTTGACTGTGTTTACTCTGCTGGAATCGAAAGATGAAAAACCGTAGTATACTTGTCAGAAGAGAACGTATATTACGAAATATAACTTAACATAGAGTCAGATTGTACTTATGTTAACAGAACATCACATAGAGACAATAAAGAGGGATGGAGTTAGAGGGATGGAACTTACAGACAAAAATGAATCACCCGAACATTATTTAAGTTCAATGGTCAATCTATGCAATCATTGTAATGCTCTCTTTTTTAGTAGTATGTTGACTAGAGAACATTTTAGTTCCTGTTGCCATAATCTCATAATGACCTCATTTCCTTACCAAACTCTACTATGAATGATCAACTAAATGAGTTGCTTCTTATTAGCTCAAATTTTGTCCAATGTATGGTATAATATAACGCAATGTCGTTCGCATCGTTTACAGAAATATTGGAGGAAAAACCAGGTGAACGTCCCTATTGCTTAAAAATACATGCTCAAATCTATTGATATAATTCGTTTGATTCATGGATCGTTTGAAAACATTGACTACGGTAGCATCAGTAGGTGAAGATCCACATTCCTTTAAAAGACAAAGCCATTTCGTTTGATATAAGGTACATTTAGAAAAATAGCCCAGCGCAGCGGGCGTAGCTTGCTAGCATATCTATATATTTCTAAATTATTTTTAACACAAAAATGCTAGAATGAATTGAATACTGGTGCTGATTTCTATTTTGAACAATTAATACTACCTGCAGTGCTATTTCATTTTACTATTTTACACTTACCTGTTTTATGTTACTCACAAAACTGGCGGTGTGATCTGAATGTCCATGATTTATTTGCAGTTATTTCCAAAAAAAAAATAGTTCACACATGTAACAATTGCAACCTGCTGCTGTGTTTAAAATGACTAACAGGCTTCTCTGTCACAATAAAGAGTTTTTATGCCATCTGTTGAGCTGTTTAGCAAATATAAACTAAATGTCTATGGTTATGACTTACAATTACTTGTGACAGTTTTTATTTATCAAATAAAATAATAATAAAAAGATGAAACCCTTTCAATTGGCTACGTTCTAACACATTTTTAATTTATTTTTATTCGCAAACATCAAATGGTCAGGTGCTCTTTTTAATAAACTGTATAAGAGAACAGTTCTTCTGTTTTTATGAAAAAGTAGAAGGTTTTTCAGAAAATGGTGCCAAAGTTGACGCTTTGAACCAAATTTTCGGACACCACAACACAGGAAAGAAATAAAATGCCACCCTGGGATACTAAACGCTTAAAACAAACTATTCGAATACATGGTTTCTTTAAATTTGTAATATGGTGAAGCTATGTGTTAGTTGGTATATAAAATACAAAACCTGAGTTGATTAAACATATAACAGACAAGTACTTTATGTTTGTTTACCGAATTTTCCACAGCAGTGTTTAAAAACCAATGATAATGTTAATTTTTTAATGTAAGGTAATATATCTATTTTAAATTTAGAGTAAGAGTAGAAAAAAAATCAATAGAATCTTTACAAATGAAAAATAAACAAGTTGCAAGCATTAACCCCTTCCGGACGAGCGACCGGTATACGTGATAATTAATAACAAAATTGTTATTTTTTACAATATATATATATATATATATATATATATATATATATATATATATATATATATATATATATATATATATACATGCATTAGAGTAAAATGTTTCATATGTCGTTATATTAAAAACACGTAAGTATTTCACAAATCGTTAAAATATGCATTATATATATATTTAAAAATTCCTTTTTATATTAAAATATCAGAGAAAATACTTCTTATTTTGCATGAATATATATAATAACAACTTATTTCATGCATGTTAATTTCAAAAAGTTTCATGGTTACAGAAAGTTTTTATAATTTTTTCTAGAACTTTTTACGAGAGTTAGGCTTAGCTGCGCAGAATCCTTCGGCCCAGAAGGTGAAATCAAATTTTCTAGCTCCATCCTCTGATGCCCACTTTAGAATGCGCGCCGCCCGCCGCCGTCGCGAACGGGATAACATAAATTTAGCATTACAAACAATGCACGAAATGGTCATTTCAGTAAAATGTTTTGGAAATTGAATTTTTCTATTATTAATCAGATACTTTTCTATAATAATTGTGTAATATTAAAAGTCAATACTGTCTAATAGTGGTAATAACATAATCTAATGGTGACAGTAAAAACAAGTAGTATCCTTACAAATGACATATAAATAAGTTTCACGGAATAGTATAATTGAAGAAATGCAAACAATAATACACGAAATAGACATTCCAGGAAAATAGTGTAGACATTTTAGAAATGTATTAATTTCAGATCTCTCTATTATTAAATCAGTAAATTGTCTTAAATTTACATTTATAACACAAAAGTATATGGTAACTTGATAAAGATAATGAAAGAAATTTTTCTCTTTAAGATAAATTGCAGCAGTTATTTAAGTCGCATTTTTAAACAGGTTGATAATAGTCTTTTTTATTATAATAGATTAATAATAATTAAAATAACTAAGTTAGCGAGAGAACTTTTGTAGAATTTAAAGACTACATTACTATATTTTTCCGCAAAATGGAGCGTTCAAAATATAATATCTCCTGTAAAACCTATTTTTTAAATCATTACAATTTCTCATCAAGAATACCGTCTTAGCTTCGACTGACTAATTTTCATCATAAGTATTAATATGTCGCGCATCTGTTGAAGCAGCATTATTGGTCATAAAACCACCTGTACTCTTGGAGGAAGTGAAAATGGCAATCGTAGACTGCAAACACAAAGAATGGAATATGGTTACGGTAATTTGAAATCCTGTTTCATTATTTCATATCTTCCGATAAACTCTTCACCTCAAAATTATATTTTTTACATATTTATTTTTTTTCAATAGTAGAAAGTGCAAAAAAATCATGCAACTGTTTTAGTTTATGGGTTTTTAACAGTACGGTATGCATAAATTACACGGGGAGCAAATTATCGAGTAAGTACGGTTATTTATGAAAATATTGGATTTATGGTAGGAAACTAAGTTGATTATTTTAAAGTTAAATATTCCAAATATTGTTGTGTTAACTGTATTTTTATGAGATGTGATGTACTGATATATATAATCGGCGCTTACAAAAACACTTTGAAAATCTCTCAAACTATATGGGTGGATTATAATCCTATATTTACATATAACGTGTGTATTTTAAATGCTGCATTTGATAGCAGTTAAAAACACCTACCATTTAAAGTTTAATTTAAATGATAATTTAATATTTCCTGTTTATATAGCATCTCGTTAAATTGCACATTTTTATATATTGTTCTTTTTCCGTGTTTCCCGAACGAAAGAGAAAAATGTTATTTCCTTTTTTTTAAATTAATTTATCCATATTCGATTATTAAATAAAAGGATCTATTGAATTTGTCTTCAGAAAACTTTAATATGAGTATAAAGTAACGCTTAAGCGACAACGGATATAACCTCGTAAGTTCACGTTTCGATACAACAGGTTCCATATACTAATACTGCATTACACTCCCACGTCAACGGATATTTGCTATTCTCGATTTTTTCAATAAAAGAGTAGGCAAAATGTGCAGCATATCAGATATTTATAACAAAGGCAAAACTTGTTTAATCTAAACTAAGAGGGATTACCATCCCCCTTTTTTTATATTCGATGTACACACTCTAAAAACTAATCAGTAAAGTAAATTAAAATTCTCAAATTATATGCATTATTTTTTTATGTATCATTATAAATGAGTTCAAAATATTTTATATATTCTACAGAAGGTTAAACTTGTGTAATTTCAATTGAGAGGGGAAGCGGAAAAATTGCCAACAATAAAAGAAATATTATTTAAATTAATAAATAAGCATAAAGTTGGATTATTCCTCTAATATGGTGCCCCGGTATATTCTTCCCGAATTTTCCGTGAAAATCATATACTTAAAGGATTTTAGATTTCTGTTTTGTATTTAGATTTCTATTTAGTGCTTCTGAATATATTCTGATATAAAAAGAGCGCAATTTAAGAATGTGTGAATTAAAATATTCTGAGCACAGCTATAAATAAACACTTAAATATTTTTCACTTAAAATATATACAGGAATTGAAATTTTTTGCATCAACTGTCGGAAATGAAACAAGTGATTATTTTTAATTATCGCTTAAATGGATAATTTATCACGAGTAATAATAAATTATACTAAAGGATAATTTATCACACCTTCCCATGACTTGTTAGATAATGATCCTTCGAAAGGGCCATGGTCAACCAAAATTAAGGCAGATTTTTTTTTCTTTCAATCCTTTACAATTACAATCTTAATTTTTTTTTCTCACGAATCAAAGTTATTTGATTATTAAAAAGGGGGGAGGGGTGTCTTATCTCGAATCATAAGTGAGGCATATATCCCCAATGCAGATGTGGCATTTATTCTTTTAATCTGGGATAGATGCCCCTGCTATTAGCTCTGGAAGTAGGAACAAATATGGCTGCAACCTATAACCAACACATTATTCTATACTTGTTTCAACAACATTCACTAGTAATAATAAATTATACTAATGGATAATTTATCCCACTCCCCATAACTTGTTAGATAATGATCCTTCAGAAGGGCCATGGTCAACCAAAAGTAAGGCAGATTTTTTTTTTTTTTTTTACAATCCTTTACAATTACAATATTACAAAAATATTCTCACGAATCAAAGTTATTTGATAATTAAAAATGGGGGTCTTATCTCGAATCACAAGTGATGCAGGTGGGGCATGTATTCTTTTAATCTGGGATAGATGCCCCTGCTATTAGCTCTGGAAGTAGGAACAAATACAGCTGCACCCATAACCAACACATTAGTCTATGCTTGTATCAACAACATTCACTAAATATTTCAAGAAAAAATTCTAGTAAGTACATTATACTTCTTCTACCTGTCTTTATCTTATAATTCTTATTTATCTTTAAGTATACTATAAAAGTCAAACTTACATTTCTTTGATGGGTAAAACATTTATTTGAAGAAATAAATCACTGTAACTAGGTATCCTACGCTTTTTTATAATGATTGACAGTATAGCAATGTCACTAGCTCTGACACACATCAAATAGCTGAAATACCGTAACTAGGTCAACTAACCCGATGGGGTATCTAAACTGAAATTACCCTATAATTGATTTCAGTTGTATCCAATTTCAAAACGAGGAATTTTTATTTTTGTAAGTATGTAACATAATTCAACGCATTAGTTTTCGTTGATATTTCAAGGAAATCACTTAAATAAATGATGCTATGAAATATGATAGAAAGCTTTTGCATAATTTATCTAAAAATGTATCATCCTAAAATTGATTTAATATGAGCTGTTTAAAGTAACTCCTCTACATAAACTTATGGTTGATGATTTTGGATGATGACTATGAATGATGACTCTTTAACGACGTTTCCTGCACACAAATGTCATATTTTAAGTCTATTTACTAAATTTGAAAAACATTTGTACCATTGTTGTATACAACAACATTTTAACAACTAATTACAACAATAATTTTTCCAAAAAAAAAATCAAGACAAAAAAAATAGGCTAATAAATATTATGGAAATTGTACCACCTGTGTGGAGCATAGGCCCCATGTTTAGAAGCACTTTAGTAGAATTACACTACTGAAATCGTCACGTTATCAATGAAAAAGCATATTGTATCCACAGAAGTTAAAACTTTTTTTCAAATATGAATTTTTAAAACTTTATATATTCATATAATACTTTTAGTTATCCTGAACGAATTAGCATATGAACTAGTATTATAATACAGTTAAAATAAAAAAAGTGTCATTACTAATTTTTATAGAAATTTTTTTACTTATAAGAAAATCAATATATATATATTAAAAAATATTTAGGAATTATGTAATCCAATCAAAAACTTTGTTAAAATCTGCTTTCATGTACATCATTTGAGGAAATAAATTATGATATTTGTCTCACAAATTTAAAAATCTTATGTTTCCATAATTATCATGTAATTTTCTTTCCGTAATGTGACTTCATTTGTACGAAGATTATGTGAAACTACGGAAGATAATTCATTTAAATCACGCAAGGTACTGAAAAATGTAAAATTCTAGTTTCAAAATAATTTACCTAATTACAAAGGCTTTTTTCAGTATTTTAAGAAATTAAAAAACAGGATAATTTAGAGTAAATAGTATCCTTTTTCGTGCGGAAGCAAATTAACGATACAGAATATTCTTATTTGTTAGAATGTTTTCCACGACAATTTCCTTTTTCAAAGTATTTTTTAATTTTCATATTCTTAATTGATTCTCAGTCAACTCACACTATACGAATCATCGCGTGATTATGAAAATATAGTTGGTGTACTACTATTTTTTTTTTTTTAATTAGTCATAAAAATTTCTGTATGAACCCGTGTTTTAGTATATTCAATTTAATAGGATAAATTTGAGTGTCATATTTTATCAAGCATTTTACGTTAATTAAAAGTTTATTTTTGTGTTTCTAGAATAACGAGATTTATTTTTGCGAAATATTTTTAATTATATAAAATATATAAAATCCTCTCAATAATAAAATATTTTCAGAGTCAAGTAATTATTTTAGAATAATTTACAATTGTTACTTGTGCTTTAAATAGACGCGAAGTTCAATATCATGTAATTTCTAGTTTCATAGATATGTTACGAAATCAATTTCAAAATATTTTATCAAATTTTTCAAAATATAAATAAATTTACCAGACTTGAATTTCGGAGCTGATAAATTGCCAAATTGTGTTCTCATCGTATTCATTCTTATTGCATTTATTTCATATAAAATATAAAACTGTCATTCATATAAAATAAGAACGAATATAATAAAAATAATAGCGCAAAACAAAACATTTTATTTTAACGTCAAAGTTTTGTGTTTAATTTACCACGCGAAAATTAAAAACTGCTACTGATGAGGTACAAAATATTATTGGTGAGATTTGGTCCCATGTAACATAAAAGTACCGAAAAAAATGCAGATTATTTTAAGTAGAAAAATTATTCTGTGAACATACATAAAGTGAGCAGTATTTCTCAAAATATTTAAAGACAATCATAAAACTGACCTTAATGTTTAAAAGAATTTCAGTAATACGCATATGATAAATGAGAAAATAGAGTAGAACATGTGGAAACGGAAACTTTCTAGAGTAGAAAAATGGAAAAAAAAATCACAACTTCCTTCTGAACGGAATACCACACACATATTTATTATGTTTCTTGTGTCGGACCATGAAATGAGCAAACAAAACATTCTCATGCGGTAAAGCTTATAGTTGAGCAGTTGTTTGTGTTAGCAATTACGTGACGTTTAATAAATTGATAACAATGTCATACATATTTACAATTAAATGGTGCTTTTATAATTTATTACAATAGTTAAAATCTTATTCCAAGAAGATATAGATAAAATAGTATTACGAACAACCTATTAATTATGTACGGTCGCCAAAACATACACACACACACATATACACACAAAAACATGCATACATACATTTTAATCACACAATTATCGGAGAGAAAAAGAAAATAGTCTTTAGATTGGGAATTAGTTTTTCTTTAAGTATTCGTTTTAATACTAAGGTTTCAGGGTCGTCTGCATAAAAAAATTGTAACAAACTTTGAAATTTTCCATGCAAACACCTAATTTTTATATCAAATTTAGACTATTCGGTGAATTTTACCTGCGGATACCAAATGGGAAGTTATTTGATAAAGAAATTTAGAATTTATTCAAATGTAAAGTTTTGAACTCAATATATTAAATTCATTTTTAATAGTTGCAAAACAAACTGTGACGCGTGTAATTTTTTATGCATAACTCAAAAACTACTTTGTGTAATTATCTGAAATTTTGGATTCAGATATTTGAAAATTGTAGAAATCGATTTTTGTTAATATTTTTACAGATTACAACCATGGTTCTGTCTGACTTTCATCACACTTAGTTGGCTTATCTTCAAAAAGAAACTGTAGCCAAAAGGATAGCCAAAATCAGAAAAATAGGTTTGTCGTAGAACATTGTTTCTCGAATTGTTTTTAACGTCAGTTCTTTAACTTTCATTTTTAATTAGACTTGACAGGCAGTACTGCGACATTGCCTGCACAACAATTGGTGCGGCTTTGGCTAGTGCTAAAATAAAGTGGTACAGAGCATTGCAGTTTAAAAGAAGGTTGAATAAAGTAAACTGCAAAAAAAGGATGATATGCTCGCGTTCTCCCCCCCCCATAACAATAAATATAGTTTATTTTTCGAGTGAGAGGAAATATTTCAGGGAGTTATTTAGAGGGTTAATTATTTATATAGTTACATAGTTGCTAAAACTTAACAAATATGACAGAAAAAATAAAATAAAATAAAGAGTGTTAAAGATTTTAAATATTGTGTGTTCAGGCGAGACAAAAATAGGAGTCAAAAATTATAGATGCAGGAAGATTAAGTGATTGATTATTTATTGTTACAAGAAAGCAAGAAACAAATTTATATTTGAAAGCTGGGGGAACAAACGCGTGGAAGTGGAAATTTTGGGTGAATAGGATTATTTAGCTAATATGTTATTTACTTTTTCTTACTACATGATAAAAAGACAGAAAATATTGAAAAAAAATAAAGATTTTAATCTGTGTGTGCTCGGTCCAGAGAGAGGGTGCGGCAAATGGTAAACTGGTGATTTCAGACTGGGGAATTAGATGATTGTTTATTTATCGTTAATATAAAGTAATAATAAAATAAAAAAAATTAAATATATATACATATATTTATTTATGATTTTTAACCTTGTGTGCTGAGGGCGGACATATTGATTGTTTTCGGGATACATGGATGACCACCACAGGAAAACCAGCATTTGAGTTGTAGTGCAATCCCGAGGGTGAGCTGTTTTAAAAAGTTATTAACTGCGAAAAATTCTCATCAGAAATAGAGTGAAGTAAATAACACGGTATGATAGACTGAGATACATTTTCTTCCTTAGGAACAAATGGAATATTTTTATTGTAATTTTGTATTTTAAATTTAATCTTAATTTATTTACTTATTCCGCTAAATTATTTTGTATTTATTTTCTATCTATACAGTTAAAAATGCATTTCTACCAATTTCAGTCCATAAAAATTAATGAATAAATTCATCTACAACATTTGTTCTACAACATTTTATTATTCAACATTTTGTCTTAAGAAATTTTTTTCTTGAAGTCCTGAAAAAAACTATTAAAGTCTTTCTCGGCCTTTTAATGATTTCTCAATAGATTCACACTATTCGAATCACTATGTGATCAGTGAAACATTGTTAAAAAATATTGATTCTTGTTTATTTCCAATTATGCAGAAAAATAAAGAGTTTTATTTTTTTTAAACTGCTTTAGTGATTTTCATAAAGAATTAGAATTTTGTACTGTACAAAAAATATCTTGTGTTGTTAAATTAATTAGAATTATCATTAAGTATTTTAAAATCGTGTAAAAATACAGAAATCACGAGTAATAATTTACAAATAATTACTTGTTATTACATATTATTTGTAAAATGCATATAAATTACCAAATCATAATGTAAATTTTCTTTAAAATGTTTGCAAAATTACTTTAAACTCCTTTTTTTCTTCATCCAACATATAAATATATGTATGAAATTAAAAATTATAAAATAACTGCAAATCAATGGAAAATATGATGCAATAGGATTTTATTGAAAAAAATCCTTTTTAGATAATCGATCTTTAATTTATGAATTAAAAATTATATATAATTTTGTTTCGATATGCAATTTTCAAATTACAGAATTATTAAAATCACTAAATACACTAAACTATGTTTTTAGCTATCAATAGAAAATTGTAAGCCATGCTTTTAAGAAATGCTTGAACATTCGGATATATTGCGTTTAATGAAAATATGATGTAAATGTTAGTTTTTGACATTCATTTATTTTGGCAATGGAACTTTCGATTTAAATAAATTAACCTGTTTATGTAGTGTCCTTTAAATATTCACTATATGCTATTACATTTGATTTATTATGCTTAAAACTGAAATACGTATATGAAGGATAGTTTTAAATAAAAATATTACTACGAAAAAAAAAAAACATATATGAAAATATATTTTTATCTTTGTGTTATATTGGTAAAGTTTTTCAAACTTTTACGTAAGTAAGATAGTTTTGTTTTTAATACTAAAAAATGCTATAAATAAACAATTATATAACTTCAGTGTAAGCACAAAACTCTCAAGTATAATCGGACCCTAAAGAAATTGTTTTACGTGGTTATATTCTTTAGTAATCATCTACGCAACATGTGATTCAAGTTTATGCTCTACAAGTTTAAAAACACCTGTAAAAATTAATTTTTCTTATCATGATCTGAAAAAAAGATGACATGAAAGAAGACACATGTATGTATTACAGCCTTTACATTTGGGTTTTTCTAATGTCTACTTTTTAGGATATAAAATGACAAAAAAATAGCAAGTTATTTTCACTTTTCAACATTTTAAGAGTTCTAAATCCTCTTAAGCGTAGGCACGTCGGACAGAAATTTGTATGTTGAATATGATTTTGATCCATAGCATTTTATTTGAGTGCGGAACTTTCTGATATTATATGCTTTTGAAATGAATACGCAATTTCTTATGTTAAGTGTATTACCATTCTCCAGCTATCTGAGAACAAACCTGGCGAATGTCTGGCACAGGTGCTCGAGGTGACATACAAACCGATTTATCTAGCATGCAAATGAATTTAAATTTGTTGATAATTCTATAGATAAAATAAACAGTTAATATGTTTGATGATGATTTGGTGTTTCATATTAGTAGAGCAAACTGGCGCCTGCGAAATATCAGTAATATCTTACAGAAATCATGTCCTTATTTCATCGTAAAAACTCGGCGATAAAAGAAGGCAAAGATGTCTGTACGAAATTATAAGAATTCTGCAGGCGTCTGGTTGGAAAGCCCTATATTATGATCTGGAGTACACAATTTAGCAATTATCGACGGAATACTGAATTAACACAGATATTTCAACCACTATCTAATGAAAACATCATAAAAAATAACACCATAAAAATAACATTATTGTTACAAGATTGCTATTATAGGAGGAGTGAAAGAAAATACAAACTTCTACGTGTACTGTACAAAATGGAGTTATGGAGTGATTGGTGATTCTCTTCTAAATAAACATCCACATTTAGATACTTCTACTATATTTATTTAATAGAATAATAAACGAAGATTCTGACTCCGTTTTATTATCATCCTTCCAAACTAATCCAAAACATTTTTCCGACCGCGATGCTATGGTAACGGCTTTTTATCAGCTTCCACTGAACGAAGAAGTATATATTTTTTTCGCCTTCTGGCGGTTACCTTAGCAATTGCCATAGAGTAACATCAGTTACATTAACAGTAAAACTAGTTATGAGATCTAGCTTCTATTTTAAAAATTACAAATACTTACTTTTTGCAATTAAAATTTGAGAATCGAGAATAAAATTTGTAAAAATTACCATTTTTAATAATTTATCATTGTTTACATACTTAGATTTTTTTTATATAATTGGCATGTCATTTTCTGTTATTCTCGTCGTTCAGTTAAAATATTTATATTTTTAAAATACTTTTTGTTTAAAAAAATATTATATTAAGTATAATAGAAATATTTTTACACAAAACAATAAACTTAATTACAATAACAAATAGTTAAATGTAAAGTAACAAATAGTTAAATCTAGTAAAATATATTGTCTGTTTATTCTATTATATATTTTCCCTAGAAATCCCGACAGCAAAATTCTCCTATTGCATTACCGTTCTAAGTACTTGAATTTTCTATTCAATTTAGCTTATTTTATTTTATACGCTATAGTATATCTGCGATTAGGGAATTGAAGCTAAAGAAGGTTACGCATTTATAAAATGCTCGAAGATATGTAATAAATGTGATTGAATCACTGATCTTTTCTTTTAAGACTTGCAGAATGTTTATCATTAGACAATAATATTTTCTGAAATACAATAATCTACAATAATTTTCTACAATAATATTTATCTTAAACTATAAATTTTTATGTATGCAAATTTATGTGAATTTTGTTGAAATTTTATGATTTGACGCTATGTATATTTAACATATGTATAATTAAATAGAAATACAATTTACTAGCGCCAAATCCTATTTATTTCACTACGTCGCAATAATGTGCTATTTTCGCTAGCTGCCAAAAACCGATTTTGAGTTTTAGAAATGTATAATAATTGTTAGTATTAGGAAAACAACAGGGCCAGGAGGTGCCACCTCCGCCCGTGCCGCCTCTTCCAGCAACGCTTCCGCTCGCACAACACGCTCCCATGAAACCAATTACAACGCCCACAAGAGGTAAAAATTAAAGTTTTTTAAGGAAAATGGGTTAGTTTTGATGATTTTATTCAACTGTACGACGAGAGGTGAGCGTAAGAATAACTAATACCCCTATACTGAGTAAGACCGCACCAAGAAGGACAGAACCTAACAAGACAGACAATTTGTCAGTTTTGCGTGTAAGAAGAGTTTTAAGTTACTTTTTTACACAATTTTTATTTTAAAAACTTAACTACTTCAAATATTTACTTAACTTGGAATAGTTCATTAATTTTAACATATTGAAATGATTTATGTGTCTTTCTAAGTAAATCAAAACACACATACATGTATAAAACTACTTATAAATATTCAAATATAAATGAAATATTGTGATATATTTCAGAGATAAAACAATATGAAAGTATGAATTGATAGTGAAATTTTTGTGATATGATTTCAAAATTTCCCAAGACATGTCGGGAGTGTGAAGGAATCATTCACTTGCTTCTAAAGTTTTCTATATACATGCTCAGAGGGCTCAAACAAAAACTTTGTATAAATCAAGAACAGCTATTAATTATTTACAGATAGGTACTCAAATATTGTACAAAATAGCATGAATTCACAATTATGAATTAAATTGCGCTACTAAACCATGACACTTTTTTAAAGTATTGATGCAGTAGAATAAGTTTATGTATTTAAACTCCTGGTTTGTATTATAAAATAACTGAACGATTTATCATATACAGAGTATTAAAAGAGCAATATATATCGATGAAGGTTTAAATCTCCAAAGGAAAATGAGAGAGGAAAATTTTGAAAACAATATCAGCGAAGCCAGAATATCATCTCATGTATTCCATAAGTTACAAACAAAACAAAACAAATATTGAAGATAGTAAAAGGCAAACGCGAGAAAAATGTCCTCCCGGTCTGCACCGGTAGGAAAGAGGCCATCCATATTTCTCGTTTTTAATGGTTTCACTAATTTTACTCAAAAACACAAAGCTAAAATGCTTCGAACCCGATTATACAAGTTTCAACCCCAGCTGTTGTTAATACTGAATTTGAATGAGGATATCAGTAGAAGAATTACAGCGTAACACAAATAGGATTGTTTCAAAATATCAGCCAACCTAGAATTTCAAACAGCTATATCTCAAACATTTTTTAACTATTTTGAAACAAGATGGCGGAAGAAGATGGCCAACGGAATCGATCGAGACCTTGGTATTCCCTGTACACATGCTCTGTCACATTCATATAGGTTCATAAGTAAGAGATTAAAAGCATAACAAAAATCAGATTGTTTAAAACTCTCAGACATCCTAGACATCTAGAGAGCCATATTTCAGCCGTTTTTCAAGATATAGCCAAAACAAAA
This sequence comes from Maratus michaelseni, assembly GCA_963931845.1. NCBI lineage: Eukaryota > Metazoa > Arthropoda > Arachnida > Araneae > Salticidae > Maratus > Maratus michaelseni. The sequence continues at coordinate 70,384,669 of OZ007589.1, forward strand.
GTGTTCCGGAATACTTGTACAACGATCTACGTTAACGGAAACATTTTTTTCAATTTTTATATTTTTTTTTGTAATTTGTTTCTAATTTTAAAGACAATATATATATATATATATATATATATATATAGTGCGAAAACCACATACCATACTTTCAATCCCAAATCTACTAAAGCGGCAGAGTATATATATAATATACATATATATATATATAGTATATATATATACCACCTTGTATATATAGTTAATATATATATATATATATATATTAACTGGATACCATTTTGAAACAATATGGCGAATTAAGCTGGTAAACGATTTCGGTCGAGACTTTAGTCGAACGATAAAGTCGAATAAAACGAAAAAATGTTTAGATTTTTTTTTTTTTGGGGGGGGGGGGATTTATTTTGTTAAGTACAGATATTTTTCATTTTTTACATGATATCTTACAAATAACATATATTAAAGTAGTGAGTAAAACTGATATCTATTAAAATCGAAAAAATAATTACGTTGAATTAAACTAAATTACGTTATATTTAAATAACAAATACGAAAGAACGATTTTTTTATGTTTAATGAACAAAACAAAAAGTGAAAATGACAATTTTTGTTCATTGAAAGAATAAGTAAAACTTATGATCAGATAAAATAAAATAATTTCTCTAGATGCACTTATAGCTGAATAACAAGATATTTTCAATCCATCTGTAACGATTAAAATATACTCTATTTCAAAATGTGACAAGAGTTTGTCGGTAAGTGTAACGAAATCCCTCACTTGGTGCTACATGGTTCAATATGCAGAGAAATGTTATTTTCATACTTATTTCTTCTAAAGAACATATTGATTCTTCACTTCTTTTTTTACTGTATTACTATTTTTTTAGTCATATCTATCCATCAAGAATAAAATCTGCTTAAGCATGCAGTTTGCATCTAGCGGATATGTTAGCATAAATTTTTCGTTCAAATGAACGTATAAAATTTAGAAATATGTGTAGTGGAATATGTGCCGACCATTTTTTCTTCGAAAGACGGCGTCTGAATACGGATATTAGGAAGGGAATGTGCATAGAAAGTAGGAAAGTATGCATTAGAAGTATCATATTTCTCAAAAATATGGGTCTATTTGAATAAAAAAGAATTTTTTTCTTGCTGTGTATAAAAACCGGAAATAGTGGGGTTTATTCATCTTTATTGACTATATATCTTTGTTGATGTCATTGCTTCTGACAATTCAAAATAACTTTTTTTTAATAAAAGGCTGAACAGAAAATGACACCACTATTTAAAATATCGCATTTTTTATAAAACTGTTACAATTAATTTTTTTTTCATTCTGGTGATATTGAGTTAGAGACGCTATGCAAAATGCTTTAGTGTTTGAAAATGTCGCCTTAGTTAAAAGGAAGCGATAAAAATAAATGTTTTTCTAAGAATGCGTCTAAAAGACATACATTTCTGGAATTAGTACTCGCTGATGCGGAGATTACAACCGCAAGTCAAGGAAAGTTCGGACGTCCGCATACAAAGTTGTAGCTGTAAAACGAGACTTCAAGAATGGGAATATATTTATTAATAACGTTTTGCGCGTTAAAATATATTTTAAATAGTACATATGGAAACGAGATGTACGTATGTAAGTTTTGAGACATTGAAAGTGACGTCATGTTTAGATTTTTCGAGAAATATTATTTTATGATTCTGCCAATATGAAATATGCTGATTTTTCATTCCGTAATACCAAGCAAAAGAGCGTTTATTAATAACTTCATCACAATTACTTACCATGATTAAGTACAAAAATACAATTTAATTTTCCAATAATTTGAGCAATTGAAGTTTATGGAAACAGTATTTTGGTAAATTTAGTTTAAAAAAATGTTTTAAGAGTTAGACTAAAAAATGTAAGATGGATTTTTTATTGTAATTATTTTTGTAGGTTCATTATACATTCAACGAAACACTCCCTTTTCAAACACATTCTTTAGTCAAAATTCGACAGGTTCCACCTTGTATTTTTATTATTATAGCATTAAAGTGAAATATTTTGTTACACGTATATTATAAATGGTATTTTCTCTTTCAAAGCACATATAGTAAGGAAAGTATTGAATTCATAATTTGTGATTTTTTGTAATTGAACGCGATAACTATCAAATGGTACCTCCGATTCAGCTTTCATTTAGAGTATATGACATAGACCACTATCTTAAAAACTGTATAGACTTTTGTAAAAATCGGCTTAAAGATTAGCTATTTAATCCATTTTTAAACCTTTTTATTACCTATTATATAATGCATTTGGCCATAGAAATATGACAAAGTGCAACTGCTAAATATTGCGGAATTGTAACAAATCATTTGTAGCGCAGAGGCAACGCCTCCAATTTCAAAACGAGAGGTCCAGCGTTCGAATCTAGCCGATTATATTATGCTTTCTCATCATCCTCAGCAGAAAGGAAAACTCCTTTAGCAATTTATCAAGAAATCAAATGAAATATTTTTGGTCCGTCCCACCCAATATCACCTAAATGAAGTACAAAATGTCTTTTCACAAATAAAGAACTATCCAGAATCATTTCCTCCTTTAATAAGAACGATGCTCCGGGTGTCGATAATCTGGAACGTATTCTGATGGAAATACATCATAGAAACTTTCAGAAATTGATACTTCAAATGTATAAAATTATTTTACAATTAAACTTTTTCCCAAATGCATTGAAGCTGGATAATTAGTTTTCATTCTTATGAAACAATAACAACAAAAAAAAAACACGCAATCTTCTTCCTATAAGCATATTTCACTACTACAAATATTTGGCAAAATATCTGAAAAATTAATCCTCAATAAACTACTTCATTAGAAACTCGCAAGAACTAAAATTTTTTCAACATGATTTTATATAGTTTAAGTCTACAGAATCAGCTTTTCAAAATGTGTTTTCTTTAATAGTTTTAAATGTTGATAAAGGGGATTATATTTCATTAGTATCAATATATTTAAAAAACGCCTTTGATACACTTCTGTGGGATGCAATCATAGAAGAATTAGATATACTGTTAGCTAATCAAACCTACTTAAGCCTATTCAAGTCCTACCTAGTAGTTACAGGAGTTTTAGTCAATTGACAGTTGTCAAATTTTATACATAGTTTTGCACGAGGTATCGCAGAGGTCTCGTCTTGGACGCTTCCTGTGGAGAGTCATCATGAACTCTCAGCTTAAATTCCTTAAAAGGCCAGGTGTCAGCTTCGACGCCTATGCTGACGATCTATTAATTAAATCAAGGGGCAAAACATGACGAATACTCGAAGACCCAGGGAACACTGTCTTGATTATTATCTTTTTCTGGACAACTCAGCACAACATTCAGACCTCCTATCAAAGATCAGCATCTTTAACTATTACGAAACCAAGAAATCTTATCTAAGCACTGTCCGAGCTGTTATCTAAGCACTGTCCGAGATTAAAAACCAATCTCTGACTTCCGAATATTACATTTCGTACTTGGGAATAATAATGTATAAAACTGCACCATTCATTCCACATGCAAAATCAGAAAGGGAAAAAAATAGCCCTTAAAGATTTGTCCGTACTGGAAGTAGTAGAGGTAGTGTACCAAAAGATATTTTTAAAATTTCATATACGTAAATAAATAAAAAATAGAACAGTATATGGGGCTTCAGGATGGTTTTCTTGATTTCAACCATCCCACCGATTGCAACCATCCTCAATTCAGAGACACTGCTTTTTACTAATCTCACGTATTAAGTATATGACAACAAAGAAAATTTTTCTTTATACTCTCAAGAAACCAGATGACTGCCCAACGGCCATTGAAAATTTCACACCCATTTCATGCTCTCTGGCGGAAACCAACTCTTTTCAGAAATTAACCACTGATACTCAGAGCGAAGATGCGAAAGGATTTTTTCTATCAAGGAAAGTAAACATCCATCACAATTATCAAAAGAAAAAAATTGTTAATTGACGATACAAGACATAAAGGAGAGCATAATAATAATATGAAAAATTTCATAAATATATTAGTAGGCTATTCTCTGTAGTATGGAGTAAATAATATATATACACTATATATAAAGTAAAAAATAGAACAAATATAAAGAACAAAACACATCTACAGTTTTTATACATATCTATGTAAGATTTTTTTTTTTTAAATCAAAAAATAGTATTTCTGTTTACTGAAATATTGACAACTTGCTGAACGGTAACAACATGGATTGAATTTAGACTTACTTTTATGCATGGATTCATATCACATTTAATGTAAGTTCGATAAATCTTAAGAAATTAACTGGAAGTTTAATCGGTCTGATTTAGCTTATAGTGAATTAGATAACGAGAACGGAAAAATATTGTTTTGCATTAAACATTATTTTATCATTGAAGTATAAGAAACTGCACATGTAACTTTACTATTTAGTTAAATAATTTCAAATACATTAAATAGATAAAGTTATTATATACATTTTGTTCATATGTACACTGTTAAAAATTTGCAGCACACTGTCCATATATTTGAAAGTTTTTACAGAAAACGGTTACATAACCATAATTTAAGTCTATTCTGACTATAATTAGGCAATAATATGGTTAGAATAAAATAAAATTATGTTTATGTAACCGTTTTCTCTAAAAACGGTCAAATGACTGGACAGTTTGCTGAACATTTTTAACAGTGTAGTTTTTCTCCATTTTCCTTGCTTTCTTATAATGCTCACTAATAAACCAGGATTTATGTTCAAGCATAAGCCAATAGTCAATTTAAGCCGTATTCAGTTTTTTTTAAAAACCGTACTCAGTTTAAAAAATATACTAAAACATCGTTCATAAACTTAAATTTGGGTAATTTGTAATTAATAATTTTCAAACTATCATTGCGATACTTAATAAAGTCATGAAATGATTTTTAATGCATGTCACAAAACTGAAAGTGAAGTTTGTTTTTTAAGGTAAAAACACAATATATATTCGATGTTGGAATAATAAGCATAAGTAAACTTAAACACAGGTAAACTTAAAAGAAAAGTCATAGTCTACTAAGTTCTAATCGAAAAAGTTATCACTTAGAATATAATGTAAAAATATCCATGTTATAATGAAAGCACTTTTTGTATTTGTACTTTTTGTATTTAATACCTTAGGATAAAGAAACGAAAGCAACCTAACATTTCACTTAAAATCTTTACAGAAAAAACACAAAAGAGTAGTTTCTTATGTGGAACTAGTATCCCAAGAGAACAATTTACTTTGTCGGATGCCAATACAATTTCAGAAATCATCGAAGTGTAGTTCCTTTTCAAATAAAAAGGTTGATTTCGTGATTTCATTTGAGACCGTTTATCACTCAAATCTCTGGTGAGATTTAAAAAAAAATTCTAGACAAAACTAGAGAATGACAATTATGTTTGTCAGGTCTGCATTGTTCTAATAGATTAATAGCTCTTCTCTATTTGTTTATTTATAATTTAAAAAAAAATATGAAAATAATCATGTACAGTTTACGATAATTGATTCGGACTGAGAAACATCAGCTAATTAAATAATAAATAAATAAACAAATTTTATATATATTTATGAACTTTAATTTTGTGCAGTTTTTTCCTTTTTTTTTAAGAAATTTTAATTTAATTAAAAAATTATTTAAGAATAATATTAAAATAGACTTAAATACTTTTATACTCAAAGATACACATCTATATTAATAAAAGAAAGTTTCGCTCTGTGTGTGTGTCCGTGTATCTGTGTGTGTGTCTGTTGGCGATGACCAGTAAAATCTAGCCCACCTAGAAGTCTGGAAATTTAGGTGTGGATAGTCCAAGGTCTGGCCATGTGCACCTGAGCCTCAAAATTTTAATATTTTGATAATTAGCCTAGATATTAATTAGATTCTCATTAACCATCGCTTCTAAAATGTCATCTTTTAAATCAAAATGGCGAAAGAAACGAACTGGCGCGTTGGATTTGCGAGCGGAAATGAACAAATGCGAAATTATTTTACTAATTAGCGTATTTTCAGAAAACTAATGGAGGTATCAATTTGAAAATTTCTGAGCATATGTAAAATATTATTCTGTATCTGACTATGTGATTTTTGAAACATTCGGTTAATATTTTTTTTTTTATTTACGCAAAAAACTGTCAAAAATCTGCCGGCGCCAGTGAAAACGATCCGAGAAAGTTTTAGACAGGGATCTACTTTCATTAAAATCTGAACTACAAAGAGATCTGTTTCTCGGGCCGATCCCTCCATTTAGTTTGCGAAAATGAAAGGAAATAACTGCCAATTTTTACTAATGAACAAAAATTTAGGTAACTAATTAAGATATAGATTTGAAATTGAGGTCGGGAAGGGGTGTCATCTGCCGGCTATTTTAGCGTAGCGTCTTCGCTATGTTCTAATTATCAGAAGAATGTAATTCTTTTTTTAATGATCGCGTTAATGTAGGTGACGGTGGTTCTCTTGAACAAATTATTCATTATATTATAGTACTGTTTTAGACATTAATATAGGGTGATCAATTTAAAAGAGTATTGGTTTGTTTTTTGTATTATCCACATCGATAACATATGTAGCAAGACTTTCAAAATAATTACTTATTTTATATGTCTATATTTAATGTGCTGGTATCGTGTTTTTCACTTTATAAATGCGAAAAGTTGTTTTTTAAACATAAATTCGCATGAACATCATTAGTAATTTTTAATCCGATTCTGCTCAAATGATTTGAGTAAATCGTCTGCTTCTTTCAACACTTTCTAACCCTATTAGATTTTTTTAAGTGGGGTTATATCAAGATAGGGTTGTCCAGAGAAGTCCTGCAAACATACATGAATTAAAAATACTCATAACTGAAGAAATCTCGCCAATAACGCTAACAATGCTGCGACGCGTGTCAAAAACTTGGTTTGATGTGTTTATGATTTCATTCAAAATGGAAAAGGACATTTTCAACATTTCCTGTAAGGAATAATAATGTAAAAAGTTTGAACTAAATTATGTTTTTCAAAACTAAAATTATCACAGGATTAAGTAACATTGTGAGTCTCTATTTTTGTTTTACATCACAAATAAAGTTGTGAAAGTCCAACAGTGTCGGAAATTGTCACCGACACTTAAAAAGGGTTGAAACAATTATACTTCAGTGTTAGAATCGATGCCACATCCGTCAAAATTAAGGGTAATAAGAAAAACCAACGGGTACACTTTTAAATTGATCACCAGATATTTGATATTTTCGTCTAGCGTATTAAAAGCTTTACTAGAATTCATTTATGCACAACTTTATCTAAATGATGCAAATTATATGCATATTTTTATTTTGAATTTTGAAATTATGATACAACATTTAAATTCTGATTAATTTTCGAATAAACAGATTATGGCAATCATGCTACAGAAATCCGTACCTGGATTATTAAATATTTCAATATTATTTTAACCATTTACAGGAAAAATCCATTATTTAAACAAAGCATATACATTAAAAAAAATCTCTAAAGATTTTACCGATCATTCACATCTTAAGTATTTTCCTTATAAATAATTAAAATATACGAAGGTCTTAATGCATCCGTAAAATTAATCAGTGAAATTTTCTTAATAATTATTTCAAAATGAAAATCCAATTATACCTTAATACGTTTAAAAGCCGAAAGCCTTAAAATATATTTCCAAGTAAATATCATTAGAAAAGTTATTACGAGAAAGTTATTAAAATTTTGAAAATTATGTTTTGGTTTCAATACCTTTTTAATCCTCTTTAGATAAATAAAGGGTTTAGGAATAAAATGTATTTTATTTAATATTTTTGAATGAGAAACGTATTATTCTGTGTGAGTTTATTTTGTTATCAAAACAATGACTTTTTTAGTGGACGTCTTTTCTTTGTTGAAGTTTCATGAACTAAATTTCTACCATAAAATTATGTACAGTATCAAAATTAGGTCGATAAAAATATCAAATTAATGAGACAAAAGACTAATAAATCATCAAACATTTCTATATTTCGATAAATCAGAAGAAGAAAGAGTAATATTTTCTACAAAATTTATAAACAAACCTCACAAAGAAATTTCTATAACTGTGCTATCTATGAAAAATATGTGTCAGGTGTCTCAATGTAAAATATAATTAAAATGACTGGGACATCAGTCTTGGGCTCTCCAGGTAAAATAATGGGGAGTGAAAAGTAATTTTTTAATTGATAACTCCAGTAGATTTTATTACATTTATTTGTTATTTTCATATTTACAACTAACGAAGTTAAAAAGCATTAATATATGAAAAATATCAAATGTATAAAGGTTTTGAAATTTTTTAAAAGCGATACTTTAGTATTAGCCGCATTGCAGGAGTTAACAGCCGAAGAGTTTCACAAACATTTCGCTACTTACAGCAGCCTTTTCGATTCTGATAATTTCAGTAGTTTTAGTATGTAGTACGTTTACATTTATAGGGGAAACTGTCCCAAAATGACATGCTTAGATAAAATGGCACACCTTATGTTTCTTAATATTGTCGCTAGAGGCGTGTACTTACCGATACTCAGTTATATTGTGGAATCGATCGGCAACGATACGCATTTAAAGTTTGTATTTGTTTAAAATTTGTGTTTGTTTAAAGTTTGTTTTAAAGTTTGTATTTGTTTAAAGTTTGTATTTGTCATTGTTTATAAATAAACTCTTTTCACATTTCTCAAAAGTTTGTTGGGGCTATTTTTTGGTGCTAATTCACGTCTGTTTCATTTCAGTGATTACATATCTGAAGCATAAGGTGAGTATTTATTTCTTTTTAGATTATTTTATCCGAATGAGAAAATTTATAAATGTATGTGTTTTCGAACTAGCTAACCCACCCGGCATTGCCTGGGCACGAAATATTAATAATCTGTTCTATACGAAACTTGAGACAAACCCCGTCGTAATCGGGTCAATAGAATCAGATATACTCCTATAGTTCCACCTTCCACTGCCAGGGAGCGCAGTCTGCTCAGGAAGAGGCCTTTTCAGAACACTCGACCCAACCAAATTTCCTAGTAGAATTGAAATTTAACCACGGCTAAACATTGCCAAAATAGCGGAAATCGCGAAAGTGGGTTACGTAATCGATCAGTTTCTAAAGGGTTAATGTAGATATTTTTTAAAACCCAACCGTGGGCTTTGAAGAAAATGAAAGTGTCTATGATCTGGAGTCTACTGTTTGTCAGTACTCACATTTCCTGAGTCGATGCTGATTTTTAAACCTGGACCGAAAAACGAAAATCGCGTGAGTGAGTTTTGGAAAGGATTTTTTTTTTCGGAGTGTTAAAATTAAAATTTTTCAAAACGGGTACCAGATTTTAAAAACAAAGGGATATAGATTAGGCGCGGTATTTTTAGTTTTTCGTATCTTGTTTATAAATGCCAATTCGGATTTTTAAAGATAGGAGAAACAGTTAAAAAAAAGCGAAATTGACTTACGGTAAAAAACGTTTTCGAAAGGGTTAAAGTGATCTTTTTAAACTAAAGGTTTCTGCCTAAACCCGATAGAACGTAGATGTCTTTAGGTGTGTTTGTTTTTTGTTTGGTTATTTTAGAGTGCCGATGCCAGATATTATATATCTCAGAAAATCGGAATTTGCAAAAAAGAGTACTGCGCACGATTTTTTTTTGAAAGGTTAATATTCGTATTTTACAAAAACAAATACAGATGTCGAAAAAGGAATAAATGTAAATATTGTGTGGTATTTTTAGTTTTTCGTACCTTTCTCTGAATCGCAGATGCAAAATTTTAAAAAATTGCCAAAATCGCAAAAATTGCAAAACGGCATACAGAAAATTTACTTACGGAAAATATACAGAAAATATACCGAAGAGTTAATTTTGCTATTTTTAAAAACCAATAGTGGCTTTGAAAAGAGCAAACTCAGATCTTTAATTTGGTGACCTTCGTTTATCCGTATCTTTTGTATTTCGGTGGATGCAAGGTTCGGAAAACAGGAGAAAATAAAAAACATGACTTCGATGCTTTTTGATTATTTTTTTGAAAGGGTTAAATGCAATTTTTTTAAAAAAAAACCAGATCGTTCGAAACACAAAAGTATGTTCTTTCAGAATATGTAGACGTTTTTTCAGTATTTTGCGCCGTTCGCCCATGGCGAATTTAGAAAAAATTAATAAGAAATGGAATGGCCCACGCTTTGTTTTATCTTTTAACAGAGGAATGAATAAATGCCTTCTGGACATGCGTAAGCTGTTTTCAGAAGACAGATTTTTTTATTTGCGATCTTTGATCAGTTTTTAATTAATAACTACTCTAATTTTCAAAATATTCAAAATCTGAGGTTCACGTGCATCACGAGAGGGTTGGAATTACCTAAATCTAAATTTGCAGGCTTCTAGGTGGGCTAGATTTTTCTAGCCATCGTCAATAGACACACACACAGAGCAAAACTTTCTTTTATTAGTACAGATATGGTGATTGTAGGTAAAATTACATGCCGGCAGACATCTTTCCCAATCATGTTTTCTGTGCTTCAATTGTGAAAGAAAAGCCACTGGAAAATTAGGAAAGCAATCACATAAACAGCCTATCTAGACCTAATTAGTAAACTTTTGCAGTTTCGATGTCATTTCCTCCAATTCCAGCGCCGACAACATCTGTTTCGATACCCTTAGGACGCGTATATCTTTTCACACGGTAGCATCCTCAAATTCATCATCTTCATTTATCAGACAATATGATGTATCTCCACAACCTTGTGCTCCCCATGATAGATCATCCTCTAAAATGAAGCATGAAGGTGCAAAAAGTTCTCACTAGCAGTCCTAAGATTACCGAAGCGGAGGCAAAAGCTGATTTGAAGCATAATTCACACTCAAAACATGCAGCTTTAAAGGATAAGAAGAAAATTAGTTTTGTTACATCCAATCGTGACGACAAAGACATGGATATATCTGTCGATGATGATGAAGAAGCCAGTAATTATTGCAATGATTTATGTAATCACTCAAAAATAAAGGAAAAGTAGATAAAATGTGTTCAGTGTTTAAAGTGGTCACATAGTGAATGTGTCGGTGTTAACAGTGTGCAATACTTTTTTTATTGTGTGATGTATACAATTAAAATTAATAACAACTTATGGGGGTGTCCATTTAGGATAGCGCTGCAGATAAAGGATATGTGAGGGGATGGGCCGAAAGAGGATGGGCCGAAGGACTCCTTGTTCCCAGAATTCCTGTGGCCGTGACGAGACCCAGTCCTTCACAGCGTCCTTGAGTTTGTCGTCCGAATTGAAGCGTTTCCCTTTCAGGTCTTCTTCTGTTTTCGTCCACCCTGTCGATGAGATCGGCCGAAATGACAGTGTTTGCCTGGCCTGGTCTCGGGTCATCACCCAGACTGTCACGACCTGCACGAAAACGGGCACTGCATTTTCTGTCAGACTTGTCAGAGACACATTTCTTCCCGTAAACTGTTACCATCCGGCGATGAATAGCTGCCGGTGTCTCACCTTCCGCTGTCAGAAATCGGATAACACCTTGCTGCTCCTCAGTCGTCAAATTTTGTAACGCGAAAGCCATCCTGTCCTCATACGGACTGCCGCATCATTTGGACGCCGAGTTTGATAAGAGCCTCTACTCTCTACTGCGCATGCGGGCGCCCGCGCATGATCCGATTCCAGTCAGAGACTCCAATCGCATCCCGAGATGTCTCGCTACGTTCTCCCATGGCGGAATATGCAAATATTTAACTGTTACGTTTTTACGTCGTTTCGTACCTTTTCATTTGATCACCCCTTGTAGAAGTTAATAAACTTTCAAAAATTTATTTCATGTCTACCCTCGACCAACCCCCACAAAAAAGTAAAATGACTTTGTTATTACTTTGTTACCTACAAGCATCTTTTTCATAAATGGATTAAGATTTAAATTTTCAAGAATTAGTGCCCCATTCACAGTTAAATGCGAAATGTAAAGAACAAATATCGGTATATTATATGATAATTCGTCCTAATTCGATTTCATAATTCGTATATTTCATTCAACTTTTTAAAAACAGCGTTTGAAAAAGGAATGAAGTTCGATATTATGAAACCTTGTATAAATTTTATGTTATTAATAATAAAAATAAGATATAAATAAAAAAAATAATTATAATTACTAAACATTTTAAATGAGACATTAAAAAGTTTTAATTAGGCAAGAAAATACCGCTTCAGATGTTATTACATTTATCACTACTGATGTACTAATGATCTTTGGAAAAAGGAATTAAAATTTGGTGTGGTACTGTTCCTATTATATTATTTATCTATTATTTATCTATTTATCTATTATTTATCTATTTTTTATTATATTAGTTATCTTATTTGATCTAATCGATTTAGGGTCAGACGAACTCTTAAATTCCTTTGAATAAATATCACTGAAAAAACTAATTCAAATATTATTTGCATTTGAAAAAAAATCCAAATTTTTTAAAGTATTAAAACTATAATTTTATATACTATTAAATTATTTTTTTATTTGAAATAGTGATAACTTTTCATGAATAAAAAAACAAAATTATATAATAAGATTTAAACTATATTAGCCTAAACAGTTTTATTTATTGTACATTTTTAAACCTATGAAGTGTTCATGGAAAAGCTTTTCTTTTAGGTTTGTCTGAAGGAATATTTTTGAATTTTTTGCCATTCATTTTTAAAAAACATCAAAAATGTTGTTTAGATATGAATGTTATTTAGATAGAATGTGAAGTTTTCAATAACTGTTCGTAAAAATCACAAAAAAAATTAAAGAAGAACGTACAAATAATAAGACAATTAACTACACCAGCACAATCCAAATATTTATTTCTGCAGAATTTATTTTCATTGCTAACATTTAATAGATATAAAGTATGGCTAAAGTCTTTTAATGCATTTATTGTAGTTTATGTTTTGAACTAAAGATTTTCAATGATTTTTCACTTTTCAGTTTCTCGATATTCAAAAAATAGTAGTAATAACAATAATAGTAATAAATCTTTGATATTTTATTGTAATGATTTGTTTACGATATTTATGTTTGTTATTCGGGATGTGCCTATTTTTCTGACTTTGCAAGATTTTAAATTTCATGGTACACTTTTATTTAATATATATTCTAACATCTAATAGAAAAGACACAGTAAAGTGATTGTTCTTTTTTATTAAGATAGATGAAAGCTATCAGAAGCAAATATAAGTCATTCGTAAGAAAATTTTCGTAATGTTGCTGTTTGACCTCGCATTTATGTATTGATTTTGTGTTGTTGAAATTCTTATGTGTTTTATACACGTCGTTATTATTTGATTTTCTTAATTACATTATGTTTATTTGTTTTACATCAGCCCTGCAATGAGACTGTCTATTTTACGGAAAAAAATTATCTCTTCCTTATGGAGATGTTCATAAAAAAAACAACATAAAATACAGTTAGTATTATTAGTTTTACTCAGAATATTGCATACTCTTCTAAATAAAAAATAGTTTACTAATAAAGTTGTACATCATCATATTTAAAGAGTTTTTCATTCATATCTTAAAACAATATCTTTATTTCTTTTATATTTCGAAGCAAACTTGAGTCTCCATTTGAACTTCTTAAATCTGCAATTAACCATTAAGAATGATGTTGAAAACTTATAAAATTAAAAGAGTTAAAGGAACATTTTTAAATTAATACTTTACATAAAAAATGTACCACTATGATGAATTATCGAAAGAAATTAGTTTAATGTAAACAATTATAAACCTTCATTGAAAACTTATTTACATTTATTTCTGTGCATTTTATTTTAGCATTCAAATAAATAAATGTGCTTTTTATTTAGAGCCGCTTCAAAGGTTATTACAATTATCACTACTAATGTACTAAGGATCTTTAGAAAAAGTAACAAAAAATTGATGTGTTGCTGTTCCTATTATATTATTAATATTATCTTATTTGATCTATTCAATTTAGGGACAGGCGAACTATTAAATTCCTTCATTTTTAATAAATAGGACTTTAAGGATAGAATATGTAATTTCTATTACTTCTTGAACTGTTTGAAAATTCCCTCTTGAGAATTATATTAGCAAGTTACTTAAACAGGTTACGTACGCCTCACGAGATTCACGGGATTTCACTACCAGATGTTTCGCATTATATAAACATAGAATTCCTCCATGAAATAACGCAATTATTATTTTACAAAAAATCTGCTATACGAATCTTCCGAATGCCCTGAGACTAATCCTGTAATTGATCTTCATTTTTTTTCAAGGCATACCTGACACACTCCAACGTGTCGTGGCACAGTGGTTGAAAATTACTTTCTTCAAATAAATCAGTTATATTGCTGTGCTTGAAAATGGGCCTCTTTTGTTGAAATAGCATATAGTTATTTGTTAATCTCCATTATCTCGAAATGGACAATTTTAAATGCTATACTTCTTTTTCGAAATTTTCATACCAGAGTCGTCTGATGGACTTGTTCTGTTCACAGTACACTTGCTCTGATCATCGTACTTATGTTGTTAAAATGTATCTCGTTTGCGCACTTGTTGTGGATTATTTAACATAAACATTGACACACAAATATAAGATAAAGAAAAAAATCATTTTGTAAGAAATCCATCCTTTCTGTTCTGGTTAATGTATTCAATTTCATGTTTCTATTTCTCTTAGTTTTCTCGTCATGAATTATTCTATTCAAGTAAATGATAATTGGTTATAATTCAAATGGCGAAATTTGGTGTCCGATTATACAAAACTTGCCGCGAATGGAAACAACGTTTATTGAAGTAATTTTCAGAAATGTAGAATTCTACTTAATAAAAGACTTCCGTAACTGTCTACCAGAAGAAAACTGATTTTGCATGTACACATCTGTATATTAACATAATACATTTAACAGACTCAAACCAGATTTATAATCAAATAAAGTGGTGCTGCGAACTATGAAATTTGTGGGTTCTGTTCTCTACCGTAGACAGCCGAATACAGTTGACAAATATTTATCCATACTCAAATGAAGGATGAAGGGGGAAAACGATCATAGTCTACAATTTGTGAAATTGACTGTGATTGTGCCAACTGATTCGCTTGAGAGACACACTATCGTTTGTCAACTATCGTTTGTTGTTGAATAGAAGCAAATATGAAAGTGATCCTTTGAAAAGATGTCATTTAAATAGTCAAAAACGGAAGGAAGAACGATGAAAGTGTTTTAAATAAAAACAGTTGTATAAATACCGATGAATATTGACGGTCGTAAAAGAAAAAAAAAGTGAATAATTTAAGTCTAACTATATGTGACCATCATCTTTCTTCCTTCCTCACCCTTTAATTATAAGTAGGACTTGATATGCGTTACATCAATCTTTATCAATCTTTCTCAGCATCGAATAAATATTTGAATTGGCACAATAGGAAGCAAACAATTCTTTCTTCCACCTCTAAAAATTTTTGGATCTGTTTTATTTTTTATACAACAATCAAATTTCAAAAATCATATTTCGTCTGATATGTATTTCTATCAACATAGATTTCAATAGTAGTAATAAATTATTTAAAATCCGACAATAATGTTAATGTTTTGAAACTGCTGATCTGCATTTAAAATTGCCTTGTGTATTATAAATTTATTTATAAACATGACCAAATATTTAATTCAATATAAATATGTACCAATATGTTGTGGTCATCTCAAAACTTTACATAAATCAAATCTTCTGCAAGCAAAATTGAATAACAATCTATTCGCTTTTGAGATATATCTAGTGCGGAAAACATGAATACCAGACCATAGCTGCGACACCAGTCGGGCCATATACATCTAAATCTAATAAGGATCTATTTCTTTCAAGATCTAACAGAGTGTGAAATGTTCTGTAATTTCGTGCGTCAGTACTGTCGCGGAAATCGTAAGAAATGCAGAGTAGCAGTGCCACGTTTTAGGTGATTTACATCAAAACTTAATCAATATTATTTTTGTCAAGGTCTAACTGGATCTCAAGTTTTATTAAATTCCGTGCTTTAGTTCTTCAGATATGACTAACGGTAAAATCGAGTAAATCCTGAAAAATACAGCATAGCACTGTCACCTGTTGAGCGCTGTACACCAAAACCTAATCTACAGCAACTTATATAAAAGTCTAAATGATTCTGAAGTTTAATAAAATACGTGCATTAGTTCTTGAGATAGAGCTATTGCGATAATCGTAAAAACTGCAGCATAGCAGCGTCACAGTTTGTGCAATTTACACCAAAAACTAATAAGCACCAATTTATATCAAGTTCTAACTGAAGATAAAGTTTTTCGATTCCGTGAGTTAGTTTTTGAGATAGAGCGCCCACAATTTTTTTATCATATACAGACAGAAAGACAGAGAGACTCACAGACAGGTATTTTCTAAAAGCAGTTAAATCGTGTTCATGACCTTCTAAAACGCATAAATCTGTCGAAATACGGAATTCGAATTTTTGTACGAATCCAATACTTTCTTCTTGTAACGATTGAAGAAAGTAAACAATTAATCTGATATAATAATGCATTTCCACAAAACAATGCGTCACGGATTTATGATTAAATACATACGAATATATATATTAACATATACAGATGAAATCCAATTAATATTCTGAAGATAAATGGCTCTTAACAATAGAATTTAACTTAATAATTTATATAAATTGTAGGCAAAGCCTAAGAAACAATTATTTATCGCACAGAATTCTCTTTAGAAATATCAGTTGAACGATACTGAATTTCTATGAATTTATGACTTATTGAAACACAGAATTACTGTTAGTAATTACGAAATTAGCAGATAGTAAATTTCGAAAATTCGTAATAAGATAGCTAAAAATTAAACCATTAAATTATAGTTTGATTTTTTCCGAAGTAAAATTAAATTATTCAAGATTTGTTTTATGAACTGCAATTTAGAAATATATCTGAAAAGGTCAAACTGTTAATTTTGTAACAAAAATTAAACACAAAAATAAATGTTAAAAATTTATTTGTTAGTAATTTTTACTGTATAAG
The DNA here is from genome assembly GCA_963931845.1 of Maratus michaelseni. NCBI lineage: Eukaryota > Metazoa > Arthropoda > Arachnida > Araneae > Salticidae > Maratus > Maratus michaelseni. Next base: position 70,401,735 of record OZ007589.1, read on the forward strand.
AATTTATCTTCATTCGACATCCAATAAGTTATTGTATTAATTATTAAATTTACCCCTTTACATACTGATGATGTCATAAGAAATTATTTCAATAACTCTAATTTATATGATACTTTTAAAAATCATCCATTTAATTAAAAACCGGATATTAAAAGCTAATAATGAAATTAAACCTGCCAGTGAAACTGCTTTAGAAAATCATTTCTTGCGTTTGCAATGGATTTTTCGTATTAATACTAGCACCTAGGATATATAGCCTAGTTTGGTAATTTATTTTATGTTTCTACTGTATTTTAGTAAAAAAGTAATTATATCATATATTTTTAGATAATAATGTCATTTCTAGTTTCAAAAGATATAATGCAAATGTTAAAGACTCATTTTTGTGTTTTTTTCTGTATCTATTAGTCAATATCTAAGATGTCCATGCCATTGAAATAACTATTTGTTTCTGTTATTTATTTTCGAGTCCTTAACTACGAAATTGGTTTATTGTTCGTTTTTTAAACAGTCTGGGTTTGACGGTAGTTTTCTTTAGATAGAAATACAGTTATTCTGCTTCGTCTCTGAACACGCACTCGACAACAACGGGATCGAATGTCTAGCCTCGTGCGCCATGTGTAGTTACTACAAACACTGTCCTTACAGGAAATTGGTATATTTGCAGCTTGCATTCAAGCTATTTTTTTTAAGAGAGCTTAATAAAGCGAGCGAGCATTTCATTAAGAAGATCTTTAGAAAATAGAATATATATCTGCCATACTGCGGGCGTTTGAATTTCCGTTCTGTGTTTCTTGTTGAATGAAATGCCATATTCATCTTGTAATAAACTCGTACTCCACTTACAATTATGTATTTAACATGGATGTTAATCGATTGATCATCGAATACTTTAAATTGTAAGTTTAATTTACCGGTTGATTATAATTAAAGTTACGATTTCAAAAATCGATAATTTTAAAACTACTGGTCAGAATGACTTGATATTTTAGCAGAACAATCGTGAGGCAATGAAATTTTGCTTGGCGAAGGAAAAAAAATAGTTCCAAATTGTGCCGATAGATGGTGTTGTCAGGGTAATGTCAGGGGAAAGACCAAAAATGTATTCTTGAACCCTTTCCGGCGCGGAGTAAATTTGTTTGCAAAATGATGAAATAATAGACTGACACCGGAATTTACAAACGAATCCATTAGTAAAAAGAAACTTGCTTATTTTTCTGGTTCTTAATGAAAGGAAAATTTTAATTAAATACCGGATGATTATAATTAAAGTTACGATTTCAAAAATCGATAATTTTAATTAAAACTACTGGTCAGATTGACTTGATATTTTAGAAGAACAATCGTGAGGCAATAGAATTTTGTTTGGCGAAGAAAAAAAAAAGTTTCAAAATGTGCCCATAGATAGCGCTGTCTGGGTTCACATTGTCTGAAGATATGCAAATTACTAATACGTGACATGCGCACCGCAGACATAGCAACCATAAAAATGCAGAGCAGCAGCTCTTTGCCTGAATGCTTCATCATGACTCTGACTATGAAGGATCGCGCTCTGCTCTTGAAGCTTTTTTATAAGAACGATGACTGTGCACTTACAGCTATTAGGAAGTTTCGGACATTAAAATCCATAAAAAAAGGTCCAATAACAACAAATGGTCTGCAAAAAATGATTGCTAAATTCGAAGAGACCGGTTCATTTGACGTTAAACGGAGTAGAGGAAGGAAACCAGTTTCAGCTGCGGCAGTGGAAGATGTGGCTACAGCATTACAGGAACATACTGACAGTGATGCTGGAATCAGCAGTGCAAGGGGGATGGGCCGAATGCTGGATATGCCGAACAGCACGGTGCGTAAAGTCCTACGGAACGTCTTACGCTGTTATCCGTACAAGATAACTCATGTGCAGGAGTTGCTACCTGCTGACCTGGAAGCACGTCAATCTTTTGCACTCCAATTTCTTGCCCGAATGGAAGTGGACAACAGATGGCCATGGAACATTCTGTGGTCTGACGAAGCTCACTTTCATTTGCAAGGTTCTGTAATTACGCAAAATTGCAGGATATGGGCGACCGAGAATCCGTCCCAGCTACAGCCATTACCTCTTCAGTCTGAAAAGGTCACTGTGTGGTGCGGAATAACGGCAGCGTTTATCGTCGGTCCATTTTTATTCGAGGAGATCACACCTGCGGGTCCCGTTACCTGCACAGTTACTGGCAAGCGGTATGAAGCACTTTTGCGTAACCATGTTCTTCCGGCACTTCAACTGCGTCAGTGTGTGGATCGCATAATATTCATGCAAGATGGCGCTCCTCCGCACATTGCTACTATTGTGAAGCAGCTACTGAGTGATAATTTCGGAGATGATAGGATCATAAGCCGCCATTTTCCAACAACGTGGCCGCCACGTTCCCCCGACTTAAACCCGTGTGATTTCTGGCTTTGGGGGTACCTGAAGAATGTTGTTTATAGCGGGCGGGTTCAGAATCTAGCCGACTTGAAGGCAAGCATCACACAACACACCCATTGCATTAGTACAGATACCCTCCGATCTGTTGTGGAGCATGCCGTTTTGCGCTTCCAATTAGTAGCGGAACAAGGCGGAGGGCATATTGAGCAACTTATGCCTTAATAATCAGTAAAGTGTTTGTTCCATGAAGCTCTTTTTTTTTTCATTTTTTGTCATTATCGCTGTCGTCGCTGTAAACACGTAGTCTTGTCTTTTCGCTAATAAATTTTTAGTAAACCTCTGAACTCTATTTTTTTCCTTTTGGCAACATCATTCCTATGTTTAACCCTTTAACCTTCTATTACCGGCTATAGAAGCTTAAAACCTCATACTTTAAGTACGGCGATATCTTGGAATTTTTACCCCCTACATTGCAGTGACCGAAACCTTTGTCCAGAAGTGGGGAGAAGTGTTGGGTGTGCATTGGAATCCAGGGTTGCCGTATAATTCCAGGAAGTATTGAGTAGGTTGTTACTTTCGCCAGTTATCCCCATTCTTGATCACTTTCAATGTTATATTTAACACGAGTGCTAGATCATGGGGAATGAATTAGTACGTATGAATAATGAATCATTAGGACAAAGTATTTTGATAATTTTCCTGATCAGCATTGTGAGATACAGTTATTAAAATATTATAGATGAACTCACATTACAAACTGTATTGACAAATCAACTAAAATTAAATATATGTATATTTATTTTCACATTTATAAAGAATAATAATAATAATAATAATAATAATAATATATTTATAAACACAATCGATTATGATATAATATAATATTAAAGTTTAAGAGATTTTTTTTTTATTTGTACATTATATGGTATGTAATTAATTCTAAAACTAATATTCAGGGCTTTCAGGGGGCAAAAAATTACCAATACTGACTATGAGCATGTACTGCTAACAAATTTTACTTTATTTAAATTGTATATCAGCTTAACAATAACTTAGTATGTACTAACTAAAATTTGTTTGTGAATAAATAAATTTATACAGATAAATTATGTTACATTATAAGAGGTAAAAATTATTATTAAAAAAAAGTTACACGCTATCAAAACATACTGGAAATGATATGGAGATTCTACTGTCTTGTAGAATATAGACTGCATAGCATTTTTTTCTATAATTTTTACGGACACGCACACACACACAAAAAAAAAAAAAAGAATTCGGTTACAGTAGTTTATGAGTGATTATTGCCGATAGTATCACTTTCTGTCTAAATTTTTAAACATAAAAACATGATACTTTCGGGCATAATGATGGAAGTGATTTGGAATCAAATAGTTTTTTTTTTTTTTTTAAATACTTTCCGATTAAGGAATTACATCTTCAGTCATACACAATTGTTGTCTTATGACGGTAGTTTTTTTCTTTTCCTGCTCTATCGTATGCGGAAATTCGGTTGAAAACTCTAACTTTAACAGAATTTTTCTAAAAAAAAACTCCTGTCTTTACCGAAAGACGAAAAAAAGAACACATTCGATTTTGTAGTTTGAAAATACGAGCACTTGATTCATTTTCAAACAAAATATGTGTCAGAATGCAGCCAGTGTGAATTTCAGAACAGCTTTAAAACTTTTTTTTTTTTTTTAGTAGATTATGTGTTATGTAATAAATTCTAAACCTCCTTTTCAAGGCGATGAAAAAAAGAAGAAAAAATCTTTATGGCCTAAGAGCATGTATTATTTACAAATTTTATTTTATTTAAATAATATTCCCGCTTAACTATACCTTAGTTAGTAGTATGTACTAAAATTTGTTTGTGAATACATAAATTTATACACACACACACAAAATAAAAAAAAAGTTTTTGCATTTATAAGAGAAAAAAATCATTATTTTTTTTCAAAAAATGTTCCACTCTATCAAAACGTACTGAAATTGATGTCAAGTGCACTACACAATATGGACTGCATAGCATTTATTTGTACATTTTTTTACTGCACACACACCAACAAAAAAACCCTTAATTTACAGGCATACTGATTGAAGTGATTTGGAATGAAAGTTTTTTTTTTTTATATAGTTTTCGATAAATGAATTTCATCTTGAGTATTACATAGTTTCTAAGTAAGAGTGCCTGCTTATTTGATACATTTGGAAACGATATTCCCAAATTAATAAGGAGTGTTACAGCTGATTTCTACAGAGATCCATAAAATTATTTGAAACTGATATATATTATTCAAATGTATTCTTCCTGTGAAATGTGGAGTCTATAGCGTTTATTTGTTAGTTTTTATAAGGACACCCCCCCCCCCCTCCACGCGCACACACACAAAAGAATAATTCGTTATTTCTATGGGAGTAAAAATCGTTTCGAAGTGCAGAAATAGCATTGTGCTATTAGAATATGGCACAGAATGCTGAGAAAATGATACGACACATTCCACATACAGGATTAGGCAGTAAGAAAATGGCATGGCGCACTCTAAAACCGTCAAACTGCAAAAATATTGTTTTTTTTTTTGGATGGAAGATTTTTTTTTTTTTTTTTTTTTGGGGGGGGGGGGGGGTTTGGAGTGAGTGTGGAAGTAATTTAGATGAATTGCTATTTATTTATTGTTATTAGAGGGCAATAAATGTGGCAAACGCACAGTTTTAAGGACTTAAAATTCTGTATAATTGTTTTGGGAGGAGTGTGCAAAGGACGAAGTGGATATTTTAGGACTGATAATTTTGATAACCGATTGTTTATTAATTGTTACTAAAGAGCCCCACTTAGAACAGAAGATTTTTTAATACAGAGTTTTAAATATTTTAAACTTTGTATAGTGGGGGGAGCTTAAATTCCGAGGAGAGGGGCTTCTAATTTGGATGATTAATTAATTAATTATTATTATTAGAGAACAACAAATAGGTCAGCAGAATTTTTTAAGAGTTCTCAATATCTGAAACTTTTTCTACTGAAGGTGTGTGTGCGTGGGGAAGGAGGGGGGGGGGTTAAAAGGAAGCCGAAATTCCGTGCGGGGAGGGGGGGGTTCATTGAAGCTATGAAAACAAAAATATGGTGTATGGTGGATATTTGTGAAGGGGGTGGGGGGGCGCATAGTCTAGATTTCATGGTACTATGCTATTTTTAAATAATAATGTGAAGGAGCACGGGAAAGTTTCAATGTGTGTCTGTTTGTTCTATTTTTTATTTATGTATGGTTCCAAAGGAACCAATTTAGCTCTGAAAAGAGCTGTTTGTTTTTAGCCCTGAGAAGGACTGTTTAGTTTTAATTGATGGAGAATTTAAATTAAATGAATGCGAATGCAGAGATTTATATAGAGATGCATGGAAAATCTTTTAATTAAATTGGAGTGAGTTTTGATGATTTTTACTGACTAGAAAATGCTGCATTTGTATGGAATTTTGCGAAACAGTTTTTATCTATGCATAAAGCAACGTTTCACTTTGTACATATTACTTTTACACGCCTTTGTAAATCTTGTTTAGAGCATACAACACATCTTCGGTATTTTTTCTCATCCAAAGGCCAGTGGCCTGCAGAGGAAGTACTAGTTACCTCAGAGGAAGTATCAGTTTTTGAAGTAACAGTTTCTCTTTTTTTTACAAGCATTTTAATTAGTGACATACGGAAATCTTTATGGCTTTCAGTGCTTCGTGATACAATGTAGGCATTAAGGACAGCAATGTCCAGCAAATGGAAAAATAATTTTTTAGTCCATTTTAATGTGCGTCGTTCGAAGGCATAGCTGTTTGCCATCCTGTCACTCAGGTCAACAAATCCCATATTTTCATTGTAGTCAGCGATTATTTTCGGTTTTTTTCCATCGTTTGAAACATTATGCTCTGTGGGCTTGTGCATGCTGCTTAGCATATAAACGTCTCGTTTATCTTTCAAGCGTAAAGCTGTAAGTCCATTTCCATATCGTATAAGAATTTCTCCACGCTTTAATTTAGGTTGTGATATACACTTAGGGAAACTCTTCCTGTTGTTTCTGACAGTGCCACAAGCATTGATGTGTTTGTCCTTTAAAAGATCACGGTAAAGTTCAGGAGACAAAAAAAAATTATCCATGAACAATTTATGCCCCTTTCCTTTGATAGTGTCAGCCATAGTACTAACTACATTATATGATGCAGAATTTATATCTGTTTTCTTTTTATCGTTGCCCAGATAAACTCTCATATCATACGTGTATCCTTTTTTATCGGCGATCTTGTACATTTTGATTCCCCATTGTTTTCGTTTTTTAGGAATATACTGCCTAAATGCAACACGACCTTTAAATTTAACAATTACTTCGTCTACAGCAACCTCTTCTGTAGGTTCATACGGTTGTTTGAAAACAATATTCAAAATATTGAAAAGCTTCCTCATTTTCCACAATCTGTCACAATTCAATGACTCCTTGGAAGGTTTTTCATCATTATTGGTGAAGTGCAAAAATTTTAGAATTGAAATAAACCTATCCCTAGACATGATTTTTCTAAAGAAAGGTGTTTCAATCATTTCATTTGTAGACCAATAATCATGAATTTTGTCTTTGTGGATATGACCCATAAGTAAAACAGCACCTAAAAATATTTCTATCTCTTCAGGTGTTGTTTTTCTCCATTCTGGCGAATGCTTCCTTTTACCGTTCTCCTCTGGTCTTAAATCAAACACTTGTTCGGCATATCTATTTGTCTCCATGCTTATCAATTCTAAGACTTTGTTTGGAAATAGAACTTTAAAATAATCATATGCATTTTTAAATTCTGAAATATCAATGCATATTCCAGGATTCCCAGTAAATTTCAAAATGTTTACCTCATCATTTTCACTGGCTTCATTCTATTCAAATCCTTCCATTTTACTAGGTATTTCCACATTTTCTTCGTTTAATATCTCGTCAGCAGTACAATTGAGAGATTCCTCAAGATCATCAAATTCACAATCTGAATCACTGTCAGCATAATTCTCTGCATCGCATTCATTCATAAGCTTTAGAATCTCAGCTTCGCTGAGACCCTTAAATCTGGGAGCCATAATAAAGAAGATTTCGTGATTATAAAATTTTCTCTAGCAAAATGCGCTCCTCTTTTCAAATCTACTGATAATGTATTGACGTGTTAAAAGAAGCTTTCGCCAAAATACTTGTTTTTCTCCCCCGAAGAATCGCCAACTGTAAAAATTGACCCCTCCGTCCAATGTGGGTGGGAAACTTTCTCCGGGAGAGTCGAAACTGACAGCTGAGTAATGACTTTTTCCTCCAAAAAGGGGGTCGGATGCCTTGGTAAGGAGTTTCACCAGCGCCGTACTGAAAGGATATTTCGCTCTCGGTGAACCATCTTACCAAGCCGTACCGAACAGGTTAACGGTCGGTGGTCACAAAAAAAGACACCCAATTTTAATTCTAAAACTGACAAACGGCACCAAGAATATTTAATTAAAATTTTTCTTTCATTAAGAACCAGAAAATGAGCAAGTTTCTTTTTACTAATGGATTCGTTTGTAAATTCCGGTGTCAGTCTATTATTTCATCATTTTGCAAACAAATTTACTCCGCGCGGGAAAGGGTTCAAGAATACATTTTTGGTCTTTCCCCTGACATTACCCTGACAATGCCATCTATCGGCACAATTTGGAACTATTTTTCTTTCCTTCGCCAAACAAAATTCCACTGCCTCACGATTGTTCTGCTAAAATATCAAGTCATTCTGACCAGTAGTTTTAAAATTATCGATTTTTGAAATCGTAACTTTAATTATAATCACCCGTATATTGTATTTAATTTCTCAGCAAATGTGGGACAGTTTGAAAACAGTTGCAAGAATTCTTTAACGTTGTTGAGTAAAAGCTCAATTTTTAAATGCAAGCATCAGTCATCAAATGAGTTTCAGTTAATCTGACTATAAACGCGTTTACAATGAAAATGAATCTATTTACAATGAATGCATTCAAGGTTAAATGATACCAAGCTATGGTACGTTGCATCTTTGTTAGCTGTATGAATTCCCATTTCCATTCGGCTTTTTTTTAATCTCGTAGACATCCGGTGTTATGATCTAGTTTATCTTAATGTTTACCAATTCGCTTTAGGTTTCGTTTGCTGTGCGCTTTATTATACGATGCGCCAAATAACGTGAGAATTGAATGCGTTTTCCGTTTGTTTCAGAAACGCTTCTCCATTTAATTCTTCTTGGGATTGTGACTAATTAAGATAATACTACATATCTGCGATCTATTTCATACTTCCTTTTGTAGCTGGTCAAGCTAGTCTAGACGTTGTAGGCTTTTTATGAAGCCCTGTCAGGAGGTGGTAAAGTAGTAATTCTTCCTGCATCACTCTTTTTGAAATTGTTTCTCCTTTCTTTCCATAAAATTCAAATCTCGATTTTTTTAGAGGATCCAATTTTTTAGCGGGGTAAAATTTTAGCAATTTTATTTACCAAAATAAAAGTGTTAAATAAAGTAAAAATATTGCATTATTTTACCTTCATTATATTTGAAATAATTGGGGCTTTTTTCAACAGATAAAAAAAAAAAAAGGAAAATTAATATTCTTAACATATCAGTCAATTACGGAGGCCATATTTTTATCAAGTTTCTTTTGTCTCAGCTATGTCGGAAGCGATAGGTCTGTAAAACGTATGTCATATTGACGCAATAGTAATTATAAGTTTCCCGTTTTATAAAGAGAAATGCTAGTTTTCTTTTAAATACGACGTTATTTTTTTCGGAATATGTAGATTTTACATCATATTTCCTACACATCCATTATATAGTAAGTAGAACAAGAACAAAAAAGTTTTTTTTTAAGTTTAAAATAAGAGCATAAAAGAGAAATATCAATTTGGTATTTTAAGGAATTGAAAGAAAGTTGCATTGCCATTCAAAATAAAAGGGTTTTCTTAAAATTGAATGTGTCAATGGTAGACACGTACTCAGTGTTATTCCCCATGTTTTATGAAAATAAAACTGTTTCTTTTTCCGCCGTCGATTTTCACGTGAGCATGGTTGGAAACTTATAAATGATTTCGAAAACGTACGGTATATTTAAAAAAAAACATGGTTTTAAAACTTACGCTAATTTTGAACCACAGAACACCTACTCAACAATGCTAATTGTCGTGGACGCTGGTCATTAAAGAGTAATCCTCAAAACCTTTAAAAAATATATGAAAATGGGATTGCTTCTTTTATGAAACATTTACATTTAACAGACAATTTAATTTTTTCACCATGTCGGCATTGTGAAACGTAGGTTTACAGACGCATCATTACTGATTAGTTTCTTTGATTTTAACAGATTACCATCCCATTACATTTCTGTGTCATCTACAAACATTGTGTCTGCAAAAGGTATGCTCAATAGGATTTAATTCTATTGTGAATGACAGTAAGCCAGACATATGTTTAATGTTATAGTCCGGAAGCACCTACACTTTTTATTTTTACCATTTTATACAAGCTGATAATTAAATATTTAATTTGCCTTACTTAATAAAACACGAAAACAGCCATCTGCCGTCAAGACTGTGAATGCGGCCTTAAAGAACTCAACAACACCAATCAAATTAAAAAAAATCGTTGCCGTGACCAATGGCCGTTATTGAATCTGTCCCTGTCTGTAAAATTATATCTTCAATATTATTTATATTGATATTAAAGTATCAATATTCATTTCAAAATTAAATAATCATAAAAGTAGAACACAAGAATATTTAGGCTTACCTAAGGTTAGGCTTACCTAAACGGTCCTCTTTCGGGAGATAAGATATCTTAAATTATTCTGACTTTTCGAGAATAAATGTTCATGTTGTTCAAAAAATAATTGAATCTATACAATGTAGACACACAAACAAATATATTGACGATCACGAACACAATATACACAACATTTTTCGCGCACATCATAAATATTACATCTTATATTCCGTATTACATTTTCTAGTTCATTTCATAAAACTTCTAAGACAGATCCATTTTTTATCAACAGAAAAACATCGTCTGCGCGAGGCGCAAAAATAGAAACTATTAAATTAAAACCATGGAAGTAGCGATAAACGCAACACACTCCCACCTTTGAGTTTCGAATTCAATGAAACTCAAACTTTACTTTGGGTTTATATAAACGGCCATATCGGGATCGTTTTTCAGGTACAGTCACCACAGAAGAGTCACTAGCACCTTTATGGAAAATAGGTTCAGTAGATTCAGTATCTAAAAAGCAGTCTTTAACAGAATGTTGGATCATCGGCTTACTCGTAGCAGGGTCTAAATAACAGTTTTTACCAGTCAATTTTATCGTCGGTTTGGTAGGAGCAGGATCTAAAGGACATTCTTTATCATTCGACTGAACTGTAGAATGGAGTTCAGTACCTCTTTCATGGGTTACTTCTAGAGGAATCAACGTGAGAACAGGACGTAGAATTTCGCCGCCTTTCATCTTTACCTTTACCAATCGTACATTTCCATCTTTTGAAGGATAAAGTTCAATAACTTTGGCAAGTGGCCTTTCAAGTTTTTTAACATTCTCACTAGTCACAAGAACAACGTCACCAATCGGGACAGGTGTCTGATTTTTGTCAAATTTCGAGGATTGTTTTAAATATCCCAAATATTCAGTGCGGAATCTTTTTCGTAAATCCTGTTTTAGTCGCTGTCTATAAGCATGTCTCTTATTAATAGACGATGAATCCAAAATTTCAAGATCAGGAATATCTGATTCTCTAATGTCTTGTAAAAACATAGAAGGAGTAAGTGGTATTAAATCATCAATTTCCTCTGAAACATATGTCAAAGTCAGCTGATTAACAATATTTTCAGTATCGCAAATAACAGTTTGCATTTCTTCTAAGTCCAAATAGCTTCATCCTAAGACTTTTCGAAGGATCCCTTTTATTACGCATTTTTACCGTTGTCAGAATATACTATCGCAGGTCTACCTCTTCGTGCTATAAATCTTCTAAAAGCTTGTAAAAAGTTGTCAGTCGATAAGGATGTGGCTATCTCTAAATGCATGGCTCTGTAGACAGCACATGTGAAAATAACTACCCATGCTTTCTGACCACCTCGAAGAAATAAAGAACCGGCGTAGTCAGTCCCTACAACCTCGAATACTGCAGCTTCTTTTATACGATCTTCCGGAAGAGGTGCTTGTATAATCGGTTTAGGTCTTGAGTTAAATCTTTTACAACGTACACAGTTTCTAATTACCTCTCTAACAGTCTTCCTGCATTTCAAAATCCAAAAGTCTTCTCTTAAATTACTCATCAATATCTGGGTATGAGCATGATTTAAACTAAGATGTCTTGTCCGAATAAGTATTTCCAGAACTGGATGGTTACAGGGTAACGGTATCGGAAATCGGAAATTTCTTTTATCTTCTCTCATCAGAATACGTGTCTTTACTTTAAGTAGTCCATTCGATTCTACATAACACTGAAGTGATTTTAAGCGTTTATCTTCAGTTCCTAAAAAGGATTCCTTTTGTACTATTTTTAACAAAGATATTTCAGTTCTATTTATTTCTTCTAGAGTTAAGAGTCCAGAAATCCGGTTGGCACGTTCCACTTTACAGTTAGTAAAAAATCTATATATCCAAGCAATAGTTATGATCAGTTTGTCGTACGACGAAATTCTGTTATAAATTTTTTCAGTTGTTTCTTCATGATTTGTAGGGCTAACAACAGTTTTTCTCTTTTCGGAATATACTATGTTGAAATCAGGAACAACGTTGGATTTTGGCCATTCTTTTTCCGGTTTTCGCAACCATTCCGGGCCCTCCCACCATTTCGATTTCACTAAAGTTTCTGCATTACAACCACGAGAAGGGAGGTCTGCTGCATTTAATGATCCAAGTATGTGATACCAATTATCAGGTTCTGTCAAAGATCGGATTTCTTTAACTCTATTGAAAACAAAAGGAGCCCAATTTTCAGTTCCCTTGATCCAATATATAGCATTTGCTGAATCAGACCAGAAAAATTTCGGGATATCTTTCAACTGAAGATCGTGTATAACACTTTGTGCCAGTCTAGCTCCTATATTACAGGAAAGTAGTTCCAATCGAGGAATGGAAATGGTTTTCATTGGAGCAACCCTGCACCTAGCCTGTACAAGCTGACAAGATATGGTATTTTCAGTGGCACATCTTAAAAATATACATGTAGAATATGCATTCTTGCTTGCATCGCAGAATATGTGCAAAGAAAGATTTTCTGGCGCTTCATAATTGGAAATAATACATCGAGGGATTTCTATTTCCTTTAATTTAGAGACATCCTTCCGCCATTTTTCAAATTTCTTGGTAATAGATTCAGGCAATTCAGCATCCCACGAAACTCTCAATTTCCAACATTCTTGAAGGAGAATCTTTGGCCCCAAGGTGACAGGACACGTGAAGCCAATGGGGTCGAAAATTCTATGAACAGCACTCAGGATTGTTCTTTTCGTTACAATAGTAGAGTCTTCAAAACATTTTCGTAAATCTATTTTCAGAGTATCAGATTTTACATTCCACATCAGTCCCAAAACTGGAATATTCTTTTCTTCTAATAACAGGAAGTTTTCTGCTTCTGTTTTGTTGAGATTATACTCCCACCCTCGAAGATCAAATTTAGCATTTTGGAGAATAATTGTGGATTCTTCAATAAATCTTTCAAGCTCCTCATAGTTTTCAACACTAGTGACGCAGTTATCTACGTAACAAGACTTTAACAACTTGTCTGCTGTTTCTTTAAATCTAGAAGGCACATTCTTCAGATGATATCGGATAGTTGCACCAAGTAAATAAGGCGAACATGTAAGACCGAAAACAACCCTTTTATGCTGGAAAATTTTGAACTTTTCGGGGTCACCTTCCTCACACCATAAAAACTTCAGAAATGGTCTATCTCGCTCATTTAAACCAATTTGTAGAAAGGCTCTTAGAATATCTGCAATCACGCCTATTTTCTTCAATCGAAATTTATTTAATATAGTCGGAATGAGCTCTACGATATTAGGACCTTTCTCTAAACAATCATTGATCGAAGGTGAATCTTTTTGTCTAGCTGAACCATCAAAGACTGGTCTAACTCTGGTGGTAGAATTTTCTTTGATCACAGCTCTGTGTGGCAAGTAGTGTTCACTTTCGTCATTACAGAAGTTTTTAACTTCTTCAATAACGCCTTCTTGTATCCATTCTTTTAATACATCTTCATACTCTTGTAATGTTTCAGTTTTCTTTAGTGATTCAACACAATTTCTTAATCGTCGTTCAGCGATTTTTCGACCAGTTGGTAAGGGAGGATGGTTTTCAATCCCTGGGAGGCTCACTTCATACCTTCCTTCTGCATCCATTTTTATATTTTTATTAAAATGTTCTTCAGTTGCTTTTTCTATTTCTTGTCTGCTTCCGCTTTCGCCAGGATCGAGAATTCCAAGAGTGTCTAGCCGCCATAAATCTGAAATTTTTGCATCATTTACTTGAAGTGACATGACGCTGTTTGTGCTATCGGATATGTTACATAGGTCAGTTTTTCCCATCAAAGTCCAACCAAGACGTGTTTCCATCAATACTAAGCCAGAAATCAATTGTTTGATTTTTCCGGTGTACAATTTACCTGCTACATCAGCTCCTATAAGCCCATGAATTTTGTTAGGTGAAAACTCATATAGCAATTCAACCTTGTAATTCAATTCAGAGAGAAAGATTTTTTGTTTCTTAATTTCACTCATAAATGAGCCAAGAGGAATTTTAGGAATGTTCGAACAAATTTTTTCTTGATCTAATACTTCGACACAACATAGATAATTATCAAAGAAGTCGCTCAGACTGATCAAATATTTCTTATGTGATAATACAGTCTCCGTGCCACCGAATAAACTATGTGTCAAATTATCTTCCCCTATGCATTCATATCCCATCTCGGCCAATGCAAAAGATGATAAATAAGATTTACTGCTACCTGAATCAATTAATATTCTTATATATTTCATCTTATTATTACATCTAAGACGGACAATAAGCGTTTGTAAAAGTACGCGACGAGTACCTGTTTTATTGGATAAAGCAGTGTCTTTTTTACTTTCGATATCTGACTTTTCCATAATCGGGTTTTCATTATCATTTTTTGCTGGACACATTATTTTGAAATGTAATTTACCGCAATCACAGGGTGGTATTTTCGTTCTACAAAAACGTGATATGTGTTTTCTTATCTCTAAACATTTAAAACAAGCCCCTTTTTTCATTAATATTTGTTTTTTCTCTTCATGAGATAAACTATCAGCATGTCTACATTCGTTACTTAAATGTGACTTGTTACAAAAAATACACGTTTCCCTTTTCATTTTTGATGAATTATGTAATTCCGTAGCCGTTGGAATATCTCTTTCTCGCCTACTTGACACTGTATAAATATTTTTGTTCACATTTTCTAAATTAAACCCACTTCTAGCCAAACGGACTTTTTCTTCGCTTTCGATTTCGTGCTGCAAAAATTTCATCAAAGAATCTAACTTATTATTACTTTCGTCTTTTGAATTTAAAGTAATAGAATTTAAGTTTCTTTCCCAAATTCTCAATATTTCAACTGGTAAGCACGATTCAATCAATGGATAAAGAATTGCAGAATAATGGTCGCTTGAAACACCTAACATTTTTAATGATCTTAAATAGGTTTCAATTTTGTCGTATAATTTAAAAAGAGGAATTCTTGAACATTTTCCTGTAGCATTATTCATCATTAAAGCGAGCACTTCTCTTATATATACTTCTATTAACATATCAGTACGACCAAATCGAGCCTTTAAACATTCAATAACATTTTCATAACTATCACCAGTAGCGGGGTACGACTCGACTATTTCCCTTGCCCTAGAACCCTTTAACGTTGCTTGTAACAAGTACTGATATTTATCTTCTTTCGCGATTTCAGAATCGTTATGTATTTTTTCAAACTGAGCCCAAAAGGCTAACCACTCCTTAATATCTCCCCCAAATAATTTAAATTCTATCTTAGGAAGTTTAAACTTCCGTTTCGTGATATTTTCAGTTTCGAAAACCTTTAAAATCTTTTGAACTATCGTTTTTAACTTAATAAATTTCTCTTCATACACGCTAAAACCTTCGTATTCCTTATCATAAATTTCTTGAGAACATGTTTTATCGTTTAAAAGAAGATCTAACATTTCTTTTTCTTTTGGTTGTAGATCTGTCCATTTTTCACCTAATTGAGCATATAAAATCTCAATTTCTTCAATATCTTTATTTTCATCAGTTAATTTGTTCTCAAGTAAATTAGCAATTCGCGTAAAAGCGCTTCTTAATGGAGTACGCAATTTTTTAATCTGTTCCATTATCGTATTTTATTTTCTTAAATAATATAATATCCCGGTAGAGAGATGCCAAAATAATATTGAATATGTCCCTGTCTGTAAAATTATATCTTCAATATTATTTATATTGATATTAAAGTATCAATATTCATTTCAAAATTAAATAATCATAAAACTAGAACACAAGAATAGTTAGGCTTACCTAAGGTTAGGCTTACCTAAACGGTCCTCTTTCGGGAGATAAGATATCTTAAATTATTCTGACTTTTCGAGAATAAATGTTCATGTTGTTCAAAAAATAATTGAATCTATACAATGTAGACACACAAACAAATATATTGACGATCACAAACACAATATACACAACATTTTTCGCGCACATCATAAATATTACATCTTATATTCCGTATTACATTTTCTAGTTCATTTCATAAAACTTCTAAGACAGATCCATTTTTTATCAACAGAAAAACATCGTCTGCGCGAGGCGCAAAAATAGAAACGATTAAATTAAAACCATGGAAGTAGCGATAAACGCAACAGCCGTTCTTCTGTAATTTTGTTTCCATTCATTTCGGTTTCACTGGGTTTTTTTGCGCCCACTCAGGTTGGTTGCTGTTTCCGTAATAGACTAAGTAAGACCAATTGAATATGTGAACTTCTTCTTGTATAAAATGTTGAGATAAGAAATGTCGTCGCCTCCAGGTCTATTAAGTGTGTTTTAACGTATCAAAACGAATTTTGATGCTGTCGAGATTTATCGGATATATTTTGTAAGCGAGTCAGTACCTAAATCTTACTTTAGGTAAATTACAATAAACCGAAAGGCGATCGTAGAAAGTTCAAAATCATTGAACATCGTCACAATTTTTGTATTATTAAAAAAATGTCTCTGGAACATCAGATAGGTTGCATGTCTGAGCGCATTCTGATCAAGCACAATGACAGACAAACCCAAAGTTTGATTTAAATTACCTCAGCCAAGTCTCTGTAATCACGTTATGATCAATAACCCCTAGTTATGGCAAGGATTCCAATTGCTGAAAATCAATTTTTTTAAAAGGGTGTTTAATACTATCAAAACGAATTTTTGCGAAGTCGAAAATTGGTTAGATAATTTTCTTGGATTAGAATAAAGGTTATTTTAATAAAATCGGGATTGTTTTCGAATTATAGAAACATCTTTAGTGATGACATTATTTTAATCTATAAAAAATTAATTTTCCAAGTTCTGTGCTTCAACAGATCGTTTCCATGTGCTCGTAATATTATATGAGACAGTTTTTTTAAACCGTTAGATCCATTTTTGATATATAGAAGAATTTGCATTCCATGTGCTCGAATTAACCCCTTGGGGACGAGCGACACTTATGCGTGACGCACAAGATGCTCAGAATCCTCGATTATTCCCACCAGTTACTTTTAGGTAGCTTTCAATACAAAAAAGTATAAAGCTACCTATTGCAGCAGTTCGGAGGAAAGCAGTTCCTGAAAATTTCGATATATTTTCACCGATCATGACCCCCAGACCCCAAAACCACCCTCCGTTCAAATGTTGATTTATATATATAAATATATATATATATATATATATATATATATATATATATATATATATATAAGGTAAAGCTAGGATAGTCTGCGCACAATTCAAAAGAATAGCAATAAAAAATCTAAATATTAATTTTTTGGTAAACTATTCATGAATAATTTTTACTTCATTTGTTTTTTATGCATTTCCATTGCTATTTTGCTGTTATGTTGAAAATTAATAGAACAGTTGTAATAAAACCAAGAAAGTTATTTTGCGCAATCTGTCCTTACAGGGTTGGTGTGATTGCGCACATGGGTAGGAGAGACTGTTACTAATAATAACTACAATTAAATTGTTAACAATAATAATTACACTTAAATGACATTGCTCTAAGGTTTTTGTGAACAAATATTATTGTATTAGGAGTGAATATTTCAACCTAATGATTAAAGAATCGGAAAAAGGAAATAATTTTAAAAACGATTAAAAATTTTTAATTAAAGGAAAAAAATTAAAAAAGCAGAAAAGCAAGTCCAAATAAGATTAGAAAATAAAATTATGTTACTTAATAACACGTTTAACTTAATATTAATCCATTTCCATTTTTCATTTTTTTATGCAAATTTACCAATAAGCTGCGTAATCTCTCTTAGCATAGAAACTAATGGGAACACTGCGCCATCTCTCCTAAGTACCAGATGCGCAAACTCTCTAATTTCGGTAGGAGAGATTGCGCGGCCTTTTATTTAAACATGACCTCTTCTAAAACGAACCGTTGATGTTCACATTGTTAGTCTAGATTAGTAGCTTATGAAAAATCGTTTAAGTTTAAAATATTTTGTACTATTGACATTGTATAGAAATTCTGATGAATAGCTATGAAAATTCAAGCACTTACTTTGGGAAAACAAAACAAAATAGCAATACTTTATCTTAAATGCTCAAAGCAATCAACGTGCACTTTCATGTAGACACATCACTACTGTTGTTGTACAACTACCTGGAGTCGCGGAGCGCTCACTCTACTCCTTCCCCCCAAACCGCTATGCGCGCAATCTCTCCGACTGCGTCATCTCTCCTGGCTTTACCTTATATATATATATATCTGACCTATGTCAGATATATATATATATTTGACAAATATATATAATACGGGCGTATATATATATATACGCCCGTATTTATGAATTGATTTTGATGAAACTAATTGTGTGTATTAAGGTCACTAATGTCTCGACCGAGTTCGTTGGCCAGTTTGGTCCGCCATTCTGTTTCAAGATGGCGGCCATTTAAAAATTTAAAACTAAAATAAATATACAAAAAAATAAAAATTCAAATTTATTTTTTAATTACGTGTTAGGCATTGATACAAGGATTCCAGAGCATTTTTTGGTTTACCTCTATCTTAAAAAATGGCTGAGATAGAGCAGTTTGAAATTCTAGAGTGGCTGACATTTTGAAACAAAACAGCAAATTAACGCGATTACTCGCAAATTATTTTCTTTCATTGTTGTAATAATTTTCCCAATCATACGCATAAAACTATATATTCATATCCGTTAGCGCCAAATTCTCGTCAAAATTGGCGACATTCGGCGAAATATCGCCAAATTTGGCGACCCAAATAAGTGTTCATAAATGAAGCCAATTTGGCTATTGCTCAATAATTTGGCGAATTTCTTATTCAAATTCAGTATTAACGAATCTTTTGTAAACGTTTCTTTGCATTTTAGCTTGCTGTTTTCGTGTAACATTAGCTAAAATTTTAAAACGAAGATATAGGAAAGCTACCTTTTCCTCCCGGTACAGGCCGGAAGGACTTTTTATTGTAAGCTTTGTCTTACTTAATGATAGCATGTCTGCGATTCCATTAGGCAAAAATTTCTGTTTTAAAAAAACCGGTGGTAAAAGATTAAAAATTCTGTAAAGGACGCTCGTCGAGAAGGGGTTAATAAATGAGGCATTTGTTTGAACCCGTTAGATCCATTTTCGATATGTAGCATATTGTTTTAACCGGTTAAAACGAATTTTTCCGATTTCGGGAATAAATACATCATTTTCTCGTATTCTAATTAGTATAGAAAACAAGTTTCGCGAGTATCATTAAAGAATATTGCGATTTATAACAAGCAAAATTTTCAGTCCTAAGTTTACTTTCAGTTGAATAACTTGTCAAAACGAATATGTCTGTTTTCGGAATCTACCTATATCATTTTCTCGTGCTCCTTTTAATTTAGAAACCAAGTCTGTGAAAATTGTTAAAGCCGTCTTTGAGATCGTCTGGGCACACAAAATTGCTTGTTTATTTAATATACTATATGGAATTAATAAAAAAAAAAATCTAAATTAAGTATATTTTACTAACAGCTAATTGAATTTGTTAAAAACGTAGCAAATTTACTTTTAAAAAGAATCTTTTAAATCTAGAAAATGCTTATGTATTCCGTTTTACATAAGAAATAGATATCTAATTTGAAATTCAGGCAGAGTAATTTAAGAAAATATAGTTTTATCATGAAAGTTAATATTGAATTATTTAACATTTAAAATAGAATTGAACACTAATTTCGAAGTATTTTAAATGGGAATGAATAAAAATGAGTTGTATGAATAAAAAAAATTCAGCTTCAGATATTTAAACAAGATATTATTGTTTAAAATTATGTAATTTTTTAAGTTACATTACTAGCATTTTTTCCAAACTCAGTGTTACCTAAATGGAGTACTTTTCACCGATTGATTAATTATTTTACATTCAAAGGAAGTTGCATTTCGTAAATTAAATTTTGAAAGAACTTTAAATGAGATAATTTTTTTTAATTGCATTCAAGAATTTTGAAGTTGTTTCGTAGATAATTATTCATGAAAGAAAGCTCAATAAATTAGAACCTTTAAAAATGTGTTTGAAATAATTTTTCTTTTTACATAAAACATATAGCTAGAACTCCGTTGAGATTACAAAAAATCTACGACTTAATATAAAAATTGATAAAGCAAAAATTTCAACAATGCAACAATTTCGGTGTATAACAAATTTGTTGAGGACTATATATGTAAAATACAAGAAAAAAAATTGACTTTCTTTTCTGCGCAATATTGATTTTTGTTTATGCAATTGTACGTTTGTAAAAAGAAAGCACCTAGAAAAAAGAATTGATTAAAACTACAAAACATGTTTTGTTAAGTACATTTTGGTTGTTTTAGCAAAATTCAAGTAAAATTGGACCATTTATTTGAATTAACAAAACATTTTTTGCTGACGATACAAATTTTTTTCTTGGAATCGCAAAGAATTTTTTTTTTTGTTTATTCAAACAAAATTTCCATTGACCTATATTTAAACAAAAAATTTTGTTGGGTCAACCAAATTTTTGTTGATTCAACAAAACTTTTTTCTGGGTGAGCGAGCATCACCCATTAATTTTGCCGCAGTTGAACGCAAAACATATATACAGAATATACGTCTGTCTTTATACGACATTTGTGGTACTGGAGAAGTAAATCATACAAGAGCCCTGTATGTGAGAGATCACCCTATTATAAAAATTTCACTTCATATATGTATTGGATAAGAAATTTATTAAAAGTATTTCCTCATGATAAAATGTATTAA
The DNA here is from genome assembly GCA_963931845.1 of Maratus michaelseni. Classification (NCBI taxonomy): domain Eukaryota; kingdom Metazoa; phylum Arthropoda; class Arachnida; order Araneae; family Salticidae; genus Maratus; species Maratus michaelseni. The sequence goes on from OZ007589.1 coordinate 70,422,662, forward strand.
ATGACAAATGAAATTATATATATACACAATATAGATATTAAATAGAAACCGCTAACAAATATTTTCTTATTATATATGTTATTTCTATAAAAATTTACAAATCCCCAAGTGAAAAAGTCTGCAAAAAACATTTAAATAATTTAAGATTTTTATAGGTATTTTGAAATAAAAGCAAAACTACAGATTTTTAAGAAAAATTTTGCATTTTTTTAAAGGTTCCATGCAAGTTTATTTCAGCAAGTTCGCCTGCAAATTACGTTTCAATAACTTAGCAGATTTTCTTAAAATCAGTTCAGGTAGTTTGAAGAAAACTAAAAACAGCTTCTTACACAGGAAATATGAAAGATTTTCTTGAAGGTTTTATAGAGATGTATTACAGTATATAATGGTGTATATCTTCGATTTAAGTAACTTTCGTTGCAGTTCCGCATAGAAGGGCCCATGTAAAAAAGTCAGCAAAGATCCTTTAAAAAACTGATGGAAAACTGTACGTATTTTGGACAGCAAAAACTGTATCTGAGGCATAAAACCTATACTTCTGTTCACTTTTGTCCAAAATACCTTCAGTTTTCCGCTAGGAAAAAAAACTGTGTTTCCCTTCACTTTATTGTCCGAAATACCGTCACTTTTCTTTCAGGCAAAAACCTGTAATTTCCTTTCACTTTTTTTGTCTGGAATACCTCCACTTTTTTTAGGCAAAAAAAAAAGCTGTCTCTTTCCCTACTTTTTTTCCCGAAATTACTCTAGTGTGCTTTTAGATAAAAAACCCACGTCTTCCTTTTACATAAAAAACTTGTATTATTATCACTGGTGGATTTTGTCTGAAATACCTCTAGTTTTCCTGGTATAAAAACCTGCATCAACACTGTACTTTTTTTCAAAAATAATTTTTCTTGCTGACATTTTCACGCCATAAACTTAAGAGCAAGTGTTGTCGGCTCGCGCTGTGACACTCGCTAGCTAAAGTCAATGGGAGCATTTATAATTTTTTTTTTGTTTATGTAGGACACTAGCTGAGATACGTTTTTTTTTTTTTTTTTTATACTTTTTCGAATTTGATTGCAGATATGTTTGATGAGGTCACTTTCTATTTCTCAACCTTCTATTCCTAAAATGAATTTTTACAAACTACAGCCAAAATCGAAAAAGTAACTTGTTAGCGATTAATCAGATATCATACAAAAAAAATATATTATCATTAATTTTCTCATGAATGGAGAACATAATATCAGAAATCTCTATATCTGCTTAAAAAAAAAAAAAAAAAAAAAAAAAAAAAAAAAAAATGTAGAGTCAGAGGGATCATTATCACGAGTCTTGTGCTCGCATATATCAGAAATGTATACAGATTTAGATGTGAGTTTATTATTTGAATTTTTAGAACCAACAAACGTATATTTATTGAAATGCGTCTGTGTTTGAATTATAGCATTATCTTTGCTTTTGCAAGACAAACGTTAACCTTAGAATTAGTGTCCATATTTTTAACATTAGCTACAATGGTTGTTTCCTGCAATTTAGCTTTCGCAAGGTTGCATTTAAGGGATACGTCTCTGTATTTACACTGTTTGGATGCGGTCAGTGCTCTCACCTTGTCAATTAAAGCGTTGTTTATATTAAGTAACTGCTATTTATCTTTAAGCAAATCAGACCACTCAGATTGATCATTGCCAATTAAATCATCTAATATATTAAATTTATACTTTATCTACTTTTGACGTGAGTTAAATTTTTGATGGAATTCAGGATCAGAGTCATTTAACAGATAGGTTACTTAATTTTTCGACATCATAAAGAATATTTTTGGAATATATCTGAATGGTTTGACTTAAATTTTGTAACTAAGACACCATAAAAAATTAGTATCAAAGACAAATGCCGCAAGAGTGTAGTTTGTATAAGATGAAATCACTTGTTGTGCTGTAGATTGCCGAGGTAAATCGTTTTAAAAAGTAAGGCTTTCATATCTTTACATGGCTTTCTTTTAGTCATAATATCAAAATTATCTAACTACAATTTAAAAACTAGTAAAAAGAAAAACTATGTCTACCAACTTAAGAGTAACAGGATATATTTAAAATATAACGTTATAAATAGGAATCCTGGGTAACATTGAAAAGAAAATTTTGAATTTGAAATATCTCCTTATATATTCGTTTACATGTTACATCTCTAGGCTCAATTTAATGTACACCTCTGTATATTTAGAAACATAGCAATGTACAAGAAACATTTAGAGTAGCGTCCTATATATTGAAACGTCCTATATATTTTTCAAAATGAGCCATTAAAATACAGTAATAAACTCGCCAAAAATGATTAACCTATTAAATAACGATTTCATCATTAAACATATGCAATATGACAAAAAGAAAAAAAAATATGTTTCATATATATTGTACGTTTTATAGGTAATAGACATAAAATAATTTTAAAGGCAAAACTTTACAAAAAAATGCATGGATACTTACCAAGTAAACTTTCAGTTGTGCAAATTGCCATAAATGTATTGTTTATGTTTATATTAACTATTGAAAACCGGCAGCCATGAATTACACGGTTATTTAAAAAATAAGGAATTGAAAACTAATTTTTTAACTGACCTTACTGCAAAATATTACATTAAATTACTTAAAATATTATATTGCTGAAATACTTAGAATCCACATAAAGCACGACATACATAAATATAAAAATAAATTGAATAAATATGTAAAACTAATTGTGATAGTACAAAATTACCAATTGACAGCAATTAAATATTTTCGTAAGCCCTGTTGAATATAAAGCTTTAATATGCAGATATTTTTTTAATAAACTGTCAATTCATAATATAAAAGAAATATTAAATCAACATCTTAACAAATCTAAACATGAATATAATACTACTAACAAATTGTTTTCTGACCTGTGTTCTTCATAAAGAATGTTTCAGATAATTTAAACACCTATATGAAATGATATACCATTTGAATAATAAAATGAAATATCAGATAAAAAACGAGTACACTGTTGTCCATTAATTAAGTGAGTATATTCACTGCTATCTTCAGTATATGCACAAATAAACACTAATAAATAATGTGAAGCTTCCCTTTGATATTTAGTAACTGGTTATTTTTTTAGTCTCAAGAATATGGTAACTATAGCATGTCGATAACAAGTAATGCATTACCATACTACGATACTTGTAGCACATGTATTACTGGCGAATAAGAGATGCACCACAACATTGAAGTATAAATTTTCGTAGAAGAACCGGCTATATGTAAACGATATCACACATCACAGTTACACAATATGTTCACTGCACATAAAACTCCGTTTAATTTTGCAATGTAGAGTAGAGCCATCGATCGTCGCAGTTGGATAGCCACACACAATACGCACTAGAAAAATACGGGAAAATGTTATTAGCACATGGATTAGATGAATGCACTCTGGACACCACAAGAGATTCACGCAAGGTGAATACCTTAGTCAGTCTATGAAAATGCGGGATGAAGTAGTGAGTCGAAATATACAACAAGGCGCCCCGCCGGGCGATGAATATACAGCCCACTGTTAGGAGACTGAGGTACCGGGCGACAGAATATAATCGGTCTTCCCTGAAATACAAAGCAGGTATCGAAATAAAAGTTGAAATCAAAAGTGTACAGTCCTTATAAATGTACGGTCGGGGCCATCATAACATACGTCTTGTCCTCTTATTAGTTTCAATGTTGCTGTCACTATTGTATATAATGTATAATATTGAGTATGAAGTTATTTGTTTAAGGCCTATTGCGATCAGATTTTAAATATCGTACTTTGTGCTTTTTCAAGCAAACTAACCGTATCGTTTCCTATGAAACTAATATTAAATAATGAAGCTTCAATAATTGTAGAGGAAAAGTTGGTTGGAACAGCTTTATTATTTTCTTTAAATAAGTCGTAAAGCTACATGAACAAAATTGGATTGGAATGGCCCCATAATTATGTCTTATAAGCAGAACAGTTACAATTCAAGTGACATGACAACTCTTTATTTTTTTAATGCCAAAGTTTTATAAATGGAGCCGTGATGAGAAAAAATTATAAATTGAAAGACCGTTGTACTGAGGTGGATGGATGAATTTAAAATATCAGATTTACCATAACGCTTCCTTCATCCTGTCGTTGAAATAAAAAAAAGATTGCACGGTAAATCTAAACACTTACATAAATAAATAGAAGGTTATATATAATTTATCGAAAAGGTATTTAAATGATTTCAATTGAATGCAAGTCTGACATATTTATTATCTACTTAAATCTATGATCTTGTAAAAAAGTAAGTAACGATTGTATCAACTAAAGAAATATACATTTAGTGAGGAAATGGAAAAATATATAAAGTCATCAAATAAATATTTTGAAAGAGTTATTTCTCGTTTAATTATGCTTAACTATATTAGCAAAATAATAAAATAATCAAAGTTGAATATTTTGTAATTTATAGAAAATAGATTTAGGTCGTTAATTTATAACCCTTTATTAATGTAAAATTGCGTACTTGATAAATAAAAAAAAACATTTGTATATGTTACAAATTTTTATAAGCCGATATTATATAGATAGTCATTAAAAACATGAGACATTATAAATGGCCATCAGTTTTCATAAAAACCATCACTATACAATAAATTTTCATAACCGGTCCGGAGCGTCCTCAGTTGGATAAATATATCTTTATATTTTTAAATACAGGTATGAGGTACTTAATGTCGGATTAAAAGGGATATGTAATCTTGAATTAATTTTATTTTTTTAAATATATCACTTCATATCATATGCATCATAGCCATAATATAAATGTGACACGAGGAATCGTACCAAATTCAGAATGCAACATGTTTAGAATATTTTGTGAAAAGTATATATATATATAATTTCTCAAAATATGAAATATTTAAATTTTATGAAAGAAAATGTATAAAAAACTTTTTATAACAATTAACTATAAACACTTACAACAATTAATAATAAACACGTTTAACGTTAGAACATAAAAACTACACAGGCGATCATCATTGGACGGGCAGACAGAATTAACTATCACCACCCTTTCCTCACTATAAACTTGTAGGTTTCGAAACATGAGCTGACTTTGGATTCAAAACAGAGTTATATGGTTAAAAAACAAATTAAAAGCAAATTAAAATACAATTCGCGGTTACTTTTATAATAGAAAATACAGGGTGTCCATAATTAAACGACCCTACTTTAAAGTTGTCTACAGACGAAACTATTGGTCAGAAAGTTGTGAAATTTTGCGAAAGACATAATGAAGGAATGGGAATTTGTTTGAGCGAAAAAAATTTAGTTCAAAATATCGCCACCGGATGGCGTTTTAATGAATTACTTACACATTTAGCACACATTTACGACAGTTTACATATTTTGATGCAAAAAAAAAAAAGAAAAAAATCCACATGACGGAAATCATTTTCAACTAATACCATCTGGAATCGTAAGATAGCATGTTCCACAGTTGCCCGTAGTGTGTTCTGGGAAATTTTAAGAACATGTCGTGAAAAAAGTTTTGTTGAACATTTTTGTTGAAATAAAAATTTGTAAACTATCGTAAGTGTAAGCTGAATTGTGTAATTCATTAAAAACGCCATCTGTGGGCAAAATTTTTAACTAATTTTTTTTCTTCGCTTAAACAAATTCCCATTCCTTCATTATGTCCTTCACAAAATTTCACAACATTCTGACCAATAGTTTCGTCTGTAGACAACTTTAAAGTAGGGTCGTTTAATTATGGACACCCTGTATATTAAAAACTTATTACAATATGCGCGAATTTAAAGTTGTAGATCAAAGTTATGGATTCAGTATGACTTTAGATGCTTTTTTTTTTTTAGTGGAAATTTCAACTGTTGGGATACTTTAAAACTTTTTTGAAGAATTTTGTAAATACATATGAAAAATAATTTTGTTATTGTCCCTGTGGACAAGGCAGCTAATAATTATGCAATAATTTGTAAAAAGTTTTACATTGAAAAAATAGAGAACGAATTGAGTGATGAAATTTTTTATGCTAGAATTAATGTGAATAATAATCCCATAGTTGAAAAAATTATCGCATATAAAAATAAATGTAAAACTTTATTTTCATATACCATTAATCTTTCTAATCACTATGTAATAATGCATTATCATAAACATGACAATGACTTTCATGTTTATGACTCGAAATTTCATAAGAATGCTGCAAAATTTAGATATATATTGTACATCAGTGAGTATTAATAGTAATTTCAATATAGCTTTACAAATTATGCTCAAAAATATATACGTTTTTTTTTTATTTAAATTTAAATATTCAAGTTATTTTTGGTCAATTGAAAATAGCCTAGATATTTTGGACAAATTACATTTCACTCCTCAAAAGATTTTATTTTGAAAATCTGTTCACCAATTTACCTATTGATAGCTTATACTACATCTTAAGAAATATTTTGACCTATTTTATATTGAAGATGAATTGAATATTAACAGAAATTTATGTTTAAGTTCATGTCATTTCTGTTTTTTCAATAATTATGTATATTTTAATAATCAAACTTTCCATCAGTTATGTGGTAGGCATAGGAATAAACTATTCAAGTACTGCTGCTAATTTATTTTTATTTTATTATGAATATAGTTATACCATGAAATACAATAAAACTATGAAAATCTTTAGGTATATTGATGACGTATTAATTTTTTATTATGATTTTTTAAGTGTATATGACGTAATATATCCTAATTGTTTAAAGTTAAAAAGTAGCAAATCAGGATGACTATAGTGCAGATTAATTGGATATATCTTTTAATATTTCGTATAAGGATTTGATTTTGGATTTATTTGACAAAAAAAACAAGAAAAAAAAAAGTTTTTTTTTTTTTTTTTTTTACCAGAAGCAGGCCTCATTGGTACTCCAATATACACTGCTCTAAACAATTAGGGGAGCACACGGTTTTAACGAAATTGCACAAATACTTACACCAATAAGTAACTTAAATTAAAACATCCATAATTTAAAGCATAGCAGAAAACAGAAAAACAAGGGGGGGGGGGGAATTCTGCTATAAGGCCGAATATAGATTGCCACACACGGCTTTTATTTAAAAAATAAATAAACTAGCTGTAACTCAGAATAAAAACGCAATGACAACAAACAATTTTAAAATATCTAAATAACAAATAAAAATTCCCCTATTAAAGTGTTCAGTTGTTCAATAACCATTCGATTTAGAAAAATATTTTTCTGCCACTGAGCAATTTTTTAATGAAATTTAATTCATGTTGCTATAGCAGCAGACGATAAAACGATATCTTTGGAATAAGGGAATAAATAGAAGAAAAAATTTTGTTGATGTTTGTGATAAAATGTTTTTCTTTATTTTTTAAAAATGTATATACATAATTCACTTTTATATTTTAACAGAATAATAAGTTTACTATAATTCGTTACTCATGCTATGGCCAGTATACACGATACACGTCGAGCCACAATGCCTTTATCATTATCTTTTTACGCGTAAAAGTTTCGCTACGTTACTCCATTGTGAAGTTTTGTAATTTTTGAAATCTAATATTCGAAAAACGACATAATCATTAGATTTGAAATTTATATCAAGAAAAATACAATTTTTTACCATTCTAACGCAGTTTGTAAAACAATTTTGTGACAAGTACTTTTCGAGTTATTAATTTTTTAAGTAACTTCAAGTGTTTCATTTTCCGAGATTAATCTGTGGCAACGATGGATTGCTGTGACTTTTCATAAACATGAAAAATGATAGAGATTGAAAGAATAAGCCACCCTGTGTGTGGCTAATAAAACTTCATATGCAAATCAAAGTTCATGACGTCAAAAACCAGAAAAAGGAGATAAATACAGAAATCAGGATTTCAAAGAAATGTCTGTTTCAGTGTCTCAGATGCGAAATTTACTTGCTCAGAAAAGGTGATTTGAAAATGTCACAACAACGTCATTTACCGAAATCCATGGCTTGGCATTAGAGAGAGACTTGAATCCGGGGAAACACAACGAAGTGTAGTGGAAGCTGTTGGAGTTGCAAGAAATGTCCTTGCAAGGCTGTGAAATCGATTCCAAGAAACACGAAATGTTAGATGTCGACCAGGGCAAGGTCTAGCACGTGCACCACAGCAACTGATGTCCGATATATCCTGTTAACAGCTCGTCGAGACAGAAATGGGGATGCTACTCAGCTGCAAAGACAGTAGCTCTTGGCAACACGACCAAAGGTGTCCAGCCAAACAGTGCAAAATATGCTTTATCAGTGTGGTCTCTATGCAGGTAGGCCAATGCTCTGTATTCCGTTGACTTTAAGACACCGTGCGGCCCGAAGAAGGGGGGCTGCTGAACACCAAGACGGATGGGAGTCAAATGCTGTTCACAGACGAGAACCTATTCAGTCTGGAGTGTGACACTCGACGTGTTTTGGTATGGAGGGAAAGAGCACTCAAAATAACCCCACATTCGTTCGTGAAAGATCACATTATAGACATGGTGAGTTGGAGGTATGGACAGGAATCAGCATAGGTAGACGTAGGACCTGCATATCATTTGGAATGGCACTTTGATGGCCCAAATGCATGCAGATGAGATACTGAGATCTCATGTCGTACCTTATGCTTCACCTACGGTGATTCCTTTGTTTTCATGCATTATAATGCCAGACCGGATACAGCTCATCTGGTGGAGAACATGGTTGAAGTTGAAACAATACAGCGTATGGAACGGCAGCGTATGGAACCAGCATGCTTTCCTGACCTCAGTCCGTTGGAGCATGTTTGGGACACACTCGGACGACGCATTGCAGCGAGAGGAAGGCTTTCTTTTATTGTCTGGGACAAGGAGATTGCAAATCTTGAAGAGTGGAACATTATTCCTCAAAGTCTTATTGATAACCTCATCGCAACCATGGAAAACAGGTGTGCAGCAGTCTTAGCTGTTCGACAGGACCACATGCCGTCATAAACAACTTGCATCATTACTAAACATTACTTTTTTTTGTCATTTACACGTGACGAAATTGTTGCCCTAAACCATCTTTTCATGTTTTTTCCATCTTTTCAAAGAATTAAAGCTCCCTTACAATTTTTTTGCGTCTTTTTTTCTGTATTGCGCATTGACACACGTGTACTCTCCATTTTACACCCATGTATGGTTGTGTCGCATGGTTTTCTTCTCTTCTTTGCTTACTCCCCTAATTTTTTGAGCAGCGTACATAAAAAAGTATATTAATAATGTGATTAATCAGTTAATTAGATTTAGTAAAATATGTGGCAATAATTTCAATTTCAATAAGCAAATTTTAAAATTTGTATCTAATTTATTCTACAAAAACAATTAGCCTTGCAAATTTTGAAATACTATTTGAAGTTATTACTGAAAGCTAGTTAGCAACATAATGGTTTGGCGGAATGACCACAATACGATGCTTGCTTCTGGATCTTCTTGTATGGTTATCCTGTATGAATTTGAATTCTTCATTTTACTCGATGAAAATTTAGGAAAATAAATTTCCTTTTATCTTAGTTTTATGAAATATATGTTAAAATCTTTATGTGAACATGTGAGCAAATTATTTTGTAATACAAATTTCTGCTCAATGTAGTAATAACTTACTTGAAATATAAATATATAACTTGAATATAGCTAATGGTGAAACGTTTGCTTTGCATTTCCTAACTGTACGAATTTTTCTTGTTCCATTCTTTTTTGTTTTCTTCAAATGTATTCCTTAACATGAATAAATGCAAAACATTGTACACTGGCTTCTATTGCAGGAAAAGATTAATGAAAACAAAGGAATTGTTTTGTCATTATGTTTAAAAGAAAGAAAAATGATTTAAAGTTTCGAAAAACAACTTCCATTTTCTCAGTGAAATGCAGAACTAAAAATATCCGTTTTCTAGAAAGTTTCTATTAAGGAGAATTTTAAAACTGCAAGATATCTATTTTCTGCAAAATTTTCATTTAAGTGTCGTTTAAAAGTATTGTTCCTGAATATTAAACAGAAATATATGAGGGATGTCTTCTGTAAGAACGGAAAAAAGAAAATATTAAAATTAAATTGATTGTGATTATTTTGTTTCACAAGTCTTTCTTGTTATTTTAACAAAAATACAATTTAATTAGAGAACTGAGTACTTAAAAAATTTTGAAATGTAAATTATGGAACAAGTTGATATATTAAGCAAAATACTGTTCCAACGGTTTATTCAAAATGCCCTGCATTATTATTAAACAAATAACCCTTTTTGAATTTTAACGTTACTGACTGTGATTTAATAATAGTACTAACTAAATCAATGTTTGCTGCGTTACCCTAACTAATAACGTAAATTAGATAGCTATATATATTTTTACAAATTACATCTTTCTATATGCTAAAACAACAAACGAAGGAATATATACCATATTATGGTGAAATATATCATAGTGGAATATATGTCATAGAGAAATATGTCACAGTAAATTTTTCCCATAAAAAATTCCATATTTTCTAGGTTCCTTCATATTAGTTGCCTAATCCAGTGGAACAGAAGGAAATGTGCTATGTGTAATAGTACAGCTTTCAAACTGCATTTTCAAGAATCTATGAACATTATCCACTCTGTTATTTCATATTCATAATCTAGTACATCGAATAAAGCACAAATACTGTTACAGTACATCAAACCACTTTTTCCAGAATAAAAAACTTCAAGTTTACCTTGGAAGTTACAGTAAAAACATACTTTGGTATCTTTCTGAAGGAGATTTAAGATTTTGGTTCTTATATCTAAAAGTTATTTTTTTTATATATTTTTCAAATATTTAAAATCCTGCTTAATATCTTTTAAGTGAGCTTGCGTTCTTAGATGCGGTTCACAAGAAGAGATATTTCAATGGTAGAATTATATTGCTCCTCATTTTGAACTTCGATAGCAGATTCTTGTTCTGAAACATCTTTTGATATTCGGTGAGTAGGCGGATGCGGAGCAGGTAACTATTCACTATGAGAAACAGACCTCATAGTAGATGGGAAATTTGGCCATTTTACATTGTTTGGTTTTACTACTAATTTCTTTTATCTTTTTTAATTCAACAAATAGTATTATTGTGGATGATCTTGTGTTTACTACACGGCATCGGTAAGAACAAGTTCATGTGTCATTAATCATATTTTGTAGGAGCATAAGAAAGATGTCTGGCGTCATTGTGCGACATAATGGTGCATGAATCATGGTGGTCTTTCACTGTGTGTTATTGAAAAAAAAAACTTTACCAATGCCTTTATAAATTGTTCATTTCAATTAGTAATATTCTTTTACATACAAAAACTCTCACTAAAGTATATAACTAATATTCCAAAATATTAAAACATAAAAAAAGTCATTGCAAAAATCTGTAGGTGATATAGATTTTTTAATTACATAGTTTAATTCAGCATACAAGTTGTGTTTACATACTGAATATTTCATGTGCCAAAAATCAATCAGTGTTATATATATTACCCGTGTTATAAGTGTGTAGTATGCTTTATGAATTAATGTGCAAGTTTTAAAAATGTAAACATAAATTACTTAGAAATATCCGTTTCTACAAGAAATCAATATTATATAAAGCATTCATTTTTGAATTGCTTCGAATCTAACTCAATGTATGTGGATTATATAAAACGAAATAAGTGCATATACTGTAATATTCAACAAGCGCACTTCATTAAACACTCATGCAAGGTAAAAGAAAGTAACTTGTATCTGAATATTTTTTCACAATCACTATGACATACACAACAGTATATATATATATATATATATATATATATTTGTGTGTGTGTGTGTGTATACGTCCTTCATCGAGTACACAAATATTGCGATTTCACATCAACCGCTATCATTTTCTTTTATATATTTATATATATGCAAATATGACAAAAATTAATAGTATATTATATTTAATAACATCTATTTTATTTCAAAAAATTATGTATGAAGGAAAAATATGTGAAATATTTCAACTTTTACATTTTATCAGATATCTGTTAACTGCAAAAATGTATGAATAAAAATTTCTTTCTAAAGAAATGCGATATGTCTTTGAAGTGTTCGGCTTCTATATTGGAAAAAATAAAGATATAGTAATTTAGTAAAAAGAAAAAAAAGGGACAGAAACACATAAAAAATATGAAAGAAAGATTACCGACAACGTAATAGTTCTTTGATAGTCTCATGAAATTTTACGCTTTAACTCTGCACAAGATATTTTTTAAATATAAATTTTCCTGAATTTGAAAAATGCTGCAAATATAATTATACTTCAAATTTTAAAATATAATTTCACCAATAAAACTAACTAATTCACAAATGAAATCATTATATTTAATATAATTATATATTTTAATCAATATAACTTTTATAAACGAATCTGAAATATAGTTACTCGTCTCAAAACTCGTACATAAAAATAGATAAAGGACGTGTAAAATATTTAGAAAGATTGCATATATATGTTGTATTCTGCTATTTTTTTAGTTCCGTCCAGCAGTAGATGAAAAAAATATTCCACACATCTCAAAAATTAATGCAGTCGTATTATGAAATTTAAGCATTAGCAGCCCAGTACAAACGTTGATTAAAGATGTGAAGAACACGATTGCAATCGTGTCCATTTACTTAAATACAATCATCTTAATTTCTGAGGGAATGCTCTCTTTACATAACGATAATCTCAACAACTCTCCATATTAACGAACACTAGAACACCAGCAACATTTTAATTAAACACTCACCTTCGACGACAAAATCCCTTCTCCTCTACGTCCGTTAGTTAGTTTTATGCTAGGAGCGAGCAATAAGAATTTCGTAACACGTGATCTATTTAAACCAATGCATGTTCAAATTCGCAGCCCACTATCTTTTTTCGATGAATTAATATTGAAGGAATACGTCTCTACGTTTTTGGCGGGAAAATATATTTCTGGAACATTGTGGAAATTTAAAAGCGCGAGAAATTAATAGAATAATTTTCGGATTTTGCGTGTAGAGAAAACATCTTAAAAGAATGATTTTTTAGACTAGTAGGACAGGGTAAATATTGAATTTACACATTTTAAAATAAATAAAAGAGATTTAAATGCGGGTATTAATAGGAAATGTTTAATATAATAAAGAATTTAAGAAAAATAGTTTTTCAAGAATAAATATTCTTATGAAATGTGATTTTTACATCTTATTTGTCGGAAAATATAAAGAGTATTTAAGTAGATTAGAATTAAAAAAAATGTTTTAAATATGGACAATCGTGGAATATGTTTCAGAAAGGGAATATTTTAATAAACATGGGTTGTAAATGGAATATTAATAAAAGGAATTTTTTTAATGTAATAATTTTAATAGGGTATGAAATTTTAAATTTTGTAATATATATATATATAATACAGTTCTGGCAACTTTTGCGCTTTTCGGGTGATACAATTTCCAAATACTAATTTCCGACTTATATGGAATTTAGCGTTTAAGTTGTGAGCTATGTATGCAAAACGTAAATAATCTAACAGATTGTTCCTCTTAAATTGTTCTTTTCTATTTTTTTAAATAAAAAGTTATACAATGATACATAAATGTTTATGTTTAAATTAAATAAGATCGGAATAATAAGATAATATTTAGAAACATGTGTGTTTCATAAATACAATATAGTTATGTATACTACAAGCAGAAATATACTCAAGGCATATTTTCTAAGGATAAATATGGGATGGATTCTTACAAAATGTTTCAAAATCTTTGTAAAATGTAATAGTTATAATATAAACTATTTAACATTCCATGCAAATAAAATTTTACAACTAATGCGGATATTCAAATGATATATTTCTTTGGATAAAAATGACTTCCAGATATTGCAATTCACGTATTTATGGGATTTTTATGTTCAGTTGAATGCAAATTTTATGGTAGGCATGGAATGCACAAGCGTATATTTCAGAAGTTCCTACTTTGAATAGATACATTTTTGTTTCACGAAATTGTCTAGAAAATTCTGAAAATCAGTGCTCTTTTTATAAGAACTAAGATTGTTGATTTATTTATAGATATAAAATGTTTAGCAGATCCCAGAAAATTTTCACATCTGCAGATTCAATTTGAAAATAAAAATTATTCAAATTTTTACAATATTAAATAAATAAATATAGCTATTACAGCGAAAACTTTTATTAATGGATTTTACAGACTTTACCATTTATATTTTTAGATATAGAAAGAAGAAATATAGATTTACAATTTCTTTCGTGTTAATATATATATATTTTTTAAAATACATACTTTTCAACAGACATCTAACATTTGGTGCTTCACTAATTTAAGTTGAATTTTGTTTTCTTCAATAGACATTTTACGAATTATTTGTGTTAGATGAATTTATTATTTCTTATCTCAATGCCTTATTTCGAAATTTATCCTTAGCAATATACCGGTAGACAAAACTTTACATTTTTGTATTAATATTTTCTATATGACGCAGGTTTCTTTAATTAAGAAAATACACATCTATATATGCATATATACAACTATAAAATCAAAATAAGTAGATAGATCAACAGAGTTTTGAAATTTAGCTGTATTGTTCATGGATGGAAAACTGATTTGTTTTACATGCATGTAATAATGTTGCACAAAGTTTGTAAGATTTTCTCATTAAACTAAGTTTTTCAATTGTTTTTTCTCGAAGCAAGCAAGAGTAAAAGAAATTTCTACTTCAGGCAGCTTGGTATGAATATTTTTCATAATTTTTCGCAGCAGATTACTCGAAGTTGTTAAGTGTAGAGATAAAACAAAAAAGTTCGAAGATCAGAACATGTCTCTTTTTCTATACATAATATGTATGAATAAATGATCAGTGACCCTAACAGAATTTTATATATAACTTTAGTAAGTTTGTATATAAACGTTAATCAAGGTAATATATGTGTTCATAATTTTTTTTCAAATACCTGTGCGCCAAAATTAGCCCAATTTGCATTTTTAACTAAATTTAATTTTATTATTTAATATAAGTATGTAGTTAAAAAAAACATATATTGGGTGTTTATTGCTGTTTATTGTTGGTTTAGTGGTTGTTTATTATTGATTGTTTGTGATTATCTGGGTAAAAAATAAATAAATATTTTCTGAGTGGATATCAAAGTTGTTTTTTGTAATGTTCATGTATTTCCAATTTATTTTATTAATTTTGTTTAGCAGTTGTAGATTTTTGGATGTCACAATGTTTTTACAGTTTATTTTTCTTCCACTAATTTAATTGGTATTTATTGGTAAAATTTAAGAATGTATCTGTTGTAAAATTCGGCGATCAGATTTATTGCATTAGTACAAGTATACTAATTACACAATCACTTTGAAAAAACACTGAACAGTATCAAAGCTTTTAAATAAATTTCGTATTATATGCCACAGAACATTACTGTAGTTTTTTTTTTTTCATTTGGACATAGGGTATAATACCTATAAATTGAAAAATTGTTCCGGAGCCCATAAAAGTTATTCATCTTTTTTTTCGATTTATAATTTATGTTACTACCAAGATCGATATTTAACAGGTATTCTGATTTTTTGCATTGTTTTCCAAACCTTTCATATGCGGGAAATACCATTTCACATTATTAGAATGTATTATACTATTAAATGAGGCTAAGTAGAGAAGATTTATACTGAAGTACATTAAATGCTTCTGAAGCTGCTAAATATAAAAAATTATATTCTACACCATTTTATATTGACAAATATGCTATAATTGTATTTATTTACTTCGAGGCAAAAATATACTGTCTCAATTTTCTTTCGCCTAAGAACATTTCATAGAAATTTTGTTAGTGTTGACTGAAAAATATCCTCTCATTCCGTTAAATTATTTCTTAAAATGGTATCTTGTGAGAACTGCCAACAAAATTAAAAGGTTCACTGACGGAAGTCAGCATTTTCAGACATTATTTCATATCTTACGTACTTAGTAGTTTCAAAAATACTTTAGTACAGTGTTGCAGTTCAAATCTTTCTTAGAGACATACCTGTAGCCACTTACAACCTGCATATATTAGATCACCTATATATATTACACAAATACGTATTCATCCGTATATGTATGCGAATGCCGCACGCAGATAAAGTTAAAAAGCACAAATGCGACGATTGAAATATTTAATGACAGCTGACTCACATCTTACAATTTAACATACTCATTAAAATTTTTTCCTACAGTCGTCATTCCGAACAACTCCTTTCTTGAATTTTATTTTTTAATTGTATCTAGCGTGCAAGTTTTTTGTAGTAATTAAATTAATATAATATAAATATTTATTTAATTTTTCCGGTAGGTAAAAGTTAAAAAAATATTTTATAACGATATTCATTTAGCTGTGAAGGACACAATGTGTGAAATTCTATATTATAAAGGACAAACCTGTCCGTGTGTAACGCTAACGTCGTTTTGACTTTGGCAACACCAGACGATTTAAATTCGCTTTTAACTGCAATTTTTGTAACTTTTAAACGTCGTACATTTTCAATCTTTACAACGTCGAATAGGGACAGAAATGTACTTTCAAATGCAATTTTTTAAAAATTGTATTGCAATTTAAACATTTATATGGTTTTTAAAACAATTGTCAAGTATAATTTTTTTAAGCTATTGCGTGTGGACGATTATGAAAATTAATCCGTTTGCGCTTAAATTAATATAAAATTGTTCAGAAATTCTTTCAGGCTTATATTCCCCAACGAAATCAAAATTTCAACAATAAATAAATAGATTAATATTAACAATAATATATATATATATATATATATATATATATATATATATAACACACATTTTAGACATGCAATTGAACTACGCGCTTAAACCACTGAAAATATCAGAATCAAAAAGGTTGTTGTAAATAGCGATACTTGGCGATTTCTTCGGCTGTTCACTCCTGGCACAACGCCGATACCAATGTCTGTGCTTCAATAAATTTCAAAACGTTTTTTGGATACATATTTGTCTGTTTTCATCTAAAAATGATTTTTGGTATTGTTAGTGAACAATCTAAAAAAAACTATTAAATGTAAAAAATCTATTAGAGTTTTCAATTTAAAAAAAAAATCGATTTTTGCCTATATTTTGTAATCCGGAATGTCCGGATTGGATCCCCTAGTAAATTCTAATGTTTATGGAAAACCACATCTCAGTTTGTAAACAAAATGGAATAGTCAGTCCTTAATTATTTCACAGTGCATTCAGACAGTATTTCGCAAAAGAAATCCTTCACATTATGGATAATAGCTAACAGGTGTTTTCAGTAAATTTGAATTATGTTACACTAAATAAAAATAATTCAATTCAGGTGCATTACTGAGGTAAAACAATACAGGATTTCTGTGGAATAATGAATGCATTTATCGTTCATTAATGAAGACTCATAAACAAATTCAATTACAGTATTGTTTATGGGCGATAACTGTGCGAAGTCGAAAATCGAGTTTTCAAATGTGTTGTGCGTTTTTTAAATTGTTTATTGAAATATATCCTTTCATTTTTTGAAATGGTGAACTTATACGTATTTGAATGTAATTCAAAACCAATGCTCGAAGCACGATTTTTGTTTCTTTTTCATTTTTATTGATAAATTTTATGTGTCGAAACTTGAAACAATTTTTTCTAAAATTCTCGAAAATGACATACATATATATATATATATACATATTTTTTACATGAAAATATCACATTTCTTTAATCAATGGTGATTATTTTAATGAACACTATTTTCGAAGAGTAAAAGTTGCCTTATTTAATTTCAGATTTTTTATGTCGAATATTTTTGTTCGGAAATAATGATAAAATAGGAAACACAATCATATCTATTTTAGATAATAATAAAAATATCAAACCGTTAACGTTTGAAAGATTTACGTAAAGTTTGCTCATACAACTACACTTTGCATATATTTAAATTATCTCTGTACAATAACCATTGCCACAGCTATGAAATTTAAGAGCGCATTATTTGGATAAAATAAGTGCTAGGTGATTCCTGCGGATACTTAATTTAAAAGAGATAATATTTGAAACAATGACGTTATAAAATTCGCACTTGATGACTGTCAAATAAGGCTACTAGACTAACGGCGTTATTAAAATAATATTCCCATGAATGTTACCTTAAACACTCATAATCAGATCCTTTTCCAATTTATTATTGCCACGGTATTTATTTTTAAAGCTTCCTTCAAAATGCGCTTAGTGTTTTATATTCAAATCTTCTTAATTATTCATAAAAAACTTGAATTTAGACGCTTATACTTTTGAAAATGTATATTTAGACTGATTTGAGAACCAAGATTCGGTCTTTGGTGTTAAAACTAGAGAATAACATTAAAACCTAATTTGTGTTAATGCTTTAGATTTTTAGTATTTCAACAGAATCGATATTAACCTATTAACGGAAATGTGATGTGTTCAAATTATGTCATTTTATTAAATATCCTTTTTCATCTTTATTCATAGATTAAAATATATTTTATTTTATTTAAACACTAGACGTCCCTATTCTACTTAAAAGTTATAATAATTATCAATTTAGTGTAAGGATAAATAATAATAATAACAATAATAAAAGAAAGAAATTCTTCTAAAGGTTCCTTATTCTAAATTATTGAAAAGCATTTGTGAAGATTAATGTTTATCAACTCATGTCATATTCATTTCATTAACGACGGTAAAAGTTGTTTAGTAATATGCCTCAATATAAATATCTTAATATCAAAAGATACTCATTAATTCTGTTCCCTAAAATATATAACGGTCTCGTATTTTTACTAAAAGCAAACAACTGTCAATATAACTCAAGCAATGAAAGTCAACATTATTTTCAATAATATCCTTTCTTGCTGGATTGTAATAGTTTATTTAGCTGGGATTCATGGTCGATAAATTTCATTTTTTTTTACCAAAATTAAAAAATTACCTATTCCTGTTGCTATTTAATCGATTGTTCCTTTTTCACATTCTCTCGCCAAATTTTTATATAAATAACTTAAAATGAATAATTGATGTAAGATTTTTACATCTTTTTTTGGCCGCCTGTCTGCAAAGATGTGGGTTATTTTAATTTTTGTACGAGGATTAAGGCATCATCCAATTCTATCACGCACTTCTATTCATTTTTAATTAAAGTTTTCAAAACTCCAAGAAAGTATTTGATTCAATTCTACCTTTCAGAAACGGATTTATCAACATTTTCTAAAAAACATGCATTATTACTGCCACTGTTTTTAATTTATTTTTCATAGCTAACCAAAGTCTTCACTGTAGCAACCTTTTATTTTTATGTAAAAAAAAAAAAAAAAGTCACAATTCTCAGTTGGGGGGGGGGGGGGGAGTGCTGTTGTTTGCGTCTCTCTGCGATAATTTGGAGATTAACATGCACGAAGTTTTCTTCTCTCTCATTTTCGGAGTGTATATATATATGTGTGTTTCTTCTGCCAATTTTGCTTTATTTGAAATAATACTAAATTCGAATAACGAAAATTTCTTACGATTGTGCAATTTTCTCAACAAAAACTAATTTTTCATTAAATAGCAGTAAGAGATTGTACTTTTCCCCTATTTCCTTTCAATCAATATACAATATATATCAAATTATCATGCCTACAAATATTTACATTATGCACATCATTTTTGAAAGTTTTTTTTTTTCTTCTTAAGTGTGTTTTAAAATAAATTGCTCAAATATTTAATATACCGTAAAATAAAATTTTACTATAAAAAAAAAGTTTTTTTTTTTTTTTTTTTTAAATTAAATACTGTATGCTTAATTTCCTTAAAATGTTATTTATTTTATAACTGGCATACACTTAATTGAATATAGTACAAGAAAAAGAAATTCAAGATAAAAAGAGCCAAACTCTTTTTGACTGTTTAATTTTTCATATACAGGAAAAATATCTTTAGTTAAGCATAGTTTCTCCTTACGAAGCATACTTTTTAGGCTTAAAGTAAATTTAGAAAGTGCATTAAACGTATAAAAGTTTTTTAAGAAGAAAATTCAATTAAGTAATGCTTGATATTGCTGTTACAAATGCTTAAGGAATACAAAGGATGTGAATTATCACTTATTTAACAGCGAACAAGCAACAGAGTGAAAAATGTCCAGAGCGGGGTTCGGATCACTTGGTATAGCGCAACAAGTGCTGTACCAATTAAGCCATCCGGACGACATCCGGTCCAGCATTCTTTCACTCTTAAATGGCTAGGCTACAACCTTGCAGCACAAGATGGAGCGTCAATCATGAGCAAAATACCTATTGGCATACATGAGACACACAAAACAAACCCAGTATCGGTGAATATTTCTTGTTCGCTGTTAAGTAAAGTGATAATTCACATCCTTTGTATTTCAGTGATTTACAGCGTAATTTCAGCTCTGCTGAAGCATTAATCAGTATATGCTTAAGGAAATTAATGATATTTTAGAATGGCGTATCTGCATAAACAGTTTTTTTTTAATATAATTTTGTGTGCATTAAATTCAAATTGAACCCCAAAATATATTTTGCATTAACAAAAAGTTTAATTATTTTTTCGCAGTTCATTTTTGTCTTTGTTTATTCAAATAAAAAAAAAATAATGTTAATAAAATTCAGAAATTTTGATGAAACGATTTTATGCAGATAACATTTTGGAATGGATATAGAGGAACTTCGGGTATTATAGAATATTCGGGTAATATGGAATACTAAGTTTTCTGTTTAGTAAAGTGGTGCTACCTCGTCGAAATAACCTAAACGACTTAAGAATATTTCCAGAATGCCCCCCAAAACGCGGCGTTCCTTGGTCGACGTCAGGGCGCATTGAGTGAATAAATAATTATTTTTTGCCTTTGGAAAATTTCAAGAGACAAATTTTAAATATTTTTTATTTATTATTAGAATACTTTTCATGGAAATTAAGCGTAATGTACAACGACATATTAACAGTTTTTCTGATGTATTACTGGTTTTTTTAGCTCACGAAACAAACCAATAAATATAGAGTATTTTTTCCCAAACTGGCGGTGTCGGGTGATACATAGAATACCAAATTTCATAATACTCCATGATTATGGTGGTGTAAAGATCAATCTTCATATTTGTGATTTGTGCAGATCTGAAATATGAATTTGAGTACATTGGCTGACTACCTCGACACTATATTTTAATCATGCTCATTTGATACCATTACATGTGTTTTTGCCAAATTTTGTTCGCTTTCCTCATTTTTAACCCCCCCCCCCCTTAATTCTACATTTCTCGATTATCTCACAATACACTCAAAATACGTTTGCTATTATTATTATTTGTTTGCAAATGACGAAATTTCGTAAAATCTAATAGTTGAAGTTTGTAATTATATTCTGTTTTTTAAGCAATATATATGTTGCATTGCCCCAAATGTATATACTATTCCATAATACCCGAGGTTTCCCTAGATTTTGTTGTTAAGGCTTTTAATTTATAAATAGATATGTTTATATATATATTGTATTCTTTATTTTATTTATTTAGTTTTAAATCATTCCGATTTCAGAAAATTTACACTAGTTATTAGATTACATAACTCCACAAAATGTAGGTAAAATTTTGATTTTTTAAAATAAAAGAACACAAAAAACATGTGATTTCATTACTAAAACATGACTTTAAGGTGACTTTAGAAAACTTTATTTTAAAACATTAAAATAAATCGAGCACTTTCGGCGTTGAACTCAGCCTTCATCAGTATTTATAATTAAAACTGGTGTTAAAATATCCAATTGAGTAAGAAATTTGATGCACACAAAAAGATGATCATAGCTTAGATTAAGCTTAAGAATTTGGACATAAATATATTTGTTTTATATATTTAATTCATTTATACCAAACGATAAACACCTTTTTTTCTGTTATGCCACCCCATAAGTGGAATTTCATTTTTAAAAGATTATTAGATGAATAATTTGTACCTCAGTATGATAATATAAGAACATTTTGTAAAAGTATGTTTTGGACGAAAAATGTCCGGGCCAGGATTCAAACCTAGCCCGGGCGAACCTGGCTTCATCCAGTTGGAAAATTACAACTTGAATGTTTTTATTACCAATCGAAATAATTGTGTCAAAATTAATCTAGTGTAATACTTACGAATTTCAATTGTGTGCACAACTCATGGAGAACTTGAGTTACATTTCATTTTTTTTTTTTCATACAGTATTTTTGTTTAAATTCGGTATTCTCCTGAGCGCTATTTTTAGCTAAGCACGATAAGTTCTCTAGATTTTATGAATAAATGTAAATTTGCTGCGCTACAGTTACGAATATTTAAATTAGCCAAATTTCAAGCTGTTTTGGATGGTTGTAATTTATTTTAGAATTTATATTTGCCACTTCTGTTATTTATTTTTGTTTGAATGATGCTTGAATTCCTTATTAAATATCAGAAACATAGGCCTATTTAACGAATTTTAATATATATGAATTATATCAATGCAAAATTTTTTATATGAAACTTTCATAACACGGTCGCAGTTTTTGTATATATTTAACATATTAACACATACATATTGACAACCTTTACATATTAACATATCTAAACTTTAAGGTTGGCACTTCATATAAAAAAGAGTCAAATTGATATCATTGAAATACCTTACAATTTGCTGTAAAAAAAAAAAAAAAAAAAAAAAAAAAACCTATATTTCTGATATTGTACAGAACATAATCGCTAAACAATAATTTATGCGAGATTCAGTAAATATAGATACTAAATTAATTAGAACGACTGAAACATAAAGTATAAAAGAAAGATATTAACACATCAGAAATCAGGGCAAGTAGATCAATACTTTTTTACTCGTCGCTTTTTGTAATACTTATTTTAAATGTTATGAAGCGCATTTGCATGTAATGGAAAAGTGTACATTTCCATGCAAAATTTTTGGTCGCATCTTTTATATATGTTTTACTTAATTTTTTACATATTAACATTTGTAAATTATTAGGGAGAGCAATACATATCGAAAAAAAATTCAAATTGGTATAATTCAAATATATTACAATTTGCTGAAAAAAATAATTATGTTTTTGATATTGTACGGAACATTTAAACAATCTCTAAAACAAGCATTAATATGAGATACAGTAAGTACAGTTCCTAAATTAAAGTAAAACGATTAAAACATCTGGGATAAAAGAAAATAGAACAACATCGGGAGGAGGGGTGTGTGTAAATCAATCCTTTTTTACCCGTCGATTTTTGTAATGGCTAATGTAAATATTAAGAAGCATATTTTCATGTTTCTATGCATTGGACTTCATGAGTATGTCAATAATTTACATTTTTTAAATGTAAATATATTAATTATTTATTTTAGCATCCTTTAGCGACTTACACGATTTTGTTTCAAATGAATGTTCTCTTTTCAATAATTTAATGCTTTTTGTTACTGAATTTGAGAGATTAAAAAAAGATATAGAAAAGCGAATTTGCGGACCTTCACTTATATTATATAGACTACCTAAAAACTAGCTTATATATATATATATATATATATATATATATATATATATATTTACATCGAATTTGATTAAAGCCTTCTGGTAATTTAGCTGAAATGACAATTTTTTTTTTTTTTTTTTAGCTTCACAATTCGAAAGATTTTTGAGATGTTGTTTTGATTCAGTTTTTTTTATAAAATAAAAGACAGTTATTCAATCATGTAATTAAGTCCGAATTACCGAAGATGAATGTCATTATATGAACTTTCTGAACAAAGTGCTCTAAAATAATAAAGTACTATATCCAAACTAATTTTATTAAACAATTTTAACGTTTATATTGGTAGAATAATTGTTTGGTTGTCTTACGAGTAAAAATGTAATCTAACATATTTTAGAAGTTTATTTATTTATTCTATCGTCTAACAATGCTTCAGTACTGTGCAAATGTATGAACAAAAATATTTTTTTTTAATTTAAAAAACTAGAAAATATTTTTAAAAAAATACCTTCACTTGTTTTATAATTTGAAAATGTAGATAAGGAATCATTGAAAGGAAAATAAAACAACGCACTTTCCAATGAATAATTTCAGGAGAATTGAAAAAAAAAAAAAATAGCAAATATGTTTTTTCCCTTGTTCCGAAGAAATAATATTCATTGCTTTTTTTATTCAAATTTTTATAAGGAAATAAAAAAACAACATAATTTTATCTTTCTTATTTTCTAAGATCTTACCGACAACGAATTAAAAAAAATCTACCCTCAGGCTATCCCTGAGTTTAATGTTTAGCCATTATATTTGAAAGTTTTTCTGCGTAAAATATTTTTTATATAAAATGTCGCCACTTTAACAAAGTAAAATTTCAAGAGGTAAGGAAGTCCTTCACAAGTTACAGAAAAATGTCGAAGCACAATACAAGAACTTTTTTTTTAAAATGAGTAGGAACTTTTCTTTTAAACTATTATGGAAAATGAAGGAAACAATTTTTTTCTTTCTGTTTAAGAATGTTTTTTTTGTGTTATGGTTATGAAAGAGCTCATAAAAGTACTTTCTATTAAGATATCACAATCTTTAAAATTTATATATATATATATATATATATATATATATATTAACACTCCGTCTGGAGCATTGAGCTTGTGAGGCCGCTTTAGATTTACTAATTTAATTTATGGTAAATTTTTATTCTTACTAAACACAACGCTATATATATAATTTTTAAACGCTCTAAAGTTTAAAGAACTCTGAACGAGCAATGGAATGGTTTTATTTAGTCATTCAAAACGACATTTATAAATTTACTCAATCTACAAAAAATATTAAGCATACATATAATTATTGATTTTTCCCCCTAGCGTCTAAGTACCATAGCACATTCCAAGAACGGCATATGTCCTAAACTCTAAAATAATTGTAAATTTTATACGTGTACAATATAAATTTGTGCATCTGAACTTTAAATGTGTAAAACAGAAAATAATAACATGTGATAGTTTATGCAGGAGAAACAGAAGCACAGGAGGAATGTTTGGGAGAGCTATGGTCAATTTGCTGCACACTAGGTCTAAAATGCTCCTCTTTTGAAAGTCTACTCCGACCCACTGCACAAATGCTTGTCAGATTGAGATTCGAATGCTGCGCCACTTGTCCAGCACCAACGTACTAACCACTGAACAAGCAGGTGGGCAAACACAGATGGGAAACGGAACTGAACTACTTATTTTATATAATATATTTATATTAGAAAATTATACAGGTAACCTTAATTAAAAATAGAAGATAGGTCTAAATTACGGTGAAATGAATAAATGTGAAAGAATAATTGGGAAGTTTAAGCTGAATATTTTTCTTATAAATAAATAATCTAACATATGTTTAAAGTCACGGTAAATGTCTATCATCAAGAAGCGTTTCGTCCAAGAATGTTTCAAACTTTTCGTATATAGTGCATGTGAAATTATTTCTCTTTAATACCGTGAAGTTAATAATCAATTCATTGAGATAATTATTAACAATTTATTGCCAGTTTGCACTAACATTGTACCGAATAAGTTAGTAAGAAACTACAATAAAACGCCCAAAGGTATTTATGGTACAAAGCTCTACAGCGCTGTGTGTTCAAAAAACGAATTTTCAAGATGTGAATCTACGAAAACCATTAAGAATTGTCCTGGACTGCCTACGGCCGTTCAATGCTACGTCTGCGTAAGGATTTGAACTTTGTGCAAAATGGTCTGTTTTAATTCTTATTATAGAGGGTAGATAACGTTTCTATGTTTTCACGCTTTCTGGCACAGACAAATCCTGTTCGTCAAATGAGATATTACTGACTGACACCATAATTTATAAATGACTTTTTTAGAAAATAAGAACTCCTTGGTGAAACATTTGAGTGTTTCAATGGGATTCCCAGTTAAAAATAACTCCACTCCCTGTATATGAGTAATAGTATAACACATCTTAGGAGAGCCATGTAAAGACAGTTTAAAAGACTTTAAAGTAAAAAAAAATATGTAAAAGAAAGCATAAAATGCGATAAATTACAGTCTGTTGCATGAGAGAAAGTGTATAATATTTTAAAGTAACTAAACAATTTAAAAGAATGCAAAAAAGTGCGATATATTACTGT